>JARLTB010000195.1:1917500-3117500 GCA_030141615.1 Unio pictorum
GGAACAATTGTCAACAAACAGCTTTTTCTATAAAAAAAAAAATATTTGCTCTTTTGGTGTAAATTATTTACAAGATAACCAATCTCCGACAGACGATGAAAATATAGCTCCAAGATGTTTCAACGCATCGTGTACATGTATACCTCAATTTGTACCTGCAAAGCATTTTGTACATCGCTGCTTTCTACACACAAGAAAACAAGATTGCTTTTGTTAAAAGAGAAGAGACTTTTGTTTCATGAATAAAATCCTCAGTGTTGAAACTCAGTTTTTAAAATTGTTTTATTAGTGTTACATTCGGGTTAAAAGGACATACAAACACCAAGTAAGGGTCCTAACACTTTATGTAAAATAAAGCTAAAATCTTCACAAAATCTAGAAACAAAAATCCAGTGTTGCTTACAGTACCAAGCCCATAACGTAACTGGTTGCCCTACTTACCACTCTACTATCATTTTATTACGGGTTAGAGATAATGGATCATAATTGATTTAACATTTGTGCCTTATCAGAAGGCAGGAAGAAGTCCAGACTCAGTTAGCCCTGGGACGATACACAACAGAACCAGACCTGTAGACAGTCTCTGTTATCAAATATCCAGAATGCTGGGATTAATGTTCTGGCCAAATGTCTCTGCTAACAGCTAGAATCTGATACAACACTTAGGGTGAAATCATATTTATAACACCTCCCTTCTTAAGAGGAAATTTTATGTTTTGGATACAATAATATTTTTTTTTAAATAACTTGCTGGCTTGGTATCAGTAAAATGATAAAACTTGTATAAAGCTTACGTTACTACTAAACGCATAAAGCTTAGAGTCACTACTATTAACCTCTGTAATAGAGTCTTGAATTCCAACAGTGACCATCCAGAATAGGGGAAATCCAACAAATTGGTTACCGTCTATATCCGCATAAATTCCTTATGATTCCAAAAAACAGAACACACTGAAGTTCGAAAAATCCAGGAATCCTGAGCTTATCCAGTAGGTTTCTCAATGCCTTTGAAGTGTACTAAGCATGCCAGTATATTTTGTCGTTTAATTCTTACAGTTACATGGGCAATAATCCATCTGCATTCCCATGTTGTTTGCCGCTCCTGTGCTTTATAATGAAGTTGTAAGGCTGGAGTGCCAAACACCATCTAAGTAGACACTGATACTTGCTTTGCATTTGATTCAACCGTATCAATGGGATGTAGTCAGTCACGATTTCGAATGTGGTCCCTGACCGGTAATACCTTAACGAATCAATCGCCCACACGATCGCAAGACATTCCTTCATAATAGCTGCATATTTCTGCTCTCCAGAAGAAGTTTCCAGCTTAGATAGGCCACCACATGTTCTTCACCGTCCACTGTCTAGCTCAGAACATCCTGAAATTCATTGCAAAGATTTCTAATATCCTCTTGTTGCTCTTTTGTCAAGTTTGCCCCCAGCTTAACACCAGCATCACCTTCACCTGCTGTTGCTGGAAAATCAATATCCACACCATCGTTCTCGTCTGCCTGCGTCGCAAGAAGCACAGCACACTTGTATCCACGCAGTAAGTTTACATGATAGGTTACCATACCGCACCTACCTGGTACAGATACCTGGTAGTTAACATCGTTTACCTTTCGGACCACACGATAAGGTCCCTGCCATTGTGCCTTCATCATGGACGAACTTGAAGGCAAGAAAATAAGGACTTCATCCCCTGGACTAAATTCTCATGTCTTCATATGACGATCGTACAATGCTCTGATTTTCCTTTGATAATTCATCTGTTTATCTTTGAGAAGAGCTCCGATATCAGCCAACTTCTCACGCATTTTCACAATATACTCCACAACTTACTTCTTACTGACATCTTTTCTCCCATAAACAAGCCTCGAACATTCGGCATTGGCCCTCTACTCGGCCAACCATGCAACACGACTGGGTCTTTCTCAAAGGGTGCGAATCCAATCTATTCATGAGGGACTTCGTGGTATGCAAACAACAAATATGGTAACATCTCATCCCATTCATTCTTGTTGTCTGTACAGAACTTCCACAACATTGACTGCAATGTCCTGTTAAAACGTTCTACCATTCCATTTGCTTGTGGGTGATAAGGCATTGTTGTAACTCCACGGATACCCAATAGCTCATACAACTGTTTCAATAAGGTGCTAGTGAAGTTGGTCCCTTTGTCTGTTAATTTGACACTTGGAAAACCAACACGGCTAAACAGCTCAATCAGTGCTCTAGCTACACTCGTTGTCTCCATAGCCTTCAAAGTTAAAGCTTCGGGACACCTCGTTGCATCATCAACCACCGTCAGAATGTATTTGTGTCCAGACTTCTTTCTAGATAACGGTCCTACAATATCCATTGCAATTTTTTAGAACGGTTCTGTTATCACCGGTGGGCAAACCATTGGTGCTTTCTCACCTGCAGTCCGTTTTGCTGTCATCTGACATTCATGACACGATGTACAATATCTTTTTACATCGGAAAACATTTCAGGCCAAAAGAACGATTGGAGAATCCTCTTTTGTTTTCTCCAAACCCAAATGACCTGCAAGGGGTCGATCATGTGCCAGCTCCATTAAAATATTTCATAATCTTGCTGGTACAACGATTTGCTCCCCCACATGAACCATCACCAAATTGCCATTTCCGCCGCAAAATAGCATTCTCCCATAAGAATGTCATTGGCTCCTCCTCAGCCTCTTCACGATTAGCAAAGGACTTCTCTCTAATACTTTGCAGTGAGATATCCTCAATCTGTAGTTTCGACAACATATCTGCATTCATTGCTGAAAGTGTGTCAACTTCAATGTCATCACGCTGATCAGTATCTTCTTTCTCGATGCTGTTGTTGACAACTTCATTCTTATCCTCATCCTCACATTGGTCAGTATTTTCCACAGTCCTCTCATTGGCGAGTCCTTTACCATCGACCTCATAACAACAAATGACCCTTTCTTACTAAGTATATCCATCCCCAATAGGGTTCAGCGGCAAAATTTGAAACAAGACCCACTTGCGCTGGTCCCTTATAATACGTATTGTCGATATTTACCACAGCCAACTGTGTGGTAAATGGCTGACCGACGGCTGTGTATAACGTAACTTTGTGCCTCTCAAACTTGCAACTCTCGTCAACGAGATCTTCTCTTATCAAGGTCATATCGAAGCAAGTGTCCTTCACAAACATGATCTCGCGACCATTTACACATCCTGTTTCCGAAATAAGCCTTTCACCTATTGTTGGCTTAATAAAACAAGTTGCTGGGTTGCTACGATGTTTCACATCATCTGTTGGACAATACCTTGCAATATGTTCCCATTGCTTGCGTCGATAACACTGCCTATTCTTATGTTTGGACCGGTCATTCATCGATGTCAGTTTCGCTTGCTGCTGTAAGTTCTGCATATTTGTCTTGTTGCTATTCGCATTTATGTTCGGATGAAACTTATTTTTCTGCCATTGATGTTGTACATTGGTGAGAATATAATCTTCCGCAGCCTCTACAACTAGACCAGAGTTCTTGTTCCTCCTAATCCACTGTGCTTGATCTTGTGGCAAGGCTTTCAAGAAAAATTCCTCACGAAGACAAATAACTGGGTCACGACCATCCAAGAAACGCTTTATGTGCTGATCGATCCTGGCCATCAGCCCACGATACGTCTCGGTGCTTTCTTTCTTCATGCTCACCAACGCAGTGAAATGTTCATGCGGTCTCTTTCCAAAGCAATCAATCAGTCCTTTCCTGTGTTCCAGGTAATCGCCTCATATGGTATCTTGGTAACTTTAAATGGTATGGGAGATGTTTTTTCCATCGCATTTTCTTGACGTTTTGCTCTTTCTAACTCAATTTCCAAACGCTTCATTTCTAATCTTAATTTCTCTCTTTCCATTTCCCATTCAAACTCCTTCTATCTTAACTCCAATTCTCTTTCATTCTTCTTTGCGTTAGGTTTTCGCTTTGTTTCCTTGGGTGGTTGCATGTACTCAAGGTTACATTCCTCTTCATACTTCGGAATCTCAGTATCAGTAAATTCCATTAAATTCTGTGCTGCCACTTTTCTTCGTGGTCGCCCTGAAGCAACCGTTGCTCCCTCAACTTCTACGTTATCAGCAAACGAGATAATGACAAACTATATGTACGTACTGTAATTTCTATCACTGTATTCACAGCCACTGGACTAATTTTTCTTTTCAATGAATTTCTGGGCTTATACTTGTACACTCGTTAGAGTGATACACACTTTGCACTTAGCAATCAACAACTGTACGTAGTACACACAGTACAACCAGTCACTGCTAATATCACACAGATTCGCTTAATTCACAGCTTCCAGAATTGTCAAACACAATTCCAATGTATTGAACAATTCCACAAAATTCACAGATAATTATTGGAATCTGTACCGCTGCCACCAAAATGTTACATTCGAGTTCAAAGGACACACAAAAACCAAATAAGGGTCCTAACACTTTTTGTAAAATAAAGCTAAAATCTTCACAAAAACTAGAAACAAAAATCCAGTGTTGCTTACAGTACCAAGCCCATAACTTAACTGTTTGCCCTGCCACTCTACTATCATTTATTAAGGGTTAGAGATATTGGATCATAATTGATTTAACATTTATGCCTTATCAGAAGGCAGAAAGAAGTCCAGGCTCAGTTAGCCCTGGGAAGATAAACAACAGAACCAGACTTGTTGACAGTATCTGTTATCAAATATCCAGAATGCTGTAATTAATGTTCTGACCAAATGTCTCGGCTAACATCTATAATCTGATACAGCACTTAGGGTGAAATCATACTTAAAACAATTAGTGAAAAATGAATGCTGTGATTTTAATGCTAGTAAGGAGGATCTTAATGGGGATATCAACAATCTTGTGGTTTACGATGATGTCATGGTTAAAAAACAAGCAAATCGAGCCAGAATATTTTCATGGGTCAGACATTAAAACACAGATCACATTTGCGTCACTCCGCGGCATAATCAGATTCCGAAAGTGATCAGATATAATTCCAATATTTTGCTATTTTTTACGGGGCTGATACACATACCCTGCGAAATATTCATCAGTCATGGTGTCCCGGCGACATGGACATAGGTAAGTTTAAACATTTCTCCGCACATGCTCAGCAAAACCTGCATGGATACATCATGATAAGTTTACACGTTATCGAATTGGTCTTTATAAAATATTTTATTAAAAATATGCATTTCTTGTATACTGAACCAGGAAAACATTAATGAGATTATCTCTACGATCGAACAATTGCAGCAAGATGGTCTCACGATTCAATTCGATGTTGAAAAAATCAACGATGATTTTGAATGATACATCAGCGACGTGCAGAGGCCAGATATACACTAGTGGCAGAGTAAAGATTTATCAAATTACTCCAGCGTGAAATGGAATTGTCACTGGCGGATTTACACGAACAATATGATACAATTAAATTTGTTCCAATAGCAAGCTCCATTGAGAAAATACGATGCTGTCGGATCTCGTAAAATTAAATCAGATGACAAAAATCACTCATGGCTTACATATATATATCCGTTGTGGCTGGTGGGAGAAAAAGTATTTGAGATCGACGATGATAAAGTGAACGTTCACATCCAATTCTCAAAGGAAAACTTGCCACAGCAATGAGTACAAGGCCATAGCAGGACGAGAGATACTACACAGCAGTAGATGAAGCAACTGTGAGACAAATACAAAGCGCTTAAAGGAAGAACGGCTAAGCTTTCCTAGCTCCTTCGACTTCATAATGCAATCGAGAAAAACTACTCAAAATCGATCTACAAGCCGTTCAGCTCCAGCGCGATCAGATCACAAGTCTTCCAACCCCAAGACGCGTTTAAAAAGCATATGGAGGCGCTGACAAAGGTTTTATTTACGATCATTCCCATATTCTTCAGCGTGGAGTCGATAAAGAGGTCCTACCGCGCATTCTACAAACCACTATCCAAGCAGAACTGCGTAACCACACAGATATCAATCTCGGAGTTGTCTTCAACATTCATCTGGCCAAGGAAAACAAGGGCATAGATGTATGGATCAGATCAGATTTTGCCACATCGTTGACATTGCCTGGGCGTTTATTCAGCGTCGCATCGAAGATTATGAGGAGTCAGAATCAGCATGGATCTTTGCTGGAGTCAATTCTATCTCGTTTAAGACATCCCAAATTTACACCGTTGCGTGGAAGTAAGTATGTACCACTACCGAAGCAAATCCTAGCCACTAAAACCTGCATCAATGTCAAAAACAATGATTACTACTGTATAGTATGGGCCATTCTCTCCGCACTATATCCTGCAGAGGATAATGCCGATCGCGTGTCCAAGTACAAGCCACACTTTGGAAAACTCAAAACAACTGGAATCACCTTTCAAGCATCCAGCAAAGATGTTCTTAAGCTTGCGGTAATCAACGAAGATCTCTCCATTAACGTGTTTGGACTTAATCATAAAAAACAGGCGATAAACAATTCCTAATCTACCAGATGATCTCCAAAATAGCCTCACATCACAGCATCAATTTACTGCATTACCAAAACCATTTAGTGTACATCAAAGACTTCAGCCGATTATGTCGATCTCAGTACACACAGCAAGAAAATCATGGCCATTTCGGTGCTTTCCTCAACCCGCACGACTTCACTAACACATCTCGTCGGGATACTGACAATAATTACAAACAGTTCAGATGCCACGGGATGAGACGCTCAAATTCGAACATCATCACAAAAAATACAATCATGCGTTTCATACCCTCTTTGACGGCGAGAATATTCTGAATAAAAGTAGAAGAACTCTCGCCTAATCCTAGCTATTCTTTCATTCAGGTAGAACTCAAAAATGTCCCATGCTCAATTGGGTTTAAGGTATGCTGTTCCGTCGATGAATCCTTATCGTCATGAAAAGGCCAAAGGAGTAAAAAAAAAACTGACACTACAATAGTAGCAACCCATCAACATTATAAACAAGCACTATATGGTCATCTCCAGTAAAACTTTCAGTTCACAACGACACCAAATCTTCACCACACTTATCAACAAGAAAGGATTATGTCCCTTTGATAATATAGGTTACTCAACCGTTGACATTCATACCCTCGATCATGGTCACAAAGACATAATAAAAACAAAGTGAGCAAAAACCGCCCTTTCGAGCACAGGTGAGCCAGAACCCCCGTTACCCAGTAATGTAGTTCCATGGTGATCGATCGCTCATTGATTCATGACGCAGTAAAGAAAGGGGTGAGCAAGACTCACCATTTTACTATACTACTCACATATTCATTCGCATCATTCTTTCTTCGTATCTTATAGTCTCTATTTACCGTATCGCATACAAACAGCCTGGGATCAACTTAACAGACAAAATCAGATCTAAAAATATTCATGTTTGAGTCATTTACTAGCATATGTGAATGTGTTAAGTATATGAATTCCTTTGTAAGCTGCGAATCATCCTAGGATTTCCAGGAGCGTACTTGTAATAATGTGAGATTACAAGGCATAGATTCAATGGTGTGTGGACAATTTCGTGTGTATTTTCTTCATCCACACAGTCTTGGATATACCTTAGAACATATAGTGACTTATTTTGGTATTGAATCTTCTATAAATTATGAAAAAGTCGAAATATCGTTTCATGAACATTATAGTTACCGCTCTCACAATTTGGACCCCTTCGATTTGCTGAAAGAATTATTGTTGATCCGACATGAACATTGTACATCCTTGCTGTGGACAATTTCGAGAACTGGTCATGGAGCACGGTCCTTCTTCTCAGTGTATAGCAACCGATTCATGCCCGAGAACACCTTAGTTGTTATACGCCCTCATACTTTTGAATTAACGTCGATACTCGACCAAAACTTTGCGCTGGTTACATTACTTGTGCGAAAAGGACGACAAATAAATCCAACATGCCCGAAACGAAGGAGGCGGATAGACCACTGGAAAATAATCAGTGGATTGCTATGACTTAGAAGACCTTAAGATCGTGTACGAATTTAATGGATGATTTTTTTCACGGATGCCCTACTTGTTATCCTCAACGGTACATGAAACAAATTTTTAGGGAGCACCATGGGAGAATCATATCAGAAAACTTGCTAACGGCATATAAAGTTAGAGAAAGAAGGATACCTAGTGGTTGAAATGTGGGGGCATGACTGCGATGGACGTTTGAAAACTGGTCCCGAATTTAAGCGTATCGTAAAAAGTTACAACGTGGTGGAATCTTTAGACCCACGCGACAGCTTATATGGAGGACGAATTAATGCCACATACTTGCTATACCACGCGGAAGAGTAGAAATAAGAAGAAATCAAATACCTGGACGTGAGTTCGCTGTATGCTTGGGTGTGTAACAATTGCCACTTTCCATCAAGACACGCACAATTGTTACCATAAACACATCGACATTAATGACATTCGTCAATACGAAGGCTTGATCAAGTGCAACGTCTTGCCTCCCATTGACTTGTGTCATCTCGTCTTACGCTACCATTGCCAAGGAAAGCTGATGTTTCCACTGTGTCGTACCTGTGTCAAAATCTATAACAAATATCGACATGTCATCACACCCAGAATGAACGAGCTTTGTCAGGAACGTGATTCAGCGGAGAAAATGATACCAGGTACTAGAAGTGTAAGAAATTTACTACTTTACCAACACAGAAAAGTACCAAAAGGACGACGACACTCAGAAATACATTTGTTCGGGCTATGTGAGCGCAATTTTTAAAAACTGAAACAAAAAGCCAACAGCTATCCTTCTTGTTGCCAGACTCCCGAAGACCAGACAAATTTAACGAGGAGTACCGTTCCAACGTGGTGCAACGTCCAAGTTTACCCAAGACTGAGTACTTAACAGATCCATGTCGCTACTACGATAAGATTGATGACAAAAGAAAATATAACAAAAGCGTGGACGTCGTGCATATACATTTCATCTTGGTCAATTACAAAGAATAACTAGAGTTATTACTTGCCGACGAATTTGGAAATGACTGATGCCCAGATGACATCCCACGAAGCCTAGGAACTGTTACTGTACTTTGACACAAACATTTGCATTTACATCGATCGCCCTGAAATTCCTTACCCAGAGATCGACCGAAACTGTTTACGGGCATGGACGGACGAGGATCCGAAAGACAAGATTTTGAGTTTTGCTAGTGGTGGTCCTAAAAATTACGGCTACGAATACCGAGACCACAGGACGAACTACATGAAAACTGCAAAGTACAAGGATTGACGCTCAACCATCGAACGATTCAAGTGATCAATTTTGGAAAGAATATGGAGAGATCGACACTTCCTAAGAACTGCACCAAATTGTACTGTTCCCAAAGCACCAAATCCACACTCACCCTTTGGATAAAGTATATCAAATAAATCGCGTACCAGAAGCGATTGCCACTTCCAAACCACTTTACTTTACCGTACAGACACTCCGATATCGCCCTGTAATTAAATGGGAAAGGCTTCCAAGACTGAAACTTCATTTACGAGGAGAAACTCATAGCTATAATAAGATGAATTATTCCACATAGCCACGAACAAGCGAGGGATTGAAATTTAGTGAGAAACTCGATTGCGATTATGTGCCTTACGATCGCATCGATGTCGATATATCGGTGTACATGCTTCACATCAGTTTCAAGAACAACGCAACCTTGAAATATCTAATTCACAGATGTATCCATATCTTTAGTTACAAAACAATAATTACTCAAAAGACACACCAAATCCTTAACTTAAAGGTCACTGGCCACCTATATTGTACAAACGTGTGATGCTATTATAGTTATAAACAAAACGCATTTGTTATGTATGCACACCATAAAAATGTTTAATTAGACTAAAAATTCCGCTTTTATAAATGATTTGTTCTCCGGCAATCTTCGTAAACAATCGGTAGTTTCCGCGTGCCAAAACCGGATATGACGTACATTTATTCCTTCTATTCAACCTGGCCATTCAAGTGTTTAATGTCAATGTGATATATCTTACGATCGTGCTTTTGTACAGCAAATATGGTGCACTGTTGCTTGAACGCATTAACTCTTTAAATTTTTACATCACCGAATGACACTTTACACATATACATATCAAGCTGGAACATGTGTTTATAAATAATCTAGCGATCAGAAGTGAAACTCATATTTGTTTTTTACTTTTTCCTTACCAGCTTTCACATACATGATAATCCTAAACAACAAAAGAAAGATTACTGTGAATGCTTATCACGATTAATTCTTTACATGACCGAATGACAATATACATCATATAAGATGCTTTATGTTAAAATGACATTGATAGTGATTCACTAATTTTATAAGTGAAAAATTATTTTAAAAAAATTTAAAACTTAATTTTTTAAAAAAAAATGGCTATTATTATTATTATTATTATTATTATTATTATTATTATTATTATTATTATAAATCATGTGAGGGGAAAGTACACATGAGGACGCCACGGGGCTAAATCACATGGCGCCACGCGAAGTGAGCAGGCCTGTGGCAGAGTTTGGAGAAAAAAAAATCACCCATAAATCAAATCTTACTATGTTAACACACATCTATTTCTCTGGATACTAAATCCATACTTTATCTGCCATGTCTATCTCCCGTAATAGACATGGCTCCCATTAAAGGGAACTTAAAACTTAAACAATTTTGAAATTTTCTTACTCTTAATTAAAATAAATAATTAAAGGCCGGACCAAATTGAGACAGGAACTGTACAACCAAATAAATTCGTACAGATTTTGTCTCAAGGCAGACTGACCTAAGAATATAAATATTATTAGATAAATTGAAGCATACTAAATATTTAAATAACACACTTCAATTTATACAAAATTCCAAATTAAAATTAAACTATAATAAAATAATAATAAATAATATATATATATATATATATATATATATATATATATATATATATATATATATATATATATATATATATATATATATATATATATGTCTTCCATTTAGAGAAGACATAAAATAAGACATCTGGTGGAAAAAAAAATTTGAATCAAATGGCAATCCTTTACACAAATACAAGGTATATACCTTATATAGCAACAGACATATAGCACCAACACAAATAGCAAACACAAGGAAAATAGGTGACCACTAGCCATGGTCAAAACAAATACAATCGTAGACTACTAGTTGTGGGTAGATCAATTCCCACCTAGTAAGGATCTACAGAAAAAACACTAGGGATACTAAAAATACCCCGTATCAAATATATAACCCCGATGGGGAAAAATTAAATGGGGAATTAAATGAAAATAAAAAACAACAAACAACATACCTGGGGTAACACAAACACACATAAAAACTTTTTACTTTTTTGATTGGGGGGGGGGGGGGCATCTGTCTGGTGCCCCCAAAACAAACAACAACAAAAATATATGGTGCACTGTGTTGCATGCGGATGTGAGTGATGATGGGGAAAAAGGGTTCTTTTTCTGAAAGATGGTCTTTAATGAGTGTTTAGAGATCGTTTGCCAGAAGAAAAAAAAAATGATTTAATCTGTGAGATCGAATAGGTTGAGGGATGGGAAAGTTGTGTCATTTATGCCGGATTATAGTGAATTTGGCCCAGAGACAATTTGGGCCAGCTTGACAATAATAGTTTGAAGATGTTCTTTTTCTTCAAAAATCAAGTAGATACTATGTGAGATAAATTTTAGGAAAAGAAATAAATTTAAACAAACCTATCTTGATATTCTTTCAAAGAAAATAATAATGCATCTTAACGTACATATTTATGATTAGAAAATACAAACTAACATATCTTGCTCGTTCTAATTAAAATATTTATATACATTTTTTATGCTAATATTATCTTCATCTGCACAAAGATATTCTCAATTTAAGTCTTCGGGTCATATTATCAATATTGATTTGTAAAACAATAATAATTAACAAATAATATTATAAAGAATACCTATACAATTTTCTAAGGGTAGTGTACATGAGATATTATAACAAATATACATAATATCAGGCTTCAGGTTTTAACACTGCTGCATACAATACACCCTCGATTGCACGAGAGAGAGAGAGAGAGAGAGAGAGAGAGAGAGAGAGAGAGAGAGAGAGAGAGAGAGAGAGAGAGAGAGAGAGAGAGAGAGAAAGAGAGAGAGAGAATAATGTTGAGCATTTTGTCAGTGTTTAGTTTTTCAAGTTGTCTTAGTGTGTGCGCGCGTAAATTGAAAGCTTGTCATTTCTAGTCAATATCGTCAATCATATTTGCTCCATTATTCCGTACAAATAAGAAAGAAAATAATTATTTGAAAATAAAATGGAAGAAACTAACCTTGCATTGTTATCATATAATCTTTTTTCTTCATGGGAATTTTTTTTTTTAAAATATGTCCACAAACTCCGTATACGTAGCGGATGCTGGCTTGCGTATGCATCCTTACTGAAGTGTGTATCGCTTATGTCAAATAACAAAATCGCAAATGAGACGAAAATATCCCCCGATTGCTTGAAGGCACCTGCCATTCTTTTTTTTTTGGGGGGGGGGGCACCAGACAGATACCCCCCCAATCAAAAAAAGTAAAAAGTTTTTATGTATGTTTGTGTACCCCCAAGTATGTTGTTTGTTTGTTTTTTTATTTCTTATTAAAAGTTCCATTTAGTTTTCCCCATCGGGGTTATAAAATTTGATTTGGGGTATTTTAGTATCCCTAGTGTTCTTTCAGTAGATCCTTACTAGTTGGGATTTGATCTACCCACTCTAGTAGTCTACTTTTGTTTTTTATTTTGACCATGGCTTGTGGTCACCTATTTCCTTGTGTTTGCTATTTGTGTTGATGCTATATGTCTGTTTGCTATAAAAGGTATATACCTTGTGTTTGTGTTAAGGAAAGCCTTTTTGATCAAATTTGTACCAGTTATCTTACTTTATGTCTTCTTTAAAAATTTAAAGACATTTTATTGAGTATTTTAATTTTAATTTTAATTTAAATTTGGAATTTTGTATAAACTGAAGTGCATTATATTTAGATATTTAATATTCTTCAATTTATTCTAGTAATATTTATTTCTCTAGGTCCGTCTACCTTGAGACAGGTCCTGTACAAATTTATTTAGCTGTACAGTTCCTGTCTCAATTTGTCCGGCCTTTATTTATTTAGTGTATTTAAGAATTCATAAATTATCCAAAAGTTATTTAATTTCGCTTGAGCGGGACCATATCTATTTCGGGAGATAGATATGGTAGGAAAAGTATGGACGTAGAATCCAGAGAAAAGAGTGTGCGCTTAATTAATGTAGTAAGAATAATCTTAAATTTTGGGGTATTTTTCCAAACTCTACCACAGGCCTGTTCACTTCGCGTAGCGCCGTGTGATATAGCCCCATGGCTTCCTCATATGTACTTTCCCCTCACAAGTAGTAATTTATTAAATTAAAGTATTTACAGTATGAACATATGGTAATAAGTGTTTTTTTAAATTTTTTTTTTATTGTTTTATTTTTTTTTATAATAAGTAAATTAATTCAAATTTTAGTTTAGCTTTAAAATATTTTCCCTAACCTTCATTATTGAACCACATCTTATAAGCGTATTCGTTATAAAGTCCGTTATTTGTCTAACCAATTGTTTATTAAAGTTTCCGTCTAGGAAGAGTAATTGACGTCTGTCATATTTGTCTACCTTCATTATTTAAATTATTAGTTTGATCCTTTCTTCCTTTGTTTTGTCACATTGCGTAATTGTGTGGTCTTTTGTATACGGGGTATTTCTGCATAGAGGGCAACTAGCAGGGGTCTTTATTAATCTTCGTTTAATTGCCACTTCGCCTGTTAGCCAGGCGTTGTGGAGGTACGTGTACATGATACTTTGTACCTTAAACGAGTTAATGCCGGACCAATGCCTCCAAACACTGTCCCAGTTAACATATGGGTGTTGTAATTGTACCTTGCATTTATTTTTGATGGAATTTATTTCTAAAAGCCAGTCGTATGTTTTGTCATAGTTCAGTGCCCATAATTCTTTATTGTCCCTATACCTATATAAAATTTCTTTGATCCCCCTATATAAGTGTGGTTCGTCTAAGGATAAGGTAAGGCTAATCCCCCCTTGTGTTTGGTTCTGTATAAAGTTTCCTTATTTATGTAGTGTGTTTTGTAATTCCATATGTAGTCTACTATATCATTATCAATTGTAGCTAGTGTTTTATTGTTAATATCCACAGTGTTTATTAAGTATGTCAAATTTGAATACATATATGTTTTTGCAACCTGTGAACGTTCTATTAGACTAAGTGGCTGAAATGCCTAGATACTTATTAGCAGCAGAGAGGGTGAATCCTACAACGTTTTGAGACAAAATTTGATTGAAATCCTAAAACGAGCCGTCCTATAATCTCATTTCAACCAAAAAAGGGCGAATCCTACAACGTTTTTAGACAAAAAAAATTGATTGAATCCTTAAAACGATCCGTAGGATTTCGTTGAAATCTCCCTACGAAATCATTTTAACTAAAAAAATGAAAACGATTTTTTAATCAATTTTGGTCGCAACTTGTTGTCATCCACCCTCTCTGCTGCTTAGTGATTTCATCACTGGTTAACAAAAAATAATAAATGATTTTAACCAGTCTTTATGATGAAAGTCCTTAGGACGAAAATCCTTTGAAATTGCAAAGCAATTTAGGATTTCACAAACAAACTAATCACTAACACCTCTTCTTGTAAATCAATCAGATTATTGGACTGGTCGGTGAGTTTGAAATTAATTCTGGTTAATGAATTATTATGGCATCGCATATAGACTGGATTAACCGGAGACTCAATTATTAAAAATCCTGGAGGAGCTGTTGGGGCAAATGAATAAAGAATATACCCTTGCTGAGCTTGATTTGATCGTTCGAGATTAATTTGATAGCTTCCTTCAATAACATCACACACTAAATTGAGCGCAATCACTGAGGATATATTTACGTTGAACGGAGCGATATGCCTACCGCCACCATCTGGGTCATTATTGTGTTTGAGGAGTTTTATTTCCCCTGATGCTGTTTTTTTCCATGCATCATGAATTATTTTAAAACCAACATCGATGGTGTCACTGAGAAATTTTTTTAGTTCTGGTACGTTATATCCTGGTAGTTTGAATGTGGGGATATCTTCAACGCGGATTTCATAGTCTAATGCAAATTCTTTTCTCGATTTTGGGTTATCTTCATCTAATATATCCTGAATAATTTTTAGGTTAAATGTTTCCATATCGTCGATAATTTTATTGCATGTTTCTACGACGCTGATAAATTCATCTCGGGTGAGAGAACCGGATTTAAGAGATATTAACAACAGCGATAAATCATTATTCATCGCTGTGAAATTTTTAACGATTTCAGGTTTGTTAGCAAAAGGATACTCTGGCAATGATCTACCATCCGCCATTTTTGGGAATATGAAACCAAAAAAATCTAAAGTGTTTTCGTGCTCTTTATAACTCTTTATTGGATTATCAGGTTTTATTCTGTCGGTGATATAATCAGATTTTTGTGGTTCTGGTACATCAACGGTTTTTTCCACTGGTGGTAATTCAGGCCATCCTAGTACGGTTCTTATTGAGCTTTGATATATATCTACGACGTATTCTTCTGAGTTTATTTCAATGGCAGATGATAGCGTCGGCTCATGAACCGTTATAGCGATTTTTGATTCTTTTCCAGTAATCGATTTTATTCTACGCGCTAATTCATTATTGATTTGTTCGATTTGGTATGACCCTGTTGGTATCGAAACAACTTTCCAGTCTGGGGTTCCGTCGGGTTTATTCTCATTTGCAAATACCAGTGAATTATTGGGTTGTTGACCACCAAATGATTTTGATCTGATATTAGGCCAACTGTGATACACTCGTAGTTTTGCTAGAGCTATCTCCTTCACCGGAACCGGAGAGGGGAAATTCACACTAAACTCGGGTTTCGTTGATGTTATAGATATCATGCTTGTTTGTACTGGGTTCGTGTTCTCCACTACTCGTTGAAGTAATTCCTGCGGTGTTGTCATTGTTATTATACTCATGATTTATTTCTAATTTTGGTATCGAGGAATCATAAATACTGACCATCACTGAGAACTCACAATCTGGTATGGTTGATATTATTGAGATCATTTTGTTTTTTGGGTTCGTGTTTTCTAATTCCATCGATGTTGTCATTGTTATTATACTCATGTTGTTGCTCTAATTTCGATATCGCGGAATCAAAAATACTGACCATCGCTGAGAATTCACTATCTGATATAATCGTATTATCGAGTGACGACGATATCATCAATGATAATTGCGAGTATGCGGTTGATGCAATATGAAATTGAAGTAAGTAATTCTGCAGTTTACTCTGGCTGCATGATGATATCTTTTTTGCTATCCCGGTTGATATACCCCCGATTGTAGCCACCGCAGAAATGCAAATTGGAACTACGACCGGGGCAATCATTATAACCGATGCAAGTATTATTCCGGCGCCAGTGAGAACGCTTGACACCGAGTACATAATAATATCAATTGCGGTGATTCTTCGTCGGTATTTTTTTATTTTTATTTGATACTCCTCAGTGAGGGTTTTGAGTCTATTCTGAAATTCTCTGACCTGATCATAGCGACATTGCGTCGATGACAAAGTCATTGTTGTTATTTTAAAAAAGCTAGCGTTTTCAATTGTGAAATCCTTTCAATTTAGTTATTTACTTAAATCCGCTACGAATTCCACATACCAGGTTACTGAAACCCTAATCAAATTTTTATCAGTAGTTGTTATAGTGAACTTTTCAGTTGTATCCTTGTCGATGATCGTTGAAATCGTATTGTTGACCCCGGATGAACTCGACGATGATATATTAAATTGAGTCAATGGTGTTACTAGTGTTAATCGATAAATACCCTTAACGGTTGCAGTGATATCTAATTTGTTGTTTGTAGGTGTCCACGCAAATGATCCGTGTTGGATGGTGTACACGACGTTGTTGGTTTTCTCATGAGGAATTTTTGTTTTTTCAATGACTGTTATCATCCTCGAAAAATCACCTTTGATGGCTTCGATGAAGGATTTCGTCTCATCGATGGATTTTTTAATATCAGGGAGTTTTATTTCAATTTTATCTAACGGGGTTCCAATAAATTTATCAATGATATTTCTACGAAATGATGTAAACTGTTTTCCGTTTTCTTCAATTTTAGATTCAAGTGTTGTTAGTTCTAACAGAGAATTATCCAACTCATTTTCATGGGTAGCAATCTTATTGTCGTGGGCGGCAATCCTGTTGTCGTTGTCGGCAATCATGCGGTTGTTGGTGATAATCATCTTGTCGTGGGTGGCAATCGCGTCTGTGATCGTAGACACAAGTGCACCTGGTTTAAGTCGTCCGTCGTTGGAATACAGCGCAATAGAGTTTTCAGCGGCGTCGCGCTGCCGTATCAAAATATCATTCAATGACACATCACTGGATTTCAATTTACCCTGTTTGTCCTGAAATACAACTATTTCATTAGGATCAACATTTGTTAAGTTCAACGTCTCAGCGATTTCATCTTCAATTATTTTTTTTATATCCTTGATAGAATCAGGGGGTGCAGTGTCATCGGGTTTGGGTTTCAAAGATCTCCCCCAAATATCAATCATGTTATTGTAAAACTCTTTCTCTCTCTAAAATCTTTGTTGACGACTTCGTTGAAAAATCTTCGATTTTCTCCAGCGATTACTAGTGTATTCATTCACGACAACATGTGGTGGTTTTCCGCTTGGGTTACTCAAGGAGTTAGAAATAGCGTTAAGGACATTTAATACTTCGCTGCCACATATTGGTGGGTCATTCATTTGTTGTGTTGGTAGCGTAGAATACCAAGTCTTCATTGGAAGGGTTTTTATATAACGCAAAAACTCTTTTGGTGGGGCTAATCCATATGAATCGAAATAAACAATCCCACGTGGATCAATAGCGTATGCAACCCAGTGAGTTCCAGGTCCGGTGCTGTTATCGAGATTAATAATACCTGTTTCAACGCTGTTTGGTTGATGTGGTAATTGATCTTTCATAAAGACACCTCTGAAGTTTTTAATCGCGAGTTTTTTAGCAGCATCGAGTAAATCAAAATTGGACATGGGAACCATCGAAGATTTGGGAACCATAGGTTCCTCAATTAATAAACTGGTCCTAGTCTTAGACCCTTTCCGCTGTACCACGAATACGGGGTTCCTGGTAGTCTTAGACCCAATCCGTGAACGGATCGTCCCTTTTTTTTATATCCTTTCCCAGTTGCCTTCTTTAGTGCCATTCCTGCTGCAGTACCAACGGCTCCTAACGCTGCCGCTTTAGCCACCGCTGGGGCTGCTGCTGCAATCAATGCTGGTATCGCAGCTAACAACGGGAATATACCGCCTGTTTTAATCATATTTTTGATAGCAGCCGCAGAGAGAGTAATCTGAACACCTTTTTTGGCTGCAAGTGCATCATTGAAATGTTTCACCTGACGAGTTGTCAGCGATAGTTTATTTGCACCACCAGTCATTTGGTTGGGTTTCAACGTGATTGTGGTTCCACATTTTTTAGCTGATTCCGATTGCAATTTTTTTAATTGACCGGGAGTTAACGCAACACTAATAACACTATATGACATTATACATAATAGATTGATTCTAAATCGTTTACAATTTCAATTACATGTTTTCCACTGGTGCATCTACCACTCTCATTCTTCCTCCAACACCTTCGAGTAGCATTGATTTATCACTGAGAATAACAGCAACCGCTCTATAATCAGCAATAGCACCACGAAGCACATTAGCTCTAAAGTGTATATCAACGACAGATTGTCTCATCAAATCGAGATGTTCCAGTGAGAAGTAATAGATCGGATACAGATTTTTAAAGTCGTATTGTGATATTTGCAAACCAGTATCCACATTTTGGTCGCGTGCCATAAATGACAACAGACGATGATAAACTCGTGCGATATGATTTTCTGTGTAATTAAGTTGTATATCCTCGGATGGTTCCTGTTGGCCGTTTATTCTCAGTGAGACGTCTTTCACACCTAATTGATCAAATATCATATGGCTGAAGAGTTGATTGCCAACTCGTGAGTTATCCTGTAACGCAATAAATATATGACGTGGCGCAGAAACACCTTGTTTTGATGCTAGATTCCACGTGAATAACCCGTTGATATTTGATTGCTTCACATCTGTACTCACTGATAACCAACTCAACAACGACTTTCCTCCCTGGTCCATAAATGATAGTAATCGTTCTTCTGCAGTGATTGCTGGAGTCAACACTGGCATCCACAATGATATTTTTGTTAAATTGACTTTACCGGCATCATCATTTATATGTTCTGCAGCTGGGTTTGCTGGAATCCTCCAGATTGCGTCATTATCATCACTCTTTCGTACAAGCGATACTGTATGCTTCGCCCCGTAGATAACTTTTCTGACGTTTCTACAGAATCCAAATATATGATGCAGTGGAATCGCGCATGAAAATGATTTACGCCCTACTCCCAACATTGAGTTTCGTGTTGCAGCTCCTAGATTGAAATTAGCATCGTTGTTTATAATCATATCCTCGGCATCAATATTAGCGGTGCCAGCATTATTCTTTGGTCGTCTTACAACAAATGGATTTCCTCCAGCGGTATTCTTACCATCTTTTGCAAACATCATAGAGGGTCCTGCTGATCTTGTATAATCATCAGAATATCTCGCTAACCCGATTATTGTTGTAGCCACATCAACATCGCGATCTATGGACTCAATTTCTTTTCCATCAATGAGATATCTAGCACTCTCAAATAACGCCATGATACCATTATTGACAAAACCGACTTGAGTACCAGCTGGATACGGTGCTGGTACAGCAGGAGTATCAGCAGCTGTTACAATTTCTCCTTCTACTTCAATAAACGCTTCACAGGGCAAAAAGTATTTACTGGTATCATGGACTTGAAGATCAATTCTTGCTCGACTATTTGAGTCTATTGCATGATAGGCGTAATATTGATAATCGCGTACAGAATCATCCTTGCCAACTGGGGCGTCTATATCAAATGCTGGATCACGTGACTGTTTGAACATTTTATTCTATTTATCAGAGTCTAAATCGCGATTTCCCATTTCATCATCGTGTTTTTTTAAAGCCACTTCCTGCTATCATGTTTGCAATATTGCTTTGGTCGGGGGTTAAAACCATCGACGCTAATTTTTCATCTACTGCGTTATTTATAATTCTACTAACACTCGCAGGCATTTCTGCTGTAGACGGTAACGGTACCGGTTTCTTTTTTCGTCTCACTAATGATGTTAATTTATTCTTCGCAGTTGAAAACGCTTTTCCGGCAAGAAGATCTCCAACAGCACCAATACCCTTATCACGAATAACATCAATTGCTTTCATTGATAATTGTTTAGCCAACGGCATCACTTTTGGAGCCATTCTCGCAAATAACCCCGCAATGGTATTGCCTAAACCATCTCCGTAGTATGCTCTATAAACCGGAAACCGTGAATTAACTACGTAGACGGGGGTTGGTTTATCATGATTGTAGTGTATGATCATTATTTTAAATCAGAAACAATTTTTCAATTGTTATTTATCTAATCGATTCAGTCACTATGATACCCACTTTCCACTAACTCTCCAATGAAATCTCGATATGTGCTGATATCCATGATACCACCCTGAAATAATCGTCTACAGATATCAGCTGCTTCATTAATTATTTCCGGTGAGTTATTTCCGGCTCGGAACCCTCCTACAAGAACCTCTAATCGTGATATATCACTGAGAACACTACCAGGACATGAAACGCTAGCGTTTCCAACTAGACCACTCCCCGAAAATTTCTTCTCGTCGTATGGCCGTCTTATTTGGAGTTGAAATTTTCTTTTGAAGTCTCTGTAGTCCTTCATCCTTCTATCTAAACTCCCAGTATTTATTTCATACACTATATCAGCCCATTCATTATGTGACATTCTATAATCCGAATAATTGTCCCTGAAAAACTTCTCTTGTGAATCATAGCTGTTAGCAGCGAATTCACCTAAATTGTCTATATCCTCGTTGAGAATTTGTTGTTTAGCGCTCTCGGTAAATATAATTGATCTAGGTAGTCCACTAACTAGTTCTTCCTGAAATCCTTTAAATTTTCGTTCTGAAGCGGTTGATATATCCTGAGGAAGTGATTGCAAGGATTTTTTTGTTTGTTTAGTTCTTTTTGCTATTTTTTCTAACACAGGGAGAAAAGTCTCTTCTTGTTTTTTTCCTTGTTCAGAGATTGTTGACACTATCTCCTTCGTTGCTGTGGTTACTGGTTTAAACAATTCTTCAGATCCCGCAGCAAAATCAGTCTGAAGACTTTGTCGTTGTTGTAGTTTATTCCGTACAGAGTCGCGAATTGGTACAAATCTCTTAATTGCATCCAGTCGTTCACGAGCCAATCGGGTTGTTAATGCTTCATTGACCATTATTTGAAATCAGAAACAATTTTTCAATTGCAAACAATTTTTCAATCCCGACCTAACACCATCGGATGGTCATGGAAGTGTTTTAACAGCTCTATCAATGATGGGGAAAGTATCATAATTGTATATATAAATAAATAATACTGATAGTTTCCCCACTTTTTTGACATGTCGGATGATTTTTGATACCACCATGGAAGTGTTTTAACGGCTCTATCAATGATGGGGAAAGTATCATAATTGTATATATAAATAAATAATACTGATAGTTTCCCCACTTTTCCATTGATCATCCATCGATTTTTGACATCCCTTGAGGGTCGGCTAAAAAAAAATGATTATGGTCGGGCAATCAAATAATGATAAATGGTCGGTCAATCAAATAATGATAAATGGTCAGTCAATCAAAATTGTTCATTTTCTTGAATTAACGCCCGTAGGTTTCTAACTTTAGAATTAACCTCCTTTTTCAATTCGTATTCGTACCCCAATTCTTTTCGTATTCGTTCTACGATGGTATACAACGGAGCGAACACACTTACGTCACTGGAAAATGCGAGAGAGTCCCGAATAGAATTCTGAATTCTCTTGATGAGCGCATACTTCTTTGGTAGCATATACTTGTTAGTGCTAACTCCGTATTCTATATCCTGAAAATCAGACATGATTTGATCAGGATTTAACCCATCTGATAGTTCAATATCCCAACTTTTCAATTTTGAAATCTCGGATATGATGCTATTCATGTTTTCAGAATTCATTATTCTATAGCAATGACATATTTCTAAATGAAAAATATGACGCATTAGACGTAACTAAATTTAATTTTTTGTTCGGTCTTTTTTGAAATAGCCGATCGACAAATCCCCTCTGCAACTCTTTGTACTGAGGGTGAACAAATATCGAAGTGTCTACCGGCGCTGGTTATTGATTGAAATATTTTTTCTTCGTTAGTTATCGTATTCAAAGATTTCACAGGTCTCGCTTTTTTCGAGTATTTCCCAGTCCCCCCTCGTTTGGAATTCTCACTCTGTGTGATTGCTTGAAGATTTGATAAGGAATTGTTCTTCGGATTAGAATCGATATGATCAATGACAGAATCATCCTCGATCAATCCATAAAAACACTCAAATGTGAAACGATGATTGAGATAAGTTTTCGTTTCTTTTCCCTCCCTAACAGTAAATATCAAATACCCTTGATTATTCACAGAACCAACTGGTTTCTTCAGTCTGCGGTTTCTTACAACACCATCACTGGATGCTTCATAATTTGTGATCACAGGGTGTGGTCTGAATTCTTGGTTCATTCGTATACATAATACTATTGTTTGTCTAATTCATTGTTTGGTTTAATGATAAATCTTTCGATGTAGTCTTGAGGAGTTCTTATGATTTTATCCTTGATACTGACTTTGTCAGCGTCAAGAATACTGACTTTATCAGTGTCAGCGTCAGGGTCATAATTTCTGATTGATTGTCTATTTTTTATTCTTTTATCATAATATCGCTTCAACTCCCTGTATCGCTTTCCACCGCAATTCAAACACAACTGCGATTTTCCCCTGACCCCAACCCCACATAGAATACAAGGTAACGGACCAAGGCTTCCACGTCGAAAGCTTTGCATATGATACCCACAAAACTCACTTCTGCATGATTTGTTACACGGGATTACTGATCCAATCATAAGCCACTTACAGTGATTCATTATATAAAAATCTTTCATTTAAATGCTTGTTTTAATTATAGCATGAAGGAGTTAAGGAAAACGCCTTCGAAAAATGCTGAATTCAATGCTGATAAAGAGTTTAAGAGATTATTGAAAATCAGTCCTAGATTTAATCTCGATAGACCCAAAAAACGTATCAAACGTCCAAGAGACGGAAACATGAAAGAGTTTAAGAGATTATTGAAAATCAATCCTAGATTTAATCTCGATAGACCCAAAAAACGTATCAAACGTCCAAGAGACGGAAACATGAAAGAGTTTAAGAGATTATTGAAAATCAGTCCTAGATTTAATCTCGATAGACCAAAAAAACGTATCAAATTTAATCTCGAGAAACCAAAAAAAGCGTCCAAGAAATTATCCTGGAAGGATGCTCAATTCAATCTCGATATAGTTTCTAATACACCCAAGAATACAATTCTTGATAAAGCCATGATTAATAAAATCAGAGACTGTTTTAATGAATTCAAGCGTGATGGAGCATCCTATTGTTGGTCAACATTTCGAATTGATGGTGTTGTTGACGCTACCATGAATGATGAAAAAGCAGCAGTGATAATTTCACGTGTTGGGGAAAAACGGTATTTTTTCCGAATCAAATTCATTATCGAAGTCGATGGCAAATGGATTATTAGGGATAAATTTGAACCAATCCTCAAGAATAAAAAAGCTGTCATTGTGAGTAGAGATTCCAAACCAGGGATTCTAACCGGCATTGACAAACCATACTACGAAAGATCTTATCCCGTAACAGCAATGGTTTATGGGCTATATCCGTTAAATGATAAACCCGATATCGCAAAACTAGCTCCTATGAAATATTCGTCAGGGCTTAATTGTGTAGCAACACGGGTAATGGAGCACTTCACAAATGCATCCCGAGGAAATAAACTAACTGATCTAAGACGAAAAAAAATAACCGAGTGGGAACTGACAGTGAAACAGAACGGTGCAAAGATTTCTGATATAGCTAAGTTAGAAACATCATTAAGATTTCCAATAACAGTTATGACGATAACCGGAGAGGTTTTATACGAACCGAAATATAACAAAAATGGAGCACCAATACAGATTATTGATCATAACAAACACGCGTGGACACCTGCGGTAACAGTATTTCCACGAGAACGAAACGTGAAATATATCCCTAAGGAGTTCGTCGGGGATGTTTTCTATGAAGAGAGATTATTTGATGCTATTAATGCGTTGTGTAAGGATGATCCTGTGTCAGTGTGGTTACTTAGAAGTGATGAAGGATTCGATCAGTTTGTAAAACCAAATGGTGAATTATATCGCGTTGAAGAATTAGATAACAGAATGAGAAAAATCGCTAATGATTTTTCACCGGAGAGTTTCCATGAAAAACTACTTACGGATAGTTTTACTATTCCATCAGTGGTAGCTCACTTCGCAAGAGAAAAAAACTCATGGCGTCCAACACGAAGTGATTTTCTCGAGGATGTTAAATTGAGTTGCGTCGAATTTGGTCATGGAGGATTGTGGAATACGAAATACTCACGTGATGGTATGATTTCAATTGATATAGCCGCGTGTTATCCCGGAAGTTTTCTCGGGTATGGGGAATGCGCTGAGTACTTCAAACGATTTGGACACCCCACGCATGAAATGACTCGTGTTGCGATTAATGGACCATTACCTGATTTTGATTTAACCGGATTCGCTCGTGTGATATCATTCGAATTAGCGTCAGGATTACATCCGTGTAGTTATGTTTGGCTCGGTAGACACCTATCTGAAAAGGCCTGGATGCCAATAGTGTTACTACGATATATGATTGATTGTGGTATGCTAATATCGTTGATTGTTTCCGAGGCTATTATATGCTATCGAGCTCAGAAAGAAGTTTGGCTACCACAACCCGATCTAGATCGTATAATCAACGAACTACGAAAACAATTCCCTGATTTCAATGAAGAAGAAATCATAAATTGGTCTAAGAAGTTATTTGAAATTAAAAAAGAACAAGCAAAAGATCTCGGACGAAGAATAATCGGTAAATTCACTCAAGGTGGACGGTACGACAACGCAAAATATTCTTCGCGGTTGATCATAGATGTCGCTGAATACGATTTTCTTGTAGCGGATTTAATGAAGCAGGGAAAACTTGTATCCCGTAAGGATGCTTTTCTATCCAATGGTGAGAAAATGGGTACGGTTGTTACCTACTGTGATGGATATAATTCCCAGTACACACATTTGAGAAGTTCAATGCTAGCCTATGCTTCTATTAATCTATTTTCGATGATAAATAGATTTCCTAATACCGCGGTTAGAGTGGCCACTGATTCGATGTATATACACAATAAATACAAATCAGCTGTAGCTAAATTCACAGATCCCGAGGAAGCGTGGGGGCGTTGGCGATTTAAAAGGGAGATGCTACATGAGTATTGTGAATCCGCAGACGTTGCCATGGATGATAAATATCTTTGTTGTAACCGCGCTGAAAATCAATCAGAATTTTCTAATGCACCACCGGTATCTGATCCAATATGTCGATACAAGACAGTTTATTTAAACGGTTGTGGTGGGTCAGGAAAGACAACTCGTGCAATTGAATTATTTCGTCGGTCAACCATGATTGTGCTAACACCGACTCACAGACTCGCCAGAGAGATGATACAACGAGGGGTAAATGCCTGCACCTACCATAGTTTCTTTCGATGGAAGGGTGACAAATGGACTCCTGATCGAATGGGTGATAAATTCATTCCTGAAATCATAATCTGGGATGAAATATGCACAGTGTCATTAGATGTATTACAAACATTTCTTGAGTGGTTGTTAAACAAAAACACAAAAGTCGTCATGTGCGGTGATCACGGTCAACCACCACCATTTGTCGGTGCATCTCCACATGAATGGCTAAAGGGTTTTGTAGACTACTATGAAGAAATCACCACTGATTATAGATCACTTGATGAACGATTACGAGAATTTAAGAAACTAATTAGATTACAACCGGATAGAATCCAGTGCGAAATAGCGCGTGAAGTGATTTCAGAAACTCAAATAAACGATTTCTGGGAAACATGGAGACCAAATGATTTGATAATTGCAAGTAGAAAAATAGTCAGGGACACACTTCAGATGAAGTTATTTGAATTGCATAAAGAAAAATTTGCAACGCTTCCAGTACCCCTTTGTTATAGGCCATCGGATACACGAAAACAGAATATTGAAGTTGATATTCCAGGACAGAATGAAAAACAAATTCTGGTATTAAATGATATTGTGCTGGTTGATATCAATGTCGTTGAAGATGCATTGCGTGCTAATAAATCCCCGTGGACTCTAGGATACGCAGCAACAATACACTCTTCACAGGGATTGACTATATCGGATACAATTGTTTGGATGGTGGATAATCACATCGAATGGTCGAATTTAGTCTATCTCGCAGTATCCAGAGTACGAAGAATAAATCAACTTCGAAGAATTGTCCTCGATGATAATGACACAACAATGGATGATATTGATGTTAGCATCATTAATAAAAAACTCTCCGGTTACAAACAACAGGACAAAAAAAAACAACGAGAATTTGATATTGATGCTGAATTAATAATCACTTTGAAGAAACAACAGAATAATCACTGCGCGAGTTGCAATTGTATAATGCGTTGGCAGTATTCGGATAAGGATCCTCGCCAATTCACCGTAGACAGAAAAAATAACAGTCTCGGTCATGTCAGAAATAATGTGATGTTGACTTGTCTTGAGTGCAATAGACGCAACGGTGCTAGTTAAGACCATGCGGTGGCAATTGAGTATCCTCGGGAATCACTTGTAATTGTTGTCGAGTAAATCCACGTTGAGGGGCAGTTGAATCCAGTTTATAGACTGGAGGTCTACCAGTTGATCGTGTTATAGTAGATATCTTATGCGTAGTGACGCTCCAAATAGGATCAGTAGCCCTTTTTCTACCCCCTTCAAGCTCTCCTGGTTCGTATAAGTACCTCACAATGACATTACTACCAAGAATTGGTTCTTTGAAATCTTTTTGTGGTTGTACGGGTATTGACTTCTTTTTAATCGCGTTAATAGGTTTCATGTTGATTGTTCTAGTAATCTCGTTATTCAGTGCAGTAATCACAGATGGTAATCTTTTAACCCATTCACGGGATCGCTTTTCTTGAATGAATTCTTTTGCGTATTGATATCCAAATAACCGTTCAGCAAGAGTCCGATTAAATCGTTCTACAATGGCCTGATCGCGATGTAGCGCAGTATGCCCTCGTCGTATGGTGACATTATGATGTTTCATTGTAGATAATACTGCACCCTGAAATTCCTTACCAGGATCAACCTGCAATAGATTTGGCCAGTGCAGAGGACCTCGTCGATAAATCCTCTCAAATGCAGAAGCAACTTCAGTGGCTGATTTTGTTTTTAACGGTTCTGCTTCTTTGTATCGACTTGCAATATCAACTACGGTTAATGCGTATTTGTAACCACGATCATGTGGCAGAAATAATATATCAGCCTGATGAACTTCATTAGGAGCGGTCACATCAAAATGCGAGAATTGAATTTGTTTAGGCGGTGGTAGATAAATTTGCCATAGTGCCTGTTTGGATAACCAATTAGCCGCAGTGGTTTTTTTCACTTTTGCAGCGCTAGCGAGTTTATGGACTGCTGATTTACCCCTCCAGTATCCTCTTGGGGAATAATAAATTGATTCCATATTATTAATTACCGGCACCTAACATCAATTTGCTTTTCATAGCCGATTTTATCAAAAATGAAGCCAATTTTTCTTTGAAGGATTTATCAGGAATAGCATTTAACGCATGAATTAATTTCACATCTGCTAGATGCCTGTGTTGCAGATTGCTGCTTTTATAAGCAACATCATGAAGGTGACAGGCCTTATCAATGGCGTTTATTGGTTCTTCACCGGGGTTGGGTTGATTTTGATTATTGAGTCTGATATCAAGTCTGGTTCCCGGTCCACAGTAGCTATATCCTGGGAGGTGCTTTTCTCCGGGGTACTTTGCCCATGGGGTTCCAGGGAGCTTTGCCAATTTGGCTGCGATATCACCTCCTCGTTTTTTTTTAAATCAGATTTCATTGACACAAATCTAAATTTCTTTGTACCACATTGCATGCATTTACCAGAAAGCGCTGATCGGTTATTTTTAGTTGTAACCGTCGTCACATCTTCTGTGCCAGTACGCGTTTTGCACTTCACACAATATAGATCCATAATTTATGTATAGAGATATGGATATAATTGATTTTTCAGCGACTAAAAGAAGAGAACCAATTAAGCATCATGCAGCGCTACCAAACTCTATCCGGATGATTATAATCGGGCCATCTGGATCCGGTAAAACGCAATTGTTGCTCAATTTAATAATGAGATGGATGAAGTGGGATAAGTTGTATTTAATTGCTCCTAGCGTAGATGATCAACGATGTTATGAAGTGCTAAAAGATTTTAACGAGAATGCATCAGAAATTAGCGGTGAGAACGCCATTGATTTTATAACCGATATCGATGAAGCACCGAGTATTGATGATATTGATGGAGATATTAACAATTTAGTCGTATACGACGATATAATGTTGGATAAACAAAAAAATCCTGCTAGGATCTTTTCCCGGGGGCGTCACAAAAACACTGACGTGATATATGTCACTCAACGCTACACTCAGGTTCCAAAAGTCATCAGAGATAATTGCAATATTCTTTCTGTATTCAACGGCGTTGATACTCATACTCTTAGAAATATATGGCAGACATGGTGTTCTGATATGGACTTCAATCAATTTCGAGATTTCTTTAGTCATGCTCAGTCGACTCCGCACGGATTCGCAACAATAAATCTACATGATCCTCGGACACGATATCGTATCGGACTGGATCAAATATTCGGTTAAAATCATTTATTATTTTTTGTTAACCAGTGATGAAATCACTAAGCAGCAGAGAGGGTGGATGACAACAAGTTGCGACCAAAATTGATTAAAAAATCGTTTTCATTTTTTTAGTTAAAATGATTTCGTAGGGAGATTTCAACGAAATCCTACGGATCGTTTTAAGGATTCAATCAATTTTTTTTGTCTAAAAACGTTGTAGGATTCGCCCTTTTTTGGTTGAAATGAGATTATAGGACGGCTCGTTTTAGGATTTCAATCAAATTTTGTCTCAAAACGTTGTAGGATTCACCCTCTCTGCTGCTTTATTACTTCTTTTCTTTTCTTTTTGACTTTTAAACAGTTTTCCTTTTCTTCATTTGCCCCGAAGAATATCCCCAGGGCTTTCACTCTGTTTTTGATTAGGTGTGGGGGCAAACCAGGGTGGTTTCCCCTCCAGTTTCCTATTTTTAGTATTTCCGTTTTGTCATGATTTATTTTTGATCCTGATGCTCTTCCAAAAGCCTCATATTCCTTTTGTAGATGTTGACAGGAATTTGGATCATTGATAAAGTTCGTACAATCATCAGCGTGTTGCAGCATCTTAAATTCTTCTTTTTAGTTAGGAATATTAATTCCTTTGATATTAGTATTGTTTCTGATCTTTATACTCAGAATTTCAATTGCTATTACATATAATAGCATGGATAGTGGGCAGCCTTGCCTCACTAATCTTTGCATTTCAAATTTTCTCGTTCTCGCCCTATTTACTTGTACATTTGCAGTTATTTTATTGTACAAGATTTTGGTCCATTTTTGGAAGTTATTTCCAAATCCAAATTTTTCCAGTACTTTTTGTGTATAATTATGTTTGAATCTGTCAAAACTTTCTCCTGATCGAAAAGTACCATAGCACATTTCGAGTTTGTAGTATAAAATCTATTATTGTCCTAATGTTAAGTATATTGTTATGTATGCTTCTATTTTTACCTCCGCATGTTTGATTAGTGTTTACTATGGTGTTTATCCCGTTCTTAATCCTATTAGCTAGAATTCTACTCAGTATTTTGTAATCTGTGTTTAGGAGGGAGATTGACCTCCAGTTTTTTAAGTCTGTTCTGTCACCTTTCCCTTTGTACATGATAGTAATCAATCCCTCCTGGATTGTTTTTGTCATTTTGTCATTTTTTAGTAAAATATTGTTATAAAGACCCTCTAAAATTGGTGTCACCTCACTTTGGAATTTCTTAAAAATTCCGCTGTGAGGCCATCTCGCCCTGGTGATTTCAATTTTGCAAGTTCTTTAATTGTAGTTTGCACTTCTTCCACAGAAATGAGATCATCACACCGTTTCTTGTGTTCCGATGAAATCATTTCGCATTGTATTGAATTTAGATATTGTGTAATTGTGTCATTGTCTATGTTTTGAGAAGTGTACAGTGTTGGATAATTTTTTTGAACTTCACTCATTAGTTGTCATCCATGTCGTTTTTGAGATATTCTATTTGCCTTGAATCCATGTGTCTACTGCTATGGGTGGCTAGCTCTGCATCCTAGCCGACTATTTGTATTTCAATGGCTACATACTGTGCAGTGACTAAGGGAGGCGGACATGCCTCACATCATTTTCAAGAACAACACAAGCCCGAAACACCTAGTTCACAAATATATTCATCTCTTTAATTATTACACAATAATAGCTCAAAAACTCACACCGTATCCTTAACTTACGAAATTTGACAGGAGCCAATATGCGAAACTGGACCCTGCCACCTTAATTGTCTCGATACTTGCAGCGCCCTCTAGCAGCGGCGCCTGTTATCGTTTTATCGTTTCACATATAACAGAGGGATCTTGCAAAAACAGTTGTTGCCGTATAAACACAATGCTGAAAATCTCTCATGTATTTTGGATACTGATTTTTCACTCTTGTAATGAATCAACAATATTGGCAGGTAAAGTTATAATTTTACTTTATTACTGTATGAAATTAATAGGTTAAAGGGGAAAAATATTGTGATCATTTCCGGGACTCCTCTTTGTATGACGCACTTAAGTACTTATTTATACCTTTTCAGAAATATACTTCTTTCATAGTGGTATCTCCACAGACGCTTGGTTCAAGGGAAAACTAATGTGTACACTCATAAACTAGTTTCCCCCTGAATCAAGTGCCTATGGATATCTCTTATTATTTTCAAAATATTAATTATTTTAGCAATGTATGGTTAACAAACAAAATAATATATTCCCTCATACTCATTTTAAGGAGCTTTGATTCAGTCTATCCTATGTCGTAAATATCTTGTGTAGTACGCCACCTATTTTGTCGCGTCTCACAGTAGGCCAAAAAGTAGGTCGCCGCTTTTTTTTCTGACAGCGGAAACCAACGTTGTCGGGTAGTATTCCATACTGAAATTTTACTCTGTTTTAATCTCCCCATCATTTGACTTTCGGACGCTCGCTGTAATTAAGAAATTTATTTCGACTGACCTTGGTATGCGGATGGTAACTAAAAACCTTTTCTCTTGACCCATGGTATTAAATCCTTCAGAGCACTCACTTTTTAGTAATAATCCCTGCCAGAACAGAACACCTATGTATACATCTATTATTGACCTTATTTTTAAATTGCTGACGCTTGCGGATTCTAATTGAAAGGGATTGTGATCGTAATGGTGAAAATAAAGGTTAATTCGCTGGATTGGATTCATGACATGGTCATCCGATAGTTATGCGTTGGTACGTCACTGTTTGTTGAAGGGCCGCACGATTCACCCAAAACCACCCAAAACCACCCAAAACCTGCCCAAATCCACAAAAAACATGATGCTAATCATACTCATAATCACAAGAAAACATTGGATACAGTATTAATTTATTGAAACAGGCGACACGATCGACTGCCTTTATTTATTTATTTTTATTGGAAGTAAACATTGAAACAAGGGAGACAAATGTTACTATCTATATTCATCACCAGTCAGAACTGAACTATATATATTCTGGACAAAATCAATACAATAAACAAAGTAGCATGTAATGGAATGGAAAAAAAACGTATTTCGTTGCATTTGTTAATTCTCCTTTTTTGAATCATTTGAAGTAAATAATTGCCTATCAGTGCTATAACTGTCAAATGCGATTAATACAACATTACAATACAACGAACAACTGAAAGTACCACATTATTTCTTAGATTTTAGATTTCTATTATATATGGAATGTCTCACTGGCGATTAAAAATGTATAAATATGTACTAAGATTATTTTTTCATGTCTAATCAAACACAGTTTGAAAACATGAAATAAAGTGTATCAACAGTAAACTAATTAAGTTCAACTCGATTGTATTTTGCATATTTTAAAGCAAAGTATTAATAAAATCAAAATAATACATGTAATGTATGCAACAAATTCAACAAAAATTATAAACATTGCAAAGATTTTTACATGAAATTAGTTTTTAAAAAAGTGTAACAATGGAAATGCGTAGCTATGTCTAGACATTAGACAAAATTTTATCACCATTTCTTTTGCGATGTTCGTTCCGACTTTGCGCGCTTTCTTTGCCCAGGTTTTCGTCCCGCATCTATTTTTGGTCGGATGCATTTGAATTTTCTATTGGACGAATGTATATAATTAGAAGTATTGTAATTTAGTTGCTTTTCTAAAGACTGTGTAAATATTCTTGTCTTTTCTGCTGATGTTTTTGTGCGCCAAATCGTTTCATCAATAATATATGAACAAGAAGGACCAAATAATTTATAATTGCCAGAACCATATAGTGCGCGACGTAAATCTATCAACTGACCTTGAGTTACACTATATAACCTGTTAATTAATTCGGGACTCTTGTGTTGTTTCCAATCAGCAACCTGCTTAAGTTTATTATTGATAGATTCTGAGTTGCTGTTTGTCCAAAGACTCGTGATAGTTTTGTTTTTTAGTGGCTTATACACAAACATTTTAATTTTTTGACATATGAACTTTTTGAAGTACTGTGCAACATTTGGATATTGTTTTAAATATATTGTCAAATCTTCTTCTCGTATAGCAAACTCAGCGTCATCTTGACTAAATATTAGGCCACTGTCTTCATTGAAGAGTATACGAAAAATATAGATTTTGTGACAAGATCGTCACATCCATGCTTATGCAAATAGTGCCGAATGTTGTCTTTAATATGCTTAGTACAATATAAATATTCTGCATTACAAAAGTTAGATCTTAGAGCATTTGTCAAAGCTTTCTCACCGTCCGTACCAAATATAAACTTATCATCTCCAATTTTTTCGCGAATATTTGAAAAGAATTTGTAATATGTGTTTTCATCTGACTCCCAATGAAGATATAGTGGACCTAAGAAAATAGGGTATTGGTTAGTTTTCCTGTTGATAACGCTTCTATTTTTGTATGAAATGGCAGTTACAAAAACCGTACCCAAGTTAAAAGTTCTGTCTATTCCAATTACGCTTTTATCATGTCCTGAACAATTTTTGATCAAGTCTAAAATTTGTTCGGTAGAATACAGTACAATGACCGGGCTTTTTCTTTTTGTCAGAATCACTTCCTGAACATATTCATTTGTGTGAAGCTCACCTAAAATTTCTACTAAATCATCTGCTAAATTTTTATTTCCTGGTTCAGATGTTTTGATTTTCTTTTCTCTATCAATTTTGTCTTGAATTTGCCTCGAAGATTTTGGCGCAGTAAAGCTATCTTCCTTATTCATCTGCAAATATCTATCTGTAGCCTTTGTATCTCGTATATCATGTACAGCTTCTCTTAAAATGCTTGGATTTGTTCGCCTATGCGGCTCATTACGCTTGCTGTTTCCATGTGGTTGATTAATTTGTAATCACCTTTCCCCACAGTATTCTACCACAGCAAGTTTTTGGATAAAACTGAATTGACTGGGTGCCTTAATTATAGTTGTTACACGTTTTCTTTTCTAAAAAAAAATTTCATCTCCTTTAAGCTTTGTGTAATATCGGTGGAATGAAAGTACTTATTCAGGTTGTGGTTCAATTGGAATATATATAATATTCTTATTTTGTACTTGTTTCATACATATTAAATTGTTTTTTTTTTTTTATATAAACCAGACGCAGTCTATTTTCTGATTCAAGCAAAAACGTCTGGTTTACAGTAGTTCCCGCATGCGTGTCCCATACACCACAATCGTCGGGAAATTCATGTTTGCCTTTGTGGCTATGACCAGTTATGTCTATTACAGAATAAACATTATTTTTAGGCCCTGGGGGTATATCAGTTGGACAATTGTTAGTGTTAGTGAAAATTGATAAAATGTCTTCGTTGCTTAAAAATTTACCATTTTTCTTCAATTGATTCATGCAACCTTCATTGTTTTCATAATTATAAACTTCATTTTCGTGGTGATCTGTAGCATTCTCGTTCTCCATAGGAACATTATGGCTAGAAATATCACTGTCTATTGTATCTATGTATTTATCAGCATATTCTTTGACATCATCATCTCCGACACCATCATCTCTATCAGCATCATAACAATAAGTACTGTTACCATCCTCGGACCCATTGAACGATAGTTGACGAACTTTTAATGGTAGTTGCTTGCGTGATTGTGTGGCTCCATCATCGTAATTGTTGTCATCATCAGCTAGGTCGTCTTCATGAAAGCAATCGCTCTCACGGGCAGACGATCCAGAAGACGCTATTTTACGTTTTGTACTTTGTTGTCGATTCGTATTTAGTCCACGTTCAGTAACGTCCGTGACTGCCGCAAAGTGGTTTACGTTGTAATACACATTTGGTTCCCGCATTTTTCCAATTGAATACCACAATACTGTCAATGGTGAAGCGGACTCGAGCGGATTGCTTGGATAAAAGATTTTGTTGAGGTAGATTCGGGCACCATCTTTCTCACCATTAACATTTGTGTATATGCTTCTTATTGGGCGCATGATGACATCACTAAGGGCTAGTAAATGCCAAACATTTGAAAAAGCTCCACTTATACCAGCATCAAAACATGCTTCATCGTAGTCGCTGGATACCAATTATAATTCATTGCTAATTGGGTGATTCATATATGCACCCATGTTTTTCACCAACTGTATACATGTTAGATATCTCAATTGAGTTGCAAGAGATTCATTGCCAAGGAGTAGGATAGAAATAGCATTATACAGGCAGTTCCCATCACCTGTGGTTTTTATGGGATTACTATATACATCGTCGACATGGTTGGTCATGATATATGCAGCGATGGAATCAGCACTTGGGAAGTCTGTATGTTGCTTCACAGGAATATATAGCCGGGACTTACTGCTTTACATTTATATGTATGTATTTATAGATCTTCACATGTCTCACACTAATTAATTACATGCGAAGAAGACTGCTCTATCATTAGAAATTAATGAATAGGCACTTAGTTTCTCTTCAAGTTAAAAATAAAAAATCAGTACCATTATATGATTTAAAATTTTATTTTTATTTAAGATGTCAAGAAGAAACATAATAGACTGCTATAGCCTTTAGCGACATCATAATGTTAATAAAGACAATAACGAATACATGTAAATTTGTACAATATCGTGCATATATTACTGTTGTCATTCTCATTGATTCACAATGAGGCCGTTTGTATATTTCATTTTATTTACATAATGTTTTTTTGGCTTTGGGCAGGTTTTGGGTAGTCTCCCTTTTGTAATTTCCATACAATGTAAATAATAAATGCGGCATAATTAGTCGTCGGTTTCAACAAGATAGTAATATTTCCAATGTTTTCTTGTGGTTTTGAGTATATTTCATTTTATTTACATAATGTTTTTTTGTGGATTTGGGTGGTTTTGGGTAGTTTTGGGTGAATCGTGCGGCCGTTTTTTGAATGTATATGTGTAGTTGTTCAGTCTTCTTGCGATTATGAAGCGATAAAAGACGCGTGAGAAAAAGTCGAATGAGCCGAAGGTTGTGATCACGCTTGCATTCCTTGTATTCATTTACATAACTGATAAGGATATTTCATGTTGTCAGAGATTTCGTCGTACTTTAGTGATAAAACGTCAGACTCCTCCTGGATATGGCATCTATCTATCTGTACATCCCTTAGTCTTGCCGACCGTTGGGGCACCACTGATGACCTGACAACCAGCTTCCTCCATTCCAATCTGTTCTCTGCTACTCTCACTGTGTCACTCAGCTTCAGTCATATGGCCATACACCACAATTAATTTTACTATATGTTCTCTACATATATTTCTCAGCACTGACCTTTCCACAGTGTGACAATCAATACAAATCATATGTTAATCTAAAATACCTCCAAAGATGACTTCACGGTGCAATTCTTGTCAAGGGTTGACCGGCATTTTTTTGAGTGGCTGCACTGTAAACAGAGCAGCATGTACACATAACACTGATTTCACTTCCGGATCATCACTAAGGCCTAATTACACGATGTGCACTGTCGCCAAAATACATACAGACAACCACTCTCAGAGCTCCTATTCTCAAGAATAAACAATTAACTTTAAATCCATACTAAAGATGCATCAATATATCTCTTCTGTCACCACCAAAATGAGAGGGGAAAATATGTTCTAAAAATAGACTGGAACTACATTCGTGGGTACTGAACTGGAAGTATTAATTGTGATGCGATTCCATATGGCATATGCAGATTTAAATAATCGTAAACCAGTCTGAAGACTGAAAACAAGGGAAGTAACCGCCGTTGACATCTCTATGTCGCAGAAAACCAATTTTGCGTGATTTTATTATTTCTTTCTTTTTTTTTAATAAAAGCAAAATTGATCAAGCTTCATTCTTGATAGAATGCTGACATAATGGGATCTCTCTCTCTCTCTCTCTCTCTCAGAAAACAACAATAATTATATATATATATATATATATATATAAAGTTTTTATTTATTAGAAAAAAACTGCCAAAGATTTGATTCTTCTGGCAGCAGATAATAATAATAATAATAATAATAATAATAATAATAATAATAATAATTCACACTATTCACAACACTATATTCAGACTAACAACAGGGACATGTATTATATACGCGATGATAAGCAAAAGCTTCAGAACAACGGAATTTTGTAAATAATGGCAGTTTTTTTCTCCTTTTTGCTAAAAAAAAAAGTTTCATTATTGAAACATTGATACTGTATGGAAAGGTATAACAACAGAAAATACAATCATATTCATGTACTTATCTTGCATCTGAAAGTAATGGAGTTTATTATTATTATTATTATTATTGAGTTTTGATATTTACCACATTAAAAAATGTATAATAATTTGGTAATATTAAATATAACAAAATGTAATTGATGGAAAATAAATAATCCACATTATTAAATTAGCTTAGATCATCTTTAGAATAAAATTGTTTCTTGCACATTTGCTGTTTGAAATTGTTTGAAAGTTAATTGAACTTGAAAAAGCCTATTGTTATGTGTATTTAATTTATTTTAAATTTGATTTAATTGTTTGTTAGTTATAATTTTTTTTTATTCCATTACAAGCTATAGTAATGTAATTTTGTATACTGGAATTTGACATTTTCCAGAAATTATTTTGACCCGACTTTTTTTGTAAACACCTAATATTAGAACTTGAATCTTAATGCTGACCTAGTTCCTGACCTTGATACTGAATTAGTAATAGCTGAAGTAAAGATCTTCATTTTTTAATTTTTTTTTTATTAATTCTTAGTTTGGATTTATAGGGTGGAATCGAGGCTGTACTGGATGTACGTGACTTTACAAATGTGAATAGCCTCTGTTTCGAAATTCTGGTTTTACCGGAATTGCACAGTAGTCAGATTTAATAGTGATGTATTGAGAAATAATTTTAGTTGGGATTTTTACCTTTGACACTGAAAGGTGTTTTGTTGTGACCAGTTTAGTTGATTTTTTATTTTATGGAATTATTAATTATTTTTCCTGGAATTATTTAAGTGATTATACATAATTTTTGGACAAAGACATTTATTGAAATTTTATTCGGAATTCAAACTTCGAAATACTATTGTTTGTGGATCAACAAAGAACTCATCAATATTATACTGGCTACAGTATACGTAATCTCCTTCCATTTTGGATTTTCGTCGGGACTCGAACTCAAATTCATTAGAACATTTTATTACTAGGACTTTTAATTTTTAATTCTAGATTATACCTGGATTATTTTTGGATTTGATTCTTAAATCGTAAGTTGTTTTCCTAATTTTTACCTTGTTTTCTGAGGGAAATAAATTTTTTAAATTTTACAAAGATTGTTGTCTTTACTTTTTTCTTGTTACTGTTTATGAGTGCCTAAACACGTAACAAAGAAAATTGGGGGCTCATCCGGGATATATGAATTTTGGCTAAAATATTTCAGAAAACATTGTTTTTTGAAATTTGAATTCTCATAGTTTTTGAAAATTTTTAAATCCCAAGTATTACTTTACAATTTTGAAATTTTTAGTGAAATCAGCAAGCTTTTTCTACAATGTCATTCAAAAGTGGAAATCTTTCGTTCAAGTCCTACCCAGGAACATTTAGACCATTTGTAAAAACGTGAATTGATTCAACTTGCCAGAAAATATCTGTCTGAGGCAAAAGTTTCCTTAATGAAGCAAGAAATAACAAATATTACGGTCCAGTATTTGGTAGAAAAAAATGTTTTGGATAAAAGTGCTTTGGTTTCAATCAGTAAGTCTGTGTCAGACTCTGACAGAAAAGTAAAGGAATTAAAATTAAAATACAAGAAGGAATTAGAGTTAAGGAAGCTGGAACTTCAGAAAGAAAAATGACAAATGCAGTTACATGGAAAACAAATGCAGTTACAATTTGAGAAAGAGGAGAGAGATACAGGAAAGAGAGAAAGAAAAACAAATGCAGTTACAATTTGAGAAAAAGGAGAGAGAGAGACAAGAAAGAGAGAAATAAAAAGAAATAGTTACAATTTGAGAAAGAGGAGAGAGAGACAGGAAAAAGAGAAAGAAAAACAAATGCAATTAGATAAGGAAGAAAGAGAAAAAGAAAGCCAAATGCAGTTACAAAAAGAACACATGCAATTAGATAAGGAAGAAAGAGAGAAAGACAGACAGATGCACAGAGAGAAGGAAGAAATGGATTATCAATTTAGAATAAAGAAATGGAGTTGGCAAGTGAAAAGCACATTCCCACTTAAAATACAAATTTAAGTTTTGATTTTATTAGGTTAGTGCCCCCTTACAGCTGAGAATAAGAGGTAGACAAGTATTTTACTTGTTTTGAAAAAGTTGCTGAAAATTTGATATGGCCAAGAGAGCATTGGACTCAGTTATTACAATGTGTATTATTACAATATTTACCATTCACTCTCAGTTCACCAAATTGGTGACTATGATGTGGTTAAGGAATGCATCTTAAGTGGTTATGAGTTAGTCCCTGAAGCTTATCAGCAAAAAATCAGAAACTATAAAAAAGAAGCAGGACAAACTCATGTCGAATTAGTTAGAGAAAAAGAGCAGTTATTTGATAGATGGTGCTTAGCCAAGAAAGTTGAAAACGATTATGAAAGATTAAAGCAACTTGTATTACTTGAAGAGTTCAAGACCTGTATCCATAGTGACATTAAGACTTATCTTGACGAGCATAGAAACCTTGGAAAATGCTGCTCGTGCTTCTGATGACTATTCTTTAATTCATAAAGTTCCAATCAACAGAATAGTATTTCAGCCTTCAATACATGCCCTACTAAATCTCAAACTGGCACAACTTTTAAAAATCAAACTTCAGATAAGCTTGATCAAAGATCCTTGTCTCTTCCTATGTGTACCTATTGCAAGAAGAAATGACACGTTATTTCTGATCGCTACAAATTGAAAAATAGGCATCAGAATCAAGATAGACCTATTCCAAATGCTCTTATTTCTAAAAGGTCATGGTCATGTATTGAAAGCAATACATTTGTTGGGTCTAATAAACCCCAGTCTGATTTTATTATGGATAATTACAAACCATTTATGTCGAAGGCTTCTATATCACTCATGGGTGAATCGGCCATTCTCAACCCTATTAAAATTTTAAGGTACACTGGACCTTCTCAGAGTCTTTTATTATCAGGTACTTTGCTTTTTCAGGAGAAGTCTCTTTTAATAAAAGTGTCCTTATTCAGGGTGTAGAGTGCGGCTTTGTTAATGTTCCTCTCCATTGTGTAAATTTGTAATCAGACTTAGTCTCAGGACATGTGACGGTCGGAACAGTGATTGTTCTACCCATTTAGGGCATTCATTTATTACTAAGCAACGACCTAGCTGGACATAAGGTTGTGGTTAATCTACTTGTAATTGACAAGCCATGTTTGGTTCAGAAAGTTGATCCAATTGAAAAGGAAATCCCTGGCTTCTACCCAGCTTCTGCAGTTTCCAGAACTATGGCAAAGAAAGCTTTTGAGAATGATGCAGACATATGTATTGGTCGGGCTTTTGATGAGGTCACTTTCACTACTTGTTGCATCAATCAAAAGGTATTGATCACAGTGATCTTCTTTTAACTACTCATTCTCTTTATTCTAATCAAGGTGATAAATGACAATCACTTGTCGTCAAACAGGAAATAGATCCTGAGATCTCCTGTTTGTTTCAAAGGGCCATTAGTGAAACTGAAGCCATTTAAGTACCTGACAGTTATTTCTTTAAAAATGGAATTCTCATCAGAAAATAGATACCTCCCAGGGTACCTGCTGGTGACAAGTTATCAGTGAACTATCAAATTGTAGTTCCAAAATCTTACAAGAAATACTTATTGATGTTTGTAAATACTGTAGATTTTGTCATACTTGTCAAATGGTAAGAAAACCCAATCAGAAGATACCGAAGGCTCATCTGCAACCTATTCCTGCATTTGACGAACCATTTAGCAGAATTATGGTAGATTGTGTTGGTCCCTTACCTAAGACCAACTCAGGTAACTTGTTAACCATGTGTGCGTCAACAAGGTTTCCAGAGGCAATTCCTTTGAGGAATAGTTAATCTAAAACAATAGTAAAAGCTTTAAGAAAGTTTTTATTCAATTTGGCCTTCCCAAATCTGGCCAATCTGAAGAAGGCTCAAATTTCATGTCTGGAATTTTTCAGCAAATAATGTACGAATTAGCCATCCAACAATTCAAGTCTTCTGTCCATCAGACTTTGTAAAATATCATTGGATCATATTGTTTTGATACGGTTAAAGATTGGAATGAAGGCATTCAATTACTATTGTTTGCTGTGAGGGAATCAGTTCAAGAATCTTTCGGCTTCAGTCCCTTTGAACTGGTTTTTGGACACACTGTGAGTGGACCATTGAAGTTGTTGAAAGAGAAACTTCTTTCAAATGAAGATACTGAAATTAATCTTCTTGATTTTGTTTCCAATTTTAAGTATAAGTTGTCAAAGGCTTGTGAGGTTGCAAGAGCAAATCTGCACTCTACTCAATGAAAACTGAAATAAAGATATGATGAGAACTCAAAGAAAAGGAGTTTTCAGCCACGTGATAGAGATCTAGCTCTCTTTCCGATACCACAAAATCCTCATCAGGCCAAGTATTATGGTCCCTGCATAGTTGAGAGGAAAGTAAATGATTTAAATTACATCATAAATACTCCTGGGAGGCGAAAACAAAAACAACTTTGCCACATAAACATGCTAAAGGAGTATATTGAAAGAGATAGCCAGGTTAAACATGCAATTAATTTAGTTGTACCTGTCCCACTCAGTGAAGGTTTAAGTGAAGGTTAATCATCGGATTTTAATGATATTGGAGTGACAAATCTTTGAAATGCAGAAATTATGAAAGATTTGGACCAGAAATATTCATATTTGCAACAGCAAGAAATAAATAAACTTATATAGTTATTACTTGAATATGAGAACTTATTTCCAGATGTTCCTACAAGAACAAAAAAAAATTTACATGGCGTTGAAATTGTAAATTCCAAACCTGTGAAACAACACCCGTACAGGATGAACCCTTTCAAACAGGAATACTTGAAAAAAGAAATTCAGTATTTGCTGGAGAACGATTTCAGAGCCCAGTAAAAGTGACTGGAGTTCACCATGTATACTTGTTCCGAAACCAGATAAAACTTTCCGCATATGCACTGTTTATAGGAAGGTGAACAGTGTGACAAAAACAGATTAATTTCCATTACCAAGAATCGATGACTGTATTGATAAGATAGGAAATTCTAATTATGTCACCAAATTTGACCTTCTGAAAGGACTTTTTCAAATTCCACAAACTGAAAAAGCAAAGGAAATTTCGGCATTCGTGACTCCAGATGGACTTTACCAATATAAATTAATGCCATTTGGGATGAAAGGGTCGCCAAGTACTTTCTAATGTCTAATGAATGTGATCACCTCTGGTCTAGATAAGTGTGATGCTTACATCAATGATGTCATCATCTACAACGACACCTGGAAAGAATTTGAAAATGCTTTGACAGACTCACTGATGCAGGTTTGACAATTTATCCAAAAATGAGTCTGCCGTACTAGTGTAACTTTTCTAGGACATATCGTGGGATAAGTTAAACCTAGAGATACTAAGGTCAAGGCTATCTCTGAATTCTCTGTGCCTGTTAGTAGAATGCAACTGTTGAGATTTTTAGGCGTGGCTGGTTAAAATCGGAAATTTTGTTCCAATTTTTCTATAATTGCTGAACCCCTAACAAATTTATTGAGTAAGAAAAAGAAGTTTCTTTGGACTGAAAAATGTCAGGAGGCTTTTGATAAGTTAAAAGTCATACTTAAAAGCGCGCAAGTACAGCTCCAAATTTCAGCCAGTCATTTAAACTGTTGATGCAAGTGATGTTGGGGTTGGATGAGTATTGATTCAAGAAGACGAAAATGGTGTCGATTATCCAGTGTGCTAGTTTTCTAAGAAATTAATTAGGCACCAGAGAAATTATTCAACAATCGAGAAGCAATGTTTGGCTTTGATATTTTCATTACAACATTTTGAAGTTTACATTAGTTCAGCTCCATCTCCGATTATTGTGTTTAGTGATCACAACCCCCTTACTTTCATCGGCAAGATGAAAAATCCAAATCAAAGACTAATAAGGTATTGTTTGTTGTTACACGAATATATCGACATCAGGGACATCAAGGGAAAATATAGTTTTTTAGCAGGTGCACTTTCCCGTGTATAGAAATGTATTATTTCATGCACAATTTGCATAATTCATCAGAGTTCTTTTTGTTGTTTTTTTTTTTTACCTCATGCATAATTAATCTATGGTAAAAAGAAAGCTTTATCATATAAATCTTTCTTTTTTTTATGGGGGAAGTGTTATGTACATTTGTTTTAATTTATGTTTAATTTATTTTAATTATTTGTTTGTTTGTTTTAATTTTTTATAGTCCATTATGTGCTATAGTAATGTAATTTTGTTTACTGGAATTTGACATTTTACAGATTTTTTTTTTCGTAAACACCTAATATTAGAACTTTGTATCTTAATGATAACCTAGTTCCTGACCTTGATACACAATTTGTAAGAGTTGAAGCAAACAACTTCTTTTTTATTTTGTTTTATTCATTCTTAGTGTGGATTTATTGGGTGGAATCTTGGCTGTACTAGGTGAATATGACTTTACACATGTGAATAGCCTCTATTTCGAGATTCTGGCATTACCGGAATTGCGCAGTAGTCAGATTAAATAGTGATGTATTGAGAAATAATTTTAGTTGGGCTTTCTATCTTTGACACTGAAAGGTGTTTTGTTGTGACCAGTTGAGTTGAAATTTTATTTTATAGAACTATTAATTCTTTTCGCTGAGAATATTTCAGTGCTAATACAGAATTTTTGGACAAAGACATTTATTTAATTTTTTGGGGGGAATTAAAACACTGGAATATTATTGTTTGTGGATCAACGAAGAACTGTTGACACATCAATATTATACTGGCTACAGGATACGTCATCGCCTTCCATTTTGGATTTTCGTCGGGACATAAACTCAAATTCATTATAACATTTTATTTCTATTACTTTCAATTTTTAATTCTGGATTATTCTTGATTATTTTTGGATTTGATTCTTAAAACTAAGTTTTTTCCTTAATTATACCTTGTTTTTCTAGGAAAATAAAATATTTGTTAAATTTTACAAATCTTGTCGTCTTCACATTTTTTCTTGTTACTGTTTATGAGAGCCTAAACATGTAACAATATATTATGCAATGAACAAAAATTCTCTAAAGACATTGGGGCTGGAAATATATGGAAGCTTGCACTTTTCAAGCTTTCAAGAAGCACAAGCTTGAAGATTCCGGTAAGAAATTGACCAGAAAAGGTGCCATGATTGCACAAGCTTTGATTGCAACAAATAATATTCATAGGCAAACTTAGTTTGATGATACGAGCTTTCCGCAACCTTCCGGCAAGCTAAAAACAAGGATGCATCTATTTGCGAAAAGATATGAATACTAATTCTAAATAACTGTTCAATGTTCAGAATGATCCAAAGTGATCTTAAACCTTGCAGTATAGCAGTACAGCACAAAAAGATGACACATGTAAAGATGTACTGCCGTAGCAGAGTTATCTATGTCTGGAAGTTTGGTGTATTATTATTTATCTTATAAGGTTAAATATATTAGCATCTTTAAACAGTTGAAGGAAAAATGAAAAACGTGTAACTGTACATTTACCATACATTGGCGGACCCTCCGAAAGATTACAAAAATAATCTTCTGAAATCATCGAGCAAATGTCATCCACAAACTCTGTAACATCATCTGCTCAATCTTGTTAAAGTAGAACCTGTCTTGAATGAACTCTCCTAAAGCCAAAAAATAATGGGCTCTCAAGACAGGTGATCTCTCATGACAGATCATAATATTATATAACCAATAAATCTGTGAGAGGAGAACCTGGTCACTCAAGACAGGTGGTCTTTCTAAGCAGTGGTTTCAGAAGACATGTTTTACTGTATAAACTCCAATGTGATACTTGTGGAAAAGACTACATTAGGGAAACTGCTAGAGGCCTTCAAACAAGAGTTAAAGAACACTTTTGTACCAATGGATAATCCATGAAAGCAGCTGGTGCACATTGCAAAGAATCCAGGCATACTTTATCATGGGATAACATCTGAGTACTTACTAGAGAGAATTAAACCTTAAAGAGAAATAAATAAGGGAAGCTATTGAAATCATGGAGGGGGAGGCAACTGTTGAATTGTTATTCCATATTGGAACTACTGCCTTGGTTCAAAAGGGTTTTATCATGTGATCAACAAATAGTTGATCATAGGACTTCAGTCCAAACATCATTGCTTTGATGACGACCTTGTGATAAGGTCGAAGCTGAGGAGTCAAATACTTATTTTGCTACATAGATATATATATATATATCTTTTTCTTTGAGAAATCTAAACAAACTTGGCACAGACTTGACAAGAGGCACATTTTAAGGCTTCCCTTGGACAGCTGAAATTTATCCTGTTGATACAAAGGAAAAGTGTTTTTCAGGGATGTGGACAGTTAAATTGAAAATGACAACCACTGCTGTTTAAAATAAAGAAAAAAAACCAGAAAATGTTATATTTATACTGAAAATCAAACCACCTGTTTAGTCATTAAGTAGTAATATAGTAGTAGCAAACCACTGGTTTTGCCATTTTTGGTCCCTTTCCGTCACTGACACCCGTCATAGCTCCACCCCAGCCATCCCCATGACTTTTCAGGTGATCAAGATACCATGTGCAATTCACGGAATATTAGCATTAATAATCCACGCATGTGACCAGTCATGGGGACTAAAGTCTATGGCATGCATCAGTGCCCCAAAGTTCCAAAAAGGGCCAAACAGTATTTGCTTCTACTTGCTTTGTTATGGATATAAACAAATACAGTATTACAGGCGCATCTTGTGCTGGTGATATTGCGTTGGTCGATATTGATCCATAAAATGAGTTACTATATATCATCACCACCACCAGTTGCCATTGCAACAACAGTAACAGCCATTACTGATAAAGCAATGGTATAGCAACTAAGAAACTTTGCATGTAAGCATAATATCAGAATACCAAAAGGTGCAAGAAAAATTGACATTGTTGCGACATTTGGTGAGTATATTAGCAAAGTTGTTGCATTGAGGATGAGCAAAACCGTCTTGCATCTGCTACTGCTATTGAAGCAACTGAGTATGTTCATACAAAAGCACAGCAATCACAAGTGCCTGAATTTAAATTATACATGCATAGTGGCAAATTTGAAAATCACATGGCAATTATCCAACCCACATACAAACCAGGTAAAGATACTTGACAACTGTTAAAATATGATTCCTGGAATCTTAGTAGTGTCACAAAACTTTGGTCACTCTGGCGTTAAAGTATACATTGTCCTTAGCACATATTTGGTTATGCCTCTTGACAAACATGGATTTAAAACTACTACCCAGGTAATTTACAGCGGTGCTTGCATAATCCTGAACCGTAACAACGCCAGCGCCAACAGTGATGAAATTAACAAAGGTGTTGAAAAGATTCTTGAAACGTTGAAAATACACCAAGGCCTGATCGGGAAAGACTATTCAAAGATATGTCCATGTTAAGGTACATCTATCACCCATATCAACTGTTTCATGGATACAGTTTACATAGCAACACCAGCATGGGTTCCGCCAAAGTTTGTGATAAAAGAATTTTGACAATCATTGTTTTGGTTGGACATTTTTATTGGTGTTATATCCGGCTAGTGATAACCAACACCTGCCTTGCAAATATCAACATCACCTGGGTCAACACAGCTTTGGTGATATCGAATTTTTCGTGTAGGTCACCAAGGCCACACTGCCATATTTGAAGCACTCAACCCATATTTCTCGTTTTGAGGTCACTTGCCCGGCTGTACATATTCCGAGGTGTCCTAGGAAACCTCAGACAAATATTCCTAGGAAAAACCTCCGAGTATTGGTTGCTGATTTTCCAAGGTAATAGTCCAAGGACAAAACTTTTTTAAACCAATATCCTAGGTTTTTATAGTCAAGCGTCTGAGGTTTCCTAGGACATATTGTCCAAGGATTCCTAGGACAACTTGGACGTATTGTCCGAGGATTCCTAGGATCAGGGCCGGCTTTAGGCCAATTGGACCAATTGCAACCAATTGGGCCCCGCGCCTAGGGGGGGCCCCGCACCTTGATTGGGGGGGGGGGGGGGTCAGTTCACAAGTAGTCTAGACAATTCAGTGCATTGTGATGCCACCGTGGTCAAGGGAAACAATCTTTTGCCAGTGTTAAGTGTACAGGCCACATGATAACTGTAGCAAGTGCCAAGTGAAGAAGTACCAGCTATACAGTTATATTAACATTTAAAACCTGCAAGTCTGTCAGGCTACTGCCAAGAATCCTAGTGAAGCGAGTGATGCCATTTGTGTGAGTATAGACAGTGACAATGAATTTTTTTTTATTATATATAATTAAAAGTAGACTCTACCATTACTGTCTTATATTGACCTACAATACACAATCATGTGGTTCTGTTTTCAATAATTTGTTGAACATTTGAAAGCCACTAGTTGAAGTTAAAAGTCAGTATAACAAGAAAAATGCAGCATTAAAGTGCTACTTTGGTCGCACGCTTTACAATGCTCTAGCATTAAAAGTATTATAGCTGTGCAGCTGATTTTATTTCTGGACCCCAAAGGTATATTAACTGTATTCTATGTAAATCTCATGAAATAATATGGTTCTGTTTTTCCTATCCAGGTGGCAGACTGAAATACGCACGGTTTTGGCCATGGCGGGTCCATAAATTGTCTGATTATTACGAGATTTATAATGTAAATACTCCTATGCACCATTGTCCTGTAGTGCAAATTTGGTATTGATATCTTAAAAATTGACGAAATGCGAGCATTTTAAATGCTCCATAGAATAAATAGATAGGCGAGGACTAAAGCAGAATGCATAAATGCTTAGGTTTTGGCATGGTGGAAAAATATCATAGTAAGTTCATGGCCTGAAATGGCGTGGTTTTCTAGATTTTTGCCGGACAAATATTTTTTGCCTACCCCTGGCACTTATCACTGCATAGGTCGAACGCGAAGTGTGCGACCAATTATCTTTTGTTAGGGGTGGACCAGTATTCATGCTGCTTGAAGTGCTCTTCCTTCCGAGTTGAATTGTGTCTTCATGACATTTGCTCCAATATGTCGGATGTCTAACAAAATTCATGATGTCACAATTTTGTTGGCTTTGGATTGCTCCAAGCAGCATGTGAACCATAAGAATTTATATTGTTATTTAATTAATTGCTTAAGATTAAACCACACACAGAAAAAAATGTAGATAACAGTGGTGTGATTTAGCTAACATGACAATAATCAAAATTTATCCTGGCATTCATTGTCACTTCTTTGGGCAGGTTTGCACATATGAGGTGTTGTAAAGCTGACAATGCAGCAGATGGAGTTACAACAACCAAGATGGCTGATATTGATGGTTTCATGCTTTGTGAGGAGATAGAAGCAATAAATCCAATTCTCCCTTTAGAGCTGTTACAAAATCCTGCAAAAATGCTCGAGTTTCTAGCTTGCAATAACAGGTCTACAGCCTTTTCAAATCTTTTTGTGGCACTTGGAATTTACCTTACCATCCCAGTTACAGTTGCATCTGGCGAAAGATCCTTTTCTAAGCTCAAACTTATTAAAACTTACCTAAGGTCTACAATGAGTCACGAACGCCTAAATAGTTTGAGTAATATGTCAATAGAGTGTGATGTGGCCAGAGAATTGAGCTTTGAGGAAATCCTGAAAGACTTTGCAATGAAAAAAGCAAGAAAAATTAGGTTTTGAAAGCTTAATGTATTAAGGATACTAGTTGCTGTGCTTTTCTTAAGTGATAAGTTCCATATTTCCATATATTGAGTTGAATATAAATATATAAGGTTCCCAGTGACTAGAAGATATTAATTAATAAATCAAATAAAGTCAATATAGCATCTTTGTATTTGTTTAGACAGTTTAATTTAGGTTCATAATTTGCAGATTGACATGCTGTCTCCTAGACTGGGCCTGGTGAATCACCTGTCTTGCACTTCTGCTTGCCAAGTGCAGTGGGTTGCAAAAGTGTTGGCCCCCTCAACATTTTTTCACTGATTCCTACAGAAAACAGCTCTCACTGTATCAAGTGTAACTTCATCACAATCTGTTTAGCCATATAAATTGTAGTGCTGTTTAATGATTCAAGACTTCGGTGACCAGTATATTATATCAGGCATAACTGAAAAATACCACTATGCTCTATTTTGCATTTGGATCACAAATTGCAAAAGTGTTCATCCCCCAGCTACTATTGGAATAGCAATAGAGGGGTGGGGATGAATAACAAATAACAGACCTTTATTCTTCACTTGAAATACTCAGTGAAATTTGTTTTACTGCCATTGAATAAAGTGTAAATAACAAATAACTTTTGCAATTTTATGACCCCTATGCAAAATGAAGCAGAGTCGTGCATTTAATCGTACCTAAAATAATATAAAATAAACTTATTAAATAGAACCACAATTTATAAAAACAAATGGAATGAGTTGAAGTTAATTACGCTTGGTGGAGTGAGAGCTGGATTCTATTGGAGTCAATGGAAAAATATTGAGGAGGCAAATACTTTTTCAACCCACTGAATATCTATACTGCTATTATCTATAGTATTATTATCATAACAACATAAATGGGGGGCCCCGCCATCATGTTTCCAATGGGGCCCCGCACTTCCTAGAGCCGGCCCTGGCTAGGATACCTCAGACATAACGTCCAGGGTGTCCTAGGACATAATGTCCGAGGCATATCGTCCAAGGATTCCTCTGGCACCTCCCTGGAATTAAACAGCAGACCAGCAATGATGAAGCAAATGTTACAGAATATAAGAATACATTTTATTTTTAATTTGTTCAACATGTACAAATAAAAAATTTTAACGGTCCAAATATCAAGAATCACCAATGAGATTCCTTTAGTGCCAAATTGTCCATTTAATTTTGAAAATCCATCCATCTATATACTGGTTTTATGATGGTTTTAGCACTTCACTGATTTTCTTGTTTATCATCGCCTCTTTGATATTCTGCCATTTCTTTTGGATCAGTTCTGTAAAACAAAAATATTGGTTGAAAATATAAAATGTGATGAATTAATAAAACAAACAATATGCATATAACATAACTGTTGTTGGCAGCCTACAATTTACAAATCATGTTTGAAATCCGTTCCGAAAACAAGGTATTAAACCTGAAAACGCTATATTTCTATAACTGTTCTTTCAATTTGGGACCACCATTCTAAGCTTTTTATTACAAATCCAGTCAAGATTATGTTCTGTTCCTGGCTCAATGTCTGACAAGTTCAAAATAATGTATCATTATTTCACTGCATACTCCAATGCTGTACTATCACGGGCTCTATATTATTAGGGGAAACAGGATTTTTGGATTAATTTTGGATATGCGCTCTCTATCATTTATTTACAGAGCTAAAGTTGTAGCTAGTAAGGACGTAAATATTTTTTTTTGCAATGTCATCTAAAATGTCAACATTTTTTTTTTATAAGATTACAATGAAAAAGAATAAACACCACTTTTTTGTGAAGTGCATGCAACTATGTTGATCATACAAAACTCCAATCGAACGTGCTATACCTGCATTGGCTTTGATTACGAAATATATTTAGTGCATCGTCTGATGGTTGATGATTATAAGTCATATACTTATAGTGACATACATGTCCTTACAGTTACGCTTGAAATTTCATTCTATGGTAGCCAATAATAAACCAAAATTGACCAAACATTGCTTAGGATCCTACTTATCCTACACAAATAGGAAAGCAAGAATAGTTCAACTCTTTTTAAAATAGGTAATATTTCAGTAGTAATAATAATAATAATAGATTCATTTATATATATATATATATATATATATATATATATCTCTATAAAGAGAGAGAGAGAGAGAGAGAGAGAGAGAGAGAGAGAGAGATATTTCTCTGCCCACACTGCGCTTAAAATGCAGACTAAGTGATATATATTTTTTCATTTTTAATTTCTGATGTTGTTAATGTTATCGTGGATTTCAACTTAATGGACGCAAAGTGTATATAATTGAGTCAATGCATCCTTTATTTTGGTGGAAATATTCAGCCAGTGCAAGCGTGGACATTCCATGTCAACACTAAATTGAAATTTATTTTTATTGTAATATGTGCATGCCACCATACATAAGTTAGATACATAACACGTTAAAATAGAGTTGTTTCCCCATGGTACGGTAATCTGGGTCAGCCACCATATGCGGTTTAATTTACATTTACATGATTGGATTGACCAATATTTTTTTTTTAGGAATAGATAGAGGGAAATTCAGAGAAACTTTACAATTTGTTTCAAAACAGCAATAAGATATCGGTTTTAATATGCACCGATAACAACATTAAGTACCGCGATAATAAAGCATTCCAGGCTACTGTAATCAACCTTTAAAGATACAACACAATGCTTGTTGCTTAGAAAGTTTTTAGCAAGTTTAAAATTGCTGTCTTAGTCCATTTTGTTGTTGCCATCTTCAAGGTCTGTTTTATTGCTATTGTCTTGGCTGTTTTTGGTGGTTTTAGTGATTGTGGATTCACATCTTTACTTGTTTCAACCCTACATTTAAAAAAGTGCAATCTTTCAAATAATATGCAATACATTCCATGACATTTACTAATGATGGGAATTGATTAATTGTGAAAAAAAATACATATATCCACATTTATTGCTGAAAAAAATGTGGTTTGGCTTGTTGGCCTTTAAAAACAAAAATAATAATCATTTTAATTATGTAACCTGACATCCTTTATAAAGTTCAGTGATGCTTGGATTTTTGCAAATTCGTATGCAACAGGTAAAATAGAGCATGAGATTCGTATCATGGATACCACATTTCCTGTTCAATTAGACAAGCAAAAGAAATCCAATTTAAGTACTATTTAATATCATCAACATATGACATGCATGAGCATTAATCATTTTAATATGATGCACCAATTTACACCTGAAATGAAGGGTATATACTATCTGAGTTTGCAAGGTCTATAAAGATGTTAAACAGTGGCCATCATGTGATGTCATGAATCACTACCTCGTATATCTCAAAGTAGAATGCAGCAGCAATTTTGGACAAACACATGATAATATTACAGGCCAGTACAATTATTTAAATTATAAAATAGTGTATTTAAAGAAAATGGATAAAGTAAAATAGCTTTTCATCAGTATACTGAAGCAGTAATGAATCTGATTGATTGCTTTGTAAATTTTCTTGCTACCTAACAACCTATACACATGGATGTTTTGTTCTATTCTTACATGTCTTTAACACTATTCATAAACCTATTCTTTTGATTTAATGCACTATAATAATTCTGTAGTTATTCTAAGATCCTTTTTCGAGTCATTACAATTTTTTCAGATTTTATTGTTCTTTCAACGATTTTAAACATGACTTCATTTTCATGTATAATAATAATAATAAATAATTAAAACGATTAATTCTTTTCTTCTCACTTCAACTAATGTTAATGGGTTAGTTTGCTTTGCTCTATTCAAAATGGGCATAGTTAAATAATTTTTATCATTAAAATGTCTTATATTCTTGTAATTCACTTAATAATAATAATAATAATAATAATGAGGACTTTGTATAGCGCCTAATCTTTAAAAGCTCTAAGCGCTTTACACCATCAATAATGATATGACTACACTACAGAACAACAAATGACAAAAACAATGAAATTGGAAAATATAAAAACATGCTGAAAATATATAAGATACAAAACATGATTAGGTCGCTAAGTTTGTCCCTTAAGTCGAAACAGGTGAGTCTTGAGAACACTCTTAAAAGGGACCACTGTGTCTTTGTGTCTAATTTCAATGGGCAACTCGTTCCACGTCACTGGGCCCTGGTATGCAAACGAACGTTTTCCATATGACTTTGTTTTCACCTTGGGAACAATGAGTATACGATTATCAGAAGAAAAGCGTAAGGATCTAGCTGGTGTATACACATGGGTGAGGCTGGATAGGTATGTTGGACTGGAGTCTGTCATTGAAATATAGCACAGACAACAAATTTTGTGTTTGATTCTGTATCGAATTGATAGCCAGTGTAGGGTACAGAGAAGTGATGAGGTGTGCTCTAATCAAGGTACTCTAAAGATGATCCGTGCAGCTGTGTTTTGAACTTTTTGAAGTTTCTGGAGTAAATATTGTGATGAACCAGACAGAATTGAGTTACAATAGTCCAGTCTTGAAAGTACTAATGAACACACAAGTGTTTTCGACGGCATCAACAGAAAGATATTTACGAATGGAACTGATGCGTCTCAATTCAAGATATGCAGCCCTGCAGATATTCATGACATGTTGGTGCAATGTGATACTACTGTCTAGAGTAGGGTTAGATTCCGTACTGACTGTGAGAATTTAATGTTGGTGTTGCTGATATTTATTGGCTGAGGTAACGGATGTGGATGAGAAAGTCTTTATGTTGTGATCAGAATAGCCTCAGTTTTATCATCATTCATCTGCAGCTTGTTACATGTCATCCATGATTTCACATCCGAAACGCACTTCTCTACTCCATGGATGGTAGCATCAACTTCAGTTGGGTGGCTAGACTTGTATATTTGGGTGTCATCAGCGTACAGTTGGTGCGACACTGCGTGATGATCTATGACACTTGAGAGCGGCTGAGTGTATAGAATGAAGAGAACAGGTCCAAGAACAGATCCCTGTGGAACACCGAAACATACATCAACTGGGCTGGAGTGTATTCCATTTGCAGATATAATTTGTGTCCTGTTGACTAAGTAGGACTTGAACCACTGTAAGGCTGTATTCTGAATGCCAAATACATGCTGGAGACGGTGAAGTAATATATCATGGTCTATTGTGTCAAATGCTGCAGATAGATCCAGGAGAGTGAGGACTGTAATCTTTCCACTATCCAAAGCGGAGAGAATGTCACTAAATACTTTCAGAAGAGTAGTTTCCGTACTGTGGCAAGGGCGATATGCAGACTGTACATTGCTAAAAAGACTGTTTGAATTCAAATGAGATACAAGTTGAGTTAGAACAATCTTTTCTAAGATTTCTGATATGAAAGGGAGATTAGAAACTGGGCGGTAGTTCTTTAAATCATTATGGTCCAGTGTTGGTTTCTTCAGCAGTGGCTTTACAATGGCAGTTTTGAAAAATGATGGGAATTCCCATTCTAGTGGAGAGAAGGTTGTTGGAAGTGGTGTACATTTGTTCCTTGACATTAGTTTGTTAGTTATCTCGAAGAGCTCTTTGCAGCTGGAACTCTCCGTGATCTTAGTACTGTAGTGGGATGATTTGGCTAAATGGACTATGGACTTTAGGTATATAAATTAGTACACTTCCAAAGAATTACAATTGAATGGTACAAAAATAAATTAGAAAAACAACAATAATAAGAGGTTATTATTATCACGATTATTATTATTATTATCATATATCTAAAAGGATAAGCTGACGGCGCAATGCCTAGTGGGTAAATGACATCATACAGTATTTATAGTTCCCCAAACAACCCCATTCCAGTCAAAAACAGACGCAGTCAACTGAAAAATTTATAGTGTACATCCGGCTTATGAAACAAGAGCCAATAAATATTATCTTTTTCAAATTTAATGTAATATAAAATAAAAAAAAAGAAACGAACCTACCTCCAATCCTTCCTTCTGTAATCCCAAAACTCTGCAACCTTGCAGACACCACAGGGGCTTGTATCGTTGCTTAAATTGACCTGCCATACATGTACTATATATTACAAGGGAGGACACTTCTCTCCTTTCTTGTGTGACCCATTTAAGAATAAATGCTGTTATTTCAAGCCACATTTCGCGTAGCATAATAAATTTGGTACCGATGTTTAGCTCTGGCATTCGACTGTGTATCCCTATCAAAAGTTTGACTTAGTATCATACCTTTAAGGAATGCCATCGCGCCCGCTTAATATTCAAGAACAAAGCGCTGAATGGAATACTGTCCTCTTATTGGTTAAAAGAAAATGATGTCCTGTATTTATTTATAACTTATTTTCAGTTGGCCAATGAGAAGGTAGTATTCCATTCAGGGCATTGTTTTTTGCATATTAAGCGGGTGCGATCAGGTACAGGTCGAGCGGTACCGTGGGAAAATGATTTGGCATTCCTTAAAGTTATGATATTAAGTCAAACTTTTGATAGGGATACACAGTCGAATGCCAGAGCTAAACATCGGTACCAAGTTTATTATGCTACGCGAAATGTGGCTTGAAATAACAGCATTTATCCTTAAATGGGTCGCGCGAGAAAGGAGAGAAGTGTCCTCCCTTGTAGTTATTATATAGTACATGTATGACAGGTCAATTTTATGCAATGATACGAACCCCTGTGGCAGACACCAATTCTCCAACTTTTTAATCTTTGAGTGCCTTTCTCGGTTAAACAATATTTAGGAGGTTATAAACATTTCCGGTAATAGGATTATCATATACATAATGCAAACAAGTTACACGTTATGGCGATTGATGAATCCACTCTATAACGCAAGTTTTCACGGACCAGTTTGCTTTCAACGAACCACTTTCGAATTTATTATTATGGCGCGTACAATTGTGATTGATGAATCGGCTGATGTGATTGGATAATTTCATTCTCTGCAACCAATGGAAGAATGCGAAATAAATATTTCCCAGAAACTTCCACAACTTGAATATTTTTAAGTTCATACCCAGCAAACAATTCCACGTTGCTACAATGTTGTGGTAAGGTTGTGACAACGTTGTCAAATAATGTTGTGGCAATGTTATTTGGTGAACAAGAGGGAACGTTGCGAAAACGTTGTCTAACGTTATTAAATAACCTTCCTACAACATTCCTATCAAATATGGAAATCTGATGAAACCTTCTTGTGTTTCTAAAACACATATTCCGCACTTTTGGCAAGAATGTCAAACCAAATCGACATTACAAAAATGTCAAAATTACCATCCAGCTAGGAGTTGCGATAGCAGGAATGTCAAGACTGCCATTGTGACAGTATTAAGTGTCAGTTCTGCACCATTTTCATTCATGACAAACCAAACATCACCAGTCATTTGACCATAATAATGATGCTAATAGGAATAGCACTCTGCGTTGATTGATGTGTGACAACTCTCACAAATCAGTTCAAAGTTGCACATATAATAATGCACTCTTCACAATACAGAATGTTTATTTATCATTTCATGCAAGTATAAAGAATCTTAGATAAAATAGTGATGATACCAATTTAATAAAAATTCATACGTCAATTCTAAAGTTTGCAATCAGTTTCAGTGCAGGTGTTCTAACAAGGTTTACCAGTATTTGCAAACACTACGTTCTGTTCATTCTATGAAATCATCATGCCCGGTAGTTTTCCTATCAGATTTTACAGCAGGGCCTTCTATTAGATTTAAATGGGACACAAATTAGGCAGGGGATTGGGGAGATCTACTCCAATGGGAATAATTATGTCTTTCAGGTAGCAGGGTGTAAAGTAAATGTAGATGGGTAAACCACACTGCTTTTGCCTGATAAGGAATCCCCTGAATTTGCAGGCTGAAGGTTCAAACATTTGTTTTTAAAAGACAAAAAGGAAACAGAAGAACATACATTTTAATATCACTTTTTATTTATTTTCTAGATTTAACTAATATTAGGAGTCAGAATTAGTCTCCTCCTCCACTCCAAATGTTATCTCTTTCTTCTGCTGAGGCACCTGCAAATTAAAAAATAATTTAAAAGTCACATATCATCTCCGCACCACTTACATATGCAGAAGTCACATTAACAAGCATTATTAAACTTTATGAAACTTTCTTCACTGCACTTGTGCTTCCCTTAATATTGTTAAGCCAAGTTACAAGATAACTTTGTACTTGTGTGTCATTTCGGGCAAGTGGACGGTGAAATCAATTTGCGCAAAGATGAATTTATTTTGTCCAAATATTACATGTGAATAAAAATTCCAAGTGGAAATACTTGTCCTATCATACATGATTGATGAAAATTGTAGTTAGCTGTACTCCAGCTTTAATAGTCCTGGAAACTATAAGCTGATTTTGTTTGCAATTTAGAGATGCATCCACAATGCTTTAAAAAACTGAACCCAATATTGTTGAAATAAGAGTCAAATGGCCAACCTTGTATTTTATCCCTCTACGTTGGTTGGGTGCATATTTAAAGGTCTCTGATATGGCCTCTTCAATTTCTTTCGCTTTGCCATTATTTTTCAAGCAAGCTTCTGCAAGAGAAACACAATATTTTAAAATAAGTTTCACAACAAAGAATGCATTGCAGTTTTCTAAATGCCAACAAAAATCAATGGAGTATTTATAAAATATGTACTTTGAAATGTGGTCCCAGGTTCTTTCATATAGATGTTATTGCAGTATTCATGGAAAAATCTCTGGAGAGTAATTAAAAAAAAAATAGACAATTGAAATCAAGTCATACTTACTGATCAAAACTCTGCATATCACAAGGTCTTTAAATGCTTTTTTTCCCTTTACGTCCCTTTAGACTATACTCTGACCAGTCTTTTTGTTCGTAGCCGTTTCATCATCCTGCAGTCACTATCCCTCATATTACACCTGCCTAAGAAGCTCAAGTAGTATATCTGAAAATAATAATAATAATAATAATAATAATAATAATAATAATGTGACAAAATATGCTTTAATATAGTTTTATGTCACAGGGTTCATACTGAACTATGGATGATAAATTCAAAGACTTTTCCCAAACTTTCAAAGACCACAAACAGAGATTTCCAAGACCTATTTTTGTTAATATTGTGTATACAGGTTATATGAGAAAAATGAATGCCAAATACTACAATATTGATTACTGATTAAAGTCAAACTATAATTAATTTCCTAAAATTGTAATTATAATTATCTGGAAGATAGGTTAACATTTGTTGTTCTTTCAGAAATATGTAACATACATGTCAGATTTACCGTATATACTCGCGCATAAGCCCGTTCGCGTATAAGCCGACCCCCCCAAATTGAATTGGTAAAAGTAGTATAAAGTGCATGACCCGCGTATAAGCCGACTCATACTTTTTATACAAATGGTACATCACAAGATGCACAAAGTGAGTTCTCAATACATTTATTTAGGTAAATCACATTATTAAATAAAATAAAAGAAAGAAATCTAGTTTACATGTTGAAATAAAAACAATTCTGAAGTGTTAAGTCTTAATGGAAATTTAATAAATCCTCATTCTAAAATCATAAATTATAAAAGTTCGATCACTTTTAGAATCCTTCAAAATCGGGCTCTGTATCAGACTCGCCAAACAGTTCACGAAACTCGGCTTCTGTTACGGGCGTGCTTTCATCATATACGTCGTCCCCCCGTACTTGCTTCTCGTTCACAACAAATTCGCGTGCTGCAGCACAGTTGTTATTTGCTTCTGCATATTCAATAACTTTAAGTTTGAATGCTGCATCATAAGCAGAATGCTTTCTTTTACTTCCAACACTATTCATTTTATCCGATTGAATTGAATATAAACTTCTAGAGAGATTAAACTGAAATAATTTATTTCAGTAGTAGCATACTATTTACCGGTATATACCTTATCCTGTAATTATTTCTATGTGTGGTTGGTTTTCAATTTGTATTTGATAATTATTTATCATTGTTATTTGTGTTGTGTTTTTTAAACTACGGGTAGTGTGATTCAGTTGATCAAACTATGATTGGTTTCAGGGTGGACATTAGTCAAGTAGTGTGACAATTTATAACTTTGAGCAGAAACCATGTCCACTACCATATCTCATTAAACAATACATCTGAGAGTTGGCATCTATTAGTTAAGTCATTGGCATTGTGCAACAAAACAAACCTATTATCCCCGAGGCATTTACTACAGATTAAGCATATGGTAGCTATTGAACAACAATCTTCCGGTAACAAACCACTTTGCTTTACAAACAACTAAACAATAGTTGTATAAATACTGTGGCTCCCGATTACTTCTAAAACACCTGTCAAAGAAATCCAACAAATTATATTGTTTTACAATTATTCACGCTGACTCGTATATTGCACTGTTATTTACCGTTCCTAAGCGTGCGCGCAACAAAACCATATGGAGCCTCTCGCTGTTGTTTCTTGAAGACTGTCATACATGTATTTCTACTCTCGATCAAAATGCTTGTCGTATATACCTTCAGTATCGTAATTCTTTTCTTTTTACGTAGATTCTTTTCATATTTACACTGATATAGGCTAGCGTGCATTTCTACGAAACCGTAGAGTTTAATTATTACTGATTAGCTGAGGGTTAAATACCTTCAGTATCCTAATTCTTTTATTTTTTTTACGTAGATTATTTTCATATTTACACTGAAATAAACTAGTGTGCATTTCTACGAAACCGTAGAGTTTAGAGCTGTACCGATGTCACTTTTTGCCGATTATGCCGATACCGCGTATAGCCGATTATCAAAATTGCCGATACCGATTACGAGACCGATTATTTTGCATGTACATATTTTCTGATTTCCACAACACGAAATTACATAAAGGTAAAATACAGCCTTCATAATTCGCGGGTCGGTCGAGTTTACCAGGGATACCATATACTATAATGTACAGTACTTACGCAGTGCAAAGTGTGCATAGCGTCACGTAAATCCTTTTTTATTTCCAAATATATTAGTTGCAGATTTTGCTTTATTCGTTGTTTGGACCAAAGTGTATTCTTTCAGATAAAATTTCAGCTAATCTGTAATAGTTGTTTCATTTACTACGAATCACCTCTCACGAGTTACTCATTTTCAATATATAAGTGATATTCACAAACAGGAAAGTTTCGCGGCACAATAAATATGTTCTAATCACTATGTAAATTGAGGCAATGCTTTCGAGTTTATTGCCGACTTTCTATGAGCAAAGGTCGTCGGCTTGCTTTGATAACAACAAACACTCGTTATTGCTGCGGCAACATCAGATAATTGTAAAACATTGATATAGAATTGTTTTATTTGTTTAGCATATGTCGGTGCTTCAAAGGTACAGTAAAACCTGACATGACTTATGAGAGACCGCCCCTTCTGCCAGATGGTGGCTTGGTGAAACACTAACAAAAGAAATAAAAAAAATTTTTAAAAAATCCGGAAATGATTCTCACTTTCTAGTATTAAAGACAATGAGTTCGTTCACCCTCCAGGCATTACGGATTAACTGAAAGACAGACGACGTACTCAAACCTACACTGAAGCCCTTTCAAACAATTTCTCACTGGGACATAAGGACTATCGGTGTTTTGTGAGTTTTCATAAAGATAAAGAAAAAACACAAACCTCAAAAATGACTGTGTATATATCCATCATTACTCCCTTTGATGTTAATCTTACTGGCTATTCACATGACTTTGGCACTACAATGGCGGTTAGCGACATGTACTTTAGTCTGGTTTACTGCAGTTTACAAATGTTACCGGACGCTGGAGTTGAAAATTTCGCACAACTGGCAGCAAGATAAATTCTTTTTAAATACTTTAATAGAGCAATCTCTTTGTTACAAAAGATTAATTGATGGTTCGATGTGTTTATCTCGATATATGGTTATTCGACTATACAGTAGTGTTAGTTAATGAGCAACTTGTTTGCATACTGCATATTTCCCGAACTCTAGTGTTACAAAGGATTAAGTTACTGTCAGTCAAAACGCGACTGTATATACAACTTTTATCAGGAAAAATTGGTTATTTAAAAAAATTATTTGCATCGGCACCGATTTTTTTTGCCGATACCCGATTATACCGATTGTGCTAATAATCGGCCCGATTACGCGTACGGGCGATTAATCGGTACAGCTCTAGTAGAGTTTAATGATTACGGATTAGCTGAGGGTTAAATACTTGAATAGAGATTACTAATATGGCGGTTCTTTTGGAAAATACACGTATTTGCGTGGTTCAAATAACACGTATGGCTGTATTTTCTGGTTGATGGACATCTGTCAAATAGACGTCAAGTACGTTAAAACGTTTATCATTCATTATCCTACCACTTATGTTAGAAAAAAAATATTTGTTTTACTTCACGACAGGACAAATCTTATCAGCCATGTGGCATCATTAGGCATTTGATCTCATATTCAGCGATCGACGGAAACAATAAATATTGGAAATCGAGGGGAAAAATCATTATAAATTTCAGATTTGGAACTTGACCCGCAGATAAGCCGACCCCCCCTTCTTCCAGGCCTTATTTTTGTCGTAAATTTCTTGGCTTATACGCGAGTATATATGGTAATACAAAATAAATTGTTCTCTTAACAGACATCAGCATTGCGTTAAATGCATTATTATATTTGCTTTCTTTTCTCTTCAATCATTTTGGAATAAGACGCTACCACTGTCATCTCTTCCTCTGCTTTTCTCCTAAGAGCATTAGACTCTGTGACAAGCACAATGGGTCCTTTTAACTCTGCCTCTTCTGTTTTCTGTACAGATGAAGCATGTAGGCTAGCAATGTTAGCTTCAAGAGGCAGTTTTCTGGCTTTAAGTTCTTCATTTAATTATTTTCGTTATTGAAATCGATAGGGGTACAAACAAACGGGGATGTATAGTCATACTATAGATACACAATGTGATTTTAATTTATTTTTTTTTAATATCATTGGGGAAAAAGTCTAGGGTCGGCAATGAGAAACGAGGATATTCCGTCAACTGGAAATACGTTTTTTTAAAATTCTTTTATTTATTTACCTAATCAAAATGACTTGACTTCTTACAGTTAAAGCTTCACAGGACACGTTTTTTTTATATATCCTCACAAATCAAGAACAACAACTCTTGCTTAACTCTACTATAGTGTACGCATGCGCACTTTGAAACTGTATATCCAATAATTGAATTTATTACAATGTATGTTTTTATATTAAACCAAGGAACATTATTATGTAGGACAAAATTTTCGAAAATTATTTTTGTCCCTCAAATGTGTTAAATAAACCGACGGTATAAGTAAATTTAAACGGGCACTCTTTTGCCTTATCTCCCAAATCATCACATTAAACAATATCTTATTTTATACCCGAAGAGTAATGAGTTAACATTATTTTGCCCCAAATTACCAATAGCTTATACTTCTGCATCTTCGTTCCACTAAATGAACAGTATGTAGTTACTAATTTGCATGGACTCCTTCTCCTATTGAAGCCAAGTTGCTCGTCTTTTTACACAATGTACAAAACGTCTTTTGTTTACATAATTTATCCTTTTGCAGCCATTCTTTATATTTCTCTTGTTCAAGCCAGACATCTTTGAAAGACCAAAGACCTGGCATTTTTATACACTGAACTTGCAGAAGATGTAAATCGAATGAACAAATTTTGAATTCTCGAGCGTGTAACTTTCGCGAACTTTCTACGTAAAATTAGTGTAATTAACATTTTGATTGGCTAAAACTGATGGACTCGTCCAATCAAATTAAACTATTCGTCAAACGAAAGAAGCCAGGAAAACCAGCTATATCGGAAGCTAACGACCTTGGGGAATTTTATTGGGGACTTCCTTTGATGAAGTGTGTAGCAGAACCGTCTTGCTTTGATGAAGAGTGCATGTGTGATTGAAGTCGCCGCCGAGGCATACTTTGGATGGCCAAACAAAACAAAGCCTCTTTTGTTAATGCGGCGGCAATAAACTGAACGGGTCATCAAACGAAAGAAACCAGGATAACTAGATTACATCTGAATCTAACAACCTCGGATAATTTTATTTGTGATTCTGGAAAGAAATTAATTTTTGGGGGGTTTATTTCAATTTTCAAAGACTTTTAAAGACCTCAGGGTAATATGCTCGATTTTCCCAAACTTTCAAGGCCTTGAAAATGCTACCTCATTTTCCCCCAACTCTCAAAGACCTTCAAAGACCGTACGAACCCTGTGTCATGAGTTTGCATGCAAGTTTGTTTGCTCTAACTTGAAACAATTTGATAACACCAAGTATGCAACACAACGTACTAACAGCAATTATATAACAAATTAACCGCTGTGAATCACTTAACTTCATAAATGACATTCACTCTTAAGATGTAATTAAAATAGTCAGAAAATATGTAATGGCGTATATGTAGTAAAAAAGCTGTAAATGTTCATCTCTATACATATTTTGACCTACATCCATGACATTTAATAGCTAACCACTACATCTTATCCACCCCACCCCCCAAGTCTGTAATAATCAAAAAAATTATTCTTTTTTCACATCTATATAAATCGGCATATTTATACATGTCTGAACATACATTTGAATTTCACTTGTGATTTAAATCAATTTAAATTACTTGGTATATATATATATATATATATATATATATATATATATATATATATATATATATATATCTATATATATATATATATATATATATTTTGGTCAAGAACGATAAATCTTACGCTCTTAAGCTAAACGCGCCTAATTCGAAATACTAGCCTAACGAACGGCATTTTATCATGGAAACATATCCTATCCTCGATATTTTTCGTTCCAAAAACGTAACAGTATAATTTACTTAATACGAGTCGGATAAAAGTCACAGATATATACCAAGCAGTTAGGTCATTTTCACAGGATGAACATGCTGGTCGATATACATGTATCCCATTTTCGCGCCTAGCTTGTAGCTGTTTACAAGTGTTGATCACATCAGCAGACATCGACCAATAAAAAAAAAAAACATTATTTTCTGCAACTAAATATGCGAATATACGTTAACTATTTAATGCTCTTACCTTGGTGGTTCAAAATAGCGGGAAACGAGATTCGTCTCTGGCCCTAATTGCGTAATTCGGTCGGTACGATGAGGTTGAGCTAGTTTATGGTTCGTAGATACGTAAAATATTGTTACGGCAATGGCAGTACCTCATGTTTGTAATAAAGAAAAGCTGACGAGTAAAATGCTTTTTATACAAAAATTGCAACCTCCTTTAAGTTATTGGTTTTGAAAATAAAAATTGATGAACTACGAAACTATGAGTGTTCTCTTTGATAATGTAAAGTTAACCACAACATTGGTACAACGTTGTAAAAACGTTATATAATTTCATTGGAATAATTATGTTAATTCTTGTCCATAGTATTAGGATCAATGCGAATACATTCCATTTGTAATTTACTATATCTTTTAGATCAGATGACTATTTAATTTCATTTTCATGTGTAACGTTTTAGCAATGTTGCCAAAACGTTATTTTCCCACGTAACCAAACCACAACCATATAGCAAAGTTGTGAAAACGTTGTGTGTTAGCTGGGTAAGCAGTAAGTAGATAAGCACATGCTACGAGCATTACGTAGGTTCCTTCAATTATCTAAATTTTGTTCCATAAGATAAAATTATCTCCCAGATTCCGATCGTCCCCTACCGGAAGTGCCATATCAGGCCAAACAAGTAAAAGTTCCCGGTCGGCCGACCGTCACCTTTAAGCTGCCGACCCAAGCACTTTTTCCTCGGGTTAAAAATAAAAAAAAATTACAATATTAAAAATAAAAATAAAAATTCCCGACAGAACTTGAAGTGCTTAGTACATTATATATATATATATATATATATATATATATATATATATATATATATATACATATATATATATATATATATATATATTTAAAACCAATACAATAGGAAATACATGGGGGGGGGGGCTAATTAAACATATATACAAAGGAGGCGTTAAAAAAGCACTGAAATTATCAGTATTTTTAAGACAAGCGAGGTCAAGAAGCAGAATTCATTTAAAAATGTATTTGAAGAAAAGAATAAATTGGAGAAGAAGCTATTGAAGTTCAGAGATACCTCCTCCACAGATAAACATGCCATGTATTTGCAGTTGGCAACCTATTTGTGTCCAAAGGAAATATAGAAGGAGGAGTTCATCTTCAGGTGTAAGAATTTAGGTGTATAAATTAAAATCTGTATCAGCAAAAAGTACACTAACACAAGCGTGTGTGTTTTACTTGATCATTTACCACTCACAATTTAGCTAAAATGTAACTATTGACATACATTTTTACTTGATCACTGAAAGGATAGGTATGGCTTTGCAAAGCTTAAATGAGGATTACAACTGTTGCCATTTTACTTGCAAAATGTATTTTACAGTACCTTGTTTGTCTACATTCATGAATACTTGAATTGTATATGAACTAATTGCAAATAGGAAAGATTTACACCAGTTTAAACTCGAAGTGAAAACTTTATTAAAATTTATGTCATCAATAACTTTTGAGGTCATTTTTCATGTTTTTTAAACATCAAAAGCCAACTTTCTTTGTAAAGTTTATTATTTTTAAAATCCCCAAATAGATTATATGTGTTTCAGAGATGGAATCATTGTTGTGCAAGCAGAGTACAACCCCTTTTTGTTGTCAGAAAACAGAATCAAGTGCTTGTTATATTCTTTCCAAATCATTTTGAAAGGGATTAAACTTCAATGTAACTGTATTATTATCAGCTGTCATATTAAAACTGATAATTGATAATAGTGCCATGCCAATCCTCCATGAAATAGTGCCATGCCAATCATCCATGAAATTTTTTCAGACTCAGTTGTATATTTATAATTATTGTTAACATAACTACTGTGATAAATAAACAGTGTCATACAATTTTCAGAAAACATTTTTACACAAATGTAATATTTTATTATCCTTCTAAACTGGTACTTTAAATTATTATTCCTGTAACTAACACATAAACACAAATTTTAAGAAAGATGTCATGTGACCCTTTAAGCATTGAAGACTTTACTTTAGAATCAATTGTTAGAAAATATATGTTTACATTTGTTCTGTGTGGTTACAGGGCATTAGAAATGGGACCACTGTGTTACACTAAGATGATTGTATGAAGTGATTAAAAGTGTATGAATGCTAAGAATTTTTCTAACTGGGGTATTCCAGCATGTATATTGATCTTGGTTTTTTATCTCATATATTTAACTCCATGTAAATAAGATGTGATACCAAAATCTGTGATCCTATTTGGCACCATGATACTTGAACTGTAAAACCCCTATAAATTAATCAACATTAATTAATTCAATTTTTAATTCAACTCTCTGTCTTGTTAGTTGTTTTGGTAATGAAAAACATGATTCATTTTAATAAACTGTAAAAATATATGCTCTGAATAAATAAAGAAAAATCTCTAACTGCACAGTTAAAACAGACCAAGTCCATTTCCTAGCTAAAACTTTACTCTACAGTTACGAGCTATGTCCAAGCTAAAAAATTAGTTCTTATGTCCGAGGTTTTTGCGAGCCAAAAATAAACTAAGTTCTCATGTCCAAGGCTTTGTCCAAGGTATTTCCTAGGTTCTTTTTAATGTACGAGATAATGTCCGAGGTTTGTTTATAAAACCTTGGACAAAATATCAGCATTGTCAGAGGTTTCCCAGGTTTTCCTAGGAAAACCATGGAAAAACCTCGGACGTCCAAGGTTTTAGGTCAAAATTCCAAGTATAACCTCGGAAAATGTAAACTGTGTCACTGCCTTCCGTTGTGGCAGAGATGCACTGCTCATCTAATAGTGTATTGCTAACTCTCAATGTGGATGAGATGCACTGCTCAGTCTGTAGCATGTTGCTGCCTCTCAGTATGGAGGATATTCATCATTCTCATAGCGTTTTGCTACTTCCTACTGAGTAGATGTACTGCTTCATCCATTCAGAGGTAGTGAGTCGCACCCACCATTTGGGAGGCATTAACAGAAAACCTTTTTGAGTGGTGTACCAGTTGGTGATCCTCTGACCATCATACTATGGCCTTATGGTATGGGATTAAGGTTCAGACCAAATTAACCCCAACCCATTCTCTACCATCTCATTGTGAACAATATTGGGAACCTAACTGGCAGGCTCCAACTAGGCGAGGGGATCGGAATATTACCCCCTCTTTCCTATTATCCCAGTGAATCCCAATGGGATGTAGGGCCCTCCGCCTCAGAGGCCTAGGTATTGTATGCCACCTTGGGCTTTTGTATCCTGCCCTCATTGCAGAGGCAATACTGTGGCTCATTATACTGCCATCACTTCATCACCAGGTTGAAACAATTTGGAAGGCTAGTGGCATCACTTCGTCCAGGACAGAGAGATATGAAGTAAAACAGCTATTACTTGAATATGATCATTTGTTTCTAGATGTTCCAACACCAACAAATAAAATCTACCATGATGCTGACATTGTAGATTCCACGCCTGAGTAACACCATCCATACAGGATACACCCTCTCAAACCGGAATGTTAGAATGAAGAAATTCAGTATTTGTTAGAGAACAATTTCATAAAACCATGCATTCTTGTGCTGAAACCAGATAATACTTTCTGCATGTGCACTGACTATATAAAAGTAAACAGATTCAATTCAGATTAATTTATGTTGCCAAGAATTGATGACCGTATTGATAAAATTGAAAATACTTAATATGTCATCAAGTTTGACCTTTTGAAAGGATTCTTGCAAATTGTATTCATGGAAAGGGCAATGGAAATTGTGACATTCATAAATACATACATACTTATCAGTAGATAGTGATGCCATTTGGGATGTAAGGTTTGCTTTGTACTTTCCAACATTTAATTAACATGATTGCATCTGGTCTAGATAATTTTGATACTTACATCGATGATGTCACCGTCTACAATGACACATGGAAAGATGACTTGAACACCATTCAGAAATACATTCATAGTCTCACTGATGCAAATGTCATAATTAATTTTAGTAAAAGTGAGTTTGTTGTGCATTTGTTACTGTAAGACATTGTGGGAAATGGTCAAGTTTAACCTATAAATGTTAAGGTCAAGCTATCTCCGTATTCTTTGTGCTTATCAGTAATAAGCAATTGATGTGACTTTTGGGTTTGGCTGGATACTGTAGGAAGTTTTGCTCCATTTTTTCCATACTTGCTGAATCCCAAACAAATTTATTGAGAAGAAAACAATGCCACATTGATCTGAAAAATGTCAGGAGGCTTTTGATAAGTTAAAAGCCATACTTAAGAGTGTTCCATTTCTTTCAGCTTCAAATTTCAGTCAATTATTTAAAATGTCTGTTGACACAAGTGATGTTGGAGTTGGTGGAGTACTGATTTATGAAGACAAAAATTGTGTAGATCATTCATTATATTTTTTTCTAAGAAATTAAATAAGCATCAGAGAAATTATTCCACAATCGAGAAGGAATGTTTGGCTTTGATATTGAGTTTGCATCACTTTGAAGTGTATATCAGTTAATTTCTTTTTTTGATTATTGTAATTAGTGATCCCAATCCCCTTACTTTATTGGGAAGATGAAAAACAAAACTCAGAGAGGAACTTTTATTGGGAAGAATAAAATAAAAAATCAGAGACGAATTTGATGTTGGATGAATACATTTATATTGACATCAGGCGCATCAAGATGTACTTTCACGTGTATAGAAGTATTATATCACTCATGTACATTTTGTGTTATTCATAAGACTTTATCTTACAGTGCTTAAACAAAAAAACAATTTGACACAGGCCCAGGCTGGTGACGTTTTAAAAATAACTAGCCCTGACTGAAATTCCACAAGCCAGGACTCTAGTTTGCATATGCACAAACGTTCCCCTTTTTTAATATGATTTGTCATACATTGTAGCAATTGCTACAATTTAAATATAAATTCAATAAGGGGTTTGATGGTAATGCAGGTGTAATTAGTGTTCATCACTACACTCACAAGAGACTGGATTGTCCTGGTGTTCAAACTTCTCTGCTGGATTCTCTGAGCCAATTATGGTCAGAACAAAGTTAACATATGTCAATATGCTGTTTGCAGTATGTGCAAAAAATTAATTGCCTCCCCCGACGTTATTGTGTTTCTTTTTTTGCTGGCATGTTTCACAAAGTAAAATTCCATCGACCAGTTCTGAAATTTATTTTTGTTGGGATTTGCTGATACTGTTGATAGCTAATTACTTTCTAAATCGGCTTCAAAAATTGAATCCCACTTGAACACTATTCTGCCATTTGAAATGATCATGAGTTGCGTTTTATATATGCAGTAAAATCTGACTTCAAAGAAATATTGCCGCTGTTCATAAAACTTGTCAAAAACTTATAATATATATGGCTGAAACATTTTCATTTAAAGCAATGATATATATATATATATATATATATATATATATATATATATATATATATATATATATATATATATATATATATATATATATATTACCTTTGTTTCTAGTACATGCATCTAGCATCTCCTTGATTTACCAATTGGGTTGTTCATGTCCTGAGTGTACCTATGCAAATTAGCACAATGGGCTCAACCATTGCAGTCTTCAAACACATTTCACTTGCTGTTGTCAGCCAATTACATAATATGTGAAATGGTTGTTTATAACCAGACCTCTTTGCCTTTTAATTACTGCAGTTTAAACTGCCCAAAGGACAGTTTTACATCAGCTCCAATCATGAATGTTTACTATTTATATTTGCTACATGTAATGGGCATATACTGATTATGGTTTGATTTTCTTCTATTTTCAAAGATTACTGAAAATTGTTCTCTTGAAAGATAACCGTGTCAGGAGTTTAGCATGGCATGCTGTGTTACAATTTGATTAAAATCAGATCTCCACTTCATGTAAGACAGTGGCAATCTGATTTTAACTAGATTGCACTGTGTTGTGGCATGTATGTCAACATCTTGAAAATACATTTCTGCGTTTTATCAGTGCGATGAAAGTTTTCTCTGACAAATTTGATTATTTCTTTTGACATGCTCGATGGGCACCTCTTTTAGAATACTGGACCGACCCAATCAGAATTTAGAGGGGCCCTGGGCATCGAGCTATCTGATGTTTTGAGCACTGATTTTATATAATTTTTAATCACATATATGTTTGACTAATAGTTAAAACAAAGCTTTCTTGTATAAATCTTTATTTTTCTTTTTGATAGGAGGTGTTATGTATATTTAATTGGTATTGTTTTTTGGTTTTTTTTATCCATGATTATATGAAATATATATTTTTTATTTACAACTGATCTTAGTGCAAAATCAAGTTCTTGGTATACCTGACTTGGTACCTTGCGTTTTGTAAGCAACATTATGTTAATCTTAATCTCTGTCAAGGACATCAGTATTCTCGCATTTTAGATACATATGTACCTGATGTTTTGTCATATTCTTTATTATAATTTTGGTAATAGACCTTATCTTGTTGATAACTTACATTGTTCTAGAAATGAATGTTGGACCCTCACCCTGGTTGTATTATTGCGTCTTAGTTTTCTATATGGTGTAGTTTACTTCACAAATTGCTCCTTCTTTCTATGGCATCTAAAGCTGAATCATTGTATTTTGTGTTCAGGTTTTAGTTTGGATTTATTTGTTTAAATTTTATTCTCTGGAATTACAGAGTGCTTAAAACTTTTCTTGGATAGAAATGTTAGTTTGGAATTAGAGTGAATTCAGACAAGGACATCTTTGATTATATTATTGTGATTCATAAAATACTTTTAGTACATCTCCATATTTCCTGTCACTACAGGCACATCAATACATTCAGAGTTTAAGCTTTCATGGAACACCATTGGAATTTAATTAGAATTTTATTGATTGACTGAGCATGGGTTTTTATTCGTGTATAAAAATTATTGATTCTGTACTGACAAAATTCTCCTTTGAATTTCTTCATCCACTGATTTGATGAATTACGCACCAGCAGAAGTTATTCTTGCCAGGTTGCACTATGACCCATCAAAAACAAGTTATTCACAGGAAGACCACCAAACTGTCAAGATAGAATATTAGGTCAAATGATATACGCACATGATTATGTTAATGCGATCTCAAGTGTGTGTGATTCCCCTTTTGGTGACTGTCGATGAGAAAGTCTGCAACATTCTGGTTTTGTTGATGAGATTGCATTCTTTGAAACTCTGAAATACATATCTTTATCCGTTTTGAATAAATCATCAGTATTTTCAACAAGTTCTTAGATCAGTGTGTGAAACATCCCCGGGCCCATGATATATTTGCTGAGCAGCCATTGACAAATAATAATAATAATAATAATAATAATAATAATAATAATAATAATAATAATAATGCTTTATTTATAGAGGGTGACTCATTAGTCAAGGATTATTCTCCCTTGAGGCCCTCTTAATGAAAGTATAACAAATGCACATTGTGTGAAGAAGCAATAATTAGTGCTTATATTAGCATGTTTCGTATTAAAATACTAAATTCCATTATCTATTAGAAACACATGCATGCTCCTGATATCTCTTCTTAAATACTCTAATATTTTTAGCCGATTTTACATGTAATTGAAGCTTATTTCACAGAACTGTACCAGAGTATTGAAAACTCTTTTTGAATTGCTCTTTTCTTGGTTTTGGTACTAGAAGATTTCCATGTGAGATTGATCTCAACTGGTATTGTGTTGAAAAAGGCCTGAATAAGTCCTGAAGATACTCTGGTGCAGTTCCATGTAGACATTTATATAAAAGAACTGCCTTGTGAAAATCTATCCTGTCATATATTGTGAACCATTTGAGTTCTGTAAATAATGCTTTTGAGGGATGGTCAACAGATGTATCTAAAATTACACGTGCTGCTCGTTTCTGGAGTTTATAAATCCTGTCAAGCTCAGATTTAGCACAGTTTCCCCATACATTAGAACAGTAATCCATTGTTGGAAGAATATACGTCTTGTAGTATAGATTGCGAGTTTCCATAGGTAAATATTTCTTGATTCTGCTGAGAAGGGCAATTTTGGATGACAATGTTTTACAAAGCTTATCAATATGGTCATTCCATAATAAATTATTATCTATGGACACACCTACAAGACTTTCATGACTGACATTTTCTAATGGATGATTATTTATTGCAAGCGATAGTTTTGGGTTCCCTGACTTGTGTAGCTTTTGTGTCGTCCCCAGAATCATACATTTTGTTTTACCTTCATTAATTACCATCCTATTTTGTTGTGCCCAGTTTTGGACTCTAATAAGATCTGAGTTTAATCTTGTTTGGATAACTTCAGTATCAGAACTAGATGTATACAAGGTTGCATCATCTGCAAACAATTCTGTATTGGTGGATTCATTATTTAATGGTAGATCATTGATATAGATAAGGAAGAGGATAGGGCCTAAAACTGAGCCTTGAGGGACTCCTGAATGCATAGTGCGAGTTTGAGAGCTAATATTGCCAATGCTTACTTGTTGAGACCTTTGGTTTAGGTATGATCTAAACCAGTTTAAAGAAGGATTGTCAAACCTGTAACAATTCAACTTTTGCAGCAGAATTTCATGATCAACAAGATCAAAAGCTTTCTTGAAGTCAAGGAAAACAATCCCAGTCATATGCCCATTATCCATTTCCTTCAGCCAAAGATCAATTAATTTGGTAAGTTCTGTTTGGCATGAGTGGTACTTTCTAAATCCTGATTGTGCTTTATGAAATAGAGAGTTTGTTTCAAAATTTATAGACCTGAATGGCTACATGCTTTTCAAACAGTTTTGACAATACAGGTAGATTTGATATTGGTCTGTAATTTCCTGGATCCTCTTTATCTCCTTTCTTAAAGATAGGTGTTACCTTTGCACATTTCAATTTTTCTGGAAAATTACCACTCATTATACTTAAATTTATGATATGCGTTAATGACTTTGTTATTACTGGTGCAGCGATTTTAAGGATTCGTGGACGAATACCATCCAATCCAGAGGATTTATTAATATTCAACTTAATTAGCATAACAAAAACATCCGCTTCACTGACATTAGCTATTGAAAAATAATTATCTTCAGGAATTTTAGCTCTTAAAAATAACTGTAGAGCATCAAGTTCAGTTGAGATGTTAGTCTGGTTCTGAATACTGTTACTGGAGATGGTTATGAAGAAATTGTTGAACATATCCACAATGTCTTGTACAGATGTTGCTATATCATCATTTTGCTTAAGTCTAGGGGGAAGACAACTGTTCTTGGGTGGGTTCAGCTCTTTTAGATGCTTCCACAATGTTTTGGTACTCTTACTTTCATTAATAGCCTGTTTATAGTAGTTCTCTTTTGCCTTAGTTATCAGATGCTTAGTTTTATTCCTCCAATTTCTATAGCTTTTCATGTCTTTTTTCTTGTGGAAATTATCTCCTAGGTGCCTAGCCTCATTGATCTCAGGGGTTATCCACTTGGGTGTAATTTGTTGTTTAACCCTTTTTGTTTTAATTGGGGCATGTTTGTCTAAGGCTGCATTGAACATCTGATACCATTTATCTAAAGCAGTGTTGACATCAGCTATATTGCAGACTGATTGAAAGGGTTTGCATACTAAATCATTTAAGAACATTTCCTCATCAAACTGTTTAAAGTCCCTGTATTGTATTTCAATGTGTTGCCCATTTTTAGATGATTTCGGAACATGTCTAGTTATACAGACTGGGTAGTGGTCACTCAGTGCATACACTGGCACATTTATTTCACTTATGTTTTCTGGTTTATTAGTATAGACATGATCAATGATAGTAGCACTTTTATCTGTGACTCTAGTTGGGGTGTTAATTAATTAAGTAAAGTTGTAAGTTTCAAAAGTTACTTATCCATGTTAATGGTGGAGTTTTCATGTAGTCAATGTTAAAATCACCTAATATGATAGTTTCTAAATCTTCCTTTAGTAATGCTTTTTGAATTTGAGCCTCAAATATATGAATCCAATCAGCTGTGGAACTAGGTGGCCTGTAAACTGAACATAAGAGTATTGGCTTTGATTGGGCAAGGGTTACTTCGATCCAGATACTCTCTACCCCAATAGTCTCTAGATCAACACGTCTGTTATAACTAATGGAACTGTCTACATAGAGAAGAATACCCCCACCACCCATGGAGTCTCTGTCTTTTCTTTCAAAGTGGAAGCCCTGTATTTGGAGAGCCAAATCATCAGTATCATCGGAAAGAAAGGTTTCACATAGACCTAGAATACTGACTGATCTAGTTTGCTGTAATATTAACTTTATCTCATCCAGTTTTGGGAGGATGTGTTGAATATTTAGGTTGATTACATGCAGACCGCTTTTGAGGTGCCCAAAGACATGACAATTTTTATCAGAGGATTGATTTTCAGACAAGGCAGTATGCCATGTATTGATTGTAGTCTTGACATATTTCTTTACATTGCCTTGTTTCTTTACATCTATACGTGAAGAAGATAACATATAAGATCCATCTGTCGTACAATGACCACATGTAGTGGAGACGGGAGAATATTCAAAATGAGACTGATTTACATGCATACAAGAAGACATTGACATATTAAACACTTGGGGAACCTCAGAGGGAGAAGTAACTTGAACAGTATCGCATAAGTGTTTACAAGTTAATAAGCTGCACTTTGTACACAAATCAGATAGTGCCTGAAACCTGTTCACAGAATTATAATTATTACATTGAAAAGTATACACATATTCTAATGCATTTTGTTTTTGGATGTGTGTTGCATAGGCCTGTACCTCATAGCCTTCTACCTATTGGTATGTGCACAACTTTTGCTTATGTCCTAATTCGTTACAAAGATGGCAACGAATCTGTTTTCCATGCAGACACCACTGTGTTACATGACCGTGCTCTCCACAATACAAGCAGTTTCCTGACTCATGCCTAACCCCTTTTATAAGTCTTATGTACTGGTCTATATTCCTAAGGAGCAAGGCAGTACCTCTGTTGGACAAGTGGATTTGGTCTCGCTGGTATAATTGTTGGTTCACACGATTTTCTTTGAAGAAGGTTCTGTATTGCGGAACAAACAGTATTTGGAAATTTTCACACAACATACTTAGGGTGTCATTAAGTTGAGTCATAAGTACATCCTTTCTTGGTGGTAGCCCTGAGATGATTATTTTACACTCTGTGTTTTTGGACCTGATGGCATACAACAAGCTTTCATAATCATCCTCAATGCCCTTCAAAGATTGGCCATTACTGTAATTATTCCCACCAATGAGAAGAATTACAGTATGATATGGTGACATATCCATTTCCAATATTTTATCTTCAATAGTGTTAATCGATGCACCTCTATGGGTTTTTACGTCAGTTTTATATAACCCTCTTGTTTTTACTCCTTTGAGTATTGATGATCCTATGAGAAGAGACCTGTCTTTAACTATATTGTTGATTTTGACAAGTGGGGGGTTCAGATGCATTTCTTGAACTTCTTATTTTCCATGACTAGACTGACTGAGAGTTTGGTGACTGCTGCTGTATTTAGTATTTGTATTTAATTTGGCTTCTTGCTGTGGGTAATTGGAGGTTGTCTTTAGAACAGTTTCTTTTGTGTTTGGATTTGATGGTGAGTTTGACACATGGTGGTCAGTGTTTACAGCATGTGCTTTGGCTAATTTTTGGTTCTGTCCATCTAATACCTGTAGAAGAGACTGGTCTTGTTTAATTGGTGTGGTTTCATCTGTTTGTGTGTATACTGATTTTTTTCTTATAGCTGGTGTTGGTATAGTTTGAGTGCATTGACATGCTCTTGTGTTTTGTTCCTTTGACATGTTTGTATATTGTGTTGTCTGGGTATTCTGGCACACTTTTGTTGTTGCCCCTGGTTTATCCATTTCAACACTGTGTAGATTCTTTGATTTTAGGGCAGAGAGTTCCTGTTCTAACCTGTTCCTGTTCTAAATTGATACAGCCTTATTGGTAACATGAGTTTCTGCCCATCTCAAATTGCCCCAACTAATATTTTCAATGACTCCGATTCACAAGTTTATGTGCCCGTTGTTGATCATGAAACACGAGTTTGATCATGTATAGTTTTACAATATTGGTCAGCAGCCTCTGCTTTGAAATCTGTGGCTGATTTTGTTATTACATATGTTTATTACATTTGTTTATTTTTTTCATAAAAATTGCTTGAGAAGTATTTATTTGGTCCACCGGACAAGTTAATAGTGAGGAAATTAGATGTCTTGGGTGATTTCCACAAACATATTACAAAACTCCTCCCATTAGTAGTCAATGGCACACCAGGTCCAGTGAATGTTTGCTTGGCAATATCCGTGAATGCCATAAAATATCAGCATGTTCCAGTTGTCTATAACTTTTTTAAGCGCATGTGTGTATTGTGTTGGATTGATCACAGCTGTGTTTTGGTGTTGGCTTTGGCGAAACATTCTTGCTGAGTTGTCTTTGTGTTCAAGCATCATATCAAACATGGCAAGATTATCCTTAATTGAATCAAAGTCGTCAGTGGTAGGAGATTAATTGACTGTGCAAAATAAATCAATGGTGCATGAATTCCATCTTGGTGATGAATGAAGTGGTACTGTAAACTGACCGTGTAAAGCATAACATAGTTGATTGTGAGATGACACCACAATCATGTACAACTGAGTTTGCATTAACAATCTTCAGATCACATTCAGAAACAGTTGGGTTCTCCCTGAAACATCTGAGGCAAAAATCAATGTGCGAACTGAATTTGTAACCATGTTACCTAGCTTGGTTGCTTTAGGCTTTGCCTGAGCAGATAAATCAATGATAGTAAAAGTATCGTTGATTGTTCACATTCGTGATGCCATGTTGAATGTTGCTTGTTGTATAATGACTCCTCCGGTGGCCTAGTGGTTAGAGCATCTGCCCCAGATCTGGGAGGTAGTGGGTTAGAAACCTGGCCGAGTCATACCAAAGACTTCTAAAAATGATACTAACAGCTACCTCAATGGGCGCTCAGCATTAAGAGGTTAGTGTTAGGACTGGTCAGCCTGGTGTCAGGATAATGTGACTGGGTGGAACATCATGCTACATGTCTGGAGCATGATGTCCCAGTGCTAGACATTACTTTAAACTGCCACTCTGCAGACATCGTAGCGATATGACTGGAAAATTGTTAAAGCTACATTAAAAATCTAAATCACACACACACATTGTTGTATAACACAATTGATGACATGTTAAATGTCACTTGTATACAACAGTTGTTGTATAAGGCAATCATGTTTTCAAATATATGTGATGTCAAATGAAAATCCAACTGCAAATCTAGCTAGAGTTCAGACATGTGAAAATAGAGCCATAATCTATGGAAGTTGTGTTTGATGACGAGCAAAGTTTACATTCATTGAAAATAGCAATGGTGTCTTTGTTGCAATAATGAAGTTGCCTGGAACACCATGGAATAAATGCCATGGTGAAAAACACATTCTTAAATACAGTTACTGTGGGTCTGATACACAACTGGGTAATACAACTTGCTTCTGAAAACCAACAAAAACCTGGGTAAGCATCGATAAACTGCGTTAATGCTGCATGTTACTTATGATGTCTAATTAGTCTTAAATGGAAATGGTGCTGATCTGAAGCCCAATATGACACCATGGCAGCCATCTTGTTAATCTTGTGTTATATATATATTTAATTTGCTTTGTTTGTTAGTTTGTTTTATTTTATTTTATTTCATTACATGATATTGTAATGTAACATTATATGTTGGACCTGACCTTGACAAAATTGAGTTCATTTCTGCTTGACCTAAATTTACTTTTTTTATTTTATTCATTGTAAATAACTAATATGTAGCTAAATGACTCTATATCTATGTGTTTAAAATCATTATTATTATTAATAAGAGAAGTAAATTTCCTGAGTGTACTAAAGGTTGTGGTTATTGTTTTGTAAACATCAAGATCACTCTAGAAAGATTTTATCTTTTGCGCATTAACATCTAGCACTTTCAAGTTGAATTATGTTGTGTCCAGTTGGGATAAATTTAATTTCTTCAAATTATTGAATTCAAGTGATTATTTTCTCTGGAAATGCAAAAGTGCTCTGATAAAATTCTTGGATAGAGACATTCACTGGAATTTATAGTGTATTCAAACCTGAAATTATAAAGACTGTTGACACATCAACACACTAGGAGCTATAACAGACATGTCATCACCTTCAGTGTTTTGATTTATTCTGGAATTTTATCGAATTTTATTTAGGAGTTCAAATTATTAGGACTTGTGTCTGTACTTCTTGGATTATTTTGGGATTTAATTTGCAATACCGTAGTTCTTTTTTTCTCATTTTCACTTTGTATTCTAGGGAAATAAATTATTTGTTAAATTTTACAAAGCTTGTTGTCTTTCACTCTTTTCTGTTATTTATATTAAGAGCATATATTCGTAACACTTGTTAGTGATAACCCTCCTGAATGGAAAGTCATATATTGAAAATATAGTGATTTCTACTCTAAGCGGATGACTATATCAACATGGGCTTTTCAACAATATACTTCTTACCTAGCTGGTCCTACATGAAATTGGTGCTATTCTCACATCCAATATAGCTGCCACAGGACATGTCTTGAATCTTGATACTGTATCACCATTCCCCTTTAATGGATGATTGTTACGACATAGGGGTTTCACCAAAAGACTCTAATGCAATATGCATAGCACAGCAGATAATTTAAAATGTTTGTTATTCTTGAAGAATATCTGAGATAGTTTTAACATTTGACAATTAAATGGATGAAATGTTCTTATCTTGAATTTCTGAAAACTCTTGTCACCCAGAACACAAGTCCCTTTGAGGGTCTCTTGTCATAATAATAAACAGCCAGGACAGATTAGGGAGGCATTCCACTTGGGGTGTCAGACATTTTTGATTGGTATATTTCCATTGTTGTAATTGTGCTAGAGTTTGGTGACCATGGCAAGGGCAAGCACTACTTTCTCAGTACTTTTCTTTTTTCTATGGGGCCAGCTCTGGAATGCAGGATGGCTTTCTGACTGGTTCTTTCCAGAATCAGAATTACTGATGCTACTCACTGTACAGCATTAGCTATGTTAAAGTTGTCATCACTAACATATACAGATTAGATAATTTGAGCCATCAGGTGTCTTTAGTGCTGTGTCAGATTAAAAATTTTGCCTAATTGCTGATAAAATTCTATTCTTCAGGTACAAAGCATTGACATTAATTTTTGGTATAATGGATATCAATGATGTTATCACTAAACAAATACAAATTGAGACTATTATATTGGTAGTGGCAGCTTTAAGATTAAAGTTCTTAATTTTTCTTAATATTTTCCCGTTTTTTTATCACGTATGTTATTTATCTTTTCACAGCCACTACATCTCCAGTACAAACATTTGTGGGATGGAATGCCAGTTTTAACATACAGCTAGATCTTTATCCTAGCAATAATTCAGTAATACGAATAACCAAGAATGGTACACTATTAATGCAGGTGATTGGCACTCATGGACAAGGAGTAGCAGAACGGTTTGAGTTCACTGGAAACACATATGAAAACCGGATCTCTTTCATCTTGAGAAATGTTACAATTGGAGATGCTGGGACATATACTGCCACTGAAGTATTTTTTCCACCTGGAGGAGAGCAAAAGTTGATTGTGAAAGGTAATTATTTTCTACTTATTTCTTACACTTTGAATGATTGTCTAGTTTTAATGTCACATGCTTTGTTTAGTTCATTGCAAATTTGACTGGAATGAATGAATGCTATCATCATCTATAATTACAAGAAGATGCAGATGCTTTTAGTGGCTTGATAACATGTCCCGTTACATTAGTTTTTGGGATACAAGATATTAATACGTTTTTTTTTGTATGCAGCTAGACCCTTATCTTGTCAATACTACAAAGAATAATAAGGAGTGGTATCATACTAATGCAGGGTTCAGGTTAGATGGCAACGTATGAACATGTACAGGGCACATTGTTTAGGGATGTAATGGAACAAACTGAGTTCACTTGAATCACATCTGAAAACCAGATCACTTTCATCTTTATAAACATTGCACTTGGAGATGCTGGAACATATGCTGCCATTGAATCAGGTTTTTGTCAGGAGATGAGCAAACATGTCTTTTTTTTTTCTTTCTTTTAACAATATATGCAGTTTAAATAATAATAATAATAATAATAATAATAATAATAATAATAATAATAATAATGATAATAATAATAATAATAATGATAATAATAATAATAATAATAATAATAATAATAATGATAATAATAATGACTTTGTTTAATGAGTGACACAATTAGTTGCATGAAAATAATCCTCCTTATGACCTCTATTATATGCATATTTACATTCAAAGTACATGTATAGTGTTAAACACACACACACACACACACACACACACAAGCATTTATATTATCTATATATGGGCATAATGAACAGAACATTTAAACGAATATGGTCCAATTAGGTACATCGTGTATATTAAGTACAAAAGTAGTGAGACAACAAAGTGGTAGGTTTGTGAATTTAAACTGTTGTAATGTATTTATATATTATATTATTATGTATTATAATTAAATGCATTTATATTTGTATGTTCTCTAATTTCCATTTCTAATTTTCTAATTTTTGATCCAAATTAGTGACCCTGAATATAAAACCTTCTTTTGCAACTGATAATGTATATAAGAATTTCCAAAAATATTTTATTAAATAGTAAATTACTTAAAGTTTCCTTATGTGCTAATTAATTCCAAATTAAACTGCAACTGCCTAACTCTGTTTTAAGCACTTTATATCTACTACAAGATATTCAAATTTCTTAATAACTGGTCACTAGTTTAAATGTTTGAGTATTAAGGGAAACTTGCTATCATTGATTTATAGTAAGTCTACAAACACACAATCCCACCATTATATTGGCTTCTTTGTTTCAGTTGCCTCAGCCAGCAATATAACCTAACAGACATGATTGTCCCTGAGTGGCATTAGATAATACCTTATCTAACAGAAAAAATGGCCCCTAAATTTAATAGTAAATACAGATATGCTACTCTATCATAGACATATCTCAACAAGGAAAAAAAGGAAAAATCTTGATAGCAATGAACTATGTCTAACATGGAAGGATACAAATTTGCAAATGGTCTGTCACGACAGACTACTTGGTGTTTTGGTAGATAATAATCTATCATGGACTGATCATATCAAACATATCAGTAAAAAGGTCAATTCAAGTTTATGGTTTCTCAGTAGGATAAGACATTTTCTCCCTGAAAGGCACAGAAAATTATTTTATAACAGTTACATACAACCGTATTTTGACTACTGTAATACAGTATGGGGTAATTCAAATGATAAATACATATCAAAGTTGGAAAAAATTCAGAAAAGAGCATTAAGGCTAATATCAAACCAGAAAGAAAGCAAGGAAAATTTAGCTGGTAAGTTAAAAATATTACCTATTAAAGACCGAATATGTTTAAGAAAAGCCAAATTAATGTACAGGATATCCAATAATAGTGCTCCTGAATATTTACAATCCCTATTCCAGTATAGACTACCTGGTAATACACCCAACCTGTGATCAATATCTACAAAACAGTATAAAATTCCCAAACCAAATAAGGAATTATTCAAGAAAAGTTTCCAATACTCTGGAACTTTGCTCTGGAATAGTATTCCAGTTGAGATTAGAAATGCCCACTTTATTTCCATCTTCCAAACCCAATATATCCAGTGGCTTCAGAGATGCTGTTGAATTAATTAAATCCCTTGTATGAGGGCCTCAAGGTAGATTAGTTCTTAGCTAATTGTGTTACCCTCTTTAAATAAAGTCATTATTATTATTATACCAATGCTTTATTTACCATGAAAATGTAGAGAATTTATATACAAATATGTCTTCTTTTCTAAACAATGATAAATGCCACAGCACCTGAAATAACTAGATTTAGCCCTATAATAGCTGTCTCACTGGAGTAGTTTTCTCTGAACCCTGTTTTTTTCTGAACTAAGATGTTGTTTGATAGGTAAATTAAAAGATTGTCATGAAAATGCTTTTCAAATAGTTTGGACAGAGTTGGTAAGATAAACATGTGTCTGTTGTTATTGACATCATCATTGCTGCCAGACTTGTGAATAGGGGTAAGTTTTGCCAATTTTTATGTCTGGGGATACACTGAGGTGGATATGCTTAGAATACATATGTTAGAAATGCTGCCAGATATTTTATCTGCATCAACCCTCAGGAGTTGTGGTCCAATATTATCTTTTCCTGTTTTCATTGTTTTAATTGTCTGCAAAAATTTCAAAGTTTTTCATTTGGTATTGCACAGCTACTAAATTTTGTGCCGGGTGAAATTTATTTTCTGAAAAGAAATTTTTTAGTTCATTGTGATTAGAGTTTGAAATTCCCATCATCATCTAAATTTGGAGGTATATCTCTTACAGAACCTGAGGAAAGAAGTCATTGTAAGAAGACTAGTTCTTCAGTGATGGGACCAATCTCTCCAGACACAGATAAGGCCCCACCTGTAGGAGCGAGTGAATGTCCAAGGAGTAGATCACCTCCATCTGAAAGGAAGGAGAAGTCAAACACTCCTCACTTTCACGTTAGTGTCATGCTGCTTTCTGTGAGGAAAGGAGTGCACTGCTTGTCTCGGGGTTGCATGCTGCTCGCTCACAAGAGAGAGGAGGTGCACCTCTCCTAACACTTCCAGGGTAACGTGTCAAAAACTCTAAAATCGGGAGAGCAGCAATACACCTTGATAAGTGATGAAAACAAACTAGGCTCTGACATATCATCTATGGCACCTGACCAGTCTATTCAATGGTCAGTGTCTAGTAATCAGTCAACAGGTACTAGTTAAATCATGCCGATCATTGGCCATCAGTCATCTTGTACTGGTCACTGACTTTACAAAAGCCATCTCTCAGAGGCCTCATAGTGCAGGGATAGGTATTGGACTGAGGTCAGTCCTCAACCTAATCAACCATCATACCCTGTACAGGATTGGGGATGTGCCCAGTGGTTTCAGATTTGGAAAGGGGATTGGATCAGAGTCTAGCTTTTCTTATTATTCCAATGAAGTGGAATTGTCTTCATTCTTCATCCTGGAACTTGTAGAACACAAGGAAACCTAACTCATAATGATGAACAAGTTTGGAAAATGGCACCCCATCTGAAAGATATAGTGATTCCCAGCCACTCCTGCTCCAAATGTTATAGATGATGATGCATTATCTATCTTCATCAACTTCAATGAGTTTGAGTCAGAGACAGGTCAATTGATGCCTCCTATCAGGCCCTCCAGCTCCTTTCAGTTGGATGAAGAGGAGGTGACCTGTCATTTTCTACATATGTTTTTGTGACTGATGCCATCTGGTGCACAGACAAAGAGAATCCTCTCCATTTTGGAAAAAATTTCTGGTACTCAGCCACAACCAGATCTCTTATGCCTTCCACATTCCTCATCAATTGAAGACTGTGCTTGACTGCATAGACAATGTTCTGTTTCTCTCTCTACTTTGAGTCCTTTAGTTTCTGCCATTAGTTACTGAGTACATTCCCTGACATGGTCATTTAAACCTCTCCAGATGAAAACAGATGTGTCTCAGGTGGGTATTACAACCGCAACCTGGGCATGCCTTCCCATTAAAACAGAAAGACTTGCTCTGGCTCACATTTGTTTCCCATACTAATCTCTTTTTGGCTACTTAATTCAGCATGCCGAAGTAGGCCACTCTGAATCTAGCTACATTATGTGTGCTAAAAGCTGTGGCCAAGAGATTCAGGCATTCACTTTCTGCAGCAATGGCTATATCAGCAGAACTTTATATACTTTATATATATATATATATATATATATATATATATATATATATATATATATATATATATATATATATATATATATATATATATATATATCTGCCATGATATTGCACCGGAATCCTAAAAGGTGTTACATAACCATATTGCTTCTGAGGACTGCACTGTTTGAAGCAGAGAGCCTCTTCGCTGGACTCCTCCCCACTGTGGCTTCACAAGATTTGAAGGACCATCAGCATATATCATTCACAACTGCACCTGGCCTTTTCCAATTAGCCAGGAATTGTTCTAATGTAAATTGCCCCCATGGAACACTTGTTAAATTCTTCAAACAGATGCAGCCCAAGTCCAATGCACAAAATCATTTTAAACCCCCTCAACAATCATGCCCTCTGTATGGGAATCATTGAAGAGCCTCATGGAGGAAGTTTTCCAGATAACCTTCCTGTCCTTAGGAGCAGGGCGGGGGGAGGCAGCCCTATGGACTTACACCCTCTCCTGTTGTGCATTCCTCTTCCAAACATCCCCGTAGGTGCTCAAAAAGGCATCTTTTGGAAGGCTTGGTCAAGCGTCACAGATGATAGGTGTGTCCTTTTTATTGTGAGTGAGGTTTGCCATCTTCAGCTTCAGGAAGATGAACCTCCATCAAGGACGCCAATGTTCTTTCACAAGTCAAATTTTGGTGAACATAAGGGAAGAGGGGCATACCTTTTTTGCAGAACAGTGCAGTCAAGAAGATCCTGATCAATCTGTTTCCTGCTTTCTACTCATGAACCTTCCTGGTTGCCAAGAAAAATGGTAAATTTTGTACCATTAATGAACTCTCATTAAACCTGTTTCTTCTGGAGGAACATTTTAATACGAAGACCACATCCTCAATCCAGAATGTGATGTGACCATCATATTGGGGGGGGGGGGGTCTCCATTGACCTTCAACAATCAGGTTCTCTGCATGGAAATCATTGAAGAGCCTCATGTAGGAAGTTTTCCAGCTAACCTTCCTGTCCCTAATAAAATGGGGGGCAGCCCTATGGACTTACACCCTCTACTGTTTTGCATTCCTCTCCTAAACATCCCCGTCGGTGCTCAAAAAAGGCATCTTTTGGAAGAGTTGGTCAAGCGTCACAGACGATACGTATATTTTTTCTATTGTGAGCTAGGGTTGCCATCTTCAGCTTCAGGAACAACCCCCTCCATCAAAGATGCGAGTGTTCTTTCATAAAAAAACTGGTGAATATAAGGAAAGAGATGCATGCCCATTTGCAGAAAAGGGCAGTCAAGAAGGTCCTGATCAGTCTTTTTCCTGCATTCTACTCATGAACCTTCCTGGTTGCCAAGAAAAATGGTAAAGTTTGTACCATTAATGATCTCTCCTCAATAAACCTGTTTCTTCTGGGGGAACATTTCAAGATGAAGACCACATCCTCAATCCAGAATTGCGATGCGACCATCAGATTGGGGGTTCTCTATTGACCTACAGGATGCTTATTTCACATCCTGATTTTTTCCTCCACATTGGAAATACCTCCAGTTTTGCTTGGACCAGAAGTCTTTCAATTTCATGTTTTGTCATTCAGAATAATTTCTGCACAGAGAGTCTTCACCTGAGCTATGGAAGTAGTAACGTCATATCTTCGATTGCTTGGAAACACTATTCTCCAGGTTTTCAATGACTGGCTGATCCACAACATTCAGGTTAATTTCTTCAATCAGGATCTGTTCCATTTTTATCCCACAGTAACTCAATTGGGTCTTTTACCCAATATCAAGAAGTTGGAACTATTTCTATCTCAGGACTTCATTTACATCACTCTGTTGTCTGAGGAAAATAGACTCGCCCATAGTGCACGCAATATGGAACTATGTTAGTATGGAAAGTCCACTAAGCATGAAACCCACAGACGATGACAGTATTAGGGCCACCTTGGTAACATCAGGTTAGAAATTATAAATCAATGAATGAAATGAAGTTTTGTGCATTGTTTTACCACATTAAAGGTATTCATTATTGAAATCAGTAGGGGGTTGCTAACAAACTGGGATTTATGCAAAAACTATATATATATATATATGGAGTTCGTGGATATATTTTTCCTTTAATGTTCATGAAGAGAAAAAGAGGAATAAATGATAATAATTCAAGGTTAGTTTCTTTCATTTTGTTTTTTTATTATCAAATAAGCATTTTGCTTATCTTTTATTGCAACAAAAATTTATTTCACTTCTTATGAGAAAGGAAAAAAAATTATTTTATCATGTCGCAATATACATGGTAAATTTGAGGAAAATAGACTTACCCATAGTGCATGAAATAGGGCACTATGTTAATATGGAAAGTCCACTAAGCATGAATCCCACAGACGATGATTGTGTTAGGGCCACCCTGGTAACAGTCAGGTTAGAAATTATAAATCAGTAAATAAAATGAAGTTTTGTGCATGTTTATTACATTAAAGGTATTCATTATTGAAATCAGTAGGGGGTTACAAGGTTACAAACAAACTGGGATTTATGCAAAAACTATATATATATATATATATATATATATATATATATATATATATATATATATATATATATATATATATGTGTATATATATAGAGTTCGTGGATATATTTTTCCTTTAATGCTCATGAAGAAAAAAAAGAGGAATAAATGATAATAATTCAAGGGTAATTTCTTTCATTTTGTTATTTTATTATCAAATAAACATTTTGTTTATCTTTTATTGCAACACAAATTTATTTCATTTCTTATGTCGTGGGACATATGACCTATGTGGAAAAAAAAGTTTCACAATACGTTCTGAGACAGGAAAAAACATTAATTATTGTATCATGTCGCAATTTACATGGTAAATATGGTAACTCCCTCCTGTTATGGAAGTGAGGCACTGCACACATCATACCCACCACAGCATGTTGCTCCCTCCCTTTATGGAGGTAGTGCACTGTACATCTCATGTTCATGGATGCATATTGCCCCCTACCACAAAGGAGGTGGTGCACTGCTCCCAATTTTTTAAGAGTAGTGTGTTACATCCCTCAGATGGGAAGGATCATCACTGTAACATTTTGATGGATGAATCAGTTGAGGAGCTAATTTTCCAGTTATCATTCAGTGGCCTTGTGATATGGGGATATGGTACGGACTGTGTATCCCTCTAATGTCCCATCCTGTGCAAGATTGAGAGTCTGTTCCCCTGGGTTAGATCCGGGAATAGTACTGGATCAATATCCCCCTTGGCTTGTATCCAAACGAAGCCTTATGGGATGGGGGGCCTCTGCCTCAGGGTCTTTGGTCCTTTGTGCCCCTGTGAGATACTTGAATCTTTTCTTGCAGTGTTGGTGGGGGATGTGGCTCATATCCCACCACCACTTCCTCAACTATGTCATGTCAGATTGGAAAGCTAGAGATGTTGCATCATCCAGGGAGATCCACTCTGAATTACTGGACATAGTACAGAGCGCACCAATGCTTTCTCTGATGCTCACCCAACTTCCAGTTCAGAGTATGCTAATCAAAGATGTCCTCTATAAGTGTTTGGTATGTTATAGCAAGAATGAATTATTTTTCAAGTAGTATGTTATAGCAAGAACACATAATTTTTGAAGTAAATAAAGATTATATAAAAAAACTAAGATACAAGAGTAGAACCAGGATTTAGGTTAAATGTTCCTTTCTAGAAAAGTTTAAGTTGTCAACAAGGTAATATCTGTTACTAAAATTATGATAAAGAATGTGGTAAAGATCAGGTAGACCTGTTTTTTCCATAGGGAAATACCAAATGGTCGTGACAGATTAAGATAAAGATCATGTTGTCTACTGTTATGTATATTTAATTTGCTTTGTTTGATAGTTAGTTTTATTTTATTTTATTTAATTACATGATATTGTAATGTAACGTTGTATGTTGAACTTGACTTTGTCCAAAATTCATTTCTTCTTGACCTGATTGGCTTTTTTTATTGTATTCATTGTAAACAACTAATACATAGCTAAATTATTCTCTGTGTATATGGGTTTAAAATCAGCATTTCTATTAATTAAAGAAGTAAATATGTTTATTTTGGGTCTAAGTTTTGGAATTTCCTGAGTGTAATCCAGATTATGGTTATTGTTTTGTAAACATCAAGATCATTCTAAAAAGTTATTTTCCATTAGGTAATGTTTTTTTTAGAAAATGCTAATTGTGACCTGAGGTCAAGTACAGAACTATAAATATTGTAAAAGAGAGGATTTTGTCATTCGTGGTTTAACATATAGCACTTTCAAGTTCGGATGAATTTTTTTAAACTCAGATTATTGAATTCAATTGATTATTTTCTCTGGAAATACAAAAGTGCTCTGATAAAATTATTGCATAGAGACACTCACTGGAATGTATAGTGTATTCAAACATGGAATTATATTTCTCTAATTCCACACAAGACTGGGCATATCAACACACTAGGAGCTATAACAGACCAGTCACTGCATTCAGTTTTTGGGTTTATTCTGGACGTTTACTTTATATTCAGGAGTTTAAATTATTAGGACTTGGGTCTGTAATTCTTGGATCATTTTGGGATTTAATTTGCAATACTGTAGTTCTTTTTTCTCATTTTCACTTTGTATTCTAGGGAAATAAATTATTTGTCACATTTTACAAAGCTTGTTGTCTTTAACTCTTTTCTGTTACTTATTTTAAGAGCATAGACTCATAACACTACTAAAATCAATTTACCTTGTCAGGTACACAATGAACTTGATTTTGGACAAGGTCAGATGCAAATTACAATTAAACATAACACAGAATGATGAAAAAACTAACAAACAATTCAAATTAAATAAACATAATGGACACAACATTATCTTGAGGAAAATGATGTAGAAAAATCTGGATAGAAATGAGACTTATGTCTGAAAGTCATATTTTTAAAGATGTGCATGACAATGCTTGGCATGCTATATTTCAAAATAAGCTAGTAACTTTGTATATAGGAAACAAAGAATACAGGAAACAAAGAAGTCTGTTTAGTAGGTGACTTCAATTACAGTTTGCATTATGACACTAACCAAAACTTGATTAAAACCATGAATCCCCTGAATTATCGACAGCTTGTTCATGTACCCACTGTAGTGATGGAGGTATCTGAAATACTAATTGATCACATCTATACTAACAATGCAGACAGTATTATGGAAGATACAAGTCCCCAATATTCAATAAATGATTATTATCCTATATTTTGTACACGAAAAGTAAGTCCAAAAAGTAAAACTTATCATCACAAATATATCAAGTATTGAATGATGAAAGATTCAATGCACACATATTCCTTAAAGAATTGAAAGATATTCCTTGGTCAGTGTTTGAATCTTTTGATGACCATCATATGCTCTTGACACCTGGATAGATAATGTTTACTGACACTCTGAACACTGATGCTGCTCTTTATTTCAAGAGATTGGAACATCAAAATCAGCCTATAGTAATTGGATTACAGGTGATATATTGAATGCTATAATGACAAGGGATTGATTTCATATAATTAATGATACCAAAACAATTACAGATTGTAAAGATACAGAGTCATATCAGTGATTTAAAAGCCTTAGAAAAATTACTTTTCTGCCGAAATATCAGATAGAATTATTAAAAAGAACCCTAGAAAACTCAGGAAAAAATTCAGTAATTTAGAGGGCAAAGCTGTCAATAGCCTGCTGTTTAGATGTATTAATGATAAAAATGGTAACATTTAGATGTGTTAGTGATGAAAATGGTAACATTTAGATGTGTTAGTGATGAAAATGGTAACATTTAGATGTGTTAGTGATGAAAATGGTAACATTTAGATGTATTAATGATGAAAATGGTAACATTTAGATGTGTTAGTGATGAAAATGGTGATATTCAGAAAAACCCTCTGGAAATTGCAAATGCACTCAATGATTATTCAGAGAATATAAACAAATAGTTATGGATCTCACAGCCCATACAAGATTATTCAGTGTTGAATTAAATGAGCATATTTTTTACCAAACATGGCAAAGAAAAAGTACTTCAAAATATCTAAAATAAGTCTTTAATTCATTTTAATAACATCAAAACAGCTATGGGTCTAGATGATATAAATGCTAAATTTCTAAAACTCTTATCTCAAGTGATTGCACTGTCACGTATATCTTCAAAGTATTTCCACAGGTAGTTTTCCAAACTGGCTAAAACTGACAAAAAGTAATTCAGTGCATAAGAAGGGAGACATGTTTGTAATGAATTTGGAAACTACGTACCTTAGAATCTTTTAATACATTCATGACATTCAGGCTTCCGTGAAGGACATTCATGCCAGACTAAATTAACTAGATTGGTGGATGAATGGTTAAAACATATACACTGTATCGAGTTGACCATGAAAGTTTAACTTGGTTTCAGTCATATCATGATGGCAGAAAACTGCAAGTTTCCATTTTAAATAACCTTCAGATAAGAAACTCAAAGAGACAAGTGTTCGACAAAGATGAGTTTTTGGACCATTTTTCTTTCTGTTGTACATCAGTGATATACCATCTCGGCTGTACATGTTCCGAGATTTCCTAGGAAACCTTGGACAAATTTTCATAGGAAAAACCTCGGAGTATTGGTTGCTGACTTTCTGAGGATAAATTTTTTGTACCAATGTCCAAGGTTTTTATTCTCAATGTCCGAGGTTGACCTCGGACATCCAAGGTTTTTTGTAACCAATATTCCGAGGTTTCCTAGGAATCCTTGGACATGTCCATGGTTTGCAAGCATTCTGAGAATTCCTTAGACATATCGTCCTAGGATTCCTAGGACATATTGTCCGAGGATTCCTCAGACACCTCCCTGGCATGAAACATCAGACCAAGAACTGAAGCAAATATTACAGAATATAAGAATACATTTTAATTTCAATTTTTTCAACACGTACAAATAAAATTTTCAAAAGGTCCAAATATCAAGAATGCCCATAAGGTTCCTCTAGTGCCAAATTGTCCATTTAATTTTTGAAAATCCATCCATTTATATACTGGTTTCTTGATAGTTTTAGCACTTCATTGATTTTCTTGTTTATCATCACCTCATTGATACTCTGCCTTTTCTTATGGATCAGTCCTGCAAAAAGAAGTATTGGTTGAAAATATCAACATAACTGTTATTGGCAGCCATAAATTTACAAATCATGTTTGAAATCCTTTAGTTCTCAAAATAAGGTATTAACCCTTAAAAAGCTATATTTTCACAATGGACTGTTCTTTAAATTTGGTGCCATCATTCTAAATTGTTGATCACAGATACAGTCAAGATTATATTCTGTTCCTGGCTCAATGCCTTACAAGTTCAAACTAATGTATTCAATCAATTATAAGATCCTGATGCATCCCTTTAAAAATATTATTAAAATTATTCATAATTACTATCTTATTTGTTTCATTGTACTGTAATAAAGCCACAAAGATATGACACAATACTAGTTCTTTATAAAGTATTTAAAAGTTTGAAATTGCTGCATCTCTATCTTACCTTGGGCTTTTTTGGTGTTTACATCCTAGTCTGTTTTGGTCTTGCCATCATGGTGGTGTGTTTTGTTGCTATTGTCTTAGCTGTTTTTGGTGGCTTTAATGATTGTGGATTTGCATCTTTACTTGTTTCAACCCAAAATTAAAAAAAAAACAACAACTTTTCAAATAATATACTGTACATTCCTTGCCATGTACTAGTGATGGGATTTGATTACTTGGGAAAAATACATATACCAATGTTTATTGATGAAAAAAAATGTGATTAAGCATGTTCGCCTTTAAAAATAAAAATAATCATTTTAATTATGTAACCTGACGTTCTTTATAAAGTTAAGAGATCATCGATGCTTGCATTTTTTGCAAATTCGTATGTAACAGGTAAAATAGAGCATGAGATTCATATCATGGACGCCATATTTCCTTTCCAATTAGACAACCAATTTAAGTACTATTTAATATCATCAACATATGACAGTCACGAGCATTAATCATTTTAATATGGTACACAAATGTACACCTGAAATGAAGGGTATATACTATCTGGGTTTGCAAGGTCTATAAAGGTGTTTAACAGTGGCCATCATGTGATGTCATGAATCACTACCTCGTATCAAAAAGCAGAATGCAGCTGCAATTTTGGACAAACACATGATAATATGGGAGGCCAGTACAATTATTTAAATTATAAAATACTGTACTTAAAGAAAATCGATAAAGTAATACATGTATAGCTTTTCATCAGTATACTGAAGCAGTAATGAATCTGATTGATTGCTTTGTAAATTTTCTTGCTACCTAACAACCTATACACATGGATGTTTGTTCTATTCTCAAATGTCTTTAACACTATTCATAAACCTATTTTTATGATTTCATGCACTATAATAAATATGTACACACAGCTTTTTTAAGATCCATTTTTGAGTCATTAAATATTTTTCAGATTTTATTGTTCTTTCAACAATTCTAAAATATGACTTCATTTTAATGTTTAATGATAATAATGTATAATTAAAACCATTATTAATTCTTTTCTTCTAGATTTCTAAATTCAACTAATGTTAATTGGTTAATTTGCTTTACACTATTTAAATCGGGCATAGTTAAATAATTTTTATCATTAAAATGTACTATTTTCTTGTAATTCGCTTCTAAAGATTTACAACTGAATTGTACAAAGATAAAATTAGAAAAAAAAACAGTATTAAGAGTTATTATTATTATTATTATTATTATTAGTAGTAGTAGTAGTAGTAGTAGTAGTAGTAGTATTATGATTATTATTTTCTATATATATTTGCAGGGTTAAACAATGCATAAAAGCAGGAACACTCAGTCCAATTTCCATATCAATTATTTCAGGGCAATTATTTTTTAAAAATATCTTTTCTTCAACACGCACAATCTATCAATGAGATAAAGATGAAAACAACAGTAATGTTTACTGAACGCTGCACATGTTTCACAGGCACTTTATTCTGGGGCAAACTAATGTGTACACTCACCAATTAACACTTAATGTACTTTGGCGAGTGTACACATTAGTTTCCCCCAGAATCAAGTGTCTGTGCTATGAAATGACAGCCAATAAATGTTCTTATCTTTTTCAAATTTAATGTAATATAACGAAAAAAGAAATGCACTTACCTCCAATCTTTTAAATAATTCCTTCTGTAATCCCAAAACACAGCAACCTTGCAGACACCAAATCGCTGACTTTGTAATCTTCGATTGCCTTTCTCGGTTGAACAATATTTAGGAGGCTAAGAACATTTCCGGTAACAGGATTATCATATAAATAATGATTCCACTCCTTTATAATGCAAGTTTTCGCAGACCAGTTTGCTTTCAACGGACCACTTTCGAATTTATTATTATGGTGCATACAAGATTGATTGATGAATTAGCTGCTGTGATTGGATAATTCCATGCTCTACAACCATGAAAGAAGGTGAAAGAAATGTTTCCTAGAACTTTCCACAACTTCTCAGTATTGTTTTAAATTCAAAAGCAGTAAGTAGATAAGCACCTGCTATGAGTATTACGTGGGGTCCTTCAATAATCTCAATTTCTTTTTCATAAAACAAACAAGACAAAAAGGTGGTAAATGTCCACCTGGATTCTTATTTGTGAAACATTTAAAATTTTAAGATACTAGACTTCATGTGCTATTGATGATTTTATTTAATTGTATGTTTGTGCATAACTTTGTACCAGATGATTTCACAAAAGTTATATTTATACTGCTACTAAAAAGCAAAATTGGTAACCTAGCGGACACAAATAACTACAGACTTATAGCTCTTACGACTATTATTTCAAAAATATTTGAATGCATCATGCTGCAAAAATTTTAAGTCACAATCTACGATAATCAGTTTGGATATAAAAAGAAACATTCAACAGATTTATGCCTCTATGCCTTTATGGAAACTGTCAGCTGTTATATAGAACATGGCAGCCAAGTGTTTGCATATTTTTTTTAGACGCAAGTAAGGCATTTGATAGGGTCAATCATTGACACTCTTTAAAAGTTGATTGCTATTAAAATATCAGTCTACATAGTTCATATTTTAGTTAACTGGTATGGCAAACAGTTGTATTCTGTGCTGTGGGAAGTGTAATATCCACCGCTTTCCATGTAACCAATGGGGTGAGGCAGGGGGTGTTCTTTCCCCTTTGCTATTTAATATATGTATATTAAATTATGGGCTGGGTCAGTGTTACGTGGGGTTACATCTGCCACCAAATGTATTGTTTCTTAACAATTTTAGTTTTGCTGATGATATGTCATAGATAAGTCCTTCTATAACAGGTTTAAGGAAATTATTAAAGATATGTGAACAATATGCATTAGAGAGTGATATCATCTATAATACAAAACAATCAGTATGCATGGTCTTTCAGCCAACATCTTTTAATTACCATCTCCTCCCTGTACATCTTAACGGGAATGTTCTTACGTATGTCAACAGTTATATGTATTTGAGACATATTTTGAAATCAAATCGGTCAGATAATGAAGATATGATGAGACATTACCGATTTTTGTGTACTCGAACAATCATGCTTCTACGTAAATTTAAGAATTCTTAATTGAAGATCAAAATTACATTATTAAAATCTTATTGCTGCACCTCTATGGAAAACTTTAGTGACTGTATGAAAAGAAAACTAGTTATTGGTTATAATAATAGTCTTCGTTTTCTAATAGGTCTTCCTAGATGGAACAGTGCCTGCGACATGTTTGTAAATTATAATGTATTCAGGTTTGATGAAGCAATGAGAAAGTATGTATTCTCAATGATGACAAGTATATCTAATAGTAAGAACTGTATATTGAAATCGCTTTGGAACTATGACATTCATTTAAATTCTGATATTATTCACAGGTGAAACACATTACTCTTTACATGTGCCACTTAATTTCATTCTTAAAAATACATGGAGCAGTTAATTGTTGTAGATATATATGTTTACTTGTATGTATGATATATATATATATATATATATATATATATATATATATATATATATATATATATATATATATATATATATATATATATATGATCTTTTATGTCTACAATGTTTTTTTACTTCATATCTATATTTTAATTTAGATGTATGGACTATGTAGTCTGAAATAAAGAAGTCTTATCAGATAAAATAAAATGATCTCTCAGATTCCGATCGTCGCAGACCGGAAGTGCCATATCAGGCACTCAAAAAAGTTCCTGGTTGGCTGACCTTCCCCGTTTAAGCGACTGACCCTAGCATATTTTAATCTGGTTGAAAATAAAAACTAAAAATATAAAAACATAAAGTTAAAATTCCTAACAGAACTTGAAGTGCTTAGTACATTTTATCTATCTATCTATCTATCTATCTATCTATCTATCTATCTATCTATCTATCTCTCTATCTATCTATCTATCTATCTATCTATCTATCTATCTATCTATCTATCTATCTATCTATCTATCTGTCTGTCTGTCTGTCTGTCTGTCTGTCTGATCTATCTATCTATCTATCTATCTATCTATCTATCTATCTATCTATCTATCTATCTGTCTGTCTGTCTGTCTATCTTATCTATCTATCTATCTTACTATCTATCTATCTATCTATCTATCTCTACCTACCTACCTACCTTTATTTTAAAACCAATGCAATTGGAATTACACATGGGGTGGCATGAGGGTGGTCTCATAAACATAAAATGTTTTAAATGATAGAATTGGTTCATCATAGAATCGAGTGAACAATTGAAGTCATTGCCTTGTACAACTTTATAACCTGCTTATTCCGGTTCACTCCAACTTCACTGTGGTTGTTCCTCTAGGTCCTTTCGTTTTTTTTTTTCCTTCTGCAACCTCGACTGTCTCGCCTCTTTTCGGCCCTCAAACTTTATGTGGGTAGGTGGATACGTAAGTACGTAGATACCTAGATACTTGAATAAGTAGGTACGTGGATACGTCAATGGCTATGTCAGTGGAGCTATTTCCCCTTTCAAAATTAACAGAAAAGCAACCTAAATCTTCTGTCAGGTATTCTACTGGGAATAGGTCATTACTCTCCTCTCGTTATGTCAGATAACATTCTATCGGAATTCAAACAGATACCAAAGGCTATCTGATCAAGCTAAACATGGCAGACCATAAACAAACCAAGTTTCATAAGATCAATATACTTCCCAATGGCTATTCCATCCTGACTCACACTAACATCATACGAGACATAACAGTTCTCGTCTCAATTACACAAATGAATGAATGAATGAAATTCCTTACCTACGTTATTTCCAGCAAATACACACATTCTAGTTTTTATCATACCTGAAACCATATAACATCGGTGAATTCAAACTGATTCTCGTATCTCATATCAAGTAAAGTAATGCATGAAATCTTAGAATACCCAATTCTTATACAAACAAGATGAAAAATTCAAACAATTCGTCAAACTTATATAAAGAAGATCATTCTATGAATTAAGATAGATGAACTCAAACACAGTTATACTCGTATCAAGACAATTGATCTATGAATTTAAACAAATAAATTCATGCAAATATAAGCAAATAAATTCAAGCAAATCATTATATTGGTATGAGCGAATTACATGCGATTGACGCAAATACCTTGTGTTTTCAAGCTTTGTTCGCTTCTACCTCCGAATTGTGTCCGTTGACTTTTCAGACATCCGGTCCCTTGGATAAATGTTTTACTAGAGAATTTCTTCCGAATTCAATCTCGGAGTCCCTTATATTTTCACTCTTGCAGGAAAAATGCAGACTGATTAGATTTTTCGATGAGGGCAGTTTTAACCCCAAGAAATTTTGTGTGGGAACCACGCCCCTTATTTAGCATAACCAATCAGGATTAAATATATATACTGCCTTTTATAACTAGGCACCAAAATTGCGGTCAGCCTGACTTCTAGATTTCCAACAACTGATTCTGAGAAAACTCAACATCTGACAGTTCCGATATAAAATTGAAGTTAACCTTTTCCTAATATTCTGTCTAGCTCATAAATAAATGAAGGCTTAATTAAGAATCACTTCCTCTCCCAACACAGACATTAGAAATCATTACAGTATAGCAATTTAACAAGCACCTGTCCCCATAAATCTAATTAATTGTTCTCTGGCCCAGATGAATGTGCTCTTTACAGATTGACAGAAATTTGTATCAATACAGGAGGCTTTAACAAAGCACAGACATTATCAGTCTATTTAAGACTAGCAAGGTCAAGAAGCAGAATTCATTTACAGTTGCATTTGAAGAAAAGAAATCCATTGGAGAAGGAGCTATTGAAGTTCAGAGTTACCTCCTCCACAAATTAACTTGCCATGTATTTGCAGTTGTAAAACTATTTGTGTCCAAAGGAAATGTAGAGGGAAGAGTTCATCTTCAGTTGTTAGAATTTAGTTGTTTAAATTAAAATCTTTATCAACTACAAGTACACTAACACAAGCTTGCATCTTTTTACTTGATCCTTTACCACTCACGATTAGCTATTTACGAACAATTTAACTGTTGATATACATGTTTACTTGATCACTGAAAGGATAGATGTGGCTTTGCAAAGCTTAAATGAAGATTACAAATGTTACTTTTTTACTTAGAAAATGTCTTTTACAGTACCTTGTTTGTCTATAGTTGAATACTTTAGTCTGATTATATATGAAGTAATTGCAAATAAAAAGTCTTACACCGGTTTAAACTCAGTGAAAACATTAATCAAATTTATGTCATCAATAACTTTAAAGGTCATTTTTCATTTTATTTGAACATCAAAAGCCAACTTTCTTTGTAAAGTTTAATATTTTTAAAATCCCCAATTGGATTATATGTACTTTTATCGTCATAAATTAGAATCAAGTGTTTGGTGCATTCTTTACAAATCATTTTGAAAGCGATTAAACTTCAGTGTAATAAACGTTATTCATATTATTAAACTGTAAAAATAGTTTTCGAATCAATCTAACAAAATCTCTAAGTGCACAATAAGTTGTCATGTCCAAGGCTTTGTCCAAGGTATTTTCTTTTTGCTTTAAATAAACGAGATAATGTCCAAGGTTTGCTTATACAATCTTGGACAAAAAAATCAGCATTGTCCAAGGTTTCCTATGTTTTCATGGTAAAACCATGGGAAAACCTGGGACATCCAAGGTTTTAGGTCAAAATTCCAAGTATAAACTGTACAGCCAGGATATCACATTAAGATATTCACCTCAAAACATGTTTGCAGATATAAATATTATATAGCATTGGATGAACAGGCCATGAGATTAGCACTAAATGAAATAATGATTTGATAAAACTAAACAACTGGTGTGAGCACAATGGTATGAAGATAAATGCAGCCAAATCAAAAGGTATGATTATTGTCACAGAATTAGGCGAAAATTGAATTTATTTCTTCTTGAATTACAAACCAATTTCACCATTTTTTTTTGTTTCGTCGTTCATGCGTTACCTGGGGTGAATAAGTGTTTTTCAAGGTAAGTGACGTGTAGCGATTTGCATGTGCCTGACTACAAGTCACTTGAAGTCAGGAACATTAGAATCACGGGGTGCACGGGAATTTTGCCGTGAATTCTGCTCACCTATTTGAGGATATATAAGGCAGAATAATTCTGATAAGATTACGAGTCCAAAAGTATCTTATCAAAGGAGAGATAGCTCGTCATTCTTTCTCCAGCCAAAGGGGTGAGTGTTAAATTTATATTTAGTTTTATTATGAATTTTATTCCGTTTATCATTTCATGTAATGATGCCTTTATTACAATGCATATTTAAAACGTTGAATATTTGGAATTACTAGTCTCTATTAGACTTTAAATGCAATAGCGTAATCTAAGTTTTAGATTGTTTTAGAAACAACTATTATTAGTTTGGTTTCTTTATTGTAGCTGAATTGTAGATGAACGTCTCTGAATGTCTCTGAATTGTAGCTGAACGTCTCTGAATGTCTCTGAATGTCTCTGAATTGTAGCTGAACGTCTCTGAATGTCTCTGAATTGTAGCTGAATGTGATTGATTGTTCCAGCAAAAGGGCTGAATGTGATTGATTCTGCCGTGATTGTGCTGTTTAATTGTGCGATCAAATTGAGGTGTCTGACTGTCTGTCAGATTGTCTATCCGTCTACATCTGTCGAGATGTGTAAATATCCGGAAATCTAGAAGTCTAAATGTCCGAGTGTCGGAGCTGTCTAGAGGTGTAAACGTCCGGGGTAGCATCTAGGTATTTGGTACCGGTGGTTCTAGTAGATGCTGTATGCTGTCTGTACGTATAACTGTAGTGGATCCGTGAAGGGCAAGTGGCCAATAAAAGTATTGGGTCAACCCTAGGTATTCGGAGAAGCTGGGCGGCGATTCAACAGTTAGTGAATCGTACGGTTGTATAGGGTCGAGACACATGTGTGTGTTGCAATTGTAGTTACAATTGAATACATTGTTATATTTACACATAGTTACTTTGAATCACAGTAGTATTTCAAGAGATTACATGAATCTCAATAACAGTTAGCAACTTGATAAAATACATGTAGATGTTTGTACTTGTTGTCGCAATCCATACGTGCGATTGTATAGTTTGATGTTTGTATTTGTTATCGCAATTTATACTTGCGTTAATATAACTTTTGTAAAGGTTCCATTTTATGTGAAACATTTGTGTAGTCCAGGAAGTTCCTTGGATCTGTGTTTAGTCCAGGAGATTCCTTGGATCTGTGTTTATTTTGTATTAATATTTATTTTTGAATTGTGAATGGTTGTGAAGTGTGATTGTGGGTTGAACGGATGAGTTATTGTTTTGATACATCATTATTTTTCATTAATAATTTATTTCATAAATTTACATTATCTTTCACATATTGTGTTTGTGTTGTTCATTTAATCCACCATCCACTTGGTAACAATTCTGTTACAATTATAACAAAGTGAGAGTAAAAGCTGAGAAAAATGATTTCAAAGTAATGATAAAAGGAATGGATATACTACCATCTGAAAATGAAAAACTACTTGGCATCATGAGAGACAATCTCTTTTGTTGGAAAATGCAAGTTGATAAGATCCATAACAAGTTATCTCTCAGCTTTAGCCTGCTTTTATATCTTAAACAGAATACACTTCTATCTCTCTTAAGAACAGAAAAAGGTACTTTGCAATGTGTATATCATGCTATGCCTAAAATATTGCTGTTTTAAATGAGGTAATAGTGATACAGATAATCAAGAAAGATAACTGAAATTCCAAAAAGAGCAGCTGGAATTAATCTGGATGGTGCTTTAGATACATCATCAATAAATCTTTTAGTGGCTTCCATTTCAGCAGAGAGCTCAGCTTCGAAATTCAGGAGTTCTATATCAGAGAGTAACTCATGGATATGGAATTGGTACTAAATGAAAATCATGAAATCTTTTAGAATCATATACGACTTATTTTTTTAAGCTGAGCCAAATTCAAGAGTAATCAAGATCCTAATTTACTCTGTAGCACCATTAACTTTTTTGTAGTTGCTCCATCCAAACCTCAGATTGTTGCAATCACTGGTTCTGCAGTATTGGGGTCTGACTACCGCCTGAATTGTTCCTCTGTATCCAACAGTGCACCTCCTGACCATGGCCTGACTATGATGTCAGAGTGGAAGGTAAATGACCAGTTTATTACTGCAGGGGGACACTATAAAGTCCAGGGAACAGAACTGACCATTGCCAGTCTTACAAGACAAGACAACAATGGCAGGCTAACATGTGTGACATATGAGGATTCACTAGCAAAGTCAATTCCAAGCAATGAACTTGTCATTGATGTGATGTGTAAGTATGAAACATTTGTTTTAGTAATTTTCAAAGATAATACAATTGTAAAACATGATATATGGCTAGTCAAAATTATTGTTTGCATTAGTCTTTCTGACTTTAGTTTATTCATTAGCCTTTACCATATCTGCAAGCACTGAGAATTTAAACTAGTATAAATATGATGGTATGCCACTACAAAAGCAAAAAAAAGCTATGTGTGTTTCCTATTACACTAGTTTTAAAATTAGGGTAGGCAGGTATTTTTTTTACACATACATATTTAATGTAATTTTTCTTTATTACTCCAGGGAAAAATATGCTTGGGTTGATGATAAAAAACAGGCACAGTCAGCCAATTGGAAACATAATTTTTTGGAACTATCTTTTAACAGTTAAAAGCATTGATACTCCATCATGTAATGAGCAATGCCAGTCATCTTTATTTGTGATCCCAGAGCATGCATTTATCCTTTGAACATAAGTTAATAAAATGACAAATTGTTCTTTACAATGCTCTCCCGCCAGTAAATTATACCAAAGTGGGCATTGACAGGGCATATTTTAATTTTAATTGGCTGAGATTTTCCATGCCACCAGATAAATGGAAAATTTGGGAAAGAAGAATAGGTTTGTTTTTGTTGAGGAAAATCCCTGTATATTTGTAAATATTGGTGAAAGTCATGGATAAGCCATATGTTTTAAAAGACCTCTATATATAGATCAGTTTCAGGAAATAATAAATTGAAAATCATAATTTAACTGATTACGAATTCAGTATTTAGAGATAAGATACAGGAATTCATTTTTCAGAAAGTTGCATGCAGCTTTTGAAGATTGGTACCTGCTGATGACTATGTATTGAAGGGTGAAAATAAGAGAAATCTCAGTTTCATTAGCACATCCAATAGCTTCAGCAGAACTCTAAAAAAAAAACTTGAATAGAAGTTGGTTAAGGACATGCAGATTGATAAGAAACTGCAAGAATTAAAATACTTCAAAATTGAGAAATGTATATGTATGTATGTATGTATGTATGTATGTATGCATGTATGTATGTATGTGTGTATGTGTGTGTGTGTGTGTGTGTGTGTGTGTGTACACATGCAAGAATGAATGTATGTATGTATGTATGTATGTATGTATGTATGTATGTATGTATGTATGTATGTATGTATGTATGTATGTATGTATTTATCTATGTATGTATGTATTTATCTATGTATCTACATATGTATGTATGCACATGGATGTATGTATGTATGCATGCATGCATGCATCCTTGCTTACATGGATGCATGGATGCAATGATTCATGCATGTATGTATGTATGTATGTAGGTATGTAGGTATGTAGGTATGTATGTATGTATGTATGTATGTGTGTGTGTGTGTGTGTGTGTGTGTGTGTGTGTGTGTGTGTGTGTGTGTGTGTGTGTGTATGCACATGCAATAATTACTGTATGTATGTATGTATGTATGTATGTATGTATTTATCTATGTATCTACGTATGTATGTATGCACATGGATGTATGTATGTATGCATGCATGCATGCTTGCTTGCTTACATGGATGCATGGATGCATGGATTCATGCATGTATGTATGTATGTATGTATGTATGTATGTATGTATGTATGTATGTATGTATGTATGTATGTATGGATGTATGTATGTATGTATGTATGTATGTATGTATGTATGTATGTATGTATGTATGTATGTATGTATGTATGTATGTATGTATGTATGTATGTATGTATGTATGTATGTATGTATGTGTGTGTGTGTGTGTGTGTGTGTGTGTATGTGTGTGTTTGTGTGTTTGTGTGTGTGTGTGTGCGTGCACATGCAAGAATGTATGTATGTATGTATGTATGTATGTATGTATGTATGTATGTATGTATGTATGTATGTATGTATGTATGTATGCATGTATGCATGCATGCATGCATGCATGCATGCATGCATGCATGTATGTATGTATCTATGTATGTATGTATGTATGTATGTATCTATGTATGTATGTATGCACATGCATGTATGTTTGCATGTTTGTATGTAGGTATGTATGTATGCTCATGGATGTATATATGATTTTTGGATTCTAAAGATGTGTTAAAGAAGTTCAAGTAAAGTCTTATTAAATCATGGAAAATTGATGAGTATCTTAATATCTGTGTACTTGAAAGTCTGAAAACTTTGCATATCTTTAAACATAAAAATGCTCACAAAGGTCTAAAATAGCCTGAAAGTGATGTATCATTAGATAAAAATTTGCTACTATTCCTGGCTATTTCTGAGCTTACGGTAACACTTGTTTCAAGTGTTATGACTCTGTAGTGTTAAACTAGGTAACATAAAGAAGTAAAACAAACAAGTTCAGTACAATAAACAAATAATTTATTTCTCTAAGTTACAAAGTGAAATTTTAAAAGGAACACACAGTATTGTGAATATAATCCCAAGTAATCTGATTTTGTCAGGGATTATCTGTGCGTCCTTGAAAAGTATGTGCTTTCCTTTTGATATCCACTCTCGTTAGTTTCAGGAACTTAGTGTACTATTTTTTCAGTGTCACTTGTTTTTATTCTTCCTTTTTTCTCTTAACCATTACAAGGGTAAGCATTTCCACCTGCAATGTAGTTCTGGACTCTAGTATTTGCTGTGAAAATGGGCCCCCGGAGGCTGAGCATGTATAAATTAGCATTTTCACTTGGGCGCTTGCTTGAGAGGCGCTTTTTTAAAAAGAAACAAAATCATGTGACATGGTCATATATAACCAGCTGTTTATCTCTCCACATCATCTTTCAACCTTGTATTTGTTGGCTGTAACACCTCATAATAGGGTGGGAACATATCACTGGGAGGGTTTATACATGCTCAGCCTCTGGCTTACTCCAATAATGCCCCCCATCCATCACATCTAAAGTATGCTTGGATGGGGGCCCATTATTTTTCGTAAGTCTTTGTCTGAATGAGCTTTAAAATACTGGACATCAATGCCTGAAAGTTGTAGCACCGCTTTCAACCACCTTGCTAATGTACTACTTGTAACTGCTTTAAAAGTACGAAAAGACACAATTAACTAATCACACTTCCTAAGACCATGAGATCTATCAAGGTAATGTAAAAGTGTGTGCATAGGACATAACCTTTCCTCAGGAAAATGAGTTACTTTTAAACAAAACCCCTTCCTTTGTCTGGAAGTTTTAAGTAGAGTAGAGAAATGACACTGAATATCATTGTTTGATATACACATATTATGAATATTCATGGCAATCAATATTTGTGACCTTGCTGCTGTGGAAAGTGCTAGAAGAGCCACAGTTTTAAATGACAGCAACTTAAAATCTACTTCCTGAAGGGAAAACAACTTACTTAAATATTTGAGCACTTGTCCCATGTCCCAAGTAAATGCATACTTTGCTTGAGGTGGATTCATAATGAAAATACCTCTCATAAATCTTGTAATTAAAAGTGGCTTATAACACCAGTTCTGACCTAGTAATTGTAGTTTGTAATAGCATAGATTTGTGAGTGTTTATAACACTATATGATTTACCAAAGGATACAAGATAACTCAAGTATGCCAGAAATATTTCTTCAGATGCATTATAGGGATTGTTTTTCGAGACAGAACATCAAATGTCCCACTTCCTTCATGCAAGGTTATACTGCTTTTGTGTGCCTATTCCCCAGGAATTGCAGATAAGTTCAACAGCTTTCTCTGGAAGTCTTCTACTCTGGCCTGATACAACCACACCTATCAACTTCAACTTTTCCTTTAGAGGATGAATTTCTCTGGAGTATGGGAATATACGCAGGTCCTTGTGTCGAGGTAGCCTGACAGGAATATCAACAATACAATCCAATCCATAAGTAAGGGAAACCAAGGTTGAGATGGCCAATATGAAATTATTATAAGTGCTTTGTCAACTTTGTCACTTGTGATCTTATTCACAATTTGTCCTATTAAGCGGAAAGTTGGAAAAATATAAGGTTGAAATTCATGCCAGGAAAAGGAAAAAGCATCAAGCTTGAATGTTCCTGGTTCTTGATTCCATGAAACAAAATAATAAATTTGAAAATTTAACCTGGAAGCAAATAAATCAATGTCCAGTTGAAAACAATCATTGCAAAGCCTACTAAAAATGTCTCTTTTTAACATCCACTCAGTAGAGTCTGAAAAATTTCTAGAAAAGAAATCGGCAGAAGTATTATCAACTTCCTGGTAAGTAAATGGCTGAAATGTAAATGTCTCTTTTTAGGCACCATTCCCAAATATATTTTGAAAGATCATCCATTTCTTTAGGTTGTATTCCATCCATATTATTAACGTATGACAATGCGGTACTGTCTGTTTGAATACAAACATGTTTATTCATAACTAGGCTACAAAATGATCTCATGGCATGGAAGAGAGCAAGAAGTTCTAAATAATTGATGTAATAATTGGATTCTTCAACTGACCAATGACCCCCAAAAGATTGATTGGATTCTGTTGAAACAGCACCCCACCCTAGTGTGGATGCATCTGTCTGTAGAAAAAAATCAACTGGTTTGGGACTGATACGTTTGCCATTACATATTTTTATGTTTTCAGACCACCATTTTAGCTTGGCCTTACTATTATCTGACAGCATTATATGTGCATCATAGTTTTGGCAATATGTAAGACCAAGAACTTTGTCTCTTTCCAAATAGTGATAATGCATTGGCCCTTCTAAAACTGCTTGAAAAGCATTAACAAGTAACCCAATAAATGATGCCAACTATCAGATGTAAATGGATGTCTTGACCAACTACTGATTGGCGGTATTTACAATTTTCTGGACTTTAAACTCTGTAAGGAAGACTTTAAATTGTAATGAATCAATAAAAAATCAAAAAAAGATAATTTTCTGATGGGATAAGGTGAGATTTCTCATAATTATTAGTAAATCCTAGAGATACTATCTTTTTGAGCATTAAAAATTTGTATTTTGAAGACATAAAGTGGGGCATGTGTTTATGTCAATGGAGTCATCAATGTAGTATGAGCAACGAATACTTAGTTTCCTGAAGCAGGATACAGTGGTTTTAAAATTTTTTTGAAGACCCTTGGTGCACTGGAAATCCCAAAGGGTAAACAAACAAATTTATAAAGTATTCCACTCCACTGAAATTTTAGATATTTTTGAAAATTTGTATGTATTGCAACACTGAAATATGCATCTTTTGGATCAATAGATGTGAAAAAATCATTTTCCTGTATTAGTTCCAAAACATAAGAAAAAGGTTCCTGTTTGAAATGTTTGTATGTGACAAATTCATTCAAAGCCTTCAGATTTATGACTGGTCTGAATTTCCCATTAAGTTTAGGTACAATGAACAAATTTGAAATAAACTCTCCCTTTTCATGAAAAGAAGGCATAATAGCTCTTTTCCTTAACATTTCATCTATTTCATTTTGTACCAGATTCTTTTGTTCATTAGAAAAGTTGATGTCATTCGGTAATCTGTTTTGATATGGAATTTTGTCAAATTCAATCTTATAACCATCCACTGTTTGTAAAATCCACTTATCAGATATCAAAAACATCCATGCTCCAAGACATTTACTTAGTTTTGATACCCTTGAATTTACCTGTCAGTTATGTTGAATATCTCCCTGTTGAGACATGTGCATCTTTCCCCTGCCACGATTTGTATTCATGTGGCCATATTGATGAAGGTTATTATATGGTTGGTATCTGTTGAGTCCTCTCCCCAAATATGTTCTGGTTGGGCACCCTCTACAGTAGCCCCTTCCTCTAGCATTGAAATTTAAAGCATGCTCATCTTGTCTAAGTCAAAGTCCAGTTTCTTGGGCAACATCATCACCACAGAGAAGAGAGGAGATGGGGGTGTTCAGATTACACAGACTAGAATACTTTTTTTCAAGTGGGGTCTTAACATATATCGTCTGCGTAGAGAAATGTTATATTGAACATGGCCCATTAAAGTAATTGCATCCGAAATGCAGTCTTTTATCTCAGGAGTAATGGACATTTGTGCCTTTACAAGAGCAGCAAGTTTAACTATGGGCATAATGGTGGCTGCGACCAAAAGCTGTATGTCTCGAAAATTATTGTCAGCAGACTACCCTTTTGTTCAATTCTCCCCAGATCTCTGGGTTAATTTTTGGGGAACCCATTTTGTTGCAATTTTGAGAAAATATGTATTTGTCCACAATCTGATCAGTTATACACTGTGACGTTGTAGCAGCGTTAATAAGCTGTGCTAGAGACTCAGAAATTTTTTCCCCATATTGGGGAACTTTAAATATAGGCAATTCCCATGCCTCGTCTGTTAAATTTTGATCATTCTCATGTATAGAAGAAGCAACTACATTTTCATCATACCCTGTATCAAAGAGGGCTTCATTCAGATTTCCTGCCATGGATACAGTGGAGTGCGAGATTTTGGCAGCGAGTTCTCAGAGACAGCAATTGACACGTTTTGTTCCCTGTCCCAAATATCATTATCTGTGAAAACAGTATTGTCACAAGTGCCTTCATGGTTAGGGTTAATACCCAGTAATTCAGGCAAAACTGCGATATTTTTTGGTGTTAACTTATTCAAGTCAACTAAATTTTGCCCTGTCGACCTTTTTCCGGTCGCTTTCCCCACCTTGCTAGTGGATGGTCCGTACACAAAATTCTTGGAAGAATTATCTCCCTGACAACAACGGACTTCGTTTTAGATATGTGTATTGCCTTTTTTTGGCATTGTTTTTTTTCTCTTTCCCTTTAGAGGATATTTCGACATTTGCTCCAATATCATTTATATAAAATCCTGAAAAATCTTACATCTCAGAGTCAGACGGGGTAATTGACAGGACATCGTTCATGTCGGCAGCCATAAACTAGTTGCTAAATTTGTAACGTTTGGGCAATTTGACCTGAACAGCGTTCAAGGTCGGCTGCTTAATTAACTTTAATTTTCAAATACACTTGATAAAAAATGGACTACGCGGCTGTATACTTACTACTTCTCGTCTAGCGCTACTGAAAAGAGGATGTGGAGGGATAAACAGCTGGTTATATCTAATCTCATCTCATCTATCCAATTGTATCGTCTTAGTTCCCTTGGTCAGGGGTCCGACGTTTTCTGGCAGTCAGCATGCCCAGTCTCCAAGCATCATGGTTTTGAGGATCGATTTTGGTCATCTTCCATATCTCGCGGTCATGATCGATTGTTTGCTTCCAAGTTTTCTTGGGTCGGCCAGCTTTCCTTCGGCTTTCCACCTCCACATTTCTACACTTGTTAATCCAAGCATTGCTTCTCTCTACATGGCCGAACCAGCGTAACCGGTTGGCCCTTAGAAGTTCCTCAATCTTTGGTAGGTGCAGCTTTTCCAGTAGGGTATCTGACCTGATATGCTGGGTCTGGTCTGGCTTGACATTACAAATCCATCTGATCATGGCTCTGTCATTGTGTTGTAGACGGGCGAGTGAGGACTGGGTGAGTGCCCAACACTCATTGCCATATAGCATCACGCTCCTAACACAGCTGCTATGCAACTTTCCCTTGGTGGTGAGGGGGACAACTCTTGATGTTAGTAAATGTAATAGTTCAAGAAACTTACCCAATGCTGACTTTACCTTTATGGTTGAACTGAGTTCACAGCCACCTCCAGCACTCAACATTTCACCCAGGTAGCAGAAGGAGTCTACTACCTCCAGAGTGTAATCATCCACTTTCACCTCATTGTAAGGTCGGCCCTCAAGTGGGCGTGCCTGCCCCAGACAACTCTTACACTTGTAGTTGGGGTCTGGTACCAGCTTTCCACACAAGCCACTACACTTTTTGTGCACCCATAGGGCACATAGGCTGCATTGTATGGCATTGGACCTTACACCATTCCTGCACACAGCACATGGGTACTGACCGGAATCTTTCAATGGTTGTAATTATGAGCCACTGACCATCACTTTTGTCTTTGACAGATTCACTCTCAATCCTTTGGCTTCCATACCATTTTTCCACATTTTAGAGCTTCTCCAGTAATAGTTCCATAGTCTCTGTCAATAACTCCCATGGGCATCCTGTCCGGAACTCTCTGGAAAGGGCTTCAACGACAATGATGAATAGCAGGGAACTGAGGACCAATCCCTGATGGACTCCGACTTTTACACTGAAGTCATCACTGTATGTGTCATTCACCCGTACTCTGCTCCTGGTATTAGTGTACATGCATTGTATCAGTCAGATGAGCCATTCCTCTACTCAAAGTTTCCGCATTGCCCACCATAGCACATCCCTGGGAACCCTGTCGAAAGCTTTCTCCAAGTCCACAAATGCCATGTAGAGTCTTCTGTCTGCGCCAACATACTTCTCCTGCATCTGACGCAAGATGAATATCGCATCAGTTGTGCCCCTTCCAGGTATGAATCCAAATTGCATTTCATCGATGTCAACTTGCTGTCTGATGATACTGTCTGCCACTCGCTTAATAACCTTCATTGCTTGCTCCAAAAGTTTCAGGCCTCTGTTGTTGCCTCTAAGCCGGGAGTCACCTTTGCCCTTATAGCAGTTGATGATATAGCTCTCTCCCCAGCTCTCTGGCACATGCTCTTTTCTTATGATGGCATTTGCTAGGTCTGACATGATCTGACTGCCTTCATTTCCCGCTGCTTTCATCATTTCTGCCACAATACCAGAAGGTCCTGCTGCCTTACCATATTTCATTTTCTTTAACACCTTTTCTATCATGTCTCGGCTGATTTATATTGGTGGGCCTTGCACCGGTTATTCTTTTGTTAGGTGGTCATGGTTCCAGTGAACATTAAATGGCTGAATTTTCAAAAACAAATGTTCAATACTTTGTTTTAGAACATTAGTTATTGAATAGTTCATGAACATTTCAAAACAAAATATTCGTGAACTGTTCAAAAATTAATATTGTGGAACAATTCATGCATTTAAAGTTCATGAACTTTTATGTGCATTTATGAATATTTCAAGAACAAGTGTTTTATAGCAATTCACGGATAATTTCAGGGAAAAATATTAAATGTTTTATAAATGCATGATTTTTTTCTTATTTTTTTACATCATATTATGACTGATGCCTTTATGTGCAAAATTAGGTAAAAGACAAATGACTTAGGCTTACGATGTTTTCATTTTTACTTAAAATCTTGTTATGTTACCAGCCAAAACCACATGCCAGCAGTATATGTAAAAAGGTCTACAGTCAGGCCTTTTATTTGATATATGGTTTTAAATAGTGTAACTTCAATTCTCATTTCCTGGTTTCATTTTAAATTCAATGGTTAGCTAAAGGGTAAGCAGAAATTTTGAAATTACTTGCATGATGTTGATTCCAGTGATGGATTTAAATAAAAACAGTAACCGACTGCAACAGTACAGAATAAGTTGTTGCTGTGTACACCTGGTACACACAGCAATGGGAACAACTCGTTCCTATTGTTGGAACAATTCCCAAGATCCAGGCAGAGAAAATAGCAAAATGTATGGATAATGACTCTGAGTTCATGACATTCCATTCGATGTCTTGCAAGATACACTTAGGGAATCAAGCATTGAAATTTGAAGTCATATTGGTCATGAGTGTTATAAACTGCAAATACGAGCATGCCATGTTAAGTGTACGAAATAATGTTTGAAAACAATTTCGGATATAGTTTATCATGATATCAAATGCAATTTATTATTAAGAAAAAACAAACTACACCATTACAAAGATCTATTTATTGAAAATTAATTTCAATATGATTATAAAACAAGTATTCAACAACAATGTAATTTGCTATCCCCTTCCTTTCTTTAATATTACCTCTCTACTTTTGCCTCCTTCCTTTGATTTCCACCCATTTATGATTTTGTTATAGGTAACCTTCATAACTCGTGCCCTTTGTTATGTACATCTATAGCTTTAAATTTGTATTCATGACTGTAGATTGTATTGGTTATCTGCAGCTAAATTTCATATGTGGATGGTTCTAATTTCAGATATTAAGAATGTAAGATTGCATGGGATATTTTATTTTACATGTTTACAGTTACTAATAATAATATTAATCACGAACATGATGACAAGTATGGGATTTTTTCCCTCTGGACAGGTCGTTTAGGTGGTATCTAAGAAGAATTAAGTTATTTCCCATTAGATCAGGGGTCTCTATCACGTGGTTTGCGGGCCACTGCAGCCCACCAAGCTGTATCCTGTGGCCTGCAAAATGACTGGTATCACAACATGTCATGAGATAACAAAGGTGGTGCAAAGTTTTGGACAACACCATTTTGACACATTAGCATTTTCGGCAGAAAAATACATTTCGGGATCTGAAATTTAGTAGGAAAATTTCATCCTTTGGACTTTAATATAACAATTTCAGGATTAGTTTGGATTCAGCTCATAAGAGTGTAAGTTCCTCTTAACTTTTCATTTTATAATATTGATGATAAAATTGTTTGTTATGTTTTACAAAACGTTTTAGTTTTGCCTTTTTCTGATACTTAGTTTGTTACCATGGAGTCATAACATCTCGTAGTGAGGTCAATGATTTTGGACCTTGCTCTGCGCAAGTAATCAAGGGAGTGGTAAAAGTTGAGTCTCGGTGTTACAATATCCAATCCATTATTTAAATTATGTGCCAGTCACATTTCCTTCTTTTTGGAATTCAGTTCTTTCAGGAACATAGAATTAGGATATGTTTTCAAACCTTTAGAGGTTTGGGTACAACATGATTCTTTTATCTATATAACTAGAGTATGGATAAATCCTTGTGCTAACAGGCAGCAAGAGGCTTGTATATTAATCTCTATCTCTCTATCAAAAATCTCATTAATGTAGTTGTTACTTCAGCACAGTTATTAACAGTGTCCGTGCTCTCACTGTAAGAGAGAAGAAAAAACAACTGTCATTTGTACTTATGTCTGCATTTATTTCTATTTTCCTCAGTAAAATGTTGCAGAGATAAACAATAGAAAAACTACAGGTAAAACAGGCCCTCAGTTGTTTACCTTGTGTATTAACATGTTTGTACATTTTAAGTTTTGCATACAATCAGGTGGTGTAAGTGTCACATATATTGTCATTATTTCTTATTAGCAAATCAGACTTATTGCAGGACAGTCTGTAGGGCAGTGTGGCCACAAGAAGGGACCTTGGGACACTGACCCAGACTGCATCTATTGCTCATAGTATAACTTGGAAATATTATGCACATTGCAAATTATGAATTTGTGAAACCAGGAATTAAGCTGAATCCAGTCATACCTATGAGCAGTGGAGGCAACCAAAAATGTGATAGGCTTATAGGCTTAGATCTTAAGCTCATAATAGGACTACAGGGTCCCGTAACTTTATGGAACCACTTTCTTTAGTGGTATGTGATGTCCCTTCAGAGGAGGTACTGAACAATTGTGTTGATCACCTCCCTTGAGAACAGAAGATTAAATACCAGTACTGATCCTGTTCAGGGTAGCCTATTGCTTCCTACTAGTAGGGAGGTGATGCACTGCTCACCTCACGTGCCCTGTGTAGTGGGCTGCTCTCTCCCAGTATGCAAGTTGCTTAACAAATTCATGACATCCAGTGCTCAGTTCATTCTGATAGCTTCTCTGTGGCCCCAATTATTGTGGTACAAAACTCTGTTTAACGTCTTGTTAGACCAGACCAGGACCTTACCTTAAAGGAAGGACCTGCTGTCACAGCACAGGGTATCTTTCCTTAACAACAGCTTACAGATTCTCCACATTCATCCTTATCTCATCATAATCTATCTGCCAGGACAAGTTTTGAGCAAGGTTACTAACTGCATTATTCAGGCCAGGAGATTTTCTACATTCAAGGTCTGTGATACAAAGTGGAGAACCTGTTGTAATTGGTGTAATGATTGGGATGTTTCTTCACCAAAAAACTGTTGAGAACAAGACTTATTGACAAATGAAACAAGAAATGAGTCAAAGAATAATCACCAGCTGTATGAGCAATATTTTCTAAAGTTTAAAACTTTTTCTCATCAACATTGGTCTTGATTTTGAATGGAATTCTTGAATTCGTGAACTAATATGAGTTGTCTGAGGTTGTAATCTTGATCAACCTTCTATTGTAGTTCACTTTTTGATCGTGGATTTCCAGCTTTTCTTTAGCTGAAATTGCTCTTAAATTGAAAGCATTGTCTTCTTGTCTGGCATGAAATAGTTCATTGAGATAATAGGGCCATAGTGTTTGAAGTTTTGTGCAATATTCTAGCCTTTCTCAAAAAATATTTGTTTACTTATTGTTAACATTTTAATATCATTCATTGCATTTGGGATGTTTTCAGCATTATCTAGAGGAGGAGTTTGCAATCTCTGTTTTGAAATTGGACTAATTTGTAAATAATCTTATAAGAAGTGTTGCCCTATGACATTGTGAAAGCTTGTTAGTTTCACAAAAGTGTTCTCAATTATATGTAATTAAAATATAAGGAACCAGAAAAATTTTGAACAAATTTAAATTATTAAAGTATACAAATTGTAGTTTTTGGCTATATTTTTCAAACATTTGTATCCCGGATGAGTGCCCAATTCTCTGTTGCGACTTTATAGTGTTAAATTAAGTAGCTGAAAAGAGCGAAATCCAAAATTTTTTGTAAACTTTAACAAATAATTTATTTCCTAGAATTCAAAGTGAAAATTTAAAAAGAACTTACAGTATTGTGAATTAAATCCTAAATATTTCTAAAAGTACTGTCATAAGACCAAATTTAGAGAGTATTCTGAAGGAAGTCTAGTGGTGTTCTGTGAATGAATTCCAATCTTGATTGTGCTGATTTACCAATAGACTGGAATAGTGTTGTAAGTTATAAACAATTTATATATAGATGCTTACTTGATCTGTGTGGCAATAACTATTTTCTGAGAATACTCTACAGTGCACAAAATATCAGACAGCCCTTCGCCCAGGGCCCCTCTATGTTTAGATCGGTCCCGTCCTGTATTCTAAGTGAGGTGCTTGTCAGGCTTGTCACAATAAAACCCAATTGCCTGAGGAAACTTTGATTGCGCTGATGAAACATGTAAATGTATTTTCAGCATAATGATATACCTGCCATAGCAATCTAAATCACTGGGGCAAAATGGTCACCATCACATCCATCCTGAAAATTTGGTTGTTGCTAAACGGTAAGCCCTATTGACATTCTATTTTCAAAAGAAGATTTTTATGATGTCTAATTGGTTGTGAATAAAAAATAACCCTGGTGTTATGTATATGTATAATTTATAACTCCTGGTACATGATTTTATCTCATTTTTTTATTCATGGCTGTAAATTGTGCAGAAAATCTTTAATTAGATTTTACCTATGTGACCTGAGTCTGTTAAGATTGTAAAAATTACATAGGATGTATAAATAGATGTTTATGTATGTGTTGAAAACTACTAATAAAAGTCTTGGCAGATCAGGTTTAGATGATTCTAGAAAAATTCAGTAACTTCCTTTTGATTGCCCTAGGTCACATGAATAGACATATTTCTCAATAAATGAAGTAGTATGATCTGTCATTTATGGGTATGTTGTGAAATATAATCATAATAGAAGGTGTATATAGAAGGAGGGAACTAAGCAATCAGATTCATTCCTATTTTGGAGTTGTTCTCATTTCTTGTGTTCCTACTGTAAGTGTACAGATGTGTTTTATGTTTTACTTAGAGAGGGAAAAACATTTGTTTGGAAAGCTCATTGGAAATAAAAAGTGCTCATTAGTTGGACAATAATATATTCTAGACCTGTTCCAAATTATTTGAGGGAGTTCTGGACAATGCCATCTTGACAGTGTTATGATTCTTTGCAGACCAGTTCATTTCCGGTTTTAAAATTTATACATAACTTTTCATTCATTTTGGACTTTCATAGAATTTTATCAGGACTCTTTTTAATTCACTTGATAATACTGTTCCTGTCATATTTTAATTTAATTTAATTTATAACTTTGATAATTGAATTCTTTGTTAAGTTTTAAAAAAACTTTCTGGTTTTGCTACTTTATGTTACTTAGTTTATGACTATACAGTTGTAACAGAAATTGGGCGCTTGTCCAGGATACAAGTTTCAGAAAATATTTCAAAATAGTGATGTAGGGAACTATGAGAGAAGGTATTCTGTGCATGAATTTGAGAGGTTATAGTCTGAACACTGCCTTCATCTCCAGTTGCAAAATGAAGGAATCATCATTTAATGTAAGTGTAATTATGAAGAAGGTTCTTAGAACATCAGACAAAAAGACTCAAAAGATTTATGTCTTGGAACTGATGTTGTAAGCATTGCAACTGGAAGGAGAGAATGTGGTGTTGTCAAGATTAACCAGAAGTATACTTTCCTGATTGGAATTCACAGTGCTGCATATAAATTATTCCAAGCAGCATGGCAGGCAGCAAGTTTCATATCCAGATTTGAGCATAGTCTTGCACCGTAGGAAGTGTGTGTTTGTATATCAACAATTCATCTCTCCATTCCAGTAAACTGCATGCCGTACAAAAGATGATTGCATTGGCTTAGTAATTGATGATCAGCACTCTTTGGGATGGCTTAGTCTACAAGGAGCAGTAAAAAGTATCTGTTGGACATGTCCAGCATGCCTAGTATCTCTTTAAGATGAGACTGGTTCAAATCCTGTAGCAAAGGGACTGTTGATGGACATCATGAAGTACAAATTTTAAGATAAGGAACAGGTTCCCATATATTAGACAACTTGGTAAACTTGTACAAACAAAGAACACTGGCTTTAGTTGTGTTATACCCATGGTGTAGCCAACTTGCATGAGTGCAAGACCTGGTAGTATATGAGGTTGTTTTATGCATATAGTTAATGTTGTGATAGTGACACAATTTTTAATTACAGAGAACTTTAAAAGATTTGATGGCCCATGTTCACTGTGGGGATAAGGAAGAGACTCAGAAGGTCACTTTTGTGGAAGCTGGACACGAATTTGTACCAACTGTTATCAGAATACATCCATAAACGTGTTGAAAACTTGGAAGACTACTGTTGGGACTTTCATATGCTTGTTCCATGAAAATCATTGTTATAATTCATAATCTCAACAATTTCCTGAAGTTTGGAACTGAAGAATATTATGTATATCAATATTATGTGTATTATTTTCATAATAATAGTTTGTAAGGGTTATTTAGTTAATCACAGTTTAAATTTCTTATCAGAAACAAGTTCACACAATCAAGGTTAGTCATGTGCCATTGTTTCATACATAAAGTTCAAAGGTTGAGTTCCACAATTCTTGAAGTAAATATTACCTGATACATTTTCAGGACATGAGTTCACGTGAGTGCCCAAGCTGACCGAATTTATGAATAGTTAGAATGCATCAATTAGCTTGTTGAAAACTTGTTGGACTGCTTTATGGCTGTGTTTTGTAAGAAAAAGTCTTACAAAGGTTGGAAGAGAATAAGTAAAAAAAAATAAAGAATATTTTTTCTGTACAGCACAAAGTCAGTTTAGATAACATCATTGCCAAAAATCAAATTAACAAGACACTGGTCATATATTGTCCTTTTGAATTCAACAAAATGGTGCTCAGAAATGTATGCTGAAACCACTCCAAATCTTGCCATACTTCTCAATTGTTGTTCATTCCCATAAGCAGTATTCCATGTAAGATAAAATTCTCCATTTGGAACATTATCAAACACAAGTTGAAGAACCAAGTAATGACTAACCTTGTGAGGTGGCCCAAATATGGATGAACCTGACTTTACAAAAACCTTGATGACAACGAATGCAATATGGATGCACATAAAAAAAAATAATATGTATCTATGGCTGGGTCAACACTATACATAAAATGACTTTAGATTCATTTTGAGATGGAGGAAGGAAATAATTGTTTTAAATAAAAAGTGCATGATTTTGAGGTAGATTATTTGTATTTATATACTGTATAAATGACTAGAAGTGTGGAAACCTTTGTGATAAGCATGTTTTCTTAGTATTTAATGGTATCAAAGATTTTTCTTTTGTTTTGAAGCTTAAAATTACTGTAGGTTTACTCTTCTTCTCTTTCATTTCCCTATGTCTTGCTAACTTTGCACATATTTATCTGGAGACAGTCACTATTCATGTTATTTGGACCAAAGATTTAGACCTGCTCAACTGATACAAGTTAAGTTCTTTAGCCAGAACCTCAGTAAAGCAACTCTCATATATGCCATGTTTTCTGGTTTCTCTAGCTTCATTGTGCAAGGTTAGTTAGTTGAATCTCCCTATAATGGGCATGGATTATCTCAGATCAGATGGTTCTGTGGTCCTAATCATGTGACTGGGCTTCATAACTAAAGACCGGTTACGAAAGTGATCTCCTCTACTGGCATGTCGAGAGAAGCAGAGACACACTTCCTGGTCCATGCTCTTAAAAGATGAGGAAAAATCACTGAACTGATTGATGTCAATAATGAGGATATAACCATAGTGACTAGGCTGAAGTGGGTGAAGTACCTGGCATATATTCAGTTGTCTGAAGAACAGATATGTCTCATGAAAATATCAGCACATGAGATTCAATGCATATTGTTGAGACTTCCATCAGAATGCAGTGAAAGTTAGCATTATTTATTTTCTCATTTTCATGCTACATAAATTGTTGATAAACATGTATGAACTGGATAAAGCTGGCCTACACTGTGGGAACAGACTTGACCAGTAGTTTAGATTTTTCAGTTACTTCAAAAAAATAGTGAAATTTAAAATACATTTATTAGCTATTTATTTAAGTTACTTAGACTACCAGTAATAGCATATTGGATCTTTTCTGATGGGTGTTTGCTTCTAATTCCTGATATCTACCACTTTTCAGATGGTCCAGGAAACAGTGTTAATCTGGGATCTAATCATTCAACTCTCATTGTTGACCTTCATCAGAGAGCTCCAGACATTACCTGCAGTGCCACCTGTAATCCCCCATGTGAATATCACTGGTATCACAACAGGACATTGTACAGCAATGGTGCTACTTTATCTCTTGGGGTAGTAGCAAATAAGACATCAGGAGGAAACTACACATGTGAAGCCTTTAACGGACTCCTTGGTTCAGAGGGGCCTTCATCTACATCAGTCAGCATACATGTATATTGTAAGTTGATGGAAAGTTTCATTTTGGGCTCTTCTGTCCATTAGGTTATTTTGAGGTTATGCTATGGCCTTTGGCTCTTATGTCAGCACATGCCTGTAAACAGTATAATTCTAGCAATGCTCAGATTTTAATCAAATGTGGCCTATGGGATTTTATCCAAAATATCTTGGACGTGTTCTTTAACCCCATGTTATCTTAATCTTGCACCAGAGATAGAATTTGAACACAAGAACTTGTACAGTCATATATTAATAAAACTTGATCCCTCATTGACATAACAGAAACATAACATAATTATATCTGGACACAACTAAATCTTTTTTTACTTGAAATTTATATATTAAAGACCTACGACACAATTAGATGACTATTTTCCCATCCATTTCATAAACATGTTCTCTTCTAGAACATCCTATGACTAGACCTCACATTGTAACTTAAAAAAAACAAACAGGTAGCCTTCAAGAATGTTCTAAAGCCAAAAATCCTTGTCAGGTCTGCATTTGGTCATCAAAACTGCTGGTTCAGGATACATGTCAGAATTGTCTTCCCTGTGAAGTGTTCTTGGATGCCCAAGGAAATCTTGTATGCAACAATGCTGCATTTGGCCCAGACAACAAAGTTGGATTTGTCAGCAGCATCATGGTGTAGTTCAACAGTGCACATTATGTCATCACTGGAATAGAACTTGAAGCTTGTTTGTACAAAGTTGACATTGCAACAACAATTCCCAGACTATCCAGATATGACATTAGGTATACAAGTTCGACTTTGATGTTTATCAAATTATCAAAGCCACAAACACACATGGAGATCATATCCCATATGTACTGTTGGTGACAGACTTACACTGTTGATGTCAGTAATAATTTCAACCTTGCCTTTGCAGCACAATAAAAAAAACAGATTAACACTAATATAGAGTTGTCCTACATGATTCCACTCTTATACATATTTGCAGGGATGTTTGTAAAATTATTTTAAAGGCAGAACTCAGTCACATTAATTCATAAAAGCCACACAAACAAGTTACGATTCAATTTTTTGTGATGTTATTTCCCTGTCAAAGGTAACATTGTTATCAAAACGTATGCTTAGATGCCTTCAATGCCTTCAGTGACTCCCTTTATGGCCATAGATGAACATTTTATGGCATTTATCAGGTCTGGAAGTGCATTTACACTTTAATCCCTAGCAGTGACCACAGACTCAACACCAAGCTCTGTTCGAGGAGAATTCTCATGGCATGTAAGTACCCAATAAGGGATAAGTATACCATGGCAGGTGCTTGTGGCATTTCAAGACATCTCTAATTGATATTTTCACCACTGGCAACGACTGGGGTCTGAATAAGGTTAAACAGTCACCAAGAACCCAATCAAGACTATTTGCTTGACTTCAGAAAAAATCAAGTTGCTCAGCTGTTGGAATACTTGGACCAAAACCAAAACATTGACCCATGCTTGCAGATTTCACAACAAAATTTTAGCCCCTTTGCCTTAGCATCTAGACCTGGATAAGCAGTCCATGATAGGCATGTGCTTAAATAGCACACGTTAATAGACCTGCTTTCCCAGCAAAGCAGAGGAAATAACTGATGGCATGGCAAATGGCTGACATGTTTTCAGTGCAGGAGGGGATGATATTAAGACATTGAAACCTCACATATTAAAGTTGGATTTGTCAGGATGGTACTTGTTCATTGTAACCAGAATCAGATATGGGTGGGGTACAATGTGAATGTTAATAAATTCAGATCTGGTAATGGTTTCCAGTATCACGTCTCTTTGACCATGATGTTTCAATAACTTTCACACTCATGCAGTATCGTGGTCATTGGTCACTAGCAATGAAATTTAGTTAAAATTATTCAACATCAATTCAGATGGGTGCTTAAATGTCTTTGGCATTTGTGTTTAAGATTAGATTTATCATTACATATAAGTGTTGGATTCCGACTGCGGTGATCTGGTTGCAGAATTTGCTGATGGATTAGTGGATTGGGTGACCAGTGATGCCAACATCAATAATAGATTTCTTCAACTAATCAATGAATATCTGCTTCGAAATAATGGCCTTACAATACCCTCATGTACTCTAAGATTATAATATTGTTAAGGGACAAATATAAAGCATCTGTTGGAACTACCCTGGTGTTCCAATACCAACTTGAAGCCAGCTTTGAGTGATTGCATTAGCACATGAAAATATGTGGTGATTGACTGTATCAGTAGGCATGAAAACATTTCAGAATTGTCTCTCCAATTAGTTAACCAATAGATCCAACCCAATTGCAAATAGACTAGACCTAAGCCTCAATGAAGAGAAGTCAAATCGTGTCCTCTTTCAGAATTTTGTTTATGTGGGGAGGAAATTTCTCACCATTCAAGGACCAGACCATGATCCCAACAGAATCTCACATGCTTTCTCACTTGGCAAGACTGGATGTGAGGACATCATTGTTGATTTGTGTCTGCCTGTCTCACTTGTTGATGCTAGTTGAAGCAGCAGACACAGTCCTTTAGGGAGGCTTCATATGTATTCCTTTTATTTCATGCTTCTAGTTAACAGGAGACAAAATAGGACTTCATCTCTATCCCGATCCCCTCATCATCTGACTTGTGGAAAACTCTGGGACAGGATTCAGAGAGACATTCTTATTAATGCTTCAGAACATCACTTCTTCCAAACTCATGTTTCAGATTTAGACTGAGGGACTTTCATGAGACCAAATTGCAGGTCATGTGGTATTGGGGAGAAGCATCCCTCTACATCAACAGTCTATAAATGTGGGCTTTTCTAGAACTTTAGGGATCCATCGGCCTTCTAAGGCATTATTCCATCATAGTTGCTGCAGACAATATGTCCGTCATAGTGTACCTCCAATGTCAAGGGTGGGTGATTGGGGCTTTAATTTTTCTTCTCACTCTCTGGAATTTTGGAACCTTATCCAGTAGACAGTTTCAGAGCACATTACTCTAAGACTCTGCCACATTCCTGGCAAGAGGAATGTTCTGGCTGAGAGATTGTCCAGACGGGTGGGCAATCCTAAAAAATGGAATGTCTCTACACCAGTCAGTAATAGAGACACTTTTTCATCTGCTGTGAAGGCCATTGTTAGATCTGTGCACAAAGAAGTTGAACAATGTGCTTTCTCCAGTTCCAGACCTAAGGGCATAGGCAGAGGATGATTTTGGTCAGCTGTGGATCAATTATGCCTTTCTATTTCATCTTTAAGACCCATCCCTTATATTCTTCAAAGTCAGGACTTCCATGTCTTTGCTGGTCCTAGCATCCCCTCTATGGCCCCACAGATAATGGTTTAATGAACTCAACGTGTTCGTTGATGATCTCAGAAGAGGGATCAACACTTCTTATATCCTTCATCTTTATGCCTGCACATACCAAACAATCTATCTGCCAAGAACAGTTTTCAAAATGGCTTGTGAAATACATCACTTATTATAGTATACAAGGCCTTAAAATATATAACAGAAAGAAGTGAAGTAAACAGTTTGAGTAAAATCAACAAGTAGTTTATATCTCTGCAACACAAAGTGAAAATTCAAGAGGCACTTACATTTTTCTGAATTAAATCCCACATAATCTTAAATGTCCTTTCACAAATCCAAAAATGTAGAATGTGCTAATTGAATTGTAATAGTTTTGGATATCCTGATGTACCACAGCAATGCAATCCATAATGTCTTTGAGTTCATAATAATTACAAAGTAATGCATATCTAAAGTCAGTGAGCACTTAGTAATTCCAGTGAATAATTTAAATAATTCCTCTCATATTATATATGAACACAACTGTAAATTCTGATAATAAAGGATTCCCAATTGCTGATGTATAATAGGAGTGAATTATTTGTTTATCAAAGCACTATTTATACACATTTTCACTTGACTTGGATATGAAATTCCAATCTAATAGTAAACAAGTCTGTGCCTAGAGTGTTCTAAACCAAAAATGCTATGTAAACAGTTTATATACAACTTGTACTCGTGAACAAAAGTTAGCTATATAAAGAGCCAGTTTAAAAATCTTTATCTTTAAGTACAAACTACAATCATGGGCAAAAATGTAGAGCACAATATCAGTATACTTTACAGTATCAATATACTGAGCACTTAGGCTAGAAGTCAATTAACCGATGGTCACAACTCAGATCTTTCAGAACTGGCTAGGTACTTTGAGTTCAGAGACCAGTCCCTTACCCATTTAATGCTATGGTGGAGCCTCTCTCTGATCTTTGATTGCTACCTGAACAGCCTTATAAACCTGTGAGTGAAACTTCTTTAAGAATCTTACCTATAAAGCAATTTTCTTCTCCCTTGCAGCACCAAGAACAAGGAATAATTTTCATGCTTTGTCAGTGGAAAATGATCTCTTTATGGTAAAAATGCTAATGATTCTGTCCTTCTTCTTTGCCAATTAGGGCATCTGGCCAAAAGCCAGTACATTCAGTCATTATTGGTCTTACTGAGATCCCCACTCATAGTTGCATCATTGCTGGGAAAGATCAAGATAGACTCCTCAACCCTTTTAGAACTATATTGTTCTGTCTCGCTAAATATTGTTGAAAATGAAAAGTTTGTAACGAACTGTTTTGTCCTTTAAATGATATTTTGGATATTTCAGCAGCCGCCATATAAATGGATTGCTTGGACTGCAGTCTGTCACTAAAGGATAACTAACTTCCATGAATGTCAACATTCATGAGGTCAGGACTGTTGCTGCATATTAGGCATTTTTTAATCATTTATCATTAAATAATGTCATGAAAGCTGTCTACTTGCATTCTCATTCTACTTTCTTATCATTCTACCTTGATTCAGTGGTGCATCAGACTGAGACTATTGATGCTTTTTGTCGAGTTGTGTCAGCCCAACAAATTGTCAAGCAAATCTCCACTCAGGAGTCAGCAATGGAAAGTTCATGCCTTCACCTTTCCATTTGACTGGAAGGGGATTCAAGATGGCTGCCAGAGCTAGCAGCTGGTGAAAATCTCTAGCAAGTTTTGGTGTATTTCTGTAAGTTTCAAATATGATGGAGTAATTCAGGTAGAAAATATTAGTATTTGAATATTTCCTGATTGGTCACATGTTCTTAGAATTCCTGAGGACTATGCGAATTAGAAGGAAACCTATTTTTTTATATTCTATGGAAAAGTTAATGGCATTATTTCTATGATGTGTTTGGACCTACACTGACTATTTGAGATGACCCCTTATTGTATTTGTGTGCTTGCTGTAGAGACTTTCATATATTTAGGTTATTAGTAGCCAAATCCTAATTGATGACAAAAAACAAAAGTACTTGCAACTCTAATATTAGCACCATGAGTAATAAGGAAACAGTTCAGACCATCCTCAACTCGAGTCTGCAGGGGCAAAAGAAAGGAAGTTCAAAACCCATGGCAGGTCCAGCAATAACTCACAATCCAGTACAGCACAAGACGCAGACTTAATTATGAACACTGAGGAACTGTTCCAGAGATATTTGCAAGATATTAAATCAACGTTGAAGGGGACTGTTATAAAAAAAAGACATCAACTTATTGGTTACAAGAGAGGAATTAAATGGGATGGTGTCAGTCATTGTGTCTCAACTATTTGCCAAAATGAAAATAGACTTAAAAAGAGAGCTGGAGCAAGAAATACAAGATAGGATGAGAGAAATGCAAGAAAGGATGGAATCGCTAGTGTTTAAAAATGAACAATTGAAAGAACAATTATAAAATTTAAAAATGGAGAATGTAAATTTGATAGAAGAACTCTAAACCACAGCACGTTGGGCAAACGAGACAATGCAGAAATCAAATCAAAATGAACAATACTCTAGAAAAAAACAATGTGAAAATATTTAACATGCTGGAGACACAAAGTGTAAATTTAAGACCAAAATCGTTCAGTTAGTTAAGGAAGCTACAAGTAAAGACATGGATCAGAGAGACATAATCTCCATCCATAAAATTTCTGGACGATCAGGAGTACTAAAACCCAGTAACTGTGAAATTCGTGAATTCTGAGGCCAAAATAGCATCTTTGAACGCAAGATAATTGAGCGAATCGACTGCGGATAAGCGCGAATATACGTCTAACGCTTTACCCTTCAACAACGAGCTAAGGTGAAGCGACCAATCGTCTTTCTTCCATTTTTGTACCGTGGCATACCTCTCGAACCTATTTTGATAACTATCCATGTTATCTTTATTGTGTTCAAATGGGGGCAATTTTGGACCTCTCAGTTTAACATCATGTTCCTCATCTTTATTTGATTGCAACAGCTCAGAATTTCTTTGATACTCCCTCTGCCTATTCCTATCTTCTATCTCTAAAGCTTCTAACCTTGCTTGTTTTTCACTTTCTAACTTCCGATCTTCTACTTCTTTAAACAATTCTATCTTCTCCCTCTCTGCTTGTTTTTCTAATTCTATCTTCCACTTCTCTAATTCTATCTTCTCCCTCTCTGCTTCCCTTCTCATTCTATCCTTTCCTTTTCAGCCTGTTTTTCTAATTCTAGTTTCTCCCTCTCAAAAGCCCGTTTCCTTTCTTCGGATTCCCTTTCGGCCTGTTTTTCTAAATCTATCTTCTCACTTTTGGCCTGTTTTTCTAATTCTATCAACGCCCTCTTGGCTTCCCTTTCCTTTTCCCTTTGATCCCATTCCCTAGTCCCCCTCATCATCCAATTGTTTCCCCAGTCCTACAAGTTCTTTCATAGATGACATTTTTACAGTTTGGTGTGACCAACTTAAAGTGCTATATAATGCAAAAATGTGTAATTATTACAAAACCCGTATTTTATTCCTTGAAAGCAACACAAGTATGAAATTTATACAAAAAAATAAAATAAGTATCTACTTAACCTCACTGTCTTGTCAAGCGCGTCTGTAATACACAAAAAAGCATACAAATCTAATGAAACAGTTTCAGTGTTCTGTTAAATCCGAAATGATCCCACTTCTGACACCATTTGTAACAAGATAGACCGGGTGGGATATTTCGAATTGACAACAGAACACCTTTGATGATGATATAAATACAATGTTTATTATGGTGATTTGTATGAGCGATAAAATGTAAACGTGCGCATTTATACAATCCAAATATTGGATCTATTTAACATTAAAACGCACAATTCCAGTATGAAAAATACAAATAGGTTGATTTTTACAATACAAAGACTAAGGATGAATGTAATTTGCTCAGGTAGCAAACGATGAAAAAAGCATTACTCATGTAGTAAAGTATGTATTCACTCAAGTAGCGAAACTATATTGAAAATAATAAAGGGACAGATATACGAATTATCTTTCCAGTCCCAAAAGACACATATATATATATATTGTTGGGGACTTGGAAACTGAAAAGTGTAAGGATGTTTTTGGTTTGCTTAGAAAAATTAAGTGTAATATATATTGCTCACATTCTACAGAGGATAAAGTTTCATATATCAGAGCACAATGGAGTTAAGAATGTGTAAGGAAGCCCACTTTATAACGGTATATGTCCCTTCCTGCAAGGGGTGTGGGTTGATTGGCGGATTGTACTTTCTTTCAAGGAGTCCACTTTATTTAGTTATTGCTATCTAGGAGATGATCACCCTCGGTGTTATTGCCCGGATCAAGTAAGCTTATAGGTAGAATAAATAGAGATCTGAGCAGATATATACAACAAATGACTCGCCCCCACCCCCCGTAAAAAAAATAATCAAAATTTAATGAATTATATAAACAATGGAGATAATACAATACATTAGGAAGATACACTTCTTTGGAATAAATCTTTCACCCAATTTCAAGACACAAATATATTTATAAAAATAGCCAATCAACGATCTAGTGCACAATCGAATTTGTTGCCTTGTATAATTGCATAACCTGTTTAGCTCTGGTTCCCTCCAATTTCACTGCAGCTGTTCTCTGTCCTTTCGCCATATCTTTCCTTCCTTTTTCTTTTTCTCTCCAACCTCCCTACTGTTTCGCCTCCCTTAGGCCATCTTTGTGTTGGTATGTGGATATGTAAGCATGTAGGTACACAACTACTTGATTACGTCAGTGCGTAGATACATCTGATAATATGTTGGAAGAGCTATTTTCCCCTTTTAAAATTAAGCTAAAAGACAACCTATATTTTCCGTCCGTTATCCCACTGGGAGTAGATCATTCACCCCTCTTGTTATCAGATCTCACTATCGGCATTCAAACAGATATCAAAGGCTATTTAGTCAGCCTGAACATGGCAGACCAAAACAATCCTAGTTTCATAAAATTAATGTACTTCCCGATGGCTATAACAGTTTCGTTCTCGTCTCAATTACACAAATAAATGAATGAAATTCATTACAGACGTTATTATGCTATTTCAGCGAATACACACATTCAAGTCTTTATCATACGTGAAATCATTTAAGATCGGTGAATTCAAACGGATTCTTGTAGCTCATATCAACTAAAGTAATATATCAAATCTTAGAATACCCAATTCCTATACAAACAAGATGACAAATTCAATCAATTCGTCAGACTTGTATAAAGGTTATACACGAAATCTTAGAATATCCAAATCCTATACAAAGAAGACGACAAATTCAACAAATTCGTCAAACTTATATAAAGGAAATCAATGTATGATATCATATATATATATATATATATATATGTATGTATGTATGTATGTATGTATGTATGTATGTATGTATGTATGTATGTATGTATGTATGTATGTATGTATGTAAACTTGGCACAGTTATACTCGTATCAGGAAAATTGATCTACGAATTTAAACAACTAAACTCATGCACATATCAAATAATTCAAGCAAAACATTATATTGAAATAAACGAATTTCATGAAAGTTGACGCAAATACATTGTGCTTTCAAGAGTTTCTTGCACCTATCACCAAAATTGTGACTATTGAAATTCCAGATCTTTGGCCCCTTGGACAAGTCTTTTACAAGAGAGAATTTCTTTCAAATTCCACTTGAAGCACGTTAATTTCACTCTTGCAGGAACAATGTGGACTAATTAGATTTTCAGATGGGTCTTACTTAAATGAGTGGTTTACGTTGGTCGACCTTTGAACTATCTAGGGTTAACATGTCTTCCCTGAGGTTATGACCTAGGTAGGTTAGTTTCCTAAACCCTATATGGCACTTAGATGGTCGTGCGGTCAGTTGTGTTTGTCAAAGTCACTCTAAAACGTTTTTCAGCAAAATGACATGATCGTCCCAAGTAGCGGTCGCTAAGAATAAATCGAAACTCCAGACCCCTTAACGGTTAAAGGAATTTTCACAACATGCGCGTGAAAACACTCTGTGCATTCTGGACCCCGAATGGCATGACTACCCAGTGGTAGGTCCCATCTGGAGTTGCGAAGACACGTTTTGCTCTGTCTTCACTTAAAACTGGAATTTGACAATATTTCTTGGACAGATCGATTTTCGAAACATACTTCGCATTGGTCACTCCAGCAAATATGGACTCGGGGTCAGGTAAAAGTTCTGCGTGGAATTCCGTGATCCTGTTCAACTTCCTGTAATCTAAGCAAAATCTGTGTGTACCGTCTTCTGTACCAACACAACAGGAGAGCTATACGCTGACTCAGTTGGTTCTATAACTCCCAAGTGGGATAATGGACAGAAAATATAGGTTGTCTGGTCAGTCAGTATATCCTCAGGGACACCAGCTCTTGACAAAACTCCTACTAACTGTCTTGGGAAGACTGAATTTAACAGCTAACAGTGTTATTAACTGTTTTGGGAAGAATGAATTTGTCACCTAACAGTGTGTTTAATCAATGTTCATCAAGGCCATGGCCTCCAGGTACCGGGTAGTGTAATCTGCTATCGTTAGTAAATAATGATTACCACTTTCTGCCACCAGCTTTGTCGGACCTACCAGGTCCATTGCCACCCTCGAGAAAGGTTTGCCAATCAGTGTGGTGGTTCCTAGTGGCATCAGGTGATGGCAGGTCTTAGGTAACACCCACTGACACTTGTCGCATGACAAACAAAACCTCTAAACATCCCCGTACACACCTGGCCAGTAGAATTCCCTCACCAACCTATCTCTGGTCTTTGCCACGCCCATGTGGCTAACATGTAGACCCTCGTGTGCTAGCCTAAGCACTTCTGCTCGCTTCGCTACGGGCACAACAACATGCTTGAACGTATCGGGGCCTTTCTTGGTGTACCGATACAAAATACCATGTTTTGTTGCGAACTTCACCTTGCCATCTGGCAATTTCCGCATGAACCTATCTACCTGCGTACCTTGTTGAGAGACAAATCTTCCTCTTGAAGTTTCCTCAACTCGCCAGGTAGCAAATTGTCAGCTCAGTACCAGACGTTTTCATCCACTTATAAAAAATTGCACTTACGGGGCTATGGAATTGCACATGCGTTCAGTAGCTCTCTTCGATGACTCTCTAAAGCAGCGGTTCTCAACCTGTGGGTCGCGACCCCGTCAAGGGTCGAACAACGATTTGCCAGGGCTCGCTTTCGACCATCGGAAATATACATTTTTTTGTCTATTCTAATGTGTAAAACTTGTTATTGTACAAATTTTCCCCATTCGTAGTTACCAGTTTTTTTTACTATAATTGGCATTCGAGGATAGATGTTGCAGACAATTGAATCAGAATGATTTCAAACATTTTAGTTGTCGTAACAGTCGTAACGTAATTGAAATCACGTCCGTTTCTACTTAGTACAGCGCCATAAACAAACGTTTTATAGTTAGTGTTATTGAAGCTATTGTTCTATAATATTTTCATTAGCGAACCAACCCATGGCAATGCATCATGTAGAGAAGAACGGTAAGAAAAGAAAATATAGTGACGATTTTTTACAATATGGGTTTACTTCAATAGTAACAGCAGGAATTGAAAAACCACAATGCGTTATTTGTAATGAAGTTCTATCAGCAGAATCTATGAAGCCGAACAAACTGAAACGCCATTTTAATAGCAAGCATCCGAACTTTGCCGGCAAGGACACCGAGTATTTTAGAAGCAAAGCTGATGGAGTCAAGAAAGCCAGACTTGACACTGGCGGCAAGTTCCACCAACAAAACATAGCTGCCGTTGAAGCTTCATATTTGGTGGCTCTCAGAATCGCAAGAGCTATGAAACCTCATACCATTGCTTAGGATTTACTGTTGCCAGCGGCCAAAGACATTGTTCGAGTTATGATCGGAGCCGAATTTGTTTCAAAATTTAGTACAATTTCCTTATCTAACGACACTGTCCGCAGAAGAATAGATGACATGTCTGCTGATATTATTGATCAGGTGATCCAGGAAATGAAATCTGCACCACTTCCAATATTCAGCATCCAGCTTGATGAATCTACCGACGTTGCAAACTGTTCACAATTACTTGTTTACGCGATGTATATTAATGATGGCGACTTCAAAGATGAGTTTCTTTTTTGCAAACCTCTTGAAACGACAACAACTGCACGTGATGTATTTGACACGGTTGGTTCAATTCTGACAGAGCATAAGATCTCTTGGGAAAAGGTTTGTGGTATTTGCACAGATTGTGCTCCAGCTATGCTAGGATGTCGGTCTGGATTTCAACGTTTGGTACTGAATGAGTCGCCAAAAGTCGTCGGAACTCACTGTATGATTCATCGACAAATATTAGGAACGAAGACGCTGCCTCAAGAGTTACAAGAAGTAATGAAAAGCGTCGTACGTTCCGTCAATTTTGTAAACGCGAGTGCTTTAAACAGTCGACTGTTTTCGAAACTATGTAATGAGTTGGATGCGTCCAGCAATGTTCTGCTATTTCACACTGAAGTGAGATTTTTGGCGAGAGGAAAAGTTTTAAAACGCGTCTTTGATCTTCGTGATGAACTAAAAACGTTTTTTAATCAGAAAGGAAAACCGCATTTCGAAACCCTTTTCTGCGATGAAAGTGAACTGCAGAAGATAGCTTACTTGGTTGACATCTTTGCCATCTTGAATGAGTTAAATTTATCACTGCAAGGACCAAATGCAACATGCCTCGATTTGTCTGAAAAGATCCGATCATTTCAAATGAAAATTCGGCTTTGGCTAACAAAATTGGATGAAAATAAAATTTACATGTTGCCCACATTATCTGCTTTCTTTGAGGAAAAAGACATTGAACCTGACAAAAGGATTGCAATGACTATTTCTGTGAAAGAACACTTGCATATGCTTGCGGATGAAATATCATCTTACTTTCCAAATCTACCTGACACCCCGTTTGCACTTGCCAGAAGTCCATTCACAGTCAAAGTTGAAGAAGTTCCTGAGACAGCACAGGTGGAGTTCATTGAACACATTAACAGCGATGAAGCGAGAAATGATTTCTCTTCAATGCCAGTTACAAAATTCTGGATCAAGTGTTTGCAATCATATCCTATTCTGTCTGAGACTGTGTTGCGCCTTCTTCTTCCATTTCCAACAACATATCTTTGCGAAGCAGGGTTTTCCAGCTTGTTGGTTATCAAGTTTAAATACAGAATTAGGCTTGTTGCAGAAGATGATCTTCGTTGTGCTCTTGCAAAGACTGTCCCAAGAATTTCTGATCTGGTGAGAAAGAATCAACCTCAACCTTCGCACTGATGTTGGCATTTTACGCGTACTATCGCAACAATTTTGTTGCAATGTAGTTACTGTTGTTATATTAATACTGTTATTCATGCTACGCCATGCTTTTCATATTTTCACATAAGTATACAAAATGAATACGGTGAATACACATGAAGAAAACTAAATGAACGTAAGCCATAAAGACGGAATTCCATTTACCTGTAATTTGAAATATATATTTCACAATATATAATTACATATTGCTTTTGTGATTAATCACTACGCTTTAATTATGTTCGATTTGTAACAATGAAAATACATCCTGCATATCAGATATTTACATTACGATTCATAACAGTAGCAAAATTACAGTTATGAACGAAAATAATTTTACGGTTGGGTCGCCACAACATTTGGAATTGCATTTAAAGGGTCGCGGCACTAGAAAGGTTGAGAACCGCTGCTCTAAAGAGTTTCCGAAATGTTCCCGCTGACAGCTCATAGTTCCGTAGTAGCGCTTTCTTCATAGCGTCGTTGTCATCTACATTGTTCGGCATCATATTATGGTAGACGTCTTTCGCGGCTCCCTTTAAGAATGCCGAAACATTGATAGCCCACTGGTCTTTAGGTAGCTGATGGACCAGAGCCAACTTTTCAAACTGCGTCAAAAGGTTGTCAATGATTTCTTCCTTGTCGCTGAACATGAACATGGTGATCTGTATTGGTCGTCTGTCTTCGGATCGCCTACTTGTGGGTCCTGAACGTTCATTCAGGTCTTCAACCCTTCTGGACTCTGCTTCGATCCTCAACCTCTCCATGCCTAACATATGTTCGCGTTCTCTAGATTTTTCTTCGGCCTGCAAGCTGGCTATTTCCAGGTCTCGTTCAGCTACTTGACTGTGTTTCTCTCTTTCTTTTTCCTTGGCCTGCAATCAGGCTAGTTCGAGGTCTTGTTCATGCTTAGCTGATCGCTCAGCTGTTTGTCTGTCTTTCTCTCATTCACGTTCAGCTGCTAGTTGCTACTTGTGTTCTCTAACACTCAGCTCAACAAATTCAGCTAACTGGGCCCCTTTGTACCCTAACTTGTCCTTACCAATTGATTTAAATTCTCTAGTTGTCTGTTGGTAGCCATCCTGATCCAATTGTACCGTGACACAAGAATTAAGTCCTTTACCTACACTCAAGTTTTTTAATGCCCTAGTCGGAAATAGCTCCACACGTATTTATCCTACCTCTAGTATGGCCTACTAAAACCAAACTATTCCTGCATCATCAATAATAAACAGGGAGTTCACAGCTGGAATTACTCCCAAAATTCAGCGCGATGCTTTACACTAACAAGACGTAATTTATTACTGCGGGTTGGTCTAACTATCTCTTCTCTCAAGGAAATACAAAGGTCACTTTACTTCACAAATTTTGAATACAGCCTGACAGCAAGGCATGTGTCTCAACTTCTTACAATATTTTCATCACAATATGAAAAGAAAGGCAAGAAAAATTGCATCCTCAAAATCTATATAAAATATAAGCAGACAATGATTCGATTCACTCTGATCGCTATTTCTTGACAAGTACTATGGAAATTATCAATGTTTAGATACTTATTCTATTATATATTTGCTCAGATTCTTTACTCGAATAAAAAATATTCTGATCCAGGACAAAAGCGCCAAACTTGTAAGGAAGCACACTTTGTAAAGGTATATGTCCCTTCTTGCAAGGGGTGTAGGTTGATTGGCGGATTGTACTTTCTTTCAAGGTGTCCGCTTTATTCGGTTCTAGTTATCTAGAAGATGATCGCCCTCTGTGTTATTACCCGGATCAAGTAAGCTTATAGGTAGAATAAATAGAGATCTGAGCAGATATTTAGAACAGAATGACTTGATCCCCGTACAAAAAAAGAATCAAACTTGAATAAATACATAAACAGTGGAATAATACAATACATTAGGAAGATACTCTTCTTTTGAAATAAATCTTTCACCGAATTTCAAGACACAAATATATTTATAAAAAATAGCTGATCTGTTTACTGATAGAATTAGTTCTTCATACGATCGAGTGAATAATCAAAGTCCTTGCCTTGTACAATTACATATCCTGCTTAGCTCTGGTTCCCTCCAATTTCCCAGCAGCTGTTCTCTGTCCTTTTGCTGGTTTTTTTCCTTCCTTTTTCTTTTTCTCTCCAACCTCCCTACTGTTTCGCCTCCCTTAGGCCCTCTTTCTTTTTCTTGGTATGTGGATATGTAAGCATGTAGATACACAGCTACTCGATTACGCCAGTGCGTAGGTACATCTGATAATACGATGGAAGAGTTATTTTCCCTTTTTAAAATTAAACAAAAAGACAACCTATATTTTCTGTCCATTATCCCACTGGGAGTAGATCATTTACCCCTCTCGTTATCAGATCTCACTATCGGCATTCAAACAGATACCAAAGGCTATTTTAGTCAACCTGAACGTTGCAGACCAAAATAATCCTAGTTTCATAAAATGAATGTACTTTCAATGGCTATAACAGTTCTGTTCTCGTCTCAATTACACAAATAAATGAATGAAATTCATTACAGGCATAATTACGCTATTTCAGCGAATACACACATTCAAGTCTTTATCATACGTGAAATCATTTAAGATCGGTGAATTCAAACGGACTCTCGTAACTTATATCAACTAAAGTAATACATTTAATCTTAGAATACACAATTCCTATACCACCAAGACAACAAATTCAAACAATTTGTCAAACTTATATAAAGGAGATCAATGTACCATTTCCTATATATATATATATATATATATATATATATATATATATATATATATATATATATATATATATATATAATCAACACAGTTATACTCATATCAGGAAAATTGATCTACAAATTTAAACAACTAAATTCATGCACATGTTATCAAATAATTCAAGCAAATCATTATATTGGCATAAACGAATTTCATTAAAGTTGACGCAAATACCTTGTGCTTTCAAGCTTTTCTCGCTCCTACCACCAAAATTGTGACTGTTGAAGTTCCAGACCTCTGGTCCCTTGGACAAGTGTTCTACGAGAGAGAAAAACGTGGACTATTCGATTTTTCGACGGGTCTTACTTAAACGAGGTGTTATGTGTGGAGACACACCCCTTTTCTAGCGTAACCAATCAGAATTAAATATATTTACCGCCTTTTATAACTAGGCGCCAAATCTGGGGTCAATTTGACATACTACGTTCCGAATAACGGCTCTGGAATATTTAAATTTTTGACACTTTCGACGTGTACGATATAAAGTTGAACTTAACTTTCTTGCTAGTCTCGTCTGAACCAGTTAAAAAAACTACCCTCTCGACACAGACCTTAGAAATCACTGCAGCCTAGCGATTTAACAAGCACATGTCCCCATAAATCTAATTAATTTTACTCTGGCCAAAATTAATGAGTTCTTCATAGATCGACAGATATTTTCACCCTCACAGGATGCATTGTAAATTGTTACAGATCAGCTCTAGAGTAGTTTGTATTCTATTTAATAACAACTTTGAATATGATATAAAAGAACGTAAAAGGGATACTGATAGTAATATGATTGCATTAGATATTCTAATTGATTAATGGAACTTCACTTTAATATATGTATATGGGCCAAAAAATGATTTCCAGAATTGTACAATAATATAATGATATTGTATATTATTATGAAAATGAGTTCATTATTATATGTGGGGACTTTAACTTGGTTCAAGATCCATAATTAGATTCATATAATTACAGAAATGTAAATAACCCTAATGCTAAAAATGCATTATTAAATATAAAAGAAACTTTTGGTCATGTGGATCCATTTAGAGTATTGAATGCAGTATTAATGAGATATACATGGAGAAGAAAAAGTCCTCTAAAACAAGCAAGATTGGATTTCTTTCTTGTGTCAGAATCTCTTATACCAAATGTAGCAAAGGTGACAATTGAACAAAGTTATATGTCTGACCACTCCGTGGGAAAATTGTATTTGAATTTAAATAATTTCATCAGAGTTAATGGTTTGTGAAAGTTAAAAACAATGTACTGTTTAGTAAAAACTAGATTTATGAAATAAAAAATTGCATAAAAAAAATAAAATTACAATATGCTGCAACTGATTATAATGAAAATATTGACAATGTATTGAATTCAGATCTAAGACTGACTGTATCAGATTCATTATTTCTAGATACATTACTGATGGAAATTCGTGGAAAAACTATTTTGTATGCTTCATATAAATAAAAATGTAAATTAAAACAGGAAATAAAACTTCTGCAGCAAATACAATCAATAGAGAATGGTTCCATAGGATCTTATGATTCAGAAATATTGGAGTCTAAAAAGAAGGAGCTTGAAAGTTTGAGAGCAGAAAAGCTTCAAGGAGGTATTATTAGATCCAGAGTAAAATGGATAGAAGAGGGTGTGAAACAAAGCAGATACTTTTGCCATGTAGAAAACAGAAACTATGTGAATAGAACAAGCACAAAATTAATTACAGATGAAAATGAAATTATTAGTGGTCAATTTGATATTCTAGGGGTAGTAAAAGAGTATTATCATGATATCATGTATATGTATAATGAGGAAAAAGAGATAAAGGATATAGACTTAGAGGACCTTCTCAAATACTATAAAATTCCTAGACTTAACCAAGAGCAATCTCAAAGATTATAATGCAGAGTTACCCAAACGGAAGTATTGGATTGTTTAAATAGTATGAAAAATAGCAAAAGCATGGGAACAGTTGGTTTCACACTGAATTTGTTAAAGTCTCTTAGATTGATATTGGGGAATTTGTAGTTAGAACAATCAATGAAGCATATAAACTAGATCACTTTCAACTGTTTTGAGACAAGGTGTTATAACTTAGATAAACCTAAGCAGTACCTGAGGTACTGGCATCCAGTTTCTCTACTTAATGTTGTATACAAACTAGCATCAGGGTGTATTGCCAAAAGAATTAAGTCAGTACTGAGTGAAATAACACCTGAGGATCAAACTGGTTTTGTAAAAGGAAGATACATTGGTGAAAATACAAAGATTTTATATAATATTATGCACAGAAGAGTTACAAACTTTGGGTTTATTACTAGTAATTGATTTTGAAAAAGCATTTGTTTCTATTTCATGGAAAATAAAACAGAAATGATTAAAACTTGTTTAAAACCACCAGTTTGTAAAATAACAATTCTGAAGCCCTTAATTATTCCAAAGCGTAATCATTTGTTCATCTCATTACCAAATCCTCCGCAAAAATTATCACAGAATTAAATGAATTATTTTTCACCTTTATATGGAAATCAAAAGAGAACAAAGTTGAAAGAGAGGTTATGATTCAAACTTCTTCTAAAGGTGGCTTGACGATGACATATTGATAAATTTATATTAGCTTTGAAAAAACATGGATTCAAAGAATTATTCTACCTCACAGAAAATTGGTAAATTTATTTGAATATGAAATATGCAAGACTAGAAACCTGTTCCTACTAGGAGATGAAAATGTGATGACTTTATCCAAAACAAACAACAAATGCTTTTTGGCATGATGTTTTACTGCCATGGTAGATGTTACTAGAGACAAATATACCTTGGACAGGAAGAGATATTATGAAAACAAGTTTATGGATGAACTCCGTTGTAAGGGTGAACAAGGTACCCATTTTCTATAGGGAATGGTTTGAACATAATGTAATTTATATTGGCGATATGTTTACATATCAAGGCACTATGATTGACATTGATAGTTTATAGATAGATATGGTCTCAGTATGAATTTCCTTGCCTTTCAAGAGATAATTCAGTATGTATAGTCGTTGTGTAAAAAGTTACAGTTAGGTAAATCAACACTGATCAGACCATTTATCCCTTTCCATTTAGAATTGTATTTCATAACAGTAAAGGGTGTAAAGACTGTTACAATTTACTTTTAGAACAGGATGTTAAACCAACTAGTGAACGTAAATCGAAAGAAATTTTCAATCTGAATATGGCTATATGGCCTGACATATTATATACTAAAGTTTTTAAAATAACAGGAAACTCAAAATTACAATGGTTTTAATTTCGTGTTACTCATAGAATTTTACCAATGAATTCTTCTCTGTACAAAATAAAATTGTCCAGTACTGACAAATGCACTTTTTGTAAAAATGTCCCGGACACTATACTGCCTTTGTTTTGGGAATGTAATGTGATAATCAAGCTGTGGAATGAAGTGATAATTTTGATTCAGAATCAAGTGAATAAAGATACTGTGCCAAGTGCAAAAACTGTTATATTGGGAGATACAAGCAGAGATGAAATATATGAACCTTTTTATTTTTGCTTTCTTTTAGCCAAATACTACATCTATATATGTAAAATGAAAGGGAATATGCCTAGTTTGGATAGTTTGAAATTTTTCGAAAAGACCACTATAATCTGGAAAAATGTATTGCAGAAACATCTGAAAGGAAAGAAGCATTATGTTGATCTCGGAACCGTGGGAACCATTATTCAGCTGTAACTAGAATGATGTGGTTAATTAAAAAACACATTTAATAGCATCATTATAGTGTACAGTGTGTCACCTTGATGTTGTATATTTATAATTGTCAAATAAGAGATTGTGAAATACATGAATGTGTGCACATGTGATTGAATGTTTCAAGTTTGGCATGTCTGTTTTATTTTTTTTCTTCTCCACTATATTTATTGTCCCTAGGCAACGTCAGTTGTAAGGTGACCCTGGGATGGTTCCCCAATCTAATGGTCAACCTATTATGGGGGACAAAGAAAGAAAGAAAAAAGAAAAAAATCCCCCTAAACTTTCTATAGGTAAGGCTAGCATATAAACAATACTGTTATTAACGGTGGTTGGGTGGGGTGGCTGATTACTTTTATCTGCCATTATTGCTGTTCTATGCTTTCTGATGTTATTCACCGTCCAAGGAAGATATTCTGATTGTCAGAAGTGGACTAAAGTATTGAACTATGATCTTGTTGTTTTTTTTTTTTTTTCTAGGCTCAGTTTCTAATTGGATTAGAGAATATCCTTGAACTGATGACTTGCACTGGGAAAAGTTGTAGCATTGCTGTGATAGCAGATAATATTGTACAGTTCAAATTAGGTTTACTCCTCTCCTCTCTCCCCCTCCCCAAAAAAAAACAATTATATTTTCCAGCTAGAAATTTCCAGATTTAATATCTAAATTAAATAATTTGTGAAATCATGGAATCTTCTACAAGAAAAATGGTGTAATTTTGAATAATGTTTTCATTCATTAGATTGTTAAAACAATTCAGACACTTCTTACACTATTCTTTTTCTTTTTATTAATGCTAATAGTGTGTAAATAACTACTGGAATTTTCACTGTAAAAGAAATATTTTAGGAAATGACTTTGAAATGACTCCTATAATCAAAGAGTCAACAAACTTGTAGCTTCTAGCTAAGGAATATCTTTCCAAATTTTATTATGTATACAGTTCCTTGTAAATAAGTCAGTGCTAGCTCATACATAACTCATTAATAACCAACTCTGGAGATCACAAATCAAACATCAACAGACCCAAAGCTACATAAGTCTGAAATATCTGAATTAGGTTGACAAAATTCAAACATGTTGGCCCTGGACAACAGAGGAACTATGGCTAGCCTATAAGCATTACAAGTTTAGTGTTTTCTGCTTTGTTGGCTGCCATTACTAAAATTTGAAAAACCTTTAAAGTGACTTTTCTTCTGAAAAATTGTGCAGATATAAATGCTTTCACCTCTAACCATTTCACTATCAAATATTAATCAAATGTTAGAGAAAGCATCCCAGTTCGAAATCCTTTTACATTGTAGAAATGATACCTGTCCACCATCAGATCCTTGTCTAGAAATAAAAAAAAACATCGAATCAGTTGCTTTGATAAAACATTCTGTCAGCACCCCTGGAATATATTTCAGCAGATAATATTCTAGTTATCCAGATCTTTTCACAACTATTTCTGTATTTGGCTATTAGGTAGATATTAGCCAGGTAAGTGATCTCAGTACCACTTGGGCCTCTTTGTTAAATGTAAAAACCATTTGAATTACAGGCAATTAGGAATCCACAATGATATTAAGTATAGATCAATTGAATAGTCAACTACTAGCAGCACATGCAGTATCCAGCCTTTCCCCACCACCAACACTCATACTGAAACCATGAAAGCTCTTATATGAGTGTGACCTACCACCACCATGGCAGGTGTGGATATTATTTGTGGACATTTTAACTGAATCATTAGCAGACAAGAAACACAGAAATCACGTAGACAAAACTGCCTGTTATTCCTATTTTGCCTATTGTTATTCTCTCAAATTTAAATTTCTTTTATCTGACACTTCCTGCTACTTTTGTATGTCATTGGACTTTAATATTGATGCCTATGCACTATGTGACTTAACATTGATGAATATGCAATATGTGTGTTGTTACCAATGAGTTATTATGATGTAATACATGCATCTTCTGTACAGTAAGTATGCAGTATGTGTGTTGTTACCAATGAGTTATTATGATGTAATACATGCATCTTCTGTACAGTAAGTATGCAGTATGTGTGTTGTTACCAATGAGTTATTATGATGTATTAAATGTATCTTCTGTACAGTAAGTATTCAGTATGTGTGTTGTTACCAGTGAGTTATTATGATGTAATACATGCATATTCTGTACAGTAAGTATGCAGCATGTGTGTTGTTACCAATGAGTTATTATGATGTAATACATGCATCTTCGGTACAGCAACAGAGGGAGTGAACAGACCAACTTTTTAGGCGTCGACGAGGCTAATAGAACGGTCTATTTGACAAACTGAGGCTTCCTAGTAAATATATAATAGAAAGGTCTATTTGGTTCCTTGTAAGGGTCCATTTGGCAAAAAAAAGACGCCATTGTCGTTGGAAATCAACCCCTCTTCTGCTACGGGTTAACAATTTTTTTTACGAGATTCAGTATACGATTTTAACCGAATATTTGATCAAGTCCGACACGATATCGCGTGCGAGGATCTGATAAATTTATTGTCACTAATCCATGTGGGACTGACTGAGCGCGACTAAAGAAATTTCTAAAGAGATGATGATCCATATCACCGCTGCACCAAGTTTGCCAAATATTTCTAAGAGTATGTGTATCAACTCCGTTGAATACGGCAAGAATATTGCAGTTATCTCTGATCACTTTTGGTATTTGTGTATATCGTTGAGTGACATATATCACGTCAGTTTTATTTATGCCTACCTCTGGAAAATATCCTAGCGGGATTCTTTTGATTGTCTAACATGATATCATCGTATACGACTAAATTGTTAATATCTCCATCAATATCATCATTGCTCGGTGCTTCATCGATATCGGTTTTAAACTCAATAATACCCTCGCCGGGTACTTCTACCGCTTTGTCTTTTAATACATTGTACCATCGTTGATCATCTAGACTTGGAGCTATCAAATACAACTTGTCCCATTTCATCCATCTCGTTATTAAATTAAGTCACACTTGTGTCTTGCCACTTCCAGATGGTCCGATTATAATCATTCTAATTGAATTCGGCAACATCGCATGGTGTTTAATAGGTTCCCGTCGTCGGGTAGCTGAATAATCAATTACATTCATGTTATTATAAATAAATTATGGATCTATATTGTGTGAAGTGTAAGGCGCGTACTGGCACAGATGACTTGACGACGATTGCAACTAAAAATAACCGATCAGCACTTTCTGGTAAGTGTGTACAATGTAGTACAAAAAAAATTAGATTTGTTTCTTGATAAATCAAAGGGATTTAAAAAAAACGAGGAGGTGATATTGCAGCCAAGTTAACTAAACTCCCGAGAACACCATGGGCGAAGTATCCAGGAGAAAAACATCTTCCAGGGTATAGTTATTGTGGACCCGGAACCAGACTCGATATCAGACTCGATGATCAAAACCAACCCAAACCCGGTGAATATCCAATAAACGCCATTGATAAAGCGTGTCATGCTCATGATGTCACTTATAAAAGCAGCAATATGCAACACAGACATCTCACAGATGTAAAATTGATTCACGCGTTGGATTCTATCACTGATAAATCCTTCAAAGAAAAGTTGGCTTCATGGTTAGTAAAATCGGCTATGAAAGGTAAATTGATGTTAGGTGCCGGTAATTAATAGCAACATGGAATCTATTATTCTCCAAAAGGATCCTGGATGGGTAAAGCAGCAATTGGTAAACTCGCTAACGCAGCGAAGGTGAAATATACCACTGCAGCGGATTGGTTATCTAAACAGGCGATATGGCAAATTTATCTACCACCGCCTAAACAAATTAACTACTCGCATTTTGATGTGACCGTTCCTAATGAAGTTCATCAAGCTGATATATTATTTCTGCCACATGATGTATGCGTTAACTGTAGTTGATGTTGCGAGTCGATACAAACAATAAGAGCCGCTAAAGACAAAATCATCAACTAAAGTGGCTTCTGTATTTGAAAGAATTTATCGAAGGGGTCCTCTGCGCTGGCCAAATCTATTACAATTTGATCCTGGCAAGGAATTTCAGGGTGTAGTGTTATCAACAATGAAGCATCATAATGTCACTATCAGACGAGGACATACTGCACTACATCGCGATAAGGCAATTGTTGAACGATATAATCGGACACTTGCTGAGCGGTTATTTGGATATCAATATGCTAAGGAATTTATTCAGGACAAACGATCCCGTGAATGGGTCAAGAGATTACCAGCCGTGATTACCGCGCTAAACAATGAGGTTGCTCGAACGATTAATATGAAACCTAACAACGCCATTAAAAAGAAGTTTATACCCGTACAACCACAAAGAGATTTTTCAAAACAACCTATACTCGGTAATGTCACTGTTAGATATTTATATGAACCAGGAGAACTCGAAGGTGGTTAAAAAAGGGGCTACTGATCCTATTTGGAGTGTCACCGCGCATAAAATATCTAGTATAACACGATCCACGGGTAGACCAGCAATCTATAGATTGGATTTGACCGCTCCTCAGCGAGGATTTACTCGTGAACAATTGCAAGTGATACCCAATGATACTCAATTACCACCGCGTGGTCTTAACTAGCACCTCTTCGTCTATTGCACTCAAGACAAGTCAGCATCACATTATCCCTGGTATGACCTACGCTGCTATCATTTCTGTCTATGGTAAATTGTCGAGGATCTTTATTCGACCAATACCAAAGCATTATACAATTGCAACTCGCGCAGTGATTATACTGTTGTTGCTTCAGCGTAATTATTAATTCAGCATCAATGTCAAATTCTCTGTAATTTTTTTTATCCTGCTGTTTATAACCAGAAAGTTTTTTTCTGATTATATAATCGCTGACAATATCACTTATTGTGGTGTCGTTATAGTCTAAAATAACTCTTCGAAGCTGATTTATTCTTCGTACTCTGGACACTGCGAGATAAACTAAATTTGACCACTCGATGTGATTATCCACCATCCAAACAATCGTATCTGATATAGTCAATCCCTGTGAAGAATGTATCGTCGCTGCGTAACCTAGCGTCCACGCGGATTTATCAGCACGCATTGCATCTTCGACGACGCTGATATCAACCAGCACAATATAATTTAGCACTAAATTCTGCTTTTCACTCTGTCTTGGAATATCAACTTCAATATTCTGTTTTCGTGTATCCGAAGGCCTATAACACAACGGTACTGGAAGTGTTGTAAATTTTTCTTTATGCAATTCAAATAACTTCATCTGAAGTGTGTCTCCGACTATCTTTCTACTCGCTACTATCAAATCGTTTGGTCTCCACGATTCCCAAAAATCTTTTAATGGTGTTTCCGAAATTATTTCACGCGCTCTCTCACATTGGATTCTATCCGGTTGTAATCTGATTAGTTGTTTGAACTCGCGTAATTGTTCATCAAGTGCTCTATGATAAGTATTAATTTCTTCATAATAGTCTATGAAATTCTTTAGCCAATCATGTGGGGTTAAACCAACAAATGGTGGTGGTTGACCATGATCGCCGAACATTATTACTTTTGTGTTCGCTAACAATAACCAATCGAGAAATTTTTGTAATACATCTAATGACACCGTGCATATCTCTTCCCAAATAATGACTTTAGGAATAAATTTCTCACCCATTCGTTCAGGAGTCCATTCATCACCTTTCCATCGAAAGAAACTGTGATAAGTGCTTTCAATAATTCCTCGTTGTTTCATCTGTCTGGCAAGTCTGTGTGTCGGTGTTAGCACAATCATGTTTGATGTGTGAACATCCATAGGATTTTTCTCACGAAATAATTCAATCGCACGAGTCGTCTTTCCTAATCCGCCACAGCCGTTTAGGTCGCTGGTTTTATATCGTCATATTGGATCAGATATCTGCGGTGCATTAGATAGTTCTGACATCTGATCATTTTTCAAATATTTATCTTGAATCGTAACATCTGCTGATTTGGAATAGTCACAAGGTATTTCCCGCTTAATTCTCCATGATCCCCAACTCTCATGAGAATTAGTGAATTCAGCCACTGCTTCGCTGTGTTTCGAGTCTATATAAAATGAATCAGTGGCTACTCTAACTGCGGTGTCAGGAAATCTATTTATCATCGAAAATAAATTGATAGAAGCATAAGCTAGTATAGACGCTCTCAAATGTGTATACTGAAGATTTTATCCGTCTGCGTAAATAACAATTGTACCAAATTTGGTTCCATCGGATAAGAAAACGTCTTTACGATCGACATATATACCCTTAGATGTAATATCCACGATAACAAAATCGTATTTGACGCTATCTATAATCAACCGTGAAGAGTATCGTTTATTGTCGTATTTTCCACCTTGAGTAAATTTGCAATTATTCTCCTACCGAGATCCTTTGCGTCTTTATTTCTAACTTCAAATAACTGTTTGGACCATTTCACGATATTTTCTTCGTCAGGATCGGGAAATTGTTTTTGTTGTTCGCTAATTATACTATCTAGACTATCAGGTTGTGGTAACCAGACCTCAGTCTGAGCTCGATAGGATATAATCGCTTCACTGAAAATTAGCGATTTTAACATTCTACAATCAATCATATACCGTAACAGTACTATTGGCATCCAGTGTTTTTCAGATATATGTCTACCAAGCCAAACATAACAGCACGGATGAAGTCCTGTAGCCAATTCAAATGATACTACACGAGCGAATCCGGTTAAATCAAAATCGGGTAGTGGTCCATTAATAGCAACACGGGCCATCTCTTGTGTGGGATGTCCAAATCGTTTATAGTATTCAGCGCATTCTCCGTACCCGCGAAAACTCGCCGGATAACACGCGACCATATCAGCTGAAATAATGCTTTCACGGTAGTATTTTGTATTCCATAATCCACCGTGGTTGTATTCGATGCAGCTTGATTTGATGTCTGTGAGAAACTCACCTCGCGTTGGTTTCCATGTATTTCTCTTTCTCGCAAAATGAGCTGCAACCGACGGAATTGTAAAACAGTTTGTTAGTAATTGTTCGTCGTCGAAACTCTTCGAGAAACTATTAGCTAGTTTTTTCATCGCCTCATGGAGGGCTTCAATGCGGTATAATTCTCCATTGGGTCTTACAAACTGATCGAATCCACCCTCTCGATTTTCAGCGATGTGAAGTAACCACACTGACACGGGATCGTTTTTACTCAACTGGTGAATAAAATCAAATAATGTTTTCTCAGAGAATTCTGGAGCGGAAAATTCCTCGGGTATATATTTTATGGTTCTATCCCGCGGAAATATTGTTACTGCAGGTGTCCATGCATGTTCGTTATGATCAATAATTTTGATTGGAGCTCCTCTCAATTTATATTTCGGTTCGTATAATACTTCTCCGGTTATCGTCATTACTGATATTGGGAATTTTAGTATTCGTTCTAACGCTGCCACATGAATTGTTGCCCCCACGATGTTTCACTGTCAGTCCCCACTCGGTTATTTTTTTGCGTCTTAAATCAGTCAATTTGTTTCCACCCAGAGCATTTGTGAAGTGTTCTATTATTCGTTCTGCCACACAATTCATTCTTGACGAAGTCAACAATGCCAGTTTCATGGGTTTTAGTTTTTCAATACTCGGTTGATCATTTAACGGATATACCCCATAAACAATTGATGTTACGGGATAAGATCTCTCATAGTATGGTTTGTTAATTCCAGTTAGAATTCCTGGTTTTGAATCCTGACTCACAGTGACAGTTCTTTTATCCTTCAAGATGGGTTCAAATTTATCCCGAATAATCCAATCTCCCGTGTCTGAACGGATAATGAATTTTATTCTAAAAAAATACCTTTTCCGCGTAAGATGTGAGATTATCACTGCTGCGTTTGTATCATTCATGGTAGCATCAACACTACCATCAATTCGAAATGTCGACCAACAGTGAGATGCTCCATCACGCTTGAATTCATTAAAACAATCACGAATTTTACTTATCATGATTCTATCACCTATTAGATTCTTTGGCTTATCAGAGACTCTATCGAGATTGAATTTAGAATTTTTCGAAGGCGTAATTTTCGATAATCTCTCGAACTCCTTCATATTGTAATTAAAACAAGTATTTAAATAGAGAATATATTATATAATGAATTATTGTAAATGGCTTATGATTGGATCAGTAACCCCGTGTAACAAATCATGCAGAAAGGAGTTCTGTGGGTATCATATGCAAAGCGCTCGACGCGGAAGTCTTGGTCCAATTCCATGTATAAGATGTGGGATAGGGGTGAGAGGAATATCACAATTGTGTCTCGGTTGTGGTGGTAAGAGATACAGAGAGCTAAAGCGCTATTATGATAAGAGTTAAAAACTTCATCAATGACTCTGACTGTACCCCTGACAAAATTATAAGAACTCCTCAAGACTACATTGAAAGATTACAAAGTAATACTTCAAGCAATTAATTAATTAGACAAATAGTATAGTACATAAATGAACCAAGAATTCCGACCACATCCCGTGAACAGCGATTATGAAGCGTCTCGTGACGGTATTTTTAGACACCGAAGACTGAAGAAACCAGTTGGTTCTGACAATAGTATGGGGTATTTGAAGTTTGACGCTGGAGGGAAAACTTATCTTAATCATAGAATCGCATACGAGTGTTTTAATGGATTGATCAAGGGAGGTTTTGTTATTGATCATATTGATTCCAATCCTAAGAATAACAAATTGGATAATCTAGAAGTTGTTACACATAGTGAGAATACCAAAGGAGGAGGAACTGGTATTTATAAATCAATTGGGAAGAGGCCTGAACAATCTTTTAATACAGCAACTAACGAAGAAATTATATTCCAACCAATGTCTGAAGCCAGTAGATATTTTGATATTTGTGAACCCTCAGTACGAAAGGTAGCAGAACGAGTAAAAAAATAGGCTTTTTCAAAAAGGACTGGACAAAAAATACAGTTCGTTTATGTCTAATCATGTTTTATATGATACCAAGGGAGATAACTCGTGTGGGTATATTTACGGCCTATGAAAGAGTTATGGATTTCAATAGGTTTTCCGATTATTTCTCAGTGGAAATATAATATATTTTGTAAGAAAACGAATAAAATATAGTGTTTTACAAATAATTGTATTTTTTTATTTATTTTGTATTTTTATTTTTTTTTATTTTTATTTTTTTTTCATTTTTTAAATTGTTAAAAATATTTTTTAAAAATATTTGTTAAATATTTTAAAAAAAAATTTTAAAAAATTTTTGTTTAATTTTTTTTTTGAAGTATTCGGTTTTGTTTCATACAAGAAAGGTATATGGATTCGTTCCTGGTTTTGTGATCGATCCATTGACGTCATCACACCTGTTCGTTATTGATTTTATTAACTTACCTATATATTATATTCAAAAACATATACCTGTAATAAGAACCATTAGCTCAGTCGGTAACGTGTCGCGGTGCCACACTGACGGTCATGGTTCGAAACCCGTAACACGCATTATTGCTATCGGTGGCCGACAGATGGTTTTATTTGGGGTGGTGGGGTACCTCCGAAATTCAAATTGCAAACCATATATACCAACCACACCGAGCCGTGGTGTGACTGATTTTTTCATTCAACCCAGGGTGAATTTGTGGGGGGTATATATGATTTGCAATTTGAATATAGGAGTGTCATCATTCATTATCATTGTAAATCATTGTATTGTAAATAAACCGCTTAAAAACTTTTCATGAAATGAAGACTTGGTATTCCACGCTACCAACACAACAAATGAATGACCCACCAATATGCGGCAGCGAAGTATTAAATGTCCTTGACGCTATTTCAACATCTGGAAAACCACCACATGTTGTCGTAAATGAATATACTAGCAGTCGCTGGTAACGAAGTTGTCAAAGAAGTGATTTTAGAGAGAGATTATATAGAATAACATGATTTGATATTAGAGTTTGTGACAGTATATAATACACGCGTAGAAGACATTCCCGCATTCAAACTACACGGATATAACATCTCAGAACTACAAAAATCTCTCAATGATGCCATCGATGAAGGTTTCAAAAAAATCCACGATGCATGGAAAAAATTAACAGAACAACTAACAACCATCCTGATATATAATAATGACCCAGACGGACGTGGTAGGCATATTGCTCCTCAAAACGTCAATATATCCTCAGTGATTGCATTGAATTTAGTTTGTGATGTTATCGAAGGAAGCTATCAAATAAATCTCGAGTGATCAAATCAAGCTCAACAAGGATATATTTTATACTCTTTCGCACCAACAGCTCCACCCGGATTTCTAATTATTGAGGATCCAAATAATCCAGTCTATATGCGATGTCATAATAATTCGCTAACGAGAATTAATTTCAGACTCAATAATCTAATTGATCTACAAGGTGAAGTTTTACAAATTAGTCTGTTTGTGAAATCCTAAAGAACTTTCATCGTAGCGATTTTCATCGTAAAAAAATTATTAACCAATAGCAGCAGAGGGGGTGATTTCCAACGACAATGGCGTCTTTTATTTTTGCCAAATGGACCCTTACAAGGAACCAAATAGACCTTTCTATTATATATTTACTAGGAAGCCTCAGTTTGTCAAATAGACCGTTCTATTAAATATTAACGAGAAGGAAGCCTCGTCGACGCCTAAAAAGTTTATCTGTTTACCCCCTCTGCTGCTTGTACAGTAAGTATGCAGTATGTGTGATGTTACCAATGAGTTATTATAATGTAATAAATGCATATACTGTACAGTAAGTATGCAGTATGTGTGTTGTTACCAATGAGTTATTATGATGCAATACATGTATCTTCTGTACAGTAAGTATGCAGGATGTGTGTTGTTACCAATGAGTTATGATGTAATACATGCATCTTCTGTACAGTAAGTATGCAGTATGTGTGTTGTTACCAATGAGTTATTAAGATGTAATACATGCATATTCTGTACAGTAAGTATGCAGTATGTGTTGTTACCAATGAGTTATTATGATGTAATAAATGCATCTTCTGTACAGTAAGTATGCAGTATGTGTGTTGTTACCAATGAGTTATTATAATGTAATAAATGCATATACTGTACAGTAAGTATTCAGTATGTGTGTTGTTGTCAATGAGTTATTATGATGTAATACATGTATCTTCTGTACAGTAAGTATGCAGTATGTGTGTTGTTACCAATGAGTTATTATAATGTAATAAATGCATCTTCTGTACAGTAAGTATGCAGTATGGGTGTTGTTACCAATGAGTTATTATGATATAATATATGCATCTTCTGTACAGTAAGTATGCAGTATGTGTGTTGTTACCAATGAGTTATTATGATGTAATAAATGCATATAGTCTACAGTATACTCTTGACATACTTTCAGATGGAGCCGAAATAGTGAGGCTATCAATTCAGGATAGTAACACTGTCGATGAAAATTCATCAGCCATTTTCCAGTGTCAAGTTGACAGCAACCCACTACCTACCATACTATGGAAGAAAGAAGGCACCAACACTGTTCTTAAGACTGAGTCCGGAGTTTTACAAAGTCAGTACAGGATTGAATCTGCCCAGTGTCAGGATACAGACAACTATACTTGTTCTGCATACAATGGAATCTGGACACAAGCCAATAGGACACTACCAATTTTTGTAAAATGTAAGTAGAATGATGTTATGGTAAAGAAAGATCTTTTTTTGTGCTAGTATTAGCATATAATATATATTAAAACATAGGCATTACCATTAAATTTAAGATATGATCAATGTTAACATCCTCCAGACTGTACAGTATATGAAAGTTATCATAATGCTACTCTGAGGTGCATTATTGCTATTGGAGTTTAAAGAAGCACAACCCACATTTTTCATCCTAACTTTACATGTTGCTATCAAAACTCTGGGGACTTAAGTCCTTTTTGAAAATATTAAACGTGATGTTTCAGGAGTATAATACATTAAATTGTTATTTACACCGTCACATTAATAGCTTATGCTTTGTACATGGAAAAAGCTTCTTGATTTGGGTAAAAGTTCAAAGGTTAAGGTGAGTTTCTGAAAGACGATTAATACTTTTAATTTCCCATCATCTACACTTACCAGCCTGAATAGTTTGCAATTGAGGTAATGAAGAAACTTAATGATTTCAATGTCAAAAAGGTGAAAGTTATAGGTCACTATGATTGAAAGGAGAAAATTGGTTTATGCATAATGTTACGAGTTTCTCTTAAAATAAGTAACAGAAAAGAGTGAAAAGCAGCAGGCTTTGCAAAATCCAACAGATAATTTATTTCTCTAGAATACAAAATGAATAGAAAAACAGTATTGCGAATTAAATCCCAATATATACCTAGGATTACAGATACAAGTCCTACTAATAAAAGTTCTGAATAAATTTTAGTGGAAATCCAAATTAACTACAATGCTGAAGGTGTTGATGTGTCAGTGATGACTCGTAAAGTGTTGATGTGCCAACAGTCTTTTGTTGGATCACATTAATACAATCCAAGAAGAAATTGTTATTTGAAATTTCAGTATAAATTCAAGTCTCTGTTTCCAAGAATATTATCTAGGATTTGTACATGATTCCACCATACCCACAAGGCCCACCCACCTCACTGAGTTGATCCAAACCAAAAGTTATTAGTAAAGAAGATTTACAATCTGACGCAATATTCAGTGTTGATCCATTCCTTTACTTTCATTTTTTAGGATCTTTCTCTTCCTTCTTGAGATAAATCCTGGTATCTGAATCTGAATCCGAAAATTCGGCAACTTATCATCTTAGTAAGTACTGATGGGGTCTAGCTATGTGCATGGGAATTTTATGTTCCTTTTGATGGGGGTTTGTCTGTTTTACAGAATGAGCACTAAGGATTTCACAATTTTAATTGTACTGTACGTACTGAGTTGATACAGTACTTCCCATTTATCTTGACATCCTTGGGCCTGAGTTAATATAATATTGTTGAACCATTCCTTTACTTTGATTTGATAGGATCTTTCTTTTTTTTCCTGTGAGAAATCCCAGTATCTGAATCAAAATCGGCAAACTTGGCATCTGATCATCTTAGCCAGGTCAACATGGCGTTAGATGGGGATGGTTAATTTTATGTTCTTTTTGACAGGTGTCCATTTTACTGACCGAGCATTAAATATTTTAATAACTTTAAATGTAGTACGTGCCATACCTACTGCTGGTAGTGAAATGGTCTAAAATATAATCAGCCAGTAGATATACAAATGGTACTAGAAGCTGCCTCGCTTGGCACTCAGCATTAAGAGGTTAATTTTAGGACTGGTCGGCCTGCTGTCAGGATAAATTGACTGGGTGGGACATCATGCTACATGTCTGTGGCATGATGCCCCAGTGTAAGACATCAAAATAAACTGACACACAGCAAACATAGTAGCAATTTGACTGAAAATTTGTTAAAGCTATGTAAAAAATCCAAAACACACGTTTTCAATGCAGAATCCCATGTTCTGGGTGGTCCTTCACAATGCACTGAATGTGCAATTGATAGTTGGACTACACTGAAAATAAATTCTAGGACACCAACCAGACATAAGCTGACCTCGGGAAAAACATTCATCCTGACTTTGTAAAAGTTTGCTGTGCCAGTGTGAACTTCGCTACTTGTTTTGTATGTTATATGCAAAAAGTATGAAAACAGATATACTACTAAAACCATTTGGAGAGTTTTAACTGATTTTGGTGTGGGAAACTTTGAGAGTAGAACCGAGATTTCATCTTTTGATAATTCATCCTCCCAATAATGTCTGCATTTATGATGATCAAGGTGATGTTGCAAATTATCTTATTTTATTATTATTTTATTATTATGTTATTTTGTTCAAATTGCTGCAAAATCTTGAACCTATACTCTATACAGATCACCTGGAACTCAAAACATTTTATCAAAAGTTCCCAAATGATGTAAAGTATACTCAATATATAATAAAATATTTCAAGCTCCTGAATTAAGATAATCAATTGTGAAACTCCATAATCGATTGTGTGTAAAGGGAGACTACTTTTTAGGTGTATGCAAAGCACAAAGGTTAGTAAAACTCTCAGCCACTAAAGTTGACCTGAAATTTATTAATCTCTTCACAGCTACAAATAAAAAACCTTACGATTCATAATTAGGAACATATAGTCATTATTACATGGTAAAGTTGTTAAATTGTTGAGTTAATAAATTTAAACACAATTTGTTGATTTGTTGCAGTTAAATTGCAAAATCTTTTGTAGTATTTATAAACAATGACAAGCAAGAAAATCATGTCCTTCTATACTATAAATTATAAACACATCGCATATAAACAAAAGAATTTCAGGAAATTGTAGCAGTATTTCAGTTACATATAACTGATTAGCCATAAAAGTTGCATTCATTTAACAAAGTTGTAGAACAAAAGTAAAACACGATGTAATATTATTGTCATTTTAAAGTTTACATGTCATTAAAAGAGATTACTCCTGTACATTTATAAACATATTGAACTCTTGATCAAAGATACAACTGTGTAACAAAAATTAAAATTTGCTCTTAGTAACCGATTATAATCGATGATCAGTTGGTTAAGGGGAACCGATTATCGATTATGAATTCCTGACCGATTCCCATCACTATCTACAAGCATCTGCGTTTACAATAGTAAATCATCTATCTGCACTCCTTGTAAATATTGATCGCTCCAGTGACCTAGTGGTTAGAGCATCCACCTTGGATGTGGGAGGTCATGGGTTCGAACTTCCAAGGTTTTTCTGTAACCAATCCTCACAGATTTACTATGAATCCTCGGACATCCAATGATACTATCCTCGGAGATGTTTATTGTTTCTATGAATTCTGAAGATTCTTTGGAAATATTGTCCAAGAATTCCTCAGACATATTTTCCAATGTTTCTTAGGAAAACCCCTGGCATAAAACAGCTCAGGAATTATGAATCTTATATTATTGCATAATATAAGAATACATTTAATTTTTAATGTTCTTCAGCACATACAAATAAAATATTAAAAAAGAATGTCCATATTGTTTCTTTAGTATCAAATTGTCTGTTTTAACTTTTACAAATTCATCCGTTTAAATCCCGGTTTCTTTGATGGTTTTAGCACTTAACTGATTTTATTGTTAATCATTGCCTCTTTGATATATGACCATTTATTTTGGATATGTTCCTTAAAAATATATATATACATGTATTGGTTGAAAGTATAAAATGTGATGAATTAATGAAACAAATAGTACACATATAACATTGCTGTTATTGGCAGCCTTAAATTTACAAATAATGTTTAGAATCTGTTAGTTCAGAAAAAAGGAAAAACATTTTGTTTCATAAGACAAGGTATTAACCCATCTATAACAGATTGTTCTTCAAAATTGGAACAATCATTCTAAATTGCAGATAACAAATATACTCAAGATTATATGCTGATCCTGGCTCAATGCCTTACAAGTTCATCCAGAAATTACAAATACTTCCAGAGTTTTGTTGGTCCTCTATGACTGACCTAGCAGGTGATTTTATTTTTGCTTGCCACTGTACACAGCAATATACCAATAAATTCATGCTGGAGCTCGGTATTGAGGCAGTGCCTAATATTTAATATTATTTAACTCAAAGAGAATATCATCAACATATGACACACATATACATTAATCAACCATAATGGAAAATACAATAGCATGTGTAGAAAGGCTGGGTATGAAACATCATGGTTATGAAATTACATATGCACCCTTCTGACCCCCACCACCTAGATTTTAGTCAAAATATTATTTAATCATTTTTTTAAATATGTAGAAAAGGTAATGTTAAAAGTAAACAGTGACATGCAATTTTTCAGAAAAATGTGTTCATTTAATACCATAATAATTTATTATCCTTCTATACTGGTACTTTCAAATGTCATTCCTGTATGTAAATAATATAGACACAATCCATACTGAAGAGAAATGTTCATCTGACTCAGAGATAGATTCAACTTACCAAAATTGTTTTTCTTTAAAATCCAACATGGCTGACTCCTCCTATCCAGTTCCAAACTGTCTTAAACTCAAGCATAATATGAAGAGTATAACAATTACAGCTGACTCAAACCAAATTCCAACAATCAAAAAATTCTTGGATGAGAATCTGCACATCCAGCAGGGACACTCCCAAAATGGACTGATATATAAATCCATGGATAAAGATTCTACCACAGTGACTCTATACATAACAACTGGTAAAATTCATGTACAAGGGCCAGGCTACACAGAATGGGTAAATCATTTTATCAACTCTTTTCACCAAATAGTACACAACACCAGACTGCAATTAATTTCTTCTCAGGCAAGGGCTTCAACACCCATCCCTAAAGCCCACAGAGTTAACAGTAACACAGCTTTACATGAAATTAGCCAGATTGCTACCAGTGTAGAGGAAACTCCAGGAACCCAGTTTATGATAGGGGCAACAAATTCCTTTGAGTTCCAGGGAACCCATAACCAGACTTGTACCTCCATACAGTGTTTAGCAGTGATAGGTATTCTCCAGGCCCAAGTAGAAAGGTTAGAACAGGAACTCTCTGCCCTAAAATCAAAGAATCTACACAGTGTTGAAATGGATAAACCAGGGGCAACAAAAGTGTGCCAGAATACCCAGACAACACAATATACAAACATGTCAAAGGAACAAAACACAAGAGCATGTCAGGGCACTCAAACTATACCAACACCAGCTATAAGAAAAAAAATCAGTATACACACAAACAGATGAAACCATGCCAATTAAACAATACCAGTTTCTTCTACAGGTATTAGATGGCCAGAACCAAAAATTAGCCAAAGCACATGCTGTAAACACTGACCATCATGTGTCAAACTCATCATCAAATCCAGGCACAGAAGAAACTGTTCTAAAGACAACCTCCAATTACCCACAGCAAGAAGCCAAATTAAATACAAATACTAAATACAGCAGCAGTCACCAAACTGTCAGTCAGTCTAGTCATGGAAAACAAGAAGTTCAGGCAATGCATCTGAACCCCCCACTTGTCAAAATCAACAATATAGTTAAAGTCAGGTCTCTTCTCAGAGGATCATCAATACTCAAAGGAGTAAAAACAAGAGGGTTATATAAAACTGACGTAAAAACCCATAGACGTGCATCGATTAACACTATTGCAGATAAAATATTGGAAATGGATATGTCACCATATCATACTGTAATTCTTCTCATTGGTGGGAATAATTACAGTAATGGCCAATCTTTGAAGGGCATTGAGGATGATTATGAAAGCTTGTTGTATGCCATCAGGTCCAAAAACACAGAGTGTAAAAAAAATCATCTCAGGGCTACCGCCAAGAAAGGATGTACTTATGACTCAACTTAATGACACCCTAAGTATGTTGTGTGAAAATTTCCAAATACTGTTTGTTTCGCAATACAGAACCTTCTTCAAAGATAATCGTGTGAACCAACAATTATACCAGCGAGACCAAATCCACTTGTCCAACAGAGGTACTGCCTTGCTCCTTAGGAATATAGACCAGTACATAAGACTTATAAAAGGGGTTAGGCATGAGTCAGGAAACTGCTTGTATTGTGGAGAGCACGGTCATGTAACACAGCGGTGTCTGCATGGAAAACAGATTCGTTGCCATCTTTGTAACGAATTAGGACATAAGCAAAAGTTGTGCACATACCAATGGGTAGAAGGCTATGAGGTACAGGCCTATGCAACACACATCCAAAAACAAAATGCATTAGAATATGTGTATACTTTTCAATGTAATAATTATAATTCTGTGAACAGGTTTCAGGCACTATCTGATTTGTGTACAAAGTGCAGCTTATTAACTTGCAAACACTTATGCGATACTGTTCAAGTTATTTCTCCCCCTGAGGTTCCCCAAGTGTTTAATATGTCAATGTCTTCTTGTATGCATGTAAATCAGTCTCATTTTGAATATTCTCCCGTCTCCACTACATGTGGTCATTGTACGACAGATGGATCTTATATGTTATCTTCTTCATGTATAGATTTAAAGAAACAAGGCAATGTAAAGAAATCTGTCAAGTCTACAATCAATACATGGCATACTGCCTTGTCTGAAAATCAATCCTCTGATAAAAATTGTCATGTCTTTGGGCACCTCAAAAGAGGTCTGCATGTAATCAACCTAAATATTCAACACATCCTCCCAAAATCTGAATGAGATAAAGTTAATATTACAGCAAACTTGATCAGTCAGTATTCTAGGTCTATGTGAAACCTTTCTTTCCGATGATACTGATGATTTGGCTCTCCAAATACAGGGCTTCCACTTTGAAAGAAAAGACAGAGACTCCATGGGTGGTGGGGGTATTCTTCTCTATGTAGACAGTTCCATTAGTTATAACAGACCTGTTGATCTAGAGACTATTGGGGTAGAGAGTATCTGGATCGAAGTAACCCTTGCCCAATCAAAGCCAATACTCTTTATGTTCAGTTTACAGGCCACCTAGTTCCACAGCTGATTGGATTCATATATTTGAGGCTCAAATTCAAAAAGCATTACTAAAGGAAGATTTAGAAACTATCATATTAGGTGATTTTAACATTGACTACATGAAAACTCCACCATTAACATGGATAAGTAACTTTGAAACTTACAACTTTACTCAATTAATTAACACCCCAACTAGAGTAACAGATAAAAGTGCTACTATCATTGATCATGTCTATACTAATAAACCTGAAAACATAAGTGAAATAAATGTGCCAGTGTATGCACTGAGTGACCACTACCCAGTCTGTATAACTAGACATGTTCCAAAATCATGTTCTGAAATCATCTAAAAATGGGCAACACATTAAAATACAATACAGGGACTTTAAACAGTTTGATGAGGAAATGTTCTTAAATGATTTAGTATGCAAACCCTTTCAATCAGTCTGCAATATAGCTGATGTCAACACTGCTTTAGATAAATGGTATCAGATGTTCAATGCAGCCTTAGACAAGCATGCCCCAATTAAAACAAAAAGGGTTAAACACCAACTTACACCCAAGTGGATTACCCCTGAGATCAATGAGGCTAGGCACCTAAGAGATAATTTCCACAAGAAAAAAGACATGAAAAACTATAGAAAGTGGAGGAATAACACTAAGCATCTGATAACTAAGACAAAAGAGAACTACTATAAACAGGCTATTAATGAAAGTAAGAGTACCAAAACATCGTGGAAGCATCTAAAAGAGCTGAACCCACCCAAAAACAGTTGTCTTCCCCCTAGACTTAAGCAAAATGATGATATAGCAACATCTGTACAAGACATTGTGGATATGTTCAACAATTTCTTCATAACCATCTCCAGTAACAGTATTCAGAACCAGACTAACATCCTGATTGAACTTGATGCTCTACAGTTATTTTTAAGAGCTAAAATTCCTGAAGACAATTATTTTTCAATAGCTAATGTCAGTGAAGCGAACATTTTTGATATGCTAATTAAGTTGAATATTAATAAATCCTCTGGATTGGATGGTATTAGTCCACGAAACCTTAAAATTACTGCACCAGTAATAACAAAGTCATTAACGCATATCATAAATTTAAGTATAATGAGTGGTAATTTTCCAGAAAAATTGAAATGTGCAAAGGTTACACCTATCTTTAAGAAAGGAGAAAAGGAGGATCCAGGAAATTACAGACCAATATCAATTCCACCTGTATTGTCAAAACTGTTTGAAAAGCATGTAGCCATTCAGGTCTATAAATTTTTTGAAACAAACTCTCTATTTCATAAAGCACAATCAGGATTTAGAAAGTACCACTCATGCCAAACAGAACTTACCAAATTAATTGATATTTGGCTGAAGGAAATGGATAATGGGCATATGACTGGGATTGTTTTCCTTGACTTCAAGAAAGCTTTTGATCTTGTTGATCATGAAATTCTGCTGCAATAGTTGAACTGTTACAGGTTTGACAATCTTTCTTTAAACTGGTTTAGATCATACCTAAACCAAAGGTCTCAACAAGTAAGCATTGGCAATATTAGCTCTCAAACTCGCACTATGCATTCAGGAGTCCCACAAGGATCAGTTTTAGACCCTCTCCTCTTCCTTATCTATATCAATGATCTACCATTAAATAATGAATCCACCAATACAGAATTGTTTGCAGATGATGCAACCTTGTATACATCTAGTTCTGATACTGAAGTTATCCAAACAAGATTAAACTCAGATCTTATTAGAGTCCAAAACTGGGCACAACAAAATAGGATGGTAATTAATGAAGGTAAAACAAAATGTATGATTCTGGGGACGACACAAAAGCTACACAAGTCAGGGAACCCAAAACTATCGCTTGCAATAAATAATCATCCCTTAGAAAATGTCAATCATGAAAGGCTTGTAGGTGTGTCCATAGATAATAATTTATTATGGAATGACCATATTGATAAGCTTTGTAAAACACTGTCATCCAAAATTGCCCTTCTCAGTAGAATCAAGAAATATTTACCTATGGAAACTCGCAATCTATACTACAAGACGTATATTCTTCCAACAATGGATTACTGTTCTAATGTATGGGGAAACTGTGCTAAATCTGAGCTTGACAGGATTTATAAACTTTAGAAACGAGCAGCACATGTAATTTAGATACATCTGTTGACCATCCCTCAAAAAGCATTATTTACAGAACTCAAATGGTTCACAATATATGACAGGATAGATTTTCACAAGGCAGTTCTTTTATATAAATATAAATGTCTACATGGAACTGCACCAGAGTATCTTCAGGATTTATTCCGGCCTTTTTCAACACAATACCAGTTGAGATCAATCTCACATGGAAACCTTCTAGTACCAAAACCAAGAACAGAGCAATTCAAAAAGAGTTTTCAATACTCTGGTACAGTTCTGTGGAATAAGCTTTCATTACATGTAAAATCGGCTGAAAATATTAGAGTATTTAAGAAGAGTTATCAGGAGCATGCATGTGTTTCTAACAGATAATGGAATTTAGTATTTTAATATGAAACATGCTAATATAAGCACTAATTATTGCTTCTTCACACAATGCGCATTTGTTATACTTTCATTAAGAGGGCCTCAAGGGAGAATAGTCCTTGACTAATGAGTCACCCTCTATAAATAAGCATTATTATTATTATTATTACTATTTTTATTAACACAGATTTAAGATAATTGCCATATGTCCTTTTAAGCATTGAAGAGTATACTTTAGATTCAGTTGTTAGAAAATATACTTTTACAATTGTCCCATGTGGACTCATTGTAAGAATTGGGATCACTGTGTTGCACTAACATGAAGTGATTAAAAGTGTATGAATGATTAAAATATGTCAAACTTTAGGATTCCAACATGTGTGCAGGTTTTAGCTCATATTTTTATCCCATGTAAATGAGATGCGAAACCATGGAATCCGTTCTTTGTAATTTCACATTATTGAATCATGTCGTCTTGACATTTCTTAAATAAAGTCAATGATGTCATTTTCCAAAGGCGGTAATCTGTTAGAATCAAAATATTCCACACTGTCATCATTGAGAGAGTATACTGCCACCCAGTTGGTTCCTGGGAGAAAACTGTCATCAGTGTTGATGACATAAGCTCAAATGTCTTTAGGTTTGTGATGAGGAAGTTCATCTTTAGCACACACGATAGGGTTCCAAGAAGCTGTGTATGAACTGTTTTTCAAAATGCAATGAAGTTCCAAGGTATTCATTTTTTTCATAGGTAATAATAAGTCATAATTTCAATCCTGACTTTCTCTTTGAAAATCTCTTTCAAGTAAATGGCTCCACACTTCATCTCCATACTCTGTGGAAAGAGATTTGATGAGTTGGATCTCCAGAGCAGTCCATGAAGGGGAGGAATAGTCACTCAAGTCTTTATACCACTGATGCAACAGTGCCTCTCCTGAGATGAGACCCCAAGTGTTATCTAGATACTCTTCCAATTTTTCTTCTTGAATCATCATCATCCATTTATCATGTTGAATTTGACAGGGATGATCATTTTGATATCCATAACAATGTTTGTGGAACAACACTGTACTTTTTTCAGCCACTTGATTAGCAAAGCATGAAACTAAATTTTCTTCTTGTTCTGGCCATCTCAAAATCAGGATGTCTTCTTTTTCATCTATGTCTTTTTCTGTTGGTGGTTCTGTTTCAAACACATCCTTGTCTCTAAATTCCAAAGAGTCTCAACAGTCCAAAGAGGGATCTGTTTATTTCTATCATATTGTCAAATTCGGTATACAAGATGATGTTGACTGTGTTATCAGGGCATAGTACTTCAGGAACCTGAAGTTCCACATGAAGTTGGCTGGATTTTATAGTGTTGGAAATGTCATTCATCACTGCCTTGGTCTGGAGTGAAATTAGAAGCCCACAAAGTGTAACCTAACTATGACCTCAAGTTATTCGTCTGCTCAAAGCTACTGGTACATAAGGTCTTGCCATATTAACTGACTTCAATCTTGGAAACTTAAAATCGAAAGGATTTTCAATATGAGCTCCGTTGAAGACTGAATTCTTGATGATGCCAATGATTTAACACTTGGGTAATTGTCCTTGGAACAGATAATCTTCGAACATGGATCGCTCTCCAGCGGGAATGGTGAAGGTTTTCACTTACACTAATCGTATCTGATTTTTGGCAGTCGTTCTGCTCAAAGTGTGAATGATGTCGTTTCCCAGTTTAGGTAACACTTCCACACAACACACACAAAGCCTGGTTTCTTGGATATACATAGTTCTCATTGGCGTCACTAATCCGGGGATTTCCCTACACATCCGCCATCTTGTAGTTCACACGAGCGAAGCGTTCCTTTGTTTACCTGTATCGCTTTTTACTAAGATTTAAATATGAATGAAAAGTCCAAGGTCTTACCTTCGAAACCAAGGTATGTCGACACCCTAGATCCGATTAGTAAAGCTAGGTATATGGACAAAATAAGACTGATTGACAACAAAGATCCATACGAAATTCTGAAAGCAGAATGGTCAACTGATGTAAACAAATGCCCCGACATTCAATATCCGGATATTGTTAACTATCTTGTCAACACGCAAAGTGCTTATACTTTAAGTGACATAAAAGCGTACAAATCACTGGAGTCCTATAATTATTTTTTATCTGGATGGGTGAAGGAGATGAGCAACTTGACCATAAATTCGAAGTGTTTGGTGTCCGGAAAAGTGAGACACTCGCAAAGGATGAATGATACCCCGCTCCACTGTTGATTGATTGCAGAAATTGATGGAACTGTTTTATGTGCACACTGTAATTGTATGGCTGGTCTAGCAGAGAGCTGTAGCCATGTATGTGCATTACTTTTTGCTATGCTATGGAGGCAGCAGTTAAGCTGCGGAAATCACAAACAGTGACACAAAAGAAGGCTTATTGGCTACCTTCGACTATTCATAAACCCCTTTTTTCTTGTATTCATGACATGTATAACATTGATAAAAGTTCTGGAGACAGTTGCCTTTGAAACATTAAATCTGTATGCCAAGTCCTGAACAGACAAATTTAGTCTTAAGCGCATTAGAACAAGAATATACTTTTCAAACTTGGACAAAGGGCTTCGGCTACTCTCCGCAATAAATGGTTCCAATAATTGAAACACTTTCATTAGTGTTATAAATCCAGGAAGACCTGTAAGGTACCTCACCTTTTCCTATTTGCCCTCAAATGACTCGGGTGAATATTTAAAATCATTTAATTTTGTCTTCAGTTCTATATTTTCTGTTTTCCACTGTTACTTCAGGTTGCCCCTCGTCTTTTCTTGTAACAGCAGCATCAACCGGATGATCAAGCAAGACTTTTGGATTCTCAAGTTTTCCTAGTAATCTGAAGGGGTACCGTTGTGACTCATTGTTTTCATCTTGCATATTTTGATCGCTGAAGAGATTATGCAGATCAAGTAGGGCTTCAGCAATAACATGCTCCTTCTTTTTAATGGCTCTTTGTTGCATCCTGTTGTACCTGAACAAATACCACTAAATATATATTCAATGAAGGGGATATATGGTGATTGGGTACATACATGGAAATACGGAAATAAACAAGCAATCGTTTAAGTGAGTAAAGAGCGATTTGGTTACTGTTCTTCTCATGAAAGTTTTTTAATTGGATGTTAATGCATGTATGGTACTCTTTGCTGTACAGTACAGTCATGACATGTGATGTCAAGATGCTGGGGAAATCATCTTACTAAAATAAAGACAAAAACTTCACAAATAATGTAATTGTTTAGACTTCTACGTCTGTTTCATACGAGACAGAAAAACATTGAGGTACATGTACATTTAGTGTTATTGCTTTGTACATGTAGGCTAGCTACACAAACATTTACATATATCTTAAGAGTGAATCTTGACAAAAATAACCTTTTCATTGAATCCGTGCAATCTTCTGTTGTTGCTTTCTTTGGATTTTCTTGTTTTAACAGTAGAGAAGGAGACCAGTCTGGATGAGAAACGTCATACAAGGCAGAGGGTTTCCCTGCAAATTAAATCATGTGCTCCTAAATATCATTGGGAATAAGGTGTTATGAAGAGAAAATAAATGCCATAGTTAATAAAATAAAACAATACAATAAATTTCAACGATCAGCCGTCCTGGTTGTCAATGAAAGAACAAGGCGCTTCCACGTTTAGCTACACGTACAGTATGCAAACCAAGCCCGTACCCCCACCCCCCTTTTTTTTCCTTTTCCACGAGAACAAACTCTTTGTTAATGCAATAACACAAGTTGTAATAAGTAAATTCTCTTACCTGTAACAAAATGATCAGAACAGACTTTTGAATACTGCGACGGTGTCCAGTCTTTCCTGCCGATCCTTGCAATCCATTCCTCTCGTCGCTTCGTGAATAATGATTTTGTATGTTCTCCCTGGTTTACAATAACCTTTGGGATTGCGTGGTATGATCTTTTAACTTGTCCTTTGTCTGCTCTATTGTGACATCCAAATATTACACACGTATTAACCATTTGTATTGTGATTGTACGGCTTCAGGCGATTTAAATATTCAGAATGACAACACAGGTATACACATCGATAAGCTTGACCTTCAAGATGGTGGATAACCTAATGACCTTTGTTTGCTGACGTCACGTGAAATCTATCTATTGGTTTTGTACTCGTTCTCTTGACTCATGAGATGAAATCTGGTACTACTTTAATTCAATATCAGGCGGACATCCACTCCATTCAGCAAATACTTGCCTTGCAACCAAATATCCAAATGCAAGCAATCCATCTAAACTATGGCTCTATTTCTGATTTTCTTTCGATGCTCCATAAATCCTGACTTTTGGCGATCCCCAGCAATCAGTTTTGCTGAATGTGCCTGCTATGTCAGGTTTGCATACTATCCAAGCATCCAGATGGGTGTTCTTGGCTTCTTATCTGTACATTAATACTTACCCTTACGCACAGTAAGTATTCATACTGCTTCTAACCAGTTTGTTATTCAAATACAAATCCACTTCACTGAACAAGGAATGCATGAAATTGTTGATGGGAGCTACTCTGGTATCGTTAGCTAGAATGGGATTCTTGCCCTTTTTTCAACTTTAACTTACAAGTAACTATTCTTTGGTCTGTGCTTTGATTTCAGATTTGATGGAGGCTGATGCCATCACAGAGGAGATGGGATGAAATTCTACCAATTGTGATTCTTGCATCATCATCATGGTGGATGTCATGGCAAACAGATCCAGTTTTGACCTGGAACATACTCTCAGTGCATCATTGTATTCTCTCTGTTAAGTAATCTAAGACATCTAATTCACAGACTGTTCTTATTTTCTTAGTCTTTTCCGCACCTTTTTTATGAGTTACTCTGGAGTGGTGTCATCAGTGTCCCTTTCAACCTTGTCTTTTCTGTGGCATGAAGGAAGGAATACCTTGTTCAGCAGCATGCAGAGCATTTATAGGAGTTTATTGGTGAACCAAAATGTCTTTTCCAGTTTGAAGCAACACATTTTTACCTGCGCTCAAGAAGGCTTCTCTGGGATTTTATTTGCCGATGAGAACAATTTGGATAAATTATTTTCTTGCTTCAGAATGGCATCTTTCAAGGTGTCACCATCGTTTTTAAAACGGGAGCCACAGAACAAAAGGCAGATTTCAGCATATCTCCTAAACCATGTCCTCTGACTCCTCAGTACACAGGAAACATGACTTAAGTCGCTGCATGAACGTGGGTGTTTCTATCTTCCTCGCAAGCACTCACGGCAGAATCCACTTTAAAAGGAATGACTCTCAGTAACAGTGCAGCTTTTTGTCCCACCACATTATACTCCACCACATCAGAGTACACAAAGATCAAATTTAATCCTTTATTTAATTGGACAGGGTACTTAAAATATTTGAAAAAATCCTTGGTGCTTTGATGGCTATATTTTGACTTTTACTGGTGGATCCACCCAAAATATCATACAATTCAGGACAAAATGTAATGGACATCATATTGTCATCCTGAAAATACATAACCAGACGGTGAAAAATTTGATGGTAATCGACCTTGACAACTTTGTTATGTTTGGCCAGGGCTTTGCTAAACTGTTCATCGAACATTGAAACAATTGTTTCCACCATATGTTGAGCGCTAAAATAATACCCCACAGGAATTTGAATGGTGTAGCTACTTAATTGAGGATTCATTGTTGATAATGGCTTGTTCTCAAACCACACCATTATATCACTTTTGTCCAACTGTTCTTGTACTTGTGGGTAGAGAATTAAATTGTTTTGATTTTCAATGATGTTTAGAATTTGCGTGGAATAAATGATTTCTACCAAAACCACTTCCCAGTGTGCTTCGTGATCCAGTTAGATGGCCTGAGGTAATTTGACCGGGACACAGCACAAGGTATTGTTGGGAAATACATTGATGTAACTGTTACTGGGTAAAGTTAAATAAAATTGGTTATTCATAATTCAAGAGTTCTGTTTTTTTGAGGGGACACTGGAGGTCAAAGGAGTATCCAAAAGAGGGTTGTTGTTGTTATTGCTATTTTGAGGGTGACTGGCGTTGGTCGCAATGCTCCCGTTGTTACTACCCATTGAATATTTCAGGGAAGGATTGGGTAGAAGATAACTGATGCAACTGCTGGGTAAAATAGTCCACAATTGTTTATCCCCTTGCTGCAAACTCAAATTGGAGATGGCGGCACCTATGGCAAAATACACCACAAAGATTTGGCAGCAACGACGATTTGTGTTTTAGGCACACATTCTCCACACCAAACTCACAAGGGTTGCTTGTATAGATCTTGAATAGATAAAGAAGAACTCTGAGTCACTGATGCTGCATTGAACTGCATGATGGTCACTTTTGTAAAGTCAATGACTTGCAAAGCATCAATCCAGGAATCAAAACTCCTTTCCAACATGCATTTAATTTTTGCCAACTTTACATGTTCTTTAAACAAAAATGATTTCCACTTTCTAAATGTTGTCTTCTTTTTTGGCCACTCATTGTAACTCGGGCAAGTAAAATGTTCATTTTAACACTTCACCGTTCATGTCTTCTAATTTATAGATGTTAGGAGGATGGCCATGCACTCATCCAATGTCATGAAACAATTCGGTGTTCCTGTTTGGTAAAAATCTTTGTCAAAAGTGCATTTGGTTTTGCCAATGCACACCCAATCTCATGTTGCCAATAAACCACTTTTCATGGGGACAGCAGTAGGAAACGTACCGAACAAATGTTCAAACATGGTCACTTCATTGTCGAGAGTCACTTCTTCGGAGACACAACTTGTGCTCCGATGGTAAGACTGGTTGTAAGGTTTGACCAGGCACAGTAAGACGTTCGTGTACTTGAGGGTGTGTTGATGTCTAAAATATTTCCACATGCATTCTTTTAACTTGTGTTGAAAACGTTCCATGATGCTGGATTTGGTTTTGGTATTCTCATTGGTGAAAAAATAGATGTCTCTTTTGTTCAATTCTTTTTGGAAAACTTGTTTCAGAAATTCGGTGCTTTTATCTGTTTGCCATCAGAGAGGGTGACGACCACTTTGTTTCAACACCAGTTTTATGGCACACTCTAACACTCATTTTGAAAGTCAAAGGCATGACCCAGGCAAATTTGGGAAAAACGTTGATGACACAAAACAAATATTTGTAGCCATGATTTTAGGTGGCCAGTGAGAGACATTGGCTTAATCGGCCTGCCATTGATGATTGATGCCTTCCACTCGGGTGCGATTTCTGGAAAACTTTTGTCGAATGGGTTTGTGTAAGGTGTATGTGGCTTGTTCTTGTAACCATCGTAGCACTGAAGGTAAACAGACACTTTTCAGTTGGGATATGGCGGCATGATACAATTTTTGAACTCCTCCATAACCTGCAAGATGGTCTGTATCATAGTAAATGCAAGCTAAAAGATTCTTCAATAAATCATCCACTGTTTACTGATGCTACTCTACACTCATACTTGGTGTAGAAGTTGAGAAAAGTGGTGGTGGTGTTGGTGGTGGTTGCAAAGTGATAGCTTTTTCCTTGCTTTCTTTTTTTGTTGCTTCTTTATCATTTCTTTTTTTTTTGCTTTTGTTGAAACAGGAGTGAAATTGTCTTTTTAGCCCAAGCTTTGAGTTTTTGTCCTAGGGGAGTGGGAAGGAATTAGATAGGATGCTACAATATTATTTATTGATTTAAGATGCTGACAGTGTTAGAAAGACTTCTCGTGCGTCTTCTTCCTCTGGCATCCATTTGTCAGCATCTGCCTTAGTCACTGATGGTGGTGGGGGTAGCAGTTAGCTTTTCGTAAGGGTCTTTAAATCTTTCAGAGTCATTTAAGCTGTTTCGTCTAAAGTTTTATAGTGAAAGAGTTGAAGACTTGATTTGTCCATTTCTGACAAATTGGTGCAATCCATCAACGATTGTAATTCATGTTGTAACAGTCAGATGAGGACTGGGAGGTAAATTTGGAGTCTGTTGTTCTTGCCAAAAGTTAGCTTTTGTCCTTCCATGAGATTCCAAAGTACAAGTGTGACGCATTTCCACAAAAGAGGTACTTTTTATCTTCTTATCTTGGTCCTAAAACTCCTCCAGCAATCCTCCAAGTATCGCTCCAGTCAGTCCTTTGATCAATGGTCCTATCAACATGGACAATAATCCACCGCATTGCACCAACATCTTTTTCTTTTGATGGATGGGTATTTTTTTACCATTTGGCGAAGAATGTGTTGATGCATGGCGGAGTGTTCTTTCTGGTGTTTGGACAAAGGTATCATTCCTTTCAAGACATTCAAACAACATTCACTCACGGTATCAATGATTTCTTTGGGGGCTGTTTGAATGAGTTGTTCTGGCACATGAGAAGGCGATTTTGACAGGACTGACAACACATACCATTGCTTGGCTAAACGAGAAGGCAGTCCTTTTCTTTTTCCTTTTTAGACAGAAGAGTGATGGCTTCTTTAAGGTGACATCTTTGTTTTTCTTTCCGGAGTACAAAAATACACTGAAGTGTATCGTCTGGAATGGGTTCTATTTATTCTGGAATAAATCTTAATTGATTGTCGGTATATCATATAATATTTATGATGGGCATCACTCGACATTGAGTGGTTCGCAACGGACTTAATCGGGACAGTTCTTGCTTGGATAAATTCAGTAAACTCTGTAACACTCATGATCTCTTTTGGACTTTGATTTTGGGTGAGTGTACTTTTTAGCGGCTGCCACTGCAGTTACAGACGATGAGGATGAGGTGGTCGTCATTGATGGAGGAGAAGTTCCTTTATAAACTGGTTTTCATTTTTTCATCAGATTGGGAAAGATGCGTGTCAACTCAACTTTGGCTGGCATGACCAGTATCTAAGATAAGAGCCTCCGCTGGTGTATTTTTTTAACGACTGATACTGTACAGGGCATGAACCAATTAACCTGTATGATGAGATTGAAGGAATGTTATGTTTATGATTTGTGAGATAGATCAGAAGTGTTGGAGGTTTTTATAGGTTTTTTTTGTTTTAAACTGATGATGATGTATACGCGACAGGCCGTCTGAATTGGCACCCACCATGAAACATGAATACGAAATCACAAATAATCAGGTGTGGCAGTTTTTAAATCAATGAGTAAATAGGCGTGATGTGTTTGATTGCCATCGTCTTACGTATACATCAGCCAAGGAATTCCTAACTGTTTGGCTAACACTTGCACTTGAGACTTATCTCTGGGATTTTTAAACAGCACCACATAATTGAGACTAATGGTGTGATGGGCTTTACACTGTTGAAACAGATTTTGGGTAGTGTAAATGATACTGGCATAATGATGATACTCTTTGTGGGTAAACTAAAGTTTAATTTCTCCTTTGTCCTCTCCTGACATGTCATCGAAGATGACCAGATGTGTTTTACTGGTGTCAGACATGATCCCGTCAACTTCGTGATTGCCGCTCTTTGTAACACCACATGATACATTGGAGTGAATGATTGATTAAATGGGTTTTGTACTCGTTTGACAAATTTGGTTTTGCCTGAACTACGCGTCCAGCAATTAACATGTTAAAGGGATGGGGAAGATACAAGGTCTCCCAACTGGAACAATCTAACTTTTCGTTGATGACTTTGAAAGTCAAGAAAAGAGGCAGAAGAGGAAGATGTAGCCATAGTGAAGGTGTTGACAATTTTGAAAATAACAGAGATAAGAAAAGACAAGAGATTTTAAACTTTTTCAGGACATGTTTAGTCAAAGTTAAAAGTGGATGCGAAATACAAAAGCACATAAGAGCCAAATGCTTAAGTGCATTGACAAAAAAAAAACAAATCAAAATGATCAAAGTGAAATATAAACAAGTCACTTTACAACATTGGCGACGAAAGTGTGGTGTCCTAGAATGTCCAGGGACACTTTCTAATATTTTTGGAGTCTCAACACTTTGCAAGGTCTCTAATGTTTCTTCCCGGAATGGCTTTTCATTATTGTTAATGTCAACAACAGTTGCTATCGTGAATTTGGTTTCCCTCTGCATTGGGTTCATCGACCACTGTGGCTCACACAGGTTTAAATGTTATATTTTTCACTGAAGGTTTTAAATCATTAACACAAATCTTTGGCATAATGAGCCACTTCTTTCATCCAAGCATCAAAACCATGACTTTTCTAGTCACGTACATCTTTCCAATGAGAGTGTAGGTCACAAGCTATACACACATCTTCATAAGCATCCCGAGTCATCAAAGTTTTATGTATCTTACTTTCCTGTAGAGGTAGAGACATATCGATAAAAAAGCACAACACTTTTAACAGAATGAGTCTGTCGTGCACATTTAAAGGTGTCACCATAATGTCAGTGTTGTAGACTGTTCGTAAATACTCTACAAGGAATCTGCTTGTAAACAAAATCCCAGAGACGTAGTCACTAACATGCACACCACATACCATCCCAAATTCAAACAGTTCTTGTAAAAGATTTTGGTAATCCTCCAAAATCTCAACAGTGTCAATGATTTCCTTCCAAGGAATCTATTTTATCACTACTGATAAATGTCGTGTCATGGTGGTAAGTTTTTGTACTCATTTTGGTAACTTCTGAATGTCCCTTTGTTTCATTCAAAAGTGGCCAAGTTGAAGTGATTGAGGTAGAGAGCAATTTCCTCTCACTGCCCTTCAAGTTGATTGTCAAGAATTTTAATAAATTCTTCAATTGTAATAATGAATACCCTGTAAACCAAAGAGAAATCTAATGAGTCTGTTCACTTTTTTCACATTCCCCTTGTTTCCTCTGGTTAATTCTCTGGGGTAGGTCCTCACATATATTTTGACCACATTCCTTTGAATGTTTAGAATTGACTTTCAAAGTCACAGTATCCAGACATGCGCAAAGGCAATGAGTATTCTTCTCTGGCAAGTTAATTTTGATGAGATGGTGATGATACGTGAAATAGTTTGTTCAGGCATAGATGAAGTACATAGGGTGGTAGCTGCACAGTATCATGTTTACTGTAGCAGCAGGGAGGGAGAACCCACCACCTTTTAGAGCAAGTCCATTTACAAAACTAATCCTTCTACGAAAATGAAAAAACAAAAAGGTCGATAACTTTAAACCGAAGTCTCTAACAGAGAGTCTCTCTAAGTGTCTCTTCCGGGTTAGTTAAAACGGTTTCTTTTTTTTGTTGTTTTTTTTTCAACAAGTATGCACGCGTTGTTTTTTTTTTAACACTTTATCTGAGGTCGCGCCCTCCCTGCTGCTGTGAATTAACCAAATATTTTATCGATACCTATACGATATCTTGATCTAGGGTCATGTAAATTTATAGTTATAAATCCGTGCTGAGTCTCTTGTGCTTTTGAAAAGAAATTTTTAAATTTGACTATGTCCATGGGAGGGCAAACCCACCACATTTTTAGGAATAACTAAAGCTTCCTTGATATAAAACTTCCGTAGAGATGTTATTATGTCAAATTACGAGTTAAAAAATTCCTCCTATTTCACGTGTAAAAAAAAATCTCTCGACGTTGTTTACGCATGTATACATTTCACTGAGGTCGCGCCCTCCCTGCTGATGTGAATTAAATCATTATTATATTTCAATAATATGGCACCAGCTATGGAATCTTATACAGCTAGATTAGCTCGAGAGCGACAATAAGCAATAAAGAAATTTCTTCCTGTACGCGATTCTGTGAGACAAAAATTACAAGCGCGTCAAGAATCTCAAGTTGAATTTGCAGAAGGTGCAGAACAGTTATTTAAACCAATTGTCGAACCAACCAAAAAGATCGCTGAGGCTACAATGGCATCACAGGAGGTCATTAAAACATTACCAAAACAAATTAAGGAAGCTATGGAGTCTGCAGACGAAACACGTGCTGAAATTCAAGACGTAAAAATTATTGAGTCGGAAATTAATTCTCGTTAACGAATTATTATGGCATCGCATGTAGACAGGATTAATTGGGTTTTCAATAATTAGGAATCCTGGAGGAGCTGTTGGTGCAAACGAATAAAGAATATATCCCTGCTGAGCTTGATTTGATTGCTCTAGATTAATTTGATAGCTTCCTTCAATTGCATCACATGTTAAATTGAGCGCAATCACCGTTGAAATATTCACATTGTGCGGTGCAATATGCCTACCGCCACCATCTGGATCATTATTATATTTGAGGAGGACAGTTGAATCTAGTGTTTGTAACACCTTGATATTGTTTCTAACAATTTTTGTTAGTTCCTCAGCGTTATATCCGGGAAACTTAAAATTACGCAGATTGGCTTCTGTGATATTGTAACCGGTTTGGAATCGTTGTTTATTGTCGCTGTTGTCATTGGTTATTGTTTGAATAATTAGTTCATTTATATATTCCATGTCAGATACAAGCTGATTTAGTATTTCAACATGTTTTTGTGAATTTGTTTGCCGTAGTTGTTCTAGTTGTGTTTTATGTAATTGATTAATTTCATTAAAATAACCAGTGATGTCAGTTAGCGTAAATGAGATAGTAACAGATGAGTCAGCTGTTCTTTTAATGATAAAATCCCATTGCATAGTGTTATTGTTGGTAAATATAAATCTATCGGCGATTTTTCCTTTTTTTATATCAGATAAATTATCTCGATATATGGGATTGATTTCATGATAATATTGTACGTCTGTGGTTAAGTCGGTGGCGGATTTTTCCGGTCGTTTTTCAGGCCATCCTAACACTGTTCTTAACGAGCTGTTATAGATATCTACAATGTATCCCTCTGTGCTTATTTCGATCGACGACGAGAGCGTCGGTTCATGAAGTTTAATAGCTATTTTTGATTTTTTCCAGTGATTGATTTTATTCTACGCTGAATGTCAGCATCGATTTGCTCAATTTGGTACGACCCAGTTGGTAACGAAACAGTTTCCCACGCTGGAGTACCATCGGGTTTATTCCACAAAAACCTTAACGAGTTATTGGGTTGCTGACCGCCAGATGCAACCGATCTGATATTAGGCCAGCTATGATATACTTGTAATTTTGCCAGCGCGATCTCGCGCACTGGAATCGGAGAAGGGAAGTTCACACTAAATTGTGGGTTTGTTGATGTTATTGATATCATGCTTGTTCGTATCGGAGTGGTATTCTCCGCGATTCGTTGAAGCAGTTCGAGTGACATTATTGTTAACGCTGTCTTCAGTTTCCACTTTCAACATCGCGGAGTTATACAACTGGGTCATCGTGGAAAATTCAACATCGGATATGAACGAATTATCTATCGACAGCGAGATTAAATCGGATAATTTCGAGTACGCGTCAAATACCACCCTGTACCGAGCTGTATAATCGGCGAGTTTTTTCTGAGAACACGATGATAACTTTTTAGTTATCGCGGTGGCGACTGCCGCGATTGTTGTTGCCGCGGAGATAGCGATTGGAACTGCAATCGGAGCCATCATGGTCACCGTCGACAAAATAACCCCGGCGCTGGCCATCACACCGGACACCGAGTACACGGTGATGTCGATGATTGCTACGCTGCGTCGGTATTTTTTCATTTTTTCACGATAACGCTCAGAAAGTGATTTCAAGTTCGCGGAAAATTCTTTCACGGTATCATATCGATATCGATGCGATTGTGATACCTCTGGGACTATTATCGGTTCAATTGATTTCATCGATGTCATTACTATTTTAAACCTGCTAGTGTTTTCAATTATTCGCCATCGTTAAGGGGCCAGGGCGGGTGTTAGTTGGGTAGATGGGTTGGGATGTCGTAGGTATGGTAGCTACAGCCGGAAAAATCATCTAAAAATTCTAAACACCAAGTTATTTTTGATCTAATTGTGGATCTATCAACCGCGACGACATACAAGTTTTGTTCGCGACCCTTCATAATTAACGTCGCGGTGGCACCAGAGTAGGTTTTACCGTCCGCGATCATATTAAATTGATCGATAGAGATCCACGTTAGCCTGTAGATACCATCGACCAATGTTGGCCTGTAGCCATCGCCCCCCCCCCTCGCTTCGACCCCAAGGAGAATGATGGACAATGTAGTATAAACGTCTCTTGTCCAATCCATGGTTCCATGATCGACCGTATACACGATATTTTTAACGCCTATGTCTGGATGCGGAATCTTTACCTTTTCAAAGTTTTTGTTTTTAGTTTAAGAATATCGTCGTAAATATCGAGATAATTTACCGTGATTCTGGTAGGATCTATTGTTTTCCCCCTCGCCTCCTTGTTAGAAAAGAATGAAGCCAGAAGGTCTCTGGTTTTAAGCTGTGCTTGGTCTTTAAGATACAGGTCGATGTGAAAAAATTTTGTCGTGATATCTTGGGGGCTATAATTCTCAAAGAACTTATTAACAATTTTGCTGGTGAGCGTTCGTCAATAGCTTTTCTAACTTCAGCGAGGGTTGGGCCTGTCAGAAATGTGGTTTCAGACACAGGTGTTCTCCCTAAAAATTTATCCACGATGGTATTAAGTGTTGTTTGTCTCACCATAAACATATTAATATTTTTGAGAGTCGTCGTAGATGTAGCCGGGACACCAAAGAAACTATTAACGACGTAGGTATTGTGAGTATGCTTGCCAATAAACTCGCTAATTTCAGCGAGAGTCATTCCTGCCACAAGCGGGGTTCCAAAAAACTTACCAACGACGTCGTTAGTGGGTTTTTGTACCTTTTCAAGATTTTCCATTAGTTTAGAAATATCCGTGTAAATATCGAGATAATTTGCCTTGATTTCATTTTCATTCATCATCCTCCCCTCCTCCTTGTTAAAAAAGAATAAAGATAGAAAGTTTTTAATTTCAGCGAGAGTCGTGCCTGCCACAAGTGAGGTTCCAAAAAACTTAACAACGACGTCGTTAGTGGGTTTTTGTACCTTTTCAAAATGTTCTATTAGTTTAGAAATATCCGTGTAAATATCGAGATAATTTGCCTTGATTTCATTTTCATTCATCATCCTTCCCGCCTCCTTGTTAAAAAAGAATAAAGATAGAAAGTTTTTAATTTCAGCAAGAGTCATGCCAACCACAAGCGGGGTTCCAAAGAATGTATGTACGACATTTTTGCGAAAAGTATTATAACCTCGTATATAATCATCCAGATCACGGCCGTGGGCGGCAATCGTGTCGGTGATCGTAGACACAAGTGTGCCTGGTTTAAATTGTCCGCCGTTGGAATACAGCGCAATAGAGTTTTCAGCGGCGTCGTGTTGTCGTATCAAAATGTCATCCGCGGATATATTACTGCTTTTCAATTTACCCTGGCGATCTTGAAATACAACTATTTCGTTCGGGTCAACACTTGCTAAATTTAACGTCGCAGCGATTTCATCTTCAATTATTTTTTTTACATCCTTGATAGAACCCGCAGATGTTTTCGCGGTGGGTTTCGATATTGACAGAGATCGTCCCCAAATATCAATCATTATTGTAAAAACTCTAGTATTTTTAATTTATTGATTCTCTAAAATTACCTTGCAATTTCCCACTTGTGTATTCATTTACAACCAGATGAGGTGGTTTCTGTGACGATGAAATCTCAGCGAGGTTATTTAATACTTCACGGCCGCAAATCGGTGGATCATTTAATTGTTGTGTTGGCAGCGTGGAATAAAAAATCGGAAACTCTTTGAGTTTCATCAAAGAATTTATATACCGCATAAACTCGCTTGGTGGGGCTAACCCATATGAATCAAAATAGACAATCCCACGCGGATCAATCGCGTATGCAACCCAGTGAGTTCCCGATCCGCTGCTGTTATCAAGATTGATGATACCGGTTTCAACGTTATTTGGTTTTCTCGTTAATTGATCTCTCATAAAACCTCTCTGAAGTTTTTTATCGCTAGTTTTTTAGCAGCATCAATTAAATCAAAATTGGACATGGGAACAATTGGGTTTTCAACTAATAAACCGTTCCTGGTATTCTCAGACCCTTTCCGCTGTACCATGCATACGGGGTTCCTGGTAGTCTTAAACCATTTCCCTTTTTTATATCCTTTCCCAGTTGCCTTTTTCAATGCCATCCCTGCCGCGGTACCAACGGCTTCCAACGCAGCCGCTTTCGCCACCGCTGGGGCAGCCGCTGCAATCAATGCTGGTATTGCAGCTAACAATGGAAATATACCACCTGATTTTATCATGTTGGCGACTACAGCCTTTGAAAATACAATTTGAACCCCTCGCTTATTCTTCAGCGCATCATTGAAATGTTTTATTTGACGATCCGTCAGTGATATTTTATGTGTACCGCCGGACATCTGCGCTGGTTTCAACGTTATTGTGGTTCCACATTCTTTAGCGGATTTTGATCGCAATTTCTTGACCTGACCATCAGTCAGCTTGACACTAACAACACTATATGTCATTTTATTGTAAAACACATTTATAATTTCAATTGATCTAATTGTGAATCGTTTACATATTTTCCATTGGTGCATCAACAATTCTCATTCGTCCACCAACACCTTCAAGTAGCATTGATTTGTCGCTGAGAATGACAGCAACCGCTCTATAATTAGCAATAGTGCCACGAAGGACATTGGCTCTGAAGTGTATATCAACGACGGATTGCCTTGTTAAATCAATATGTTCCAGCGAAAAGTAGTAGATCGGATAAAAGTTCTTAAAATCATATTGCGATATTTGCAAACCAGTATCAACATTTTGATCACGGCCCATATATGACAGCATACGATGGTACATGCGCGCAATATGGTTTTGACCGAAATTAAGTTGTATGTCTTCGGATGGTTCCTGCTGGCCATTTATTCTCAACGAGACCTCAGTAACTCCTAATTGATCAAATATCATATGACTGTGCAATTGTGATTCCACTCTTGTCATATCCTGCAACATGATTAATATATGACGTGGAGCTGAAACGCCTTGTTGTGATGCCAAGTTCCATGTAAATGTACCATTGATATTTGATTGCTTAACATCTGTTGTTGTTGTTAGCCAACTTAGCAATGATTTGCCACCTGTGTCCATAAATAAAAGTAGCCGCTCTTCCGTGGTAATTGATGGGGTCATTATTGGCATCCACAAGACTAATTTAGTTAAAATGACTTTACCAGCGTCAGCATCTGGATTTGCAGGATCCGCTGAAATTCTCCAGATTGCATCATTGTCACTACCCTTTCGCACGAGTACTACTGTATGCGTCGCTCCATAAAAAACTTTTCGTACATTTCTACAGAATCCAAATATATGATGCAACGGAATCGCACATGAAAACGATTTACATTGTCCTGCCAACATTGCTATTCGTGTTGCAGCTCCTAGATTGTACTGGGGATCAGTATTTATAATCATATCCTCGATAGCAGCAGGGGCGGGAGGACCAGCACGATCATTTAGTCGTCGTACAATAAATTGAGTGTGTGCAGCAGTGTTTTTATTATCTTTTGCAAACATCATAGACGGACCTGCTGATCTTGTATAATCGTCAGAATATCTTGCTAACCCAATTATTGTTGTAGCCACATCAACATCACATTCTATAGACTCAATCTCTTTTCCGTCAATGAGATATCTAGCGGATTCAAATAGCGCCATGATACCATTATTGACTAAGCCGACTTTGGTACCATCTGGATACGGTGCGGGTACAGCAGGAGTATCAGTAAGTCGTACAAGTTCTCCTTCTACTTCGATAAACGCTTCAGCGGGTGGAAAGTATTTGCTGGTATCATGGACTTGAAGTTCAATTCGCGATCGAATATCTGCTTGTATTGCATGATAGGAATAAAATTGATAATCGCGGACGGAATTTTCCTTGGGTACTGGGGCTTCCATATCTAACGCGGGATCAGCTGTTCGTTTAAACATTATGTTAACATACTAGTTTTTCAATTGTGAAATTCTTTGTAATCATCGTCGTTTTTGTTTTCGTTTCAAACCACTTCCTGCTATCATGTTTGTGATATCATCTTGGTTACTGTTCGCCAGCGGCGCAGCCACGGATGACGGAGTCACCGAAGCAGCCAACGACGCTAATTTTTCTTCCACTGCGCTATTTATTGCTTTGCTGACACTTGCAGGCATCACTGTTGTAGATGGCAGTACAACTGGTTGCTTTTTTCGTCGTCGCACCAATGATGTTATTTTATCTTTCGCGGCAGAAAATGCCTTTCCGGCAAGATTTCCAACAGCGCTGATTCCCTTATCACGAATAATATCAATGGCTTTCATTGATAATTGTTTAGCTAACGGCGCCACTTTTTGGGGCCATTCTCGTAAATAACCCCGCAATGGTATTGCCGAAACCATCTCCGTAATATGCTCTATAAACAGGCAATCGTGAGTTCACCACGTAGACGCTTACGGGTTTATCATGGTTGTAGTGTATGATCATCTTCTTATAAAACTAGTAGTTTTTCAATTAGTGATCAATCGCTAAGATCCATAGGACTTTCATCATAACCATGGGCGTCTCTGTGATTTTCAACTAATTCAGCAATGAATTCTCGATATACATCAATGCCCATGATACCGCCGGCAAATAATCGTCTACAGATATCAGCTGCTTCATTAATTATCTCGACGAAGTTATTTCCGGCTCGTTTTCCACCCATAAGTACTTCCAGCAGTGATATAACACTGAGGATGTTACCAGGACATGTCACGGTTGCGTTGAAATCCAAAGAATTTTTAATTGAATATCCTTTTCCGCTTGTTTTCTTAGAACCGGCTTCTGCTCTTATGTCTATTTGTTTCGGGATTGGATCCTCAGTATAACGTGGTGGTCGTGGACCGCCTTTAACCGCAGCTAGAAAGTCATCATAACGAGGGTGCTGCAACGCTCTGATTTTATCCCCGCCGCGTTTCGCTAGTGTCTTTTGCTTTTTATAAAACTTTTAAACTCGTCTTTTAATAAATTCTCTCTTTTACCCTTTGGAAAATGTTCTCTAGCAAAATCAGCTATATCGTAATCCGTATGGTTTCCTCTAATTTCATTTAATGCTGCGACTGTAAATATATTCTCAGGTGAATAGTCTTTTCCTCCAGCTGCACCTTGTTGTTCTTCTTCGCGTTCTTCAATTTCGCGTTGAGTTTTTATATCACTGGATAGCTGTTGTATCCCTGCGCGCGTTTGTTCGGTCTCTGCTGATATCTTTACAAGCGTATCAAGCAGCGGCGCCTTCTTTGCTCGTTCTTTTTCAGGAATATCTCCGTATATCGCTGCTTCAGTTAACTTTTTCACATCTTTGGTCGCACTTGTTATCGGAGTAAACAGTTGTTCACTTGACACAGAAAAGTCAGTTTGCTTTTGTTGTCGTTGTTGAGGTTTTTCGCGAAGTCTGTCTCGAACCGGTATAAACTTTTTAATTGCTGCTAGCCGCTCTCGGGCTAATTTAGTTGTAAGCGATTCACCTACCATATATTGTTTGTGAACTGAGTTTTCAAATGTGAAACTATCACAATTAAAAGCTGAGTTATTAAATAAATGAACCATCAAGCTAACGTATCCATCTCCGACAGGGTTAAACTGTACGACGCTGTCCGTGAATGTTTCAGAAATAACATCGCTGGGGGTTTCAGAATTGTAATATCTGAGAACGGCGATGAACGATTTTTGTTAACGACGCGGCAACAACAACAACTACGTGAAAATGGAGGCGTCGCGGTGATTACTTGCTACCATAACCAGATCATCCAGTACGCACATAACTGCATGAGCAAGCCCAAACTGCTGAGTATTCTTTCAGGAGAAAATCCTAATTCTAATTTTACTGAAAGCCTATTTTTTATAGTAACGCTCACGTGGTTAAGATACTGGTTTTTCCTCGCTTAATATTTTTCTAGATCACGAACCTTAGAACTAATTTCAGTTCGTTTTTGATACTCTTGGCCGAGCTTTTGACGTATTGCTTCAACGGTGCTAAATAGCGTTATAAATACATTAATGTCGTTACCGTACAAACAAGCATTGATGGACTTTTGAATTCTTTTCACGAGCCTGTACATCTTAGGTAAAACATAACGACCCTTACTAGACTGATACTCAATGTCTTCATATTCCGAGGCAATCCTGTCGCAGTCGAGATCTTCAGATAATACTATCCCACGATTTTTTAAATTTGAAATTTCAACAATTATAGAATTTACATCTTTGATATCCATTATTTATGTAATACATTTTATCTTTAATTTAAAAAAAAAATGCAAAATAAATGGTATAAATTATGAGCGGTTATTTCATTCATGAGTCCCTTATTCAGGCCTTTGTGTCTTTGTTAGGGTCTTTCTTTGGGCCGGCAATCCATTCCGGCCTTGTGACCCTAACACCGTTTTTATTAGCCGGTAGCCCATTCTGTGCTACCCTATGGGGTTCCTCATGTGAATGCAGAGCTTTTTGCGTCAATTTATACCATTTATTTTACACCCATTTAATTTGACAAACACATAATCTCCGGCGAGGGGTCTAACTCAGCAAACACTGAATTAGATCTCTCAGAAGGTATATGTTTGATTGGATGTTCTTGTGACGTGGGCGGGGTCAAACCAAACCAACATTGCAACCCATGAAATCAAATTCATGGTTGCATGAGTTGGAAAAAACACCAACCCACAATACCGAGAATGTGATAGTATGAGTTGCAATGTTGGTTTGATTGAGGGGTTCTCCCCTCTCCCCAATTAATAGAAAAACATCTTTCGTTTCGCCATCAAATAATGTATTTGCTATGTGGACCGAACACGTAGTTGATAGATCTGTGTTTACAAGACAGACACGCTACCGTTTAGACTACGGAACTGTCATACAAAATAGAGATTTTTTAATATATATATCTTCTGATTATACTTAACAAAAAGAGATTTTTAAAATAGACAATTTTACTGTATCCACAGAAATTTCATAGTATTTAGGAAATAAAATACTAAGTACACAAAAAAAATAATATAACTGTTGCTTAAAATATCATGTAAATAGTATTCTGGGTTTTTTCAGTCACGCATGCCTGCGTCAGAGTACCGATCAACATAAAACAGAAGTAAGTTTGTACTGAAAGTCACGCATGCCTGCGTCAGTGTACCGATCAATATAGAGGAGGAGAAGACATGTATACTTAACAATAAGAGCGTTTTCACTGTATTTAAATGTAAATATAAAAATGCATACAGGAAAAAGGAAAATAAAATACTTTTACACGCAGAAAAATACAACTTGCACGTAGCAGATAGTGATTTTAACCACGCCCACCTACAACGAATGGGAAATCCAATGGGGGGGGGGGTCGCAATTGAAAACACTAATGTTTCATGCTCGTTCCGGCTGAGCGAACATAGGTAACGCGTTGGGTTATAAAGAACGTTGTACTCAAAGTGTATAATAGCTGAATGTAGATGGTCTAAAGATTTAAATAAATACAACTGTTTAAATAATGCAGTTTTAGCCAAGCGACAATAGAAAATTTTAGAAATGCTAAAAGTTGATATAAATACAACTCTACCAAAACTCATGTATTATACTCCATTACAGTCACGTGTGCGCGCCTATGTCAATTATACATCTCTCTCTACAGGTGAGATAGCAGACGACACAAATACCTTTGACGGTCATAATACAAGGGAACTTAGTGAGTAGAGTGTTATGAGTGGCGGCAGACTTATCAATAAAGGATTTATCTCCCTTGAATCGTTTCAGATGTATATGAATTTTATTTTATGGCCATTTTTCTTTGAGACGGCAGATCTAGTAATATTTTCTGCAACAAATCGTATTGAAGGCATACAAATATCGAAATATCTACTGGCTTCACTTATTGACTGAAAATATTTTCTCCTCGTTAGTTGATGTATCAAATGATTTGACGGATCTCTTTCCAACTGACTTACAGGTCCCTGTCCTGCCCTTTTTTGCATTCTGACTTTGTTAGATGGCTTGAAGATTCTCAAGACAATTATCAGTCTTCACGCCATTTATGTGATCAATAACAAGGCCGTCTTCGATTAATCCGTAAAATGCTTCATAGATGGCTCTGTGACAGAGATATTTCTTCCCCCTGGCTGTAAACATCAAAAGTCCCATATTATTTACCCATCCAACCGGTTTTTTTAGTCTGCAATTTCTAACAACACCATCACGGGATGCTTTATAATTAACAAGCACTGGGTGAGGTCTGAAATCTTGGCTCATTTGTATAATAATACTACTTCGTCTAATTTATATCTGCTTTAATTATAAACCTCTTGTTATAATCTTGAGGAGTTTTTATGATTTTGTCGCTGACGGAGACATCGGTAGGATCAATGACTGCATTTTTATTCGTTTGTCATAGTAGCGTTTTAGTTCTCTGTATCGTTTGCCGCCACAACTGAGACACAACCGCGACTTTCCCCTTACCCCCACCCCACATCGGAGGCACGGAGGAGGTCCAAAGGAACCGTTGCGAACGCTTTGTAAATGATACCCACAGAATTCGCTTCTGCATGATTTGTTACACGGGGTTGTTGATCCAATCATAAGCCACTTGCAGTGATTCATTATACTATATTTTTCTATTTAAATACTTGTTTTAATTATGTGAATGATGAATTCGAGAGAATATCATCAATTAAGCCTTTCAAAAACGTTAAATTTAATCTCGATAGAACCCTCAAAGATGTGCCAAAACGGGCAATAACGGATAGAGCCTTGATAAATAAAATACGCGATTGTATTAATGAATTCAAGCACGACGGCGCATCTCATAGCTGGTCAACATTTCGAATTGATGGCGTTGTTGATGCCACCATGAACGACAGCAACGCAGCGTTGATGTTATCACAACTTGGCAACAAAAAGTATTTTTTCAGAGTGAAATTCATTATCCGTGTAGAATCACGCGGTTGGATTATACGAGACAAATTTGAAACGATTCTCAAAGACAAGAAAACAGTCTTTGTTAGTCGTGATTCTAAACCGGGTCTGTTAACTGGAATTGACAAACCATACTATGAACGAGCATATCCTGAAACAGAAGTTGTGTATGGGATATATCCGTTAAATGAAAAACCTGATATAAGAAAACTTAAACCAATGAAACAGTCGTCGCCGGCGACTTCATCGCTGAATTGTGTAGCAGCACGAATAACAGACCATTTTACAAATGCGCCCCGAGGAAACAAACTTACCGATCTACGACGTAGCGAAATACTCAATGGGAGTTAACGGTGAAAGACCGCGGAGCGACTATTAGCGATATAGCAAAATTAGAAACGTCGCTGAGATTTCCAATAACCGTTACAACGATAACCGGAGCAGTTTTATACGAATCAAAATATAAATCAAAGGGAGCCCCAATTAAAATTATTGATCATAACGAACACGCGTGGACGCCCGCGGTCACAATATTTCCAAGAAACAGAACAATAAAGTATATACCCGACGAATTCTTACGAGAAGAATTTTCCAGGGATGGTTTTCTCGTTGAAAAGAAACTATTCGATGCTATTGCGCATTTGAGTAAAAACGACCCCGTGTCGGTGTAGTTACTTCGCAGCACTGAAAAAGACACTGATACCTTTGATCAGTTTCTAAAACCAAACGGTGAATTATACCGCACTGAAGCATTTCACAACAAAATGAAAAAAACAGCTCATGGGTTTTTAACGGCGTGTGGCGAAGCCACCGATGAAATCATCAACGATGATGAACAATTATTGACAAACTGTTTTACAATCCCGTCGGTTGCAGTTCATTTTGCGAGAATCAAAAAGGCATGGAAACCAACAGGCGTAGAATTCTTGCCAGACATTGAGGCTAGTTGTTTAGAATTTAATCATGACGGTTTATGGAATAACAAATACGCCATGATAATATCATTTCAGTTGATATGGTTGCTTGTTATCCAGCGAGTTTTCTTGGTTATGGAGAGTGTACTGAGTATTTTAAACGATTTGGACACCCCGTACATGAAATGACTCGTGTTGCAATTAATGGGCCGCTGCCTGATTTTGATTTAACTGGATTTGCTCGTGTAGTATCATTTGAATTTACAGCAGGACTTCATCGCTGTTGTTATATTTGGATTGGTAGACACATGTCTGAAAAGAAGTGGCTGCCAATAGCGCTATTACGATTCATGATTGATACAAAAATGTTAATTTCACTGACGGTCAGTGAAGCAATTATATCATATTGGAAACAAATCAATGTCTGGTTACCAACACCGGAACGTCTTGATAGTATAATTGAGGAATTCAGAAAACATATTGATGCCGACGAAGAATATATCATTGAGTGGTCCAAACGGGTATTTAATCAACGAAACATCGAAGCAAAAGATCTCGGCAGAAGAATAATCGGAAAATTCACTCAGGGAGGAAAAAAATGCGACTATAAACGATATTGTTCACGGTTGATTATAGATAACACCGAATACGACTTTGTAATCGCGGATGCAGTATCCAAAAACATATATGTGGATCGTAAAGATGCTTTTTTTTGTCCGATGGAACAAAATTGGGTACAGTTGTTACTTATAGCGACGGTTACAAATCCCCGTATACACATTTGAGGTCGTCGATGCTGGATTATGCTTGTATTAATTTATTTTCAATGATAAATAGATTTCCTGACACTGCAGTTAGAGTTGCCGTTGATTCATTTTACATTAACAGCAAGTACAGTTGCACAGTTGCTGAATTCACTAATTCGGATGAAAGCTGGGGATCATGGAGAATTAAAAAAGAAATGCTGCGCTAGTATTCTGAATCAGCAGACGTTGAAATTAAAAATAATTACTTACACGGTGATAATTTATCAGAGCGTTCTAATGCACCATCGATATCAGATCCAATTTATAGATATAAAACAGTTTATTTAAACGGCTGTGGCGGGTCAGGAAAGACGACTCGCGCGATTGAGCTATTTCGTGGGAAAAATCCTACGGATTTCACAAACATGATTGTGCTAACACCAACACACAGACTTGCCAGAGAGATGAAACAACGAAACGTTGAAGCTTGTACTTATCACAGCTTTTTTCGATACAAGGGCGACAAATGGACCCCTGAAAGAATGGGTGAGAAATTCATCCCTGCGGTTATTATTTGGGATGAGATATGCACGGTTTCGGTAGATGTATTAAAAATGTTTCTTGATTGGTTGCTGCAAAAGAATACAGCGGTAATAATGTGTGGAGATCATGGCCAACCAACACCATTTGTCGGCGCGGGTCCACATGATTGGCTAAAGCATTTTGTTGACTATTATGAAGAAATCGATACTGACTATAGAGCACTTGATGAACAATTACGTACACTTAAGAATTTAATTAGACTGCAACCCGATAAAGTTCAATGTGAAATAATCAGGGAAATAATTCCTGAAACTCACATGGAGGAATTTTGGGAAGCATGGAGACCAAACGATTTTTTAGTGGCAAGTAGAAAGAGTCAGAGACACACTTCAGAAAAAGTTGTTTAAGCTTCACAAAGAAAAATTCCCAACGCGCCCAGTGCCGCTGTGTTATAGACCCTGTGATACACGGCGACAAAATATTGAAGTTGAAATTCCAGGAAAAAACGAAAGACAAACACTAGTGTTAAATGATATTGTGCTGGTTGATATCAGTGTTGTCGAAGACGCATTGCGCGCTGATAAATCGCCATGGACATTGGGTTACGTAACGACGATACGTTCCTCGCAGGGATTAACCATCACGTATACAATTGTTTGGATAGTCGATAATCGCATTGAGTGGTCAAATTTAGTCTATCTTGCAGTGTCTAGAGTACGGCGAATAAATCAACTTCGAAGAATTGTTTTCGATGATTACACCACAATGGATGATATTGATGTTAGCATCATTAATAAAAACTATCCGGTTACAAACAACAAGACAAAAAAAAAACAACGAGAATTTGACATTGATGCTGAATTAATAATCGCGTTGAAGAAACAACAGAATAATCACTGCGCGAGTTGCAATTGTATAATGCGTTGGGAATATTCGGATAAAGATCCTCGCCAATTTACCGTAGACAGAAAAAATAACAGTCTCGGTCATGTCAGAAACAATGTGATGTTGACTTGCCTTGAGTGCAACAGACGCAACGTTGCTAGTTAAGACCGCTCGGAGGCAATTGAGTATCGTCAGGAATCACTTGTAGTTGTTCGCGTGTAAAACCCAGCTGAGATGCAGTTGAATCCAATTTATAGATTGGAGGTCTACCAGTTGATGGTGTTATAGTAGATATTCTATGCGTAGTGACACTCCAAATAGGATCAGTAGCCCTTTTTACCACCTTCGAGTTCTCCTGGTTCATATAAATATCTCACGGTGACATTGCTGAGAATTGGCTGAGAAACGCTATCCTGCCGTGGTTGTGGTATATACTTTTTTTTTTATTGCGCTGTTAGGTTTCATATTGATTGTTCTGGTAATCTCGTTATTTAGCGCTGCAACTACCCCTGGTAACCTTTTGACCCATTCACGGGATCGCTTTTCTTCGATGAATTCTTTTGCGTATTGATATCCAAATAACCGCTCAGCAAGAGTCCGATTAAATCGTTCAACAATTGCCTGATCGCGATGTAGTGCAGTATGACCCCGTCTGATGGTGACATTGTGATCTTTCATCGCTGATAAAACAGCGTCTTGAAATTCCTTGCCAGGATCAACTTGTAACAGATTTGGCCAGCGTAGAGGGCCTCGTCGATAAATCTTTTCAAATGCAGAAGCAACTTCAGGTGATGATTTTGTTTTTAGCGGTTCTGCTTGTTTGTATCGACTCGAAACGTCAACTACGGTTAGCGCGTATTTGTTACCGTTGTCATGTGGTAAAAACAATAAATCAGCTTGATGAACTTCACTGGGTCCGGTAACATCAAAATGCGAGAAATTGATTTGTTTAGGACGCGGTAGATAAATTTGCCATATAGCCTGTTTGGATAACCAATTAGCCGCAGTGGCCTTTTTCACTTTTGCAGCATTGGCGAGTTTATTGATTGCAGCGTTACCCCTCCAGTATCCTTTTGGAGAATAATAAATAGATTCCATATTATTAATTACCAGCACCCATCATCAATTTGCCTTTCATAGCTGATTTTACCAACCACGAAGTCAATTTTTCTTTGAAAGATTTATCAGGAATAGCATTTAACGCATGAATTAATTTCATATCCGCGAGATGATTGTGTTGCAAATTGCTGCTTTTATTATATGCAACATCATGAGCATGACACGCATTATCAATAGCGTTTATCGGATACTCGCCGGGTCGGGGCTGATTTTGATCATCAAGTCTGATATCTAATCGTGTTCTGGGGCCACAATAGCTATGTCCTGGAAGGTGCTTTTCTCCGGGGTACTTTGCCCATGGGGTTCCAGGGAGTTTTGCCAATTTGGCTGCGATATCACCTCCTCGTTTTTTTTTAAAACATCGCCGGATTTCATAGAAATAAATCTAAACTTTTTTATACCACATGTTGCACATCTACCAGTAAGTGCTGATCTCTTATTTTTAGTTGTAATCGTCGTCACATCATTTGTGTTAGTACGCGTTTTACACTTCACACAATATAGATCCATAATTTATGTATAGAGATATGAATATAATTGATTTTTCAGCGACTAAAACAAGAGAACCAGTTAAGCATCATGCAGCGCTACCAAACTCTATCCGCGCAATTATAATCGGGCCATCTGGATCCGGCAAGACGCAATTGTTGCTCAATTTAATAGTGAGATGGATGAAGTGGAATAAGTTGTATTTGGTCGCCCCGAGTGTAGACGATCAACGATGCTATGAAGTGTTAAAGGATTTTAACGAGAATGCATCAAAAATTATGGGCGAGAACGTCATTGATTTTATAACTGATATTGACGAGGCACCATCCGTGGATGACCTTGATGGGAGCATTAACAATTTAGTCGTATACGACGATGTGATATTAGACAATCAAAAAAAACCCAGCTAGAATATTTTCCCGAGGCAGGCACAAAAACACCGACGTGATATATGTCACTCAACGCTACACTCAGATTCCAAAAGTGATCAGAGATAACTGTAATATTCTTGCTGTATTCAACGGCGTTGATACACATACGCTACGAAATATTTGGCAGACATGGTGTTCTGATATGGACTTCAATCAATTTAAAAATTTCTTTAGTAAAGCCCAGTCAACCCCGCATGGATTTATAACAATAAATTTACATGATCCTCGAACACGATATCGTATCGGACTTGATCAAATATTTGGTTGAAATAAATTATTAACCCATAGCAGCAGGGAGGGCGATGACATCACGACGAGACCGTATTTTGACTAAACGATGAAAACGGTCTTGGAGTATGATTTTGCGAAAAACTTATGTTTCGAGCAAGTAATCTTTTTTTCTTTGGTTGAAAAAGAAGGATTCGAATTAATTCTCTCGAGATGTTTGTTAGATTTAGAGCAAATGATGTCTGGAGCAAATGTCCGATTCGCCCTCCCTGCTGCTAAAATAGATTAGCACGGTTAATACGACGAAAACCTCAGCCAGTGAAACTGGCAAGTACTGCAGTTATGCCTACAAATGTCAGTAAAGTAATAAATCTTTCCGCAAATCAGAAATTAGCAGAGTTAATTGATGTACCGATGCCAAAAAAAAGAAAAAGAAAAAAATTAACTGCTAGTCTGATAGCGGGAAGCGGTCTTCGTGTTACATGATACCAATTATAATAAAATGTTTAAGCGTATATCTGATGATTCGTTCGACATTGACGCGCCAGTTCTCAAAAATGAGTCTGTGCGTGATTATCAATATTATTCTTATGATGCAAAAACACCAGATGCAGGGGGACTAATTGAATTACAGGTTCAGGATACAAGTAGATATTTTTTGCCCTGTGAGGCATTTATTGAGATGGAAGGTGTACTTTTAAAAGCAGATAATACAGCATATGGTATTGGTGATCGAGTAGGTTTTGTTAACAACGGTGTTATGGAGTTGATGATGGTAAAGTGACACTAACAAAATTGTCACTGTGGATGCCAACAATGACTCCATCCATCATCGAAGAACAGCGATTACTTTCTTTGATGAATCAAGTTGGTAAATCATTATTACCATGGTTGACGATGACCACAGATAGTGCCCTCGTTAACAACGCTGGATTGCTTACATGGCAAATACCATCACATTAAGGAATGTCAGCACCACGACATATATTCGTTGCGCTTCAGTCAAATACCAGGATAGATAGACAACAAGGAAATCCAATGGTATTTGACTCATTTGGAGTTTCTGAAGTTCCTTTGAGGATAAACGGTCATCAAGAACCCTCTGAAGATATTTTACTAGATTTTGAACATAATCATGTTGCGCGTGCTTATGATCGATTAATGTCATATATGGGACCAGTGTCCAGAACATCGACACCGGTCTACAGATATCTCAGCGCGATTTTACAATGTTGTATCCGGTTTATTACTTCTCGTTGGAACACTTGGATTTATTCAGACAATCGGTCGTTGATATACACTTCCGAGCTCGTGTAGGTCGAGTACCAGCAGCAGTTGTTGGTCCACCGGCTATTCTCGGTGGTGCTAGAGCAATCTCGATCATACTCAGTGACAAAAAAGCAATGTTACTTGAAGGTGTTGGTGGACGAATGCGAGTTATTGATGCACCAGTAGAAAACATGTAACGCATTAATTAGATCGCAGCAATATTAATAAAAATGTCGTACATCCACGTTAATGTCACTCTGACTCAAGGTCAAGTAAAAAAAGCTTCAATCGAAATCAGCAAAACAATGCGGGGTAAAACTATCATTAACGCGAGATCATATTGCACATGGTGGTCCAAATAAATTGTCGTTAACCAAGACTCAACTTAAACACTTCAAGAAAGCCTTAAAATCAAAAACTAGAGTTCAACTTGAACTCTCTTCAGCCGCAATCGCAAATATGATTAAAACCGGTGGTATATTTCCACTTCTTGCAGCTATACCCGCATTAATAGCTGCTGCCGCACCTGCAGTCGCAAAAGCTGCCGCGTGAGGTGCTGTAGGAACTGCTGCTGAAATGGCATTAACGAAAGCAACTGGGCAAGGATTTTAAAAAAAGAGGGGAGAGTCTAAGATTACCAGGGACACCACATTGGTACGGAAAGGGTTTGAAACTTCCAGGCAAACACTGATGCCTATGTCTAATTTGGATTTACTTGATGCTGCCAAGAAACTAAATATAACAAGTTTCCGAGGGGTGTTGATGCGGGATCAATTACCAAAACGACCAAAAAGTGCTGAAACCGGCATTATTAATCTTGATTCAAGTTCTGGTCCAGGAACTCACTGGGTTGCTTACGCGATTGATCCAAGTGAAATTGTTTATTTTGATTTTTATGGACTTCCTCCACCACGAGAATTTCTTTGGTACACCTTGACATCGTCAAGGACAACAAATATTCCAATTTGGTATTCAACATTACCAACACAATCTTTGACAGATCCACCACTATGTGGTCGTGAAGTAATTAATGTACTTAATGCTATATCAAAATTTTCATTGCCTCCACACAAAATTGTTCATTTATATTCTAGTCATACGTATAATGGTTGATATTTACGGAAGATCTCTCACACGAGAAGGCAAAGCGCAAACCGATATTGATTTATCAAAATATGCAACTAAAGATTAAATATCTGATCTCATGAACTTGTCGGGGGTTGACCAAGATGAGGTTGTTGTTTTTGAGGACCGATACGGTGTTTTAAAAACCAGTAACATTAAATAGAATGATATAGTCAGACGAGTTCTTGGTGCGGTCACGGATAATATCCCGGTATGTACTGACAAGCGGAAAAATCAGAGACTCGAGTATATCTATATCGCAAATCAGAGATGAAACTGTAAAAAGTGTTGCTAATCGTTTAAAATTGACCGGTGATACAATGATAAATCAATGATGAATTCCAGCGTAGAATAAAATCACTAACAGGAAAAGAATCCAAGATAGCAATAACAGTCCACGAACCAATATTGTCAGCCGCGATCGAGATACGTTCTACCGATTACGCTGTAGATTTATATCAAAGTTCGATCAGAACAGTGTTCGGATGGCATGAAATTCCACCTGCGGTGCTGGAGGCACTACCAGAACCGAAAAAGTCTATGTCACGGACAAACAATCATACCACGATATTAACCCCTAATATAAAGATGTTTTAGATATCATAAAATAATCAGTGTTTAGTAATAATATTGAATTCTACAGTAAGAACCATATAATTGACATTTTACTTATGAACAATATGGAAGCAGCACTGAAAATATAACTATTCTTATACATAAAATTACTGAATATTTTGAATATATTAATCAAAATCATAAAATACAACTACAACGACTACGACAGCGCTTCCAGGAACATCTTTTTGACCTTGTCTCGGCAAGGAGTTCACGCAGTGAAATCATTAAGTCTATCGAGATATTAAATCAGCTTGTATCTGACATGGAATATATTAACCAGCGAGTAATCGAGGCAACAATTAAATGTACTAATAATCGCGACAAACAAGATTTCTTGACCTCGTTCTCGTTGACGGAAACCACGCTACGGGATTTTAAATTTCTCGGGTATAACGCAGACGAATTAAGAAAGTGAGTCAATGATATCATCGATGAATTCTTCGTTAATATACTTGCGCAGTACAAAAAAACACTACCCGAGCCGACTATTCTCAAGAACAACAATAATCCAGTCGGAGAAGGAAGACATGACTCCCCGGAAATCGTAAATATAACATCGGTTGTCGCAGTCAATCTTGCTTGTGATGTAATCGACAACAGTTACAGCACTGACACAACAATATCAAATCAAGCACTGCAGGGATTTATGTCACAGAATTAGGCGAAAATTTAATTTATTTCTTCTTGAATTACAAACTAATTTTACTATTTTTTTTGTTTCGTCGTACATGCGTTACCTGGGGTGAATAAGTGGTTTTTTCCAATGTAAGCGGCATGTAACGATTTGCATGTGCCTGACTTCGAATCACTTGAAGTCAGGAACATTAGAATCACGGGGTGCACGGTAATTTTGCCGTGAATTCTGCTCACCTATTTGAGGATATATAAGGCAGAATATTTCTGATAATATTACGGGACCAAAAGTATCTTATGACAGGAAAGATAGCTCGTCATTCTTTCTCCAGCCAAAGGGGTGAGTGTTAAATTTATATTTCGTTTTATTGTGAATTTTATTCAGTTTATCATTTCATGTAATGATGCCTTTATTACAATGCAGATTTAAACGTGGAGTATTTGGAATTACTAGTCACTATTAGACTTTAAATGCAATAGCGTAATCTAAGTTGTAGATTGTTTTAGAAAAAACTATTATTAGTTTGGTCTCTTTATTGTAGCTGATATTGTAGCGGAGCATCTCTGATTTGTAGCGGAACGTCTCTGATATTGTAGCGGAACGTCTCTGAATTGTAGCTGAACGTCTCTGAATGTCTCTGAATTGTAGCTGAATGTGATTGATTGTGCCGTGATTGTGTTGTTTAATTGTGCGATCGAATTGAGGTATCTGACTGTCTGTCTGTCGGATTGTCTGTCTGTCTACATCTGTCGTGATGTGTAAATATCCGGAAATCTAGAAGTCTGAGTGTCGGAGCTGTCTAGGGGTGTAAACATCCGTGATGGCATCTAGGTATTTGGGAACGTTGGTTCTAGTAGATGTTGTATGCTGTCTGTACGTATAACTGTGGTGAATCCGTGAAGGGCAAGTGACCGATAAAAGTATTGAGTCAACCCTAGGTATTCGGAGAAGCTGGGCGGCGATTCAACAGTTGGTGAATCGTACGGTTATACAGGGTCGAGACACATGTGTGTGTTGCAATTGTAGTACAATTGAATACATTGTTATATTTACATAGTTACTTCAAATCACAGTAGTTTTTCAAGGGATTACATGAATCTCAATAAAAGTTAGCAACTTGATTAAATATATGTATATGTTCGTGCTAGTTGTCGCAATCCATACGTTCGATAGTATAGTTTAATGTTTGTATTTATTATCGCAATTTATACTTGCGTTAATATAACTTTTGTAAAGGTTCCTTGGATCTGTATATTGTCCAGGAGATTCCTTGTATCTGTGTTTATTTTATATTAATATTTAATTTATTTTTGAATTGTGAATAGTTGTGTAGCGTGATTGTGGGTTGAATGCATGAGTTTTTCTGTTGATACATCAATATTTTTCATTAATACTTTATTTAATATATTTACATTATCTTTCACATATTGTGTTTGTGTTGTTCATTTAATCCACCATCCACTCGGTAACAATTCTGTTACAATGGTGTCAGAAGTGGGATCGCTGGATTAAGTGAACTGTCAATCATTTTTGTGAAAGTATACATTTAATGTTTATATTTGAGCGTGACCTTCTTGACAAGATAATACTCAAGTAGGGGTTTTTTTTTGTTTAGTTTATCTAGGTCCGTGTGTCCAGTATAAACGTATATAAAGCATTGGTTTGGTTACCTTCATCAGGAAGATAAGGTCAGCCTGTGTTATAAATATCTATATTCATATTACAATTGTCATGTCATCCCTTAAGGGCTTGGTTGCCTTAGGCAAAGAATTTGGGTATGAAGGTGAAAGTCTACGGAAATTTATTCAGGAAGAACAAGCCCGGGAAAGGGAAGAAAGGGTAAAGGCAAGGGAATTAGAAAGGGAATCCGAAGAAAGGAAACGGAAATTAGAAAGGGAAGCCGATGAAAGGAAATGGGCCTTTGAGAAGCAAAAGATAGGATTAGAGAAGGAAGAGATAGAATTAGAGAAGCAGGCCGAAAAGGACCGGATAGGATGGGAAATGGAAGCGGAGGAAAGGCGTATAGAGTTAGAAAAACGAACAAAAGTAGAAATGTTAGAGTTAGAAGAAAAAGCAAAGCAACGGTATCATGAGCGTAAGGTAGAATTAGCAACATCTGGAAGAGAGCACGATTCTGCCTCTAACAAATTAAGGGGCCCCAAACTACCTCCCTTTGACGATGAAAAAGATAACATGGATAGCTATCTTCATCGTTTTGAGCGGTATGCCGAAAACCAGAAGTGGAGTCGAAATGACTGGGCACTGCAACTTAGTGCTCTATTAAAAGGTAAAGCGCTGGATGTATACTCACGACTTCCTATGGACGATGTGTTTAAGTACGACGTCCTAAAGGAAGCACTTATTAAAAGGTACGAGCTCACTGAACAGGGTTTTCGTAAAAAGTTCAGGTATAGCAAGCCCGATAAGGGAGAACCTTTGGTCAGTTCACCGTTAGAATTGCGAACTATTTTGAGCGGTGGATTGAATGCGGCAAAGCGGTGAAAACGTTTGAAGGGTTGACTGATGTCTTGCTCAGAGATCAATTATTTAATACAGTTGGGCGAGAATTAGATCAATTTCTGAAAGAGAAAGTCTTCACGAACGTAAAAGATATGGCTAAGCAAGCCGATTTCTTTGCCGAAGCTCATGGGGGAACCCAGAACGTGGTTTCAAAAGATTTTAAGTCTTTAAACCAGTCTGCGAGACCGATGCCTAGGGAGCGTGTGAAATCAGCTGAGGTAAATAGGTCAGTTAGGAATCCAGGTATTCAGCGTGTGCAATGTTACTTGTGTAATGCATGGGGTCATGTTCAAAAAGACTGTCCTAAAAAAAGGGACTTGTACATAAGGTAGCAGTGGCTATACAAAGTAAAGGTATATCTGATAATATCCTACAGGTAGAACCATGTATTCATTCGCTTGGCACGTGTCTATTTCCTGAAGCACGTGTACCAACCGCGAGAGGGTTTATCAACGGTCGAGAAGTCGTAGTATTACGTGACACTGGTTGCACGGGCGTAGTGATCAAACGTAGTCTCGTGCAGGATAACCAAATGCTCGGGTGGGAGTCCCCAGATATGTTACTTGATCAGACGATCGGTCGCATTCCCGTAGCAAGGATCACGGTAAAAACACCTTTCCTAACGGGAACTGTTGATGTCTTTAGTATGTAAAACCCTATTTACGATCTGACGATCGGTAATGTTGAAGGTTCCCGTCTTCCAACCATGACCGATTTTAAAATACTTTTGGCCCATGCAATCGAAACGCGAGCGCAAACACGGCGAGAGAAAACATGTTTCATAAATTAATAGTCCCTGAACCGATCTCAGGAATTTCGCGTGATGATTTCAAACAGGAGCAAGAACGTGATGAATCCATCAAAACAATTGTTGAGAAAATCACGTCCGTGGTGTGGTGAATCCGTGAAGAGCAAGTGACCGATAAAAGTATTGAGTCAACCCTAGGTATTCGGAGAAGCTGGTCGGTGAATCGTACGGTTATACAGGGTCGAGACACATGTGTGTGTTGCAATTGTAGTACAATTGAATACATTGTTATATTTACATATTTACTTCAAATCACAGTAGTATTTCAAGGGATTACATGAATCTCAATAAAAGTTAGCAACTTGAGTAATTACATTTATATGTTCGTGCTAGTTGTCGCAATCCATACGTGCGATAGTATAGTTTGATGTTTGTATTTATTATCGCAATATATACTTGCGTTAATATAACTTTTGTAAAGGTTCCTTGGATCTGTGTATAGTCCAGGAGATTCCTTGTATCTGTGTTTATTTTATATTAATATTTAATTTATATTTAAATTGTGAATAGTTGTGTAGCGTGATTGTGGGTTGAATGCATGAGTTATTATGTTGATACATCATTATTTTTCATTAATAATTTATTTCCTAAATTTACAGTATCTTTCACATATTGTGTTTGTGTTGTTCATTTAATCTACCATCCACTCGGTAACAATTCTGTTACAATTTGTTCTTTATTCATTTGCACCGAAAGACCCACCAGGATTTCCGATTGTACAAGAACCAATCAATTCTGTCTATCTGCGCTGTCATAATCGTTACTTGTCAAGAATAAATTTCAAACTAACTGACCATCTGGGCATTTACTTGATTTACAAAATGAAACATTGTCAATAAATCTGTATGTGAAATCGTAAGATTTCCAATCAAAGATAGTCATCTTAAGAATTTACGCGAATTCCTGTCAAGACAAGGGGGCAAAAAAATACCAAGAATTTTTTTTTAATTACACTTTCATTTCCACGTTTCACTATCTAGTATTTTTTTAGTTGTCTCACGCGAGTATTGATAATCTTTTTCGCTTCATATTCTTGAGATAGTTCGTATCTAATTTTTTCAATTGCGCGAGACAACAAGACGAATTCCACAACTTCGTCTTCTTTTACTGTAGCCAGCGATTGATACAACGCAGTCTTAATTTTCTTTATAAATCGATACGTTGATGGTAACATGTATCTTCCTTCGTGCTCACATTCTTTCAATGTTTCGAAATCGGAAATAATTTTTTCAGGATCCAACTCGTCGGATATATTTATGGTGTTTTTTAAATTTGTAATAGCAGAAATTACATTGTTGATATTTTCAGAATTCATTATTTACATATAATATATTTATTTAAAATAAAAGAATGTGGGTCATTGCTGAACCTTTTTTGAAGCATATTTACAGCAGCATTGTATGTACAGCAAGGACGGCACAACACATAAAGCATATTATTTACAGCATTGTATTTACATTATTTACAGTAAGGACGGCACAATCTTATGTGAACTCCTAGGGTGCCACCGCATCTTAGCGAGTCCAGAAGATACATATATTCACATAAGAACATCAACTTAATTAACTTAACTAAGGACGGCACAATCTCGCAAACCTCTAGGGTGTCCATGACACTTCAAAGCAGGCTCAAGGAGATACAAACTCCTGCATGTCTCAGACATGAGCGAGTGTGTAGACAGCACAATACTAAACGGATACAACACTAACTTAACTAAGGACGGCACAATCTCCCAAACCTCTAAGGTGTCCATGACACTTCAAAGCAGGCTGAAGAAGATACATTTATACAAACTCCTGCATGCCGCAGACATGAGCGAGATTTAACCAAGGACGACACAACATATATGGTACAGTATTTACATATCTACATATTTACAGTAGAGACGGCACAACACTAACTTATCCTAAGGACTGCACAAACATACGGGGGTTTTCTCTACATTCAACTTTGCACACCTTCCCAATAAAATCAACCCATGGAGTAAGTACAAAACAAGTACTCACCCACGGATGCGCTTCGTTATGATCGGATTATGATGACAGTTTCAATACATTATGATGTTTAATACTTTCTATACTTGCTTATATTTCGACCTTTTTTACTGAAAATTAGATTAATGCAAAATAGGAGTCATATTTTAAGTGCAACATGCATATAGCAGTAATCTATGGAAACTCCAGATGTTTTCATCTACATCAGATTACTGTGAATTCAAAGATTTTATGTTTCTGTGCTACTATTCCCATTCAGAAATGTGTATATGGTATATACAGTGTATTGACTTTATCTGTTTAATGAGAGCATTTCTTACACATTATTTATATCTAGTTATTTGGATTTTAAAATATTACAGGGTATTTAATGCTACCAACCAAAAAGTGAAGTGTCAATGTAGTATTATAGCATGGTTATTTACTAGCCTGTATATATTGCTTCAATTTTTGAGCAAGTAACATCCAGTATTTGTATTAATTTTGTGTTTTGCTGTATAAACACTGTTTTATGCAATAGCAGCTTTGGTTTAAGTTGTATTTTCCTGTTCCATAACTTAGATTTTTAATTCCCATGTGATATTCCCTTTGTTTTCTGCCAGTGTACCTAGCCCAGTAAGCCCTTTGCTTCTTCAGGCAGCACTGACTTGTTCTCAGCTTGATAATCCTTTTTATCAAGCTGCAAATTTATTCTGTATACTTGTTCAGTGCCAAATAGAGTATGTATAGAGGATCTCAAATGGGTAATATTTAATATTGAATTTATGAAACAGGTTGAATTATATCCAGCTTTTGTGAGCCTTGGTGAGGAAAAGCTGGACATTATTCAGTTAGTTTCATAAATATAATATTAAATCATTACCCATTTGAGATTCAGTTTATCACAGTTTTATTTTAATGGAAATTCTTGAGAGAGAATGAAGGAATAATTTTGTTCATTCTTAATCAGTTACTGCATCATTCATGTGTTGCATGTAAATAGTCCGAGATGTAGTTCTACAGTAATTAAGATTTAAAAGTAGATTGTTTTTAAAAATTATAACCAAAAAGCATGTGTCATCCAATTAAATAAAAAAATTTACACAGACAAAATCATTTTTCAACACAGAATGTATAATGCGCATGATGTCATATAGTTTGATTCCAGTTAAGGTAGACAATCCATGTTAACACTTAAAGTATGTCAGTTTCACTGCTAAGCATTCTATTGCTAGGATCATCATGTTAAATGATGATTACAGGATACAGAAATTCCTGGAGATACTGTATTTGTTACCAGCTATTTGCATTATCATTTGGAACTATAGACCACAGAAGACATACAGAATGTTTATTTAGAGTCAGCATTGCATCACATAAGAAACATCAACTCATTTGTGCCATTTTACCATGTAAAAATACTGTGGTTGGATAAAATTCTGTCAAGCAGCAGAGGGGGCGAATCAGACGACATTTTTTTAAGTAAGCCCTCATGAATAAGGGGCTTAAACCAATGAAATCAATGAAATCAGTCAATGGTATAGGCAAAAAAAATCAATGAAATCAGGCAAAAAATAATAATGAAAAATCAATGAAATCAATGAAATCAAAAAAAATGACTAAGCCTCCATTCGATTTTCAACCGAATATTTGATCCAGTCCGGTCCTAGGGTGAAAATCCTTTCAGGACTTTACAAACAGACTAATCGCTAACACCTCGTCTTGTAAATCAATCAGATTATTGGACTGGTCAGTGAGTTTGAAATTAATTCTGGTTAATGAATTATTATGACATCGCATATAGACTGGATTCACCGGGGATTCAATAATTAAAAATCCTGGAGGAGCTGTTGGTGCAAATGAATACAAAATATACCCCTGCTGAGCTTGATTTGATCGTTCGAGATTTATTTGATAGCTTCCTTCGATAACATCACATACTAAATTGATCGCTATCACCGATGAAATATTCACATTGAACGGAGCAATATGCCTGCCACCACCATCTGGGTCATTATTATGTTTGAGGATTTTTATTTCCGGTGATGTTGTTTTTTTCCATGCATCATGAATTATTTTAAAACCAACATCGATGGTGTCACTGAGAAGTTTTTTTAGTTTTGGTACGTTATATCCTGGTAGTTTGAATGTGGGGATATCTTCAACGCGGATTTTATAATCTGATGCAAATCCGTCTCTCGATATGGGATTATCTTCATCTAATATATCCTGAATAATTTTTAAATTAAATGTTTCCATATCGTCGATAATTTTGTTGCATGTTTCTACGACGCTGATAAATTCATCTCGGGTGAGAGAGCCGGATTTAAGAGATATTAACAACAGCGAAAAATCATTATTCATTGCCTTGAAATTGTCATTGATTTTAAGATCGTGAGCAGTAAGAAATCTCTCTGCCTTATTTATTATATTGTGAAGGATATTAAAAGAATCTGTAGTGACTTGGTGATCTTTATAACTTTTTACTGGATTATTGGGTTTTATCCTGTCGGTGATATAATCAGTTTTTTGTGGTTCTGGTAAATCAACGGTTTTTCCCCCGGGTGGTAATTCAGGCCATCCTAGTACGGTTCTAATAGAACTCTGATAGATATCTACGACGTATCCTTCTGTGCTTATTTCAATGGCAGATGATAGTGTTGGCTCATGAACCGTTATAGCTATTTTTGACTCTTTTCCAGTAATCGATTTTATTCTACGTTGCAATTCATCATTGATTTGTTCAATTTGGTATGATCCGGTTGGTATGGAAACAACATTCCAGTCTGGGGTACCGTCGTCTTTATTCTTATTTGCAAATACCAGTGAATTATTCGGTTGTTGACCACCAAATGATTTTGACCTAATATTTGGCCAGCTGTGATACACTCGTAATTTTGCTAGCGCGATTTCCTTCACTGGGACCGGAGAGGGGAAATTCACACTGAATTCTGGATTCGTTGATGTTATTGAGATCATGCTGGTTTGTACTGGGTTTGTGTTCTCCACTATTTGTTGAAGTAATTCCATCTGTGTTGTCATTGTTATTATACTCATGTTGTTGTATTTCTAATTTTGACATCGCAGAATCATATATATCTACCATCGCTGAAAACTCACTCTCTGATATAATTGTATCATCGAGAGATGACGATATCATTGAGGATAATTGCGAGTATGCAGTGGACACAACATGAAATTGAATTATGTAGTCTTGTAGTTTTCGTTGGCTGCATGATGATATTTTTTTTGTGATTATTGAAATAATTCCATCGATTGTTGTTGCCGCAGAAATGCAAATTGGAACAGCTATCGGGGCCATCATTGTTACTGAAGACAGTATAATACCGGCTCCGGTGATTACACCACTCACAGCGTACACAGTAACATCAATTGCGGTAATTCTCCTGCGATATTTTTTAATTTTCATTGCATACTCCTCAGACAGGGTTTTGAGTCTATTTTGATACTCTCTGACCTGATCATAGCGATATTGCGATGATGAAATCATTTTTATTTTAAATACGCTAGCGTTTTCAATTGAAACCGTTAGTGAAATTACTTTGCAATTTTCAACTTAAATCCGCTACGAATTCCACATACCATGTTGTTGAAACCCTAACCAAATTTTTATCAGTAGCTGTTATCGTCAACTTTTCAGTTGTATTCTTGTCGATGATCGTTGAAATCGTATTATTGACCCCGGATGAACTGGACGATGAAATATTAAATTGAGTCAATGGTGTTACTAGTGTTAATCGATAAATACCCTTGACGGTTGCAGTGATATCTAATTTGTTGTTTGTAGGTGTCCACGCAAATGATCCGTGTTGGATCGTGTATACTACGTTATTGGTTTTCTCATGAGGAATTTTTGTTTTTTCAATAACTGTTATCATCCTCGAAAAATCATTTTTGATGGCCTCGGTGAAGATTTTCGTCTCATCAATAAACGTTTGAATTTCAGCGATAGATGGTGTAACTACCATTGGAGACCCAAAGAACTTATGAATGACATTTCTACGAAATTGAGTATAATTTTTCAAATGATCTTCAAATTCTTTATTGTATTCAGTGAATTTATCTGTAATAGTCGAGAAGAGTACACCTGGTTTGAGTTTACCCTGATCGGAAAATAACGCGATAGTATTCTCGATTGCGTTTTGTTGTTTAACTAAAATATCATCCAACGATACATTACTGGTTTTCAATTTACCCTGTTTGTCTTGAAATACAACTATCTCATTAGGATCAACATTTACTAAATTCAACGTCTCAGCGATTTCATCTTCAATTATTTTTTTTATATCCTTGATAGAATCAGGGGTTGCAGTGCCATCGGGTTTGGGTTTCAGAAGTCTTCCCCAAATATCAATCATGATATTTTATACACCTCTCTCTAAAAAGCGATTACTAGTGTAGTCATTTACGACAATGTGTGGTGGTTTTCTAGATGCTGAAATAGCGTTAAGGACATTTAATACTTCACTGCCGCATATTGGTGGGTCATTGATTTGTTGTGTTGGTAGCGTAGAATACCAAGTCTTCATTGGAAAATTTTTTATATAACGCATAAACTCTTTTGGCGGGGCTAATCCATATGAATCAAAATAGACAATCCCACGAGGATCAATAGCGTATGCAACCCAGTGAGTTCCAGGTCCGGTGCTGTTATCGAGATTAATAATACCTGTTTCAGTTTTGTTTGGTTGATGTGGTAATTGATCTTTCATAAAAACACCTCTGAAATTTTTAATCGCTAGCTTTTTAGCAGCATCCATTAAATCAAAATTGGACATAGGAATCAAAGATTCCTCAATTAATAAACCGGTCCTAGTCTTAGGCCTGATCCGTGAACGGATCTCCCGCTGTATCATGAATACGGGGTTCCTGGTAGTCTTAGAACCTTTCCGCTGTACCATGAATACGGGGTTCCTGGTAGTCTTATACCCTTTCCCTTTTTTTATATCCTTGTCCAGTTGCTTTCTTTAGTGCCATTCCTGCTGCAGTACCAACGGCTCCTAACGCCGCTGCTTTAGCCACTGCTGGGGCTGCTGCTGCAATCAATGCTGGCATTGCCGCTAACAATGGAAATATACCGCCTGTTTTAATCATATTTTTGATAGCAGCCGCAGAAAGAGTAATCTGGACACCTTTTTTTGCTACAAGTGCATCATTGAAATGTTTTATTTGACGAGTTGTCAGCGATAATTTATTTGCACCACCAGTCATTTGATTAGGTTTCAACGTGATTGTGGTTCCACATTTTTTAGCCGATTCTGATTGCAATTTTTTGATTTGACCGGGTGTCAAGGACACATTGATATTACTATATGACATTATACATAATAGATTGATTCTAAATCGTTTACAATTTCAATGGTGAAATTGCACAGCAATTTCCAATCAAAGATTTTCTACTGGGGCATCTACCACTCTCATTCTTCCTCCAACACCTTCAAGTAGCATTGATTTATCACTGAGAATGACAGCAACCGCTCTATAATTAGCAATAGCACCACGAGTCACATTAGCTCTAAAATGTATATCAACAACAGATTGTCTCATCAAATCAAGATGTTCCAATGAAAAGTAATAAATTGGATACAGATTCTTAAAATCATATTGTGATATTTGCAAACCAGTATCCACATTTTGATCACGTGCCATAAATGACAACAATCTATGATACACGCGTGCAATATGATTTTCTGTGTAATTAAGTTGTATATCCTCGGATGGTTCCTGCTGGCCGTTTATTCTCAGTGAGACGTCTTTCACACCTAATTGATCAAATATCATATGGCTGGAGAGTTGATTGCCAACTCGTGTGTTATCCTGTAACGCAATAAATATATGACGTGGCGCAGCAACACCTTGTTTTGATGCTAGGTTCCACGTGAATAACCCGTTAATATCTGATTGCTTCACATCTGTACTCACTGATAACCAACTTAACAACGACTTTCCTCCTTGGTCCATAAATGATAGTAATCGTTCTTCTGCGGTGATTGCTGGAGTCAACACTGGCATCCACAATGATATTTTTGTTAAATTGACTTTACCGGCATCAGCATTGGGAGTTGCAGCATCTGCTGGAATCCTCCAAATTGCGTCATTATCATCACTCTTTCGTACAAGCGATACTGTATGCTTCGCCCCGTAGATAACTTTTCGGACGTTTCTACAGACTCCAAATATATGATGCAGTGGAATCGCGCATGAAAATGATTTACGCCCCCTCCCTAACATTGATATACGTGTTGCAGCTCCTAGATTGAAATTATCATCTTTGTTTATAATCATATTCTCGACATCAGCATCACTATTATCACGTTTTTTTGGTCGTCTTATAATAAATTGATTTCCACCAGCGGTATTTGTAACATCTTTTGCAAACATCATAGAGGGTCCTGCTGATCTTGTATAATCATCAGAATATCTCGCTAACCCTATGATTGTTGTAGCCACATCAACATCGCGATCTATGGACTCAATTTCTTTTCCATCAATGAGATATTTTGCACTCTCAAATAACGCCATAATACCATTATTGACAAAACCGACTTGAGTACCAGCTGGATACAGTGCTGGTACAGCAGGAGTATCAGCAGCTGTTACAATTTCTCCTTCGATTTCAATAAACGCTTCACAGGGTAAAAAGTATTTACTGGTATCATGGACTTGAAGATCAATTCTTGCTCGACTATTTGAGTCTATGGCATGATAGGCGTAATATTGATAATCGCGTACAGAATCATCCTTGCCAACTGGGGCATCTATATCAAATGCTGGATCAGGTGACTTTTTGAACATTTTATTCTATTTATCAGAGTCTAAATCGTGAAAAACGCTAGCGTTTTCTACTTAGTTTTTTAAAGCCACTTCCCGCTATCATATTTGGGTCGGGGGTTAAAGCCATCGACGCTAATTTTTCATCTACTGCGTTATTTATAATTTTACTAACACTTGCAGGCATTTCTGCTGTAGAGGGTAACGGTTTCTTTTTTCGCCTCACTAATGATGTTATTTTATTCTTCACAGTTGAAAATGCCTTTCCGGCAAGATCTCCAACAGCACCAATACCCTTATCACGAATAACATCAATGGCTTTCATTGATAATTGTTTAGCTAACGGCATCACTTTTGGGGCCATTCTTGCAAATAACCCTGCAATGGTATTGCCGAGGCCATCTCCGTAATATGCTCTATAAACCGGAAACCGTGAATTAACTACATAGACTGGGGTTGGTTTATAATGATTGTGATGTATGATCATTATTTGAAATCAGAAACAATTTTTCAATTGTAAAACAATTTGTCAATCGCTGTGATACCCATTTGCTAACTCGTCAATGAAATCTCGATATGTTTTGATATCCATGATACCGCCGGCAAATAACCGTCTACAGATATCAGCTGCTTCATTAATTATTTCCGGTGAATTATTTCCAGCTCGGAACCCTCCGATTAAAACATCTAATCGTGATATATCATTGATAACACTATCAGGACAAGTGTTTCCAACTAGACGATTTTCCCCTGAAATCCCACTCCTGAAACTTTCATCCATTGAGGGTTGTAAATAATCAAGAGGATCATCATCAAGTTCTTCTTGTTTTTTTTGTCTTCTTGTTTGTCTACGTGTTGGTGTTTGACGTCGTTCTTCTATTTCTCGTTGTCGCTCTTCTATTTGTTCTCTTTTATAATTACTAATTCCCCTTTGAAATTCCTTGTATCCCATCTCATCCCTATTCAAACGACCAATCCCTTTATTTAGTTTATACAAATTATCGAACCAATCATTACTTGATATTCTATTATTCTTATACTCGTCCTTTAAAAAATCTTTTTTTGAATTATAGCTTTGAGCAGCAAAATTACCAAAAGCTTGATAATCCTTTGGTTTGAATAAACTAGGTTTTTTTATTAATGTTTTAGCATGATCAGTAAATTTATTCAACAGAGAAACAGTCGTTTTTTTCGGATTAGTAGGTGGTTCAGTTTTTTCAGTTTGTTCAGTTTTCGCTGCTAGTTTTTCAAGTACAGAAATAAGACCCTCTTCTTTTCTTTTACCGTCAGGATCATCTCCCAGTATAGCACGCTCTACCCCTTTCGTTGCTGTGGTTACTGGTTTAAACAATTCTTCAGATCCCGCAGCAAAGTCAGTTTGTAAACTCTGTCGTTGTTGCAGTTTATTCCTGACAGAGTCACGAATTGGTACAAATCTCTTAATTGCATCTAATCGTTCACGAGCCAATCGGGTTGTTAATGCTTCATTGACCATTATTTGAAATCAGAAACAATTTTTCAATTGTAAAACACTTTTTCCCACTTTTTTGACATGTCGGATGATTTTTAACACCATCATGGAAGTGTTATTTCATCCTATCAATGATGAGGGAACTATCATAATTGTATATAAAATAAATAATACTGATACTTCCCTCATTCTTTTTTTGACATGTCGGATGATTTTTGATACGGTCATGGAAGTGTTATTTGATTATTTTAACGGCTCTATCATTGATGAGGAAAGTGCCATAATTGTATATAAAATAATTAATACTGGCACTTTCCTCACTTTTTTAACATGTCGGATGATTTTTGATACGGTCATGGAAGTGTTATTTGATTGTTTTAACAGCTCTATCAGTGATGTTGAAAGTGTGGAATTCTCTAATAAAATAATTAATATCACACTTTCAACATTCGATTTTTTGACATGTCGGATGATTTTTAACACAGTCATGGAAGTGTTATTTGATTGTTTTAACGGCTCTATCATTGATGAGGGAAGTATCATAATTGTATATAAAATAAATAATACTGATAGTTCCCTCATTCAATTTTTGACATTCCCTTGAGGGTCGGCTAAAAAAAAATGATATGGTCGGGCAATCAAAAAATGATAAATGATCGGGTAATCAAAAAATGATAACGGGTCAGGCAATCAATGGTCGGGTAATCAATTTTCTTGAATTAATGCTCGTAGGTTTCTAATTTTAGAGTTGACTTCTTTTTTCAATTCGTATTCGTTACCTAATTCTTTTCGTATCCCTTCTACGATAGTATACAACGGAACGAACACACTGATGTCACTTGAAAATGAAAGAGAGTCTCTAATAGAATTCTGAATTCTTTTGATGAGTGCATATTTCTTGGGCAGCATATACTTGTTAGTGCTAACTCCGTATTCTATATCCTGAAAATCCGACTTGATTTGATCAGGATTTAACCCATCTGATAGTTTGATATCCTGATTTTTCAATTTTGCTATTTCAACTATGATGCTATTCATGTTTTCAGAATTCATTATTCTATAACAACGACATATCTCTAATTGAAAAATATGACGCATCAGACATAACTAAATTGAATTTTCTGTCCGGTCCTTTTTGAAATCGCCGATCGACAAACCCCCTCTGCAACGAATCGTACTGAGGGTGAACAAATATCGAAATGCCTACCGGCGCTGGTTATTGATTGAAATATTTTTTCTTCGTTAGTTATCGTATTCAAAGATTTTACTGGTCTCGCTTTTTTTGAGCAAATGCCAGTCTTTCCTCGTTTGGTATTCTCAATTTGAGTAACAGCCTGCAGATTTGATAAAGAATTGTTTTTCGGATTAGAATCCTTGTGATCAATGACAGAATCATCCTCGATCAATCCATAAAAACATTCAAATGCGAAACGATGATTGAGATAAGTTTTCTTCCCAACAGTAAACATCAAGTACCCTTGATTATTCACAGCACCAACTGATTTCTTTAGTCTACGGTTTCTTACAACACCATCACTGGATGCCTCATAATTTGTAATCAAGGGATGCTGTCTGAATTCTTGGTTCATTCGTATACATAATACTATTGTTTGTCTAATTCATTGTTTGGTTCAATAATGAACCTTTCGATGTAGTCTTGAGGGGTTCTTATGATTTTGTCAAGGACGTTGTCAGGGTCAGAGACTTTTTCAGGGTCATAATTTCTGATTGATTGTCCATTTTTTATTCTTTTATCATAATAACGCTTCAATTCCCTGTATCGCTTACCACCGCAATTCAGACATAATCGTGATTTCCCCCTGACCCCAACCCCACATCGAATACAAGGTAACGGACCAAGGCTTCCACGACGAAAGCTTTGCATATGATACCCACAGAACTCATTTCTGCATGATTTGTTACACGGGATTACTGATCCAATCATAAGCCATTTGCAGTGATTCATTATACATAAATCTTTCATTTAAATGCTTGTTTTAATTATAGCATGATGGAGTTCAAGAGATTGACTTCGAAAAATGCTAAATTCAATGCTGATAAGGAGTTTAAGAGATTATTGAAAATTAATCCTAAATTTAATATCGATAAACCCAAAAAACGTCCAATAGACGGAAACATGAAAGAGTTTAAGAGATTATTGAAAATCAATCCTAGATTTAATCTCGATAGACCCAAAAAACGTAACAAACGTCCAAAACGTCCAAGAGACGGAAACATGAAAGAGTTTAAGAGATTATTGAAAATCAATCCTAGATTTAATCTCGATAGACCCAAAAAACGTGTAGTAGACAGAAACATGAGAGAGTTTAAGAGATTATTGAAAATCAATCCTAGATTTAATCGCGATAGACCCAAAAAACGTAGCAAACGTCCAATAGACGGAAACATGAGGGAGTTTAAGAGATTATTGAAAATCAATCCTAGATTTAATCCCGATAGACCCAAAAAACGTGTAGTAGACAGAAACATGAGATCACCATGGAAAGATGCTCAATTCAATCTTGATATAGTTTCTAATACACCCAAGAATAAAATTCTTGATAAAGTCATAATTAGTAAAATCAGAGACTGTTTTAATGAATTCAAGCGTGATGGAGCATCTCACTGCTGGACAACATTTCGAATTCGTGGTGGTTTTGACGCTACCATGAATGATGAAAAAGCAGCAGTCATAATTTCACGTCTTGGGAAAGAAAGAAATATTTTTCGAATAAAATTCATTAACAATGAGGATGGAAAATGGATTATTAGGGATAAATTTGAACCCATTCTCAGGAACAACAGAACTGTCACTGTGAATCAAGATTCCCAACCAGGAATGTTGACTGGAATTGATAGACCCTACTACGAAAGATCTTATCCTGTAACAGTAGTTGTTTACGGGATATATCCGATCAATGAAAAACCTGATATTTCAAAACTAGCACCCATGAAATATTCGACAAGGCTCAATTGTGTAGCAGAACGAATAATGGAACACTTCACAAATGCGTCCCGGGGAAATAATCTAACTGATCTAAGACGAAAAAAAATAACCGAATGGGAGTTCACGGTAAAAGAGAATGGGGCAACAATTCAGGATATAACCAAATTAGAAAAATCATTGAGATTTCCAATATCGGTAAGGACAATCACCGATGAAGTATTATACGAATCGAAATATAAATCACAGGGAGCTCCAATTGAAATTATTGATCATAATGAACACGCGTGGTCATCTGCAGTAACAATATTTCCATGGGATAGAACTGTAAAATATGTGTTTGGAACCGAAGAGTTTTTTTCAGAGCAGAAATTATTTGATGCTATTTACCATTTGAGTAAAAACGATCCTGTGTCAATGTGGCTATTTCATAGTACTTCAGACGAAGAATGCAAATTTGATCAGTTTGTAAGGCCCAACGGAGAATTGTACCGTACTGAAGAACTGCATAATCAAATGAAACAACTAGCTAGTGAGTTTTCTGGGGAAGGGGAAGACAACGATCAATTATTAGCAAACTGTTTTACAGTACCATCAATTGCAGCACATTTTGCTAGAAAGAAAAACGCGTGGAAACCAACACGAAGTGAGTTCTTATCAGATGTCAAATTGTCCTGTCTTGAATACGGCCATGGAGGATTATGGAATACAAAATACGACCCTGATACCGTTATTTCCGTTGATATGATTGCGTGTTATCCAGGAAGTTTTCTTGGGTATGGAGAATGTGAGAAATATTTCAAACGATTTGGACACCCTACACACGAAATGACCCGTGTTGCTATTAATGGACCACTGCCTGATTTTGATTTAACCGGATTCGCTTGTGTGGTATCATTTGAAATGGCTGAAGGACTTCATCCGTGTAGTTATCTTTGGATTGGTAAACACATGTCTGAAAAACACTGGATGTCAATAGTGTTATTACGGTATATGCTTGATTGTAAGATGTTAAAATCATTAATTGTCAGTGAAGCAATTATATCCTATCGAGCACAGAAATCAGTCTGGTTACCACAACCTGATCTAGAAAAAATAATTAGCGAAGAGCGAAAACTGTTTCCTGATTTTAATGAACAACAAATCATGGATTGGTCCAAACAGTTATTTGAAATCAGAAACAATGAAGCAAAAAATCTTGGACGAAGAATAATCGGTAAATTCACCCAGGGTGGCAAATACGACAATACGAGATATTCTTCACGATTGATTATAGACAATGCTGAATACGATTTTGTAATCACGGATTTAACGAATAGGGGCCTATATGTCAATCGTAAGGACGCATTTATGTCCAATGGAACCAAATTGGGTACAATTGTTACTTACACTGATGGATACAATCCGCAGTACACACATTTGAGAGCTTCTATGCTTGGTTATGCTTCTATTAATCTGTTTTCGATGATCAATAAATTTCCTAACACCTCAATTAGAGTTGCCACTGACTCATTTTACATAAACAGCAAAATGGTTGATTTTAAGGCTACTGGCAATGAGAATTGGGGGACATGGAGAATTAAGAAGGAAATGCTTCATGATTATATTCAATCAGCAGATGTTACAATTGAAAATAATTACTTAGAAAGCAATCAGTGTTCAGAATTTTATAGTGCACCACCGATTTCTGATCCAATCTGTAGATATAAAACAGTTTATTTAAACGGTTGTGGTGGGTCAGGAAAAACAACCCGGGCAATTGAGTTATATCGTGTTTCCAAGTCAAACATGATTGCGCTAACACCAACACACAGACTTGCAAGAGAGATGATACAGAGAGGGGTAAATGCCTGTACCTATCATAGTTTTTTCCGATGGAAGGGAGATAAGTGGACTCCTGAGCGCATGGGAGAGAAATTTATTCCTGAAATTATCATTTGGGATGAAATAGACACAGTGTCAGAAAATGTATTAAAAATATTTCTTGAGTGGTTGTTATTGAAAAATACAAAAATCGTCATATGTGGTGATCACGGCCAACCACCACCATTTGTAGGTGCATCCCCCCATGAATGGCTAAAGGGTTTTGTAGACTATTATGAAGAAATTGATACCGATCATAGATCACTTGATGAAAAATTAAAAGAATTTAAGAAACTAATTAGATTACAACCGGATAGAATCCAGTGTGAAATAGCCCGTGAAATAATTTCGGAAACTCCCATGAATGAGTTTTGGGAAGCGTGAAGACCAAATGATTTAATCATTGCAAGTAGAAAAATAGTCAGGGACACACTTCAGATGAAGTTATTTGAATTGCATAAAGAAAAATTTGCAACACTTCCAGTGCCTCTTTGTTATAGGCCTTCGGATACACGAAAACAGAACATTGAAGTTGATATTCCAGGACAAAGTGAAAAACAAATTCTGGTATTAAATGATATTGTGCTGGTTGATATCAATGTCGTTGAAGATGCATTGCGTGCTAATAAATCCCCATGGACGCTAGGATACGCAGCAACAATACACTCTTCACAGGGATTGACTATATCAGATACAATTGTTTGGATGGTAGATAATCGCATAGAATGGTCGAATTTAGTCTATCTTTCAGTATCCAGAGTACGAAAAATAAATCAACTTCGAAGAATTGTTTTCGATGATGAAATCATTGGTGACGATAATGATATTGATGTTAAAATGATTGATAAAAAACTCTCCGGTTACAAACAACAGGACAAAAAAAAAACAACGAGAATTTGATATTGATGCTGAATTAATAATCACTTTGAAGAAACAACAGAATAATCACTGCGCAAGTTGCAATTGTATAATGCGTTGGCAGTATTCGGATAAAGATCCTCGCCAATTTACCGTTGACAGAAAAAATAATAGTCTCGGTCATGTCAGAAACAATGTGATGTTGACTTGTCTTGAGTGCAATAGACGCAAGGGTGCTAGTTAAGCCCATGCGGTGGTAATTGAGTATCCTCAGGTATCACTTGTAATTGTTGTCTAGTAAAACCCCGTTGAGGGGCAGTTGAATCCAGTTTATAGATTGGAGGTCTACCCGTAGATCGTGTTATACTAGATATCTTATGTGCAGTAATACTCCAAATAGGATCAGTAGCCCTTTTTCTGCCACCTTCAAGCTCTCCTGGTTCATATAAATACCTCACAGTGATATTACTACCAAGAATTGGTTCTTTGAAATCTTTTTGAATTTCCATTTTAGGTATCGACTTCTTTTTAATCGCGTTGATAGGTTTCATGTTGATGGTTCTAGTAATCTCGTTATTCAGTGCCTGTAACTACACCTGGTAATCTCTTAACCCATTCACGGGATCTTTTTTCTTGGATGAATTCTTTTGCGTATTAATATCCAAATAACCGTTCAGCAAGAGTCCGATTAAATCGTTCTACAATTGCCTGATCACGATGTAGCGCAGTGTGCCCTCGTCTGATAGTGACATTGTGATATTTCATTGTAGATAACACTGCACCCTGAAATTCCTTGCCCGGATCAACTTGTAACAGATTTGGCCAGTGCAGATGGCTCCTTCGATAAATCCTTTCAAATGCAGAAGCCACTTCAGTGGCCGATTTTGTTTTTAACGGTTCTGCTTCTTTGTATCGACTTGCAATATCAACTACGGTTAATGCGTACTTGTAACCGTGGTCATGAGGTAAAAATAATATATCAGCCTGATGAACTTCATTAGGGACAGTCACATCAAAATGCGAGTAATTAATTTGTTTAGGCGCTGGTAGATAAATTTGCCATAGTGCCTGTTTGGATAACCAATGAGCCGCAGTAGCTTTTTTCACCTTTGCAGCGCTAGCGAGTTTACTGATTGCAGCGTTACCCTTCCAGTATCCTCTTGGGGAATAATAAATAGATTCCATGTTGTTATTAATTACCAGCACCTAACATCAATTTGCTTTTCATTGCCGATTTTATCAAAAAGGAAGCAAATTTTTCTTTAAAGGATTTATCAGGAATGGCATTCAACGCATGAATTAATTTCACATCTGCTAGATGCCTGTGTTGCAGATTGCTGCTTTTATAAGCAACATCATGAAGGTGACAGGCCTTATCAATGGCGTTTATTGGTTCTTCACCGGGGTTGGGTTGGTTATGATTATTGAGTCTGATATCAAGTCTGGTTCCCGGTCCACAGTAGCTATATCCTGGAAGGTGTTTTTCTCCGGGGTATTTTGCCCATGGGGTTCCAGGGAGTTTTGCTAATTTGGCAGCGATATCACCTCCTCGTTTTTTTTCAAAGGTTCCTTGGGTTTAGAAACAAATCTAAATTTCTTTGTACTACATTGTACGCATTTACCAGAAAGCTCTGATCGGTTATTTTTTGTTGTAATCGTCGTCAAGTCATCTGTGCCAGTACGCGCCTTACACTTCACACAATATAGATCCATAATTTATGTATAGAGATATGAATATAATTGATTTTTCAGCGACTAAAACAAGAGAACCAGTTAAGCATCATGCAGCGCTACCAAACTCTATCCGCGCAATTATAATCGGGCCATCTGGATCCGGCAAGACGCAATTGTTGCTCAATTTAATAATGAGATGGATGAAGTGCGATAAGTTGTATTTAATTGCCCCTAGCGTAGATGACCAACGATGCTATGAAGTGCTAAAAGATTTTAATGAAAACGCTTCAGAGATTGCCGGCGAGGATATTATTGATTTTATAACCGATATTGACGAAGCACCATCAGTAGAAGACCTCGATGGAAGTATCAACAATTTAGTTGTATACGACGATGTAATGTTAGATAAACAAAAAAATCCTGCAAGGATTTTTTCCAGAGGCAGGCATAAAAACACGGACGTGATCTATGTCACTCAACGATACACTCAGATTCCAAAAGTGATCAGAGATAACTGTAATATGCTTGCTGTATTCAACGGCGTTGATACACATACGCTACGAAATATTTGGCAGACATGGTGTTCTGATATGGACTTCAATCAATTTAGAAATTTCTTTAGTCATGCTCAGTCTGCCCCACACGGATTTGTAACAATAAATTTACATGACCCTCGAACACGATATCGTATCGGACTGGATCAAATATTCGGTTGAAAATCGAATGGAGGCTTAGTCATTTTTTTTGATTTCATTGATTTCATTGATTTTTCATTATTATTTTTTGCCTGATTTCATTGATTTTTTTTTTGCCTATACCATTGACTGATTTCATTGATTTCATTGGTTTAAGCCCCTTATTCATGAGGGCTTACTTAAAAAAATGTCGTCTGATTCGCCCCCTCTGCTGCTTGTCATTTGGGAGACCGAGTTATGTCCACATTCTTTTGCAGACAGAGGTGAGTTTATTTACTTATATAATAGTTAACATTTAAACCACTTTTGTATATGGGGTGGATTCAGTGTTGCTGGTATACCCCCCTCCCCCACCCGCACCCACCCACTATCAACTGACCAATACCCATAGTTTTATTTGTTGTACTTGTCTTGGGATTTTACACCATTTTTCAGGGCATGATGTGCTACTAGTAGGGTAAATTCGCCATATTGAGACATGACCATTTTTTTCAAATTCCATTTCAGAAACCAATTTGAAAAATGGCAACCACAATGTTGATAGTATTAGTAAAATCAAAACGTTCCAGAAGGCAGGATTAGGAAAATTTTCTAGTGATCATGGCCCATCAGTAACACGAATACTGCATAAGAATTTCTTTGGTTTATTATGACCAGTCAGAATCACATATTGTGATATGTTAACTTGTTATGGTATCGGAAATATTAAAGTGCACACAAGATTGGTAAAGTGTATCAACTATGTGGTAAAAATGGATATAAAGTGCCAAATATTATGGATTTTAATGGATTTCAATATTAAAATTGTAAATTGTCAATCTATTTGTGACATGGTCCACTCAATAATGTAGTTTTATTTTACATTGGTCCTGTCAGCTCTCTCTCTCTCTCTCTCTCTCTCTCTCTCTCTCTTGTTTGGCTTTTTTATTTTCCAAAGTCCAGCTCTGACTTACTGACAACAAGTTACCCCTCAAGAATGTTTCTGACTTTCAAAATACACCTCGGTTTAGGTCGATCAAAGTGAAATTGGCTTTTTGTAGCCTAAAAGTGGGGAGAGCACTTAAATTTGAATTGACTTATAAGTGATTTATATATGGTATATGTATAGTGGTAACTCCTTAATCCTGACACCTTTGTTCCCAGTGAATATGTCTGGGTTAATGAGGTCTGGATAATTGAAACATGTACATTTTTTATAATATTGTCATACTGTTTACAGTACATTACTGTATATTCAATAATGGTTTAAATAAATTAATGAATACATCTGTTGACTTGGTGTTTATTTTACTTATTATAACATGTACTGGCATGTTTGAGAACCACATTGGCATCATCGACTTGTTAATATTTGGCATGGTGAGTGCTGAAGTTGGTCTGATGAGTTGGCAGGTACAGACAACTGTTTGTCCTTGTTTTTGATAATTCTTCAGTTGTCGACCTGCTAGTGTCAAAGGATGAGTCAGTTATAATATGCTGGCAGACAACAAATACAAACTGATATCTTGCAGTTAAATGCATTATGGTAAACTAATAAAATGCAGTTATTTTTATGTTGTATTTTACAACTGTTATTGATGCTAATGAGCCAATAATTAAAATTGATTTTTATTCTGCATTGAAGCTCTATACTGTCCGAATCTTAAATCAACCAACTTTATTTGTAAGCCATCAGCAAACTGGGATTATTCCTTTCAGTTGGTAAATGACACACTCAATTTATTAACCATATGTTGTGTCAGAAGTGTGAACATTTTGATCTCATTGTGTTTATTTAAGTTTTTCCACACACATAATCATGTGATCAATGAACAAATTTAACATTCAACTAGAATTTGACCAATCAGAGATTGATAAATTGACAGACTTCCAAATTTGCATAGGTGAATCTGTGTTGTCCAGCTAACTGATTTTATAAACGACTGATCAAATTTTCTTATTTTTGGACAGATTATTGGGGCGGGTTTTAGTGTAATTTTACACTCTGGTCCTGATTTTGATTTTCAGATTGTAACATGGATTTCTGGATTAACAGAGCAAATTAACATGTAGAAATACTGTTCCCATGATGTCCAGCTAACAAGGTTTTTGGATAAATGGAATCTGGCTTAACGAGGATCCTCTTTGTTGTTTGATGCAAGTGTATGTGGAATGTGCTTGAAAGTTTGATGACTTTTGGTATTATTCTGTCGTAGCTGACAACTCATTGCCTCCTTCTGCCAGAGAAGTTTTTGAAATTATACAAGCTGGTAAATGATGAATTCTAAGTATTTTAATACGATATATTACTTTTATTACATTATCAATTTTAGGGTTATTGGACTAAGACAACATGAGAAAGCTTGCCAGTAGCTTCCCATGGGCTGGTGGTTCTTCCTGGGGTTTTCCCAGAACCCATTTTCTTCCTCCACCAGATATATTAGTTGTCATGTGTAACCAATCATGTTGTCAAAAATGGCATTAAACCCACAACAACAACAACAACAACATTCTAGTTTAATCTCAAAGGTTTGATCTTGCATTTAATACACATGTTCAAACCACACCTCTTTATCACACATCTAGACATATAGTTACACGTTTCCGCTGATTTTCATACACCAAATCAAACTTTCATGAATCCACCCTTTTATTATATATTTTAGTGTTATATACAGAAAACTATTTGTGAAATAATATTCAAATTTTTCAATTCCTCTATTTTCATATATGTGAGTTATAACCTTATATTTTTACATGTGAAAAAAAAGAGTTCCCATAATGCCATGTTACAACTCGATGCCATTCCCAAACCAAAATCGCAAGCTTATTTTTAAGCTTGTAATGTAAGCTTGTGGCAAGTTTAGATTTGAAACCACGGCTAGCTTGTGACAAGTTTATGGCAAGCTTGTGCAAGCTTCCATATTACTAGCTTGTGCAAAATTCCATATTACTAGTACTAGGGAAGCTTGCGCAAGCTAGTAATAGGGAAGCTTGCACAAGCTTGTGGCAAGCTTGTAACAAGCTTGCTGCAAGCTTGTCACAAGCTTACTGCAAGCTTATCACAAGCTTGCTGCAAGCTTCCCTATTATTAGCTTGCGCAAGCTTGCAAAAAAAAGGAGAACCGATATGTCATTAATTAAGTTATTCTATACATGGTCATTTACCTCCATATTTTTAGCCCTTGATGTGCGAAAAGTATGTAATATCAAATATTAAAATTAAAATCTTAAGATATGTGAACATTAACTAGCATGAGATCTTTCTGTCACAATGAAAGAAAAGAATGAAATCATCAAATCATTTAATATTTAATCTGATAAAAATATAAGAGCATATGAATGGGATCTGTGTTAGGAAACTCTATACTTTTGTTCTGTATGGCTTTGCAAACATTCTACTAACTTACTTCCATGCAGAAATCCATTTGGGGCGGCTGGTGTCAAATAGTTAGGTTACCTCTCATCTGTCAAAATGATAAACTATTAGGTGAAAACAAGAATCGTTGCCATTTGAATTACTCTGAACCACCTCTTCTAAACAAAATCCTCAAAATAAAATTCTGCATCCTCCTCTGCTTCTGGTGTGATTCAGGTATCATCCACTGAAATGGATTACAGCAACATGTACTATGTAACCTGGGAAAAAAGCAAGTATTTACCTCTTTGGCAATAGCATTTCATTTTTAGTTCAACATTCCAAAATCACTTGTCAAGTCCAAAAAAATATCAGTGTTATTCAAGATCATAGTTTAATGAGCTCCTAAATTTTTGTTTTTCCATCCATTTTGAAAGGGCTATGACACATTATAAAACAAACGGCACTTCAGAGCTTTATACAAAAAGACATTTAGAAATAAAATAACTGCCATCTTCTTTGAGAATGAAAATAATTAAATGTAACAACCTCTGAATAATTGTTGAATATCATATGCGAGAGAAAAGAATCACCCTAAGAATAACGGAAATGAGATTCACAAGCGTGCATTTATAATAGCGATCTGTGATATTTGTGCTGGCAAATCTTCTTTTTTATCCTGGCCAGTATTTCAATTAATCTTCATTTGCTTGATGGTGTTGCCATATTAATATAAAATATAAAACAAATACAAACTGATATCTTGCAGTTAAATGCATTATGGTAAACTAATAAAATGCAGTTATTTTTATGTTGTATTTTACAAATGTTATTGATGCTAATGAGCCAATAATTAACATTGTTTTTATTCTGCAATGAAACTCTATTATGTCCGAAGCTTAAATCAACCAACTTTATTTGTACAGCCATTAACAAACTGATTATTCCTTACAATTAGTAAATGACACACTCAATTTATTAACCATATGTTGTGTCAGAAGTGTGAACAATTTGATCCCATTGTGTTTATTTAAGTTTTTCCACACACATAATCATGTGATCAATGAACAAATTTGACATGCAACTATAATTTGACCAATCAGAGATCGATAAATTGACAGACTTCCAAATTTGCATAGGTGAATCTGTGTTGTCCAGCTGACTGATTTTATAAACGACTGTTCAAATTTTCTTATTTTTGGACAGATTATTGGGGCGGGTTTTAGTGTAATCTTACACTCTGGTCCAGATTTTGATTTTCAGATCGTAACATGGATTTCTGGATTAACAGAGCAAATTAACATGTAGAAATACTGTTCCTGTGATGTTCAGCTAACAAGGTTTTTGGAGAAATGGAATCTGAATTAACGAGGATCCTCTCTGTTGTTTTATGCAAGTGTATGTGGTATGTGCTTGAAAGTTTGATGTTTTGTAATAACTCCATACTTTACTGTTCAGCCAAATTTAAAATTGTGGTGTATATTTTGTACATAACAGCACTCAGGGAACATTGTTCCCAGTAGTTATTTGAGTTACCTTTTCTAAATGAATTCATTATGATTCATTTTATTATTATATGACAGGTCATCCACGAACAGATTCTGAAGCACCTCCAGAGACCAAGGTTTACAATAAACGCTATGGAGATGCATTTCTGAGGTACACAGTGATATCATATCCTCTTCCAAAGTTTACATGGATGTTCCTTGGAAATGGCAGTGAGAGCAGAGGTTTGCCTGGTTCTGCAAGTCCATATGTCAATGGACGACAGTCTGAACTCCGATTGACCAGTCTGAACATTGATGACTTTGGGTATTATTCTGTCATAGCTAACAACTCATTGCCTCCTTCTGCCAGAGAAGTTTTTGAAATTATATCAGCAGGTAAATGATGAATTCTAAGTACTTTAATACGATATATTACTTTTATTACATTTATGGCTGGTGTCAAATGGTTAGGTTCCCTCTCATCTGTCAAAATGATAAACTATTAGGTGAAAACAAGAATGGTTGCCATTTGAATTACTCTGAACCACCTCTTCTAAACAAAATCCTCAGAATAACATTCTGCATCCTCCTCTGCTTCTGGTGTGATTCAGGTATCATCCAATTAAATGGATTACAGCAACATGTACTATGTAACCAGGGAAAAAAAACAGAGTATTTACCTCTTTGGCAACAGCATTTCATTGTTAGTTCAACATTCCAAAATCACTTATCAAGTCCAAAAAAATATCAGTAATTGTTATTCAAGATCATTGTTTAATGAGCTCCTGAATTTTAGATTTACCATCCATTTTCAAAGGGCTATGACACATTGTAAAACGAACGGCACTTCAGAGCTTTATACAAAAAGACATTTTGAAATAAAATAACTGCCATCTTCTTTGAGAATGAAAATAATTAAATGTAACAACCTCTGAATAATTGTTGAATATCATATGCGAGAGAAAAGAATGACCCTAAATGTCTACATGGAACTGAACAGAGTATCTATAGGTTTTATTCAGGCCTTTTTCAACACAATACCAGTTGAGATCAATATCACATGGAAACCTTCTAGCACCAAAACCAAGAACATAGCAGTTTAAAAAGAGCTTCCAATACTCTGGTACAGTTCTGTGGAACAAGATTCCACTACATGTAAAATCTGCTGAAAATATTAAAGCATTTAAGAAGAGATATCATGAGCATGTATGTTCTAATAGATAATAGAATTTAGTATTTTAATACTAAACATGCTTAAATTAACTAATCATTATCTTCATATAATGTGTATTGTTATAGTCTCCTTAAGAGAGCCTCAAGGGAGAATAGTCCTTGACTAATGAGTCACCCTCTATAAATAAAGCATTATTATTAATATTATTATTAAGAATAATGGAAATGAGATTCACAAGTGTGCATTTATAATAGCGTAACCATATTGTCACTAACTGACAACACTGCATCAATTACTGCAGTGTGGCAAGTGCAGCAATAAATAATAACAATCTGCCGAGTTTTAATCTCAATCATTGGGTGAAGCAGCATTTCAAAGTCATTTTTTTACGTATTTTATTTAAATTGTAAAAGTGAAACAGAACGCTACCGTGAATCTACAGTCCCAAAAACTTACAAAATATAACACTCTTGAGTTTACTCATCAACATGATAACTCCATGACTTCAAATTATCTCTCGGATTATAGGATCGGTTACTGCTTATATATTGGTTCTGTGGGCAATGAAATTTACCGAATTAACAAGCTAAATTGTGATGGTTCAACTTTGACAATCGTGCCTAATCTTTAACGCGAGGCTACAATGGTTGTTTTGTGTTCTTGAGACTCAAATATATTGTGTGTATATTTAGAGTTCGTAAACCAGTCTGCTGACCATAAACAGGGCAAAGTAAAACCGCATTTCATCTTGCATGCTATTATTTGATTTCTTTTTAAACAAGCAAATTTCACAAAGCTCAATTCTTTATACAATGTTGGCAGAATAGAATGCATCTCTCTCAAAAAAAAAACAAAAATTGTATATATTTTTAAATTTTAATTTAGGAAGTAAATAACTGACAATTATTATTTTCTTCTAGCAGGAGATTGTCATTGAAACAAATATATGACAATTCTTTCAAAAAATTAATGACAGAAGTTAATATTACAAGAGTTACTGAGACTATATTTGATGGTGCATACATTGTCGGTAAATAGCATTTACAAGTACTTGACATCAGTTATATTGCTGTAATAAGTTAGTCTGTAAATAACTTTTCAATCAGCAATTACTACTTTGAAGGATTTTGCTAAATGGAATTCTTTATTCAGTATTCCATTCCCTGACAAAATGACTACATAGCTAATTGAGTGAACACTCACCTAAAAAAAATTCCTTTATGCAAAAAAAAAACTCAATTGTTTTTCTAACATGTATAATACATGTATTTGTAAAAAATTGAAAATGAGAAAAAAGACATTTGTAGACAAATAACATTTCACAATTTAAATTGGTCAAGAAATAATTCAGTTTATTTAGAAATATATAAATAATGTTCATAGTTAATTTAAACATAGAGAAATGTTGTAATATTATATTTTATTTATGTATCAACTAAGTAAAAGTATTTCAAGTTCTTAGTATTTAGCAACACTGAAAATGTATAGTATTTAACTCAAGTGCATTATCAGATGCATAAATAAAAACTAGATTACCAGTAACATCTTTTAATTTGACAGTGTGGTTTCTTATGATAAGCATGATCTAGTCACATTTATTCTTCAACATTTCAGGAAGTACTGATCTCATGCAAAACTGCCAACTTTCAACTTTCATGACTGATCATTGCAAGCTTACATCGAGTATTTTAGATTTTGCAAGCTTGCAGACTTCTAAAAATTCCTTTTGCAAGCATGCATGAGCTTCATTACAAGCTTGCACAACCTCAGCTAGCTTGCCGCAAGCTTGTCGTAAGCATGCATTTTGGTTTGGGTTCACATCTGTAATTAGTTACTTCCCATATAGCTTGACAATATTGATAAACTAGCCTCCATGCATTGCTGAATCAGATTTGCTTTGTGATAAGATAGTGTAAAATAATAATAAAATAATTTCAGGAGCAAATTTGGTATATAGTAAAAGAACATTTTCATTTCTTGCACTCTAGGATGTAAATTTATGAAAAGAAGGGTGGGCTTTGTTTACTGAAGATTGAGTTTAATCTTGTAAGATTATATTTAGGAATTTATATGGTATATAATAAAACATTTTAATTTACTGCATACATTCTAGATATATTTCATTGCGGTACAAAAGCAATATATTTAACACTTAACAACTAAGGCTTTGCCACTAATTAAAATATAATTTGTTATATTATGCAATGAAATATATCCAGTATTTATGCATATAAAAATACTGTATAACTTTGTATAGTTCTACATATATGGAAATGTAAAAGAAAGGGCATGAGTAAATACAAAAGCAATATTTTATTTTCTAAGTCATGGAAAAGAAAATTTGTTTTGTATGGCTTATGAATATGTGATCCTCATGGCCTTGGCTTATCTACTGTATACACACAGTACAGTTACTTTCTGGTTGACAGGTACATGTGTGTAATAATACAAGTGCAATAAATTTTTTGGTTCACCCATAATGCAAAGACACTTACTTATCACAATGATGGAGATGATATATTTAACTTGATTTTTCCATGTAATGCAATGAGCAGCTTCAAACACTTGTATGGAGTTTGGCAGGTAATTGATGCCATGAGATACTTTACACACTTGTATGGAACTTGGCATATAATTGATGTCATGAGCTGGTTTACACACTTGTATGGAGCTTGGCAGGTAATCGATGCCATGAGCTACTTTACACACTTGTATGGAACTTGGCATGTAATTGATGTCATGAGCTGCTTTACACACTAGTATGGAGCTTGGCATGTAATTGATGCCATGAGCTGCTTTGCACACTTGTATGGAGCTTGGCAGGTAATTAATGCCATGAGCTGCTTTACACACTTGTATGGAGCTTGGCAGGTAATCAATGCCATGAGCTGCTTTACATACTTGTATGGAGTTTGACATGCAATTTATGCAATGAGCTGCTTTACATACTTGTATGGAGCTTGGCAGGTAATTGATGCTATGACCTGCTTTACATACAGTGGGACCCCGCTATAATACGGTAGTTGGGAGCCATAGAATCCGACCGGGCTATGAACCGAACCGTGTTATAAGCAACCATGTACAATACCAACACATTTTTGGATTTAATTGGTGGTGGGGGGGGGGGGTACATAAAGACGGGTGCGAAAATGCATGGCACAATTACCATTTTTGATCAATATATATTAAATGAGAAAAACATTTCCTGTGGTAACAGAAATTGCAGATTTAATATATTACTTTATTCAGAGAACTATGCATTGGTACATACACGTGTCTAATTTATATATACATGTATAATCTATTGCATGAAAAGAGTATCAACACCGTGTACTCACCAGCGAATCTTGTAACATACACTGAATCCATAATACAAATATTTCCATCAAAAATATCCACACAAGGATGTAAAATATTCAATAATTTTGTCACAGATCATTATGTGACTGAATTCAATAAAAAGAAAAAAACAAAAATTACGTAACGGGTGTACGTAATGAATGATGAAATAGTACATGTCCGTAGATTAAATAATGGAAGCTAAAGTGTATTCTTATAATAACTACATGTACATCTCAGGATCTTTCTGTCTCTGAATTTCAGTCATTGTAAATTTCAGCACAATTTCCCACCCAAGCTGCTAGTCAAAGTCCTTTGAACTTGCCGCCCAGCTATTGCGTCATGTTCTTTTAATGTACTCTAATACAGCAGGCGAACTGTACCACTGAATTATGTCACTGTTTAGCTCGGCAGTTCACTTTGATGATAAACAATGCACTTAAATTGATTGATTTATACATTCTGGTGAGAATCTTTTATCAACCCCTGCATTGGCTATTGCTTAGTTGTGTATGAAATTAAGAGAACATATATCGGAGATTATTAGAGCAACGATTGTATTCAGAATGCATTCAAGACAAACACAAAGTAGACACGATGGCTTCATTACTCAGGAATCAGTAATTATAATATTGACACTTATGAGCTGTAATTTTTCAATAATAAACAAAGCTCAAAGTTCTCAGTAGGGACCAGCAATTGGTTCGTATTTCCGACGTTTATTTTGGCACAAAACTAGAAGAAATTTGATAATACATTTTCTACACGTTCTTTTTCGCACTGTTTAGATGAATGTGAGAATGATAATTAAACTCGTGACGTATTTTTTGTTTTTTCATACTTAAAATTTTTTATTTTTTTGGTCTTTGAGAAAAATACCTGTAATAAAAATTACCCGAAATTTCGGGAGCCATGCCACGACCGGGTTATATCCGAATTCCTGTTATAGCGGGGCGGGTTATAGTGGGGTCCCACTGTACTTGTATGGAGCTTGGCAAGTAATTGATGCTATGACCTACTTTACATACTTGTATAGAGCTTGGCAGGTAATTGATGCTATGACCTGCTTTACATACTTGTATGGAGTTTGGTAGGTAATTGATACCATGAGCTGCTCTACCCACATGTATGGAGCATGGCAGGAAATTAATGCCATGAGCTGCTTTCCACACTTGTATGGAGCTTGGCAGGTAATTAATGCCATGAGCTGCTTTACACACTTGTATGGAGCTTGACAGATAATTGAAGCCATAAGCTGCTTTAGACACTTGTATGGAGCTTGGATGGTAATTGATGCCATGAGCTGCTTTACATACTTGTATTGAGCTTGGCAGGTATTTGATGCCATGAGCTGCTTTACACATTTGTATGGAGCTTGGCAGGTAATTGATGCCATGAGCTGCTTTACATACTTGTATGGAGCTTGACAGGTAATTGATACCAAGAGGTGCCTTGCATGCTTATATGGAGCCTGGCAGGTAATTGATGCTATGAGCTGCTTTGCATACTTATATGGAACTTGGCAGGTAATTGATGCCATGAGCTACTTTACTTAATTGTATGGAACTTGGCATGTAATTGATGCCATGACCTGCTTTACATACTTCTATGGAGCTTGGCAGGTAATTGATGCCATGAGCTGCTTTACATACTTGTATGGAGCTTGGCAGGTACTTCATGTAATGAGCTACTTTCCACACTTATATGGATCTTGGCAGGTAATTGATGCTATGACCTGCTTTACATACTTGTAGAGAGCTTGGCAGGTAATTGATGCTATGACCTGCTTTACATACTTTTATGGAGCTTGGCAGGTAATTGATGCTATGACCTGCTTTACATACTTGTATGGAGCTTGGCAGGTAATTGATGCTATGACCTGCTTTACATACTTGTATGGAGCTTGGCAGGTAATTGATGCTATGACCTGCTTTACATACTTGTAGAGAGCTTGGCAGGTAATTGATGCTATGACCTGCTTTACATACTTGTATGGAGTTTGGTAGGTAAATGATACCATGAGCTGCTTTACCCACTTGTATGGAGCATGGCAGGTAATTAATGCCATGAGCTGCTTTACACACTTGTATGGAGCTTCACAGATAATTGAAGCCATAAGCTGCTTTAGACACTTGTATGAAGCTTCGATGGTAATTGATGCCATGAGCTGCTTTACATACTTGTATTGAGCTTGGCAGGTATTTGATGCCATGAGCTGCTTTACACATTTGTATGGAGCTTGGCATGTAATTGATGCCATGAGCTGCTTTGCATACTTGTATGGAGCTTGACAGGTAATTGATACCAAGAGGTGCTTTGCATGCTTATATGGAGCCTGGCAGGTAATTGATGCCATGAGCTGCTTTGCATACTTCTATGGAACTTGGCAGGTAATTGCTGCCATGAGCTACTTTACATAATTATATGGAGCTTGGCATGTAATTGATGCCATGACCTGCTTTACATACTTCTATGGAGCTTGGCAGGTAATTGGTGCCATGAGGTGCTTTACATACTTGTATGCATCTTTGAAGGTAATTGATGCCATGAGCTGCTTTACATACTTGTATGGAGCTTGGCAGGTACTTCATGTCATGAGCTACTTTCCACACTTGTATGGAGCTTGGCAGGTAATTGATGCCATGACCTGTTTTACATACTTGTATGTATCTTTGAAGGTAATTGATGCCATGAGCTGCTTTACATACTTGTATGGAGCTTGGCAGGTACTTCATGTCATGAGCTACTTTCCACACTTATATGGAGCCTGGCAGGTAATTGATTCCATGAGCTGCTTTAGACACTTGTATGGAGCTTGGCAGGTAATTGATGCCATCAGCTGCTTTACATACTTGTATGAAGCTTGACAAGTATTTGATGCCGTGACCTGCTTTACATACTAGTATGGAGCTTGGCATGTAATTGATGTCATGACCTGCTTTACATACTTGTATGGAGCTTAGCAGGTAATTGTTGCCATGAGGTGCTATATACACTTGTATGGAGCTTGGCAGGTAATTAATTCCATGAGCTGCTTTACGTACTTGTATGGAGCTTGGAATGTGATTGATGCCATGAGCTACTTTACACACTTGTATGGAGTTTGACGGGTAATTGATGCCATGAGCTGCTTTACATACTTGTATTGAGTTTGGCAGGTAATTGATGCCATGAGCTGCTTTACATACTTGTATGGAGCTTGGCAGGTAATTGATGCCATGACCTGCTTTCCATACTTGTATGGAGTTGGGTAGGTAATTGATGCCATGAGCTGCTTTACATACTTGTATGGAGCTTGACGGGTAATTGATGCCATGATCCGCTTTGCACACTTGTATGGAGCTTGGCAGGTAATTGATGCCATGAGCTGCTTTACATACTTGTATGGAGCTTGGCAGGTAATTGATGCCATGACCTGCTTTACATACTTGTATGGAGTTGGGTAGGTAATTGATTGCATGAGCTGCTTTAAACACTTGTATGGAGCTTGGCAGGTAATTAATGCCATCAGCTGCTTTACACACTTGTATGGAGCTTGACAGATAATTGATGCCATGAGCTGCTTTAGACATTTGTATGGAGCATGGCAAGTTATTGATGCCATGAGCTGCTTTACATACTTGTATGGAGCTTGGCAGGTATTTGATGCCATGAGTTGCTTTACACACTTGTATAGGGCTTGACAGGTAATTGATGTCATGAGCTGCTTTACACACTTGTATGGGGCTTGGATGGTAATTGATGCCATGAGCTGCTTTACATACTTGTATGGAACTTGGCAGGTAATTGATGTCATGAGCTGCTTTAGACACTTGTATGGAGCTTGGCAGGTAATTGATACTATGAGGTGCTTTGCATGCTTGTATGGTGCCTGGCAGGTAATTGATGCCATAAGCTGCTTTACATACTTGCATGGAACTAGGAAGGTAATTGATGCCATGATCTACTTTACATAATTGTATGGAGCTCGGCAGGTAATTGATGCCATGACCTGCTTTACATACTTGTATGGAGCTTGGCAGGTAATTGATGCCATGAGCTGCTTTACATACTTGTATGGAGCTTGACAGGTACTACATGTCATGAGCTACTTTCCACACTTGTATGGAGCTTGGCATGTAGTTGATGCCATGGGCTGCTTTATATACTTGTATGGAGCTTGGCAGGTAATTGATGCCATGAACTGCTTTACATACTTGTATGGATCTTGGCAGGTAATTGATTTCATGAGCTGCTTTAGACACTTGTATGGAGCTTGGCAGGTAATTGATGCCATCAGCTGCTTTACATACTTGTATGAAGCTTGACAAGTATTTGATGCCGTGACCTGCTTTACATACTTGTATGGAGTTTGGCATGTAATTGATGTCATGACCTGCTTTACATACTTGTATGGAGCTTAGCAGGTAATTGTTGCCATAAGGTGCTATATACACTTGTATGGAGATTGGCAGGTAATTAATGCCATGAGCTGCTTTACACACTTGTATGGAGCTTGGCATGTGATTGATGCCATGAGCTACTTTACACACTTGTATGGAGCTTGACGGGTAATTGTAGCCATGAGCTGCTTTGCACACTTGTATGGAGCTTGGCAGATAATTGATGCCATGAGCTGCTTTACATACTTGTATGGAGTTTGGTAGGTAATTGATTGCATGAGCTGCTTTACACACTTGTATGGAGCTTGGCAGGTAATTAATGCCATGAGCTGCTTTACACACTTGTATGGAGCTTGACATGTAATTGATGCCATGAGCTGCTTTACACACTTGTATGGAGCTTGGCAGGTAATTAATGCCATGAGCTGCTTTACACACTTGTATGTGGCTTGACAGATAATTGATGCCATAAGCTGCATTAGACACTTGTATGGAGCTTGGCAGGTTATTGATGCCATGACCTGCTTTACATACTTGTATGGGGCTTGGCAGGTATTTGATGCCATGAGCTGCTTTACACACTTGTATGGGGCTTGACAGGTAACTGATGTCATAAGCTGCTTTACACACTTGTATGGGGCTTGGGTGGTAATTGATGCCATGATCTGCTTTACATACTTGTATGAAGCTTTGCAGGTAATTGATGTCATGAGCTGCTTTAGACACTTGTATGGAGCTTGGCAGGTAATTGATACTATGAGGTGCTTTGCATGCTTGTATGATGCCTGGCAGGTAATTGATTCCATGAGCTGCTTTACATACTTGTATGGAGCATGGCAGGTAATTGATGCCATGACCTGCTTTACATACTTGTTTGGAGTTTGGTAGGTAATTGATTGCATGAGCTGCTTTACACACTTGTATGGAGCTTGGCAGGTAATTAATGCCATGAGCTGCTTTACACACTTGTATGTGGCTTGACAGATAATTGATGGCATAAGCTGCATTAGACACTTGTATGGAGCTTGGCAGGTTATTGATGCCATGAGCTGCTTTACATACTTGTATGGAGCTTGGCAGGTATTTGATGCCATGAGCTGCTTTACACACTTGTATGGGGCTTGACAGGTAATTGATGTCATAAGTTGCTTTACACACTTGTATGGGGCTTGGGTGGTAATTGATGCCATGATCTGCTTCACATACTTGTATGAAGCTTTGCAGGTAATTGATGTCATGAGCTGCTTTAGACACTTGTATGGAGCTTGGCAGGTAATTGATACTATGAGGTGCTTTGCATGCTTGTATGATGCCTGGCAGGTAATTGATTCCATGAGCTGCTTTACATACTTGTATGGAGCATGGCAGGTAATTGATGCCATGACCTGCTTTACATACTTGTTTGGAGTTTGGTAGGTAATTGATTGCATGAGCTGCTTTACACACTTGTATGGAGCTTGGCAGGTAATTAATGCCATGAGCTGCTTTACACACTTGTATGTGGCTTGACAGATAATTGATGCCATAAGCTGCATTAGACACTTGTATGGAGCTTGGCAGGTTATTGATGCCATGAGCTGCTTTACATACTTGTATGGAGCTTGGCAGGTATTTGATGCCATGAGCTGCTTTACACACTTGTATGGGGCTTGACATTTAATTGATGTCATAAGCTGCTTTACACACTTGTATGGGGCTTGGATGGTAATTTATGCCATGATCTGCTTTACATACTTGTATGAAGCTTTGCAGGTAATTGATGTCATGAGCTGCTTTAGACACTTGTATGGAGCTTGGCAGGTAATTGATACTATGAGGTGCTTTGCATGCTTGTATGATGCCTGGCAGGTAATTGATTCCATGAGCTGCTTTACACACTTGTATGGGGCTTGACAGATAATTGATGCCATAAGCTGCTTTAGACACTTGTATGGATCCTGGCAGGTTATTGATGCCATGAGTTGCTTTACACACTTGTATGGAACTTGGAAGGTAATTGATGCCATGATCTACTTTACATACTTGTATGGAGCTTGGCAGGTAATTGATTTCATGAGCTGCTTTAGACACTTGTATGGAGCTTGGCAGGAAATTGATGCCATGGGCTGCTTTACATACTTGTATGGAGCTTGACATGTAATTGATGCCATGAGCTGCTTTACATACTTGTATGGAGCTTAGCAGGTAATTAATGCCATGAGCTGCTTTACATACTTGTATGGAGCTTGGCAGGTACTTCATGTCATGAGCTACTTTCCACACTTATATGGATCTTGGCAGGTAATTGATGCTATGACCTACTTTACATACTTGTAGAGAGCTTGGCAGGTAATTGATGCTATGACCTGCTTTACATACTTGTATGGAGCTTGGCAGGTAATTGATGCTATGACCTGCTTTACATACTTGTATGGAGCTTGGCAGGTAATTGATGCTATGACCTGCTTTACATACTTGTATGGAGCTTGGCAGGTAATTGATGCTATGACCTGCTTTACATACTTGTGGAGAGCTTGGCAGGTAATTGATGCTATGACCTGCTTTACATACTTGTATGGAGTTTGGTAGGTAAATGATACCATGAGCTGCTTTACCCACTTGTATGGAGCATGGCAGGTAATTAATGCCATGAGCTGCTTTACACACTTGTATGGAGCTTGACAGATAATTGAAGCCATAAGCTGCTTTAGACACTTGTATGAAGCTTCGATGGTAATTGATGCCATGAGCTGCTTTACATACTTGTATTGAGCTTGGCAGGTATTTGATGCCATGAGCTGCTTTACACATTTGTATGGAGCTTGGCAGATAATTGATGCCATGACCTGCTTTACATACTTGTATGGAGTTGGGTAGGTTATAATTGATTGCATGAGCTGCTTTACACACTTGTATGGAGCTTGGCAGGTAATTAATGCCATTAGCTGCTTTACACACTTGTATGGAGCTTGACAGATAATTGATGCCATGAGCTGCTTTAGACACTTGTATGGAGCATGGCAGGTTATTGATGCCATGAGCTGCTTTACATACTTGTATAGGGCTTGGCAGGTATTTGATGCCATGAGTTGCTTTACACACTTGTATAGGGCTTGACAGGTAATTGATGTCATGAGCTGCTTTACACACTTGTATGGGGCTTGGATGGTAATTGATGCCATGAGCTGCTTTACATACTTGTATGGAACTTTTCAGGTAATTGATGTCATGAGCTGCTTTAGACACTTGTATGGAGCATGGCAGGTAATTGATACTATGAGGTGCTTTGCATGCTTGTATGGTGCCTGGCAGGAAATTGATGCCATAAGCTGCTTTACATACTTACATGGAACTAGGAAGGTAATTGATGCCATGATCTACTTTACATAATTGTATGGAGCTCGGCAGGTAATTGATGCCATGACCTGCTTTACATACTTGTATGGAGCTTGGCAGGTAATTGATGCCATGAGCTGCTTTACATACTTGTATTGAGCTTGACAGGTACTACATGTCATGAGCTACTTTCCACACTTGTATGGAGCTTGGCATGTAGTTGATGCCATGGGCTGCTTTACATACTTGTATGGAGCTTGGCAGGTAATTGATGCCATGAACTGCTTTACATACTTGTATGGATCTTGGCAGGTAATTGATTTCATGAGCTGCTTTAGACACTTGTATGGAGCTTGGCAGGTAATTGATGCCATCAGCTGCTTTACATACTTGTATGAAGCTTGACAAGTATTTGATGCCGTGACCTGCTTTACATACTTGTATGGAGTTTGGCATGTAATTGATGTCATGACCTGCTTTACATACTTGTATGGAGCTTAGCAGGTAATTGTTGCCATGAGGTGCTATATACACTTGTATGGAGCTTGGCAGGTAATTAATGCCATGAGCTGCTTTACATACTTGTATGGAGCTTGGCATGTGATTGATGCCATGAGCTACTTTACACACTTGTATGGAGCTTGACGGGTAATTGTAGCCATGAGCTGCTTTGCACACTTGTATGGAGCTTGGCAGGTAATTGATGCCATGAGCTGCTTTACATACTTGTATGGAGTTTGGTAGGTAATTGATTGCATGAGCTGCTTTACACACTTGTATGGAGCTTGGCAGGTAATTAATGCCATGAGCTGCTTTACACACTTGTATGGAGCTTGACATGCAATTGATGCCATGAGCTGCTTTACACACTTTTATGGAGCTTGGCAGGTAATTAATGCCATGAGCTGCTTTACACACTTGTATGTGGCTTGACAGATAATTCATGCCATAAGCTGCATTAGACACTTGTATGGAGCTTGGCAGGTTATTGATGCTATGAGCTGCTTTACATACTTGTATGGAGCTTGGCAGGTATTTGATGCCATGAGCTGCTTTACACACTTGTATGGGGCTTGACAGGTAATTGATGTCATAAGCTGCTTTACACACTTGTATGGGGCTTGGATGGTAATTGATGCCATGATCTGCTTTACATACTTGTATGAAGCTTTGCAGGTAATTGATGTCATGAGCTGCTTTAGACACTTGTATGGAGCTTGGCAGGTAATTGATACTATGAGGTGCTTTGCATGCTTGTATGATGCCTGGCAGGTAATTGATTCCATGAGCTGCTTTACATACTTGTATTGAGCTTGGCAGGTAATTGATGCCATGACCTGCTTTACATACTTGTATGGAATTTGGTAGGTAATTGATTGCATGAGCTGCTTTACACACTTGTATGGAGCTTGGCAGGTAATTAATGCCATGAGCTGCTTTACACACTTGTATGGGGCTTGACAGATAATTGATGCCATAAGCTGCTTTAGACACTTGTATGGATCCTGGCAGGTTATTGATGCCATGAGTTGCTTTACACACTTGTATGGAACTTGGAAGGTAATTGATGCCATGATCTACTTTACATACTTGTATGGAGCTTGGCAGGTAATTGATTTCATGAGCTGCTTTAGACACTTGTATGGAGCTTGGCAGGAAATTGATGCCATGGGCTGCTTTACATACTTGTATGGAGCTTGACATGTAATTGATGCCATGAGCTGCTTTACATACTTGTATGGAGCTTGGCAGGTAATTAATGCCATGAGCTGCTTTACACACTTGTATGGGGCTTGACAGATAATTGATGCCATAAGCTGCTTTAGACACTTGTATGGAGACTGGGAGGTTATTGATGCCATGAGTTGCTTTACATACTTGTATGGAGCTTGGCAGGTATTTGATGCCATGAGCTGCTTTACACACTTGTATGGGGCTTGACAGGTAATTGATGTCTTGAGCTGCTTTACACACTTGTATTGGGGCATGGATTGTAATTGATGCCATGATCTGCTTTATATACTTGTATGAAGATTGGCAGGTAATTGATTCCATGATCTGTTTTACATACTTGTATGGAGCTTGGCAGGTATTTGATGCCATGAGTTGCTTTACACACTTGTATAGGGCTTGACAGGTAATTGATGTCATGAGCTGCTTTACACACTTGTATGGGGCTTGGATGGTAATTGATGCCATGAGCTGCTTTACATACTTGTATGGAACTTGGCAGGTAATTGATTTCATGAGCTGCTTTAGACACTTGTATGGAGCTTGGCAGGTAATTGATGCCATCAGCTGCTTTACATACTTGTATGAAGCTTGACAAGTATTTGATGCCGTGACCTGCTTTACATACTTGTATGGAGTTTGGCATGTAATTGATGTCATGACCTGCTTTACATACTTGTATGGAGCTTAGCAGGTAATTGTTGCCATGAGGTGCTATGTACACTTGTATGGAGCTTGGCAGGTAATTAATACCATAAGCTGCTTTACATACTTGTATGGAGCTTGGCAGGTATTTGATGCCATGGGCTGTTTTACACACTTGTATGGGGCTTGACAGGTAGTTGATGTCATGAGCTGCTTTACACACTTGTATGGGGCTTGGATGGTAATTGATGCCATGATCTGATTTACATACTTGTATGAAGGTTTGCAGGTAATTGATGTCATGAGCTGCTTTAGACACTTGTATGGAGCTTGGCAGGTAATTGATACTATGAGGTGCTTTGCATGCTTGTATGATGCCTGGCAGGTAATTGATTCCATGAGCTGCTTTACATACTTGTATGGAGCTTGGCAGGTAATTGATGCCATGACCTGCTTTACATACTTGTATTGAGTTTGGTAGGTAATTGATTGGATGAGCTGCTTTACACACTTGTATGGAACTTGGCAGGTAATTAATGCCATGAGCTGCTTTACACACTTGTATGGGGCTTGACAGATAATTGATGCCATAAGCTGCTTTAGACACTTGTATGGATCCTGGCAGGTTATTGATGCCATGAGCTGCTTTACACACTTGTATGGAACTTGGAAGTTAATTGATGCCATGATCTACTTTACATACTTGTATGGAGCTTGGCAGGTAATTGATTTCATGAGCTGCTTTAGACACTTGTATGGAGCTTGGCAGGAAATTGATGCAATGGGCTGCTTTACATACTTGTATGGAGCTTGACATGTAATTGATGCCATGAGCTGCTTTACATACTTGTATGGAGCTTGGCAGGTAATTAATGCCATGACCTGCTTTACATACTTGTATGGAGTTTGGTAGGTAATTGATTGCATGAGCTACTTTACACACTTGTATGGAGCTTGGCAGGTAATTAATGCCATGAGCTGCTTTACACACTTGTATGGGGCTTGACAGATAATTGATGCCATAAGCTGCTTTAGACACTTGTATGGAGCCTGGCAGGTATTTGATGCCATGATCTGCTTTACATGCTTGTATGGAGCTTGGCAGGTATTTGATGCCATGAGTTGCTTTACACACTTGTATAGGGCTTGACAGGTAATTGATGTCATGAGCTGCTTTACACACTTGTATGGGGCTTGGATGGTAATTGATGCCATGAGCTGCTTTACATACTTGTATGGAACTTGGCAGGTAATTGATTTTATGAGCTGCTTTAGACACTTGTATGGAGCTTGGCAGTTAATTGATGCCATCAGCTGCTTTACATACTTGTATGAAGCTTGACAAGTATTTGATGCCGTGACCTGCTTTACATACTTGTATGGAGTTTGGCATGTAATTGATGTCATGACCTGCTTTACATACTTGTATGGAGCTTATGAGGTAATTGTTGCCATGAGGTGCTATATACACTTGTATGGAGCTTGGCAGGTAATTAATGCCATGAGCTGCTTTACATACTTGTATGGAGCTTGGCATGTGATTGATGCCATGAGCTACTTTACACACTTGTATGGAGCTTGACGGGTAATTGTAGCCATGAGCTGCTTTGCACACTTGTATGGAGCTTGGCAGGTAATTGATGCCATGAGCTGCTTTACATACTTGTATGGAGTTTGGTAGGTAATTGATTGCATGAGCTGCTTTACACACTTGTATCGAGCTTGGCAGGTAATTAATGCCATGAGCTGCTTTACACTCTTGTATGGAGCTTGACATGTAATTGATGCCATGAGCTGCTTTACACACTTGTATGGAGCTTGGCAGGTAATTAATGCCATGAGCTGCTTTACACACTTGTATGTGGCTTGACAGATAATTGATGCCATAAGCTGCATTAGACACTTGTATGGAGCTTGGCAGGTTATTGATGCCATGAGCTGCTTTACATACTTGTATGGAGCTTGGCAGGTATTTGATGCCATGAGCTGCTTTACACACATGTATGGGGCTTAACAGGTAATTGATGTCATGAGCTGCTTTACACACTTGTATGGGGCTTGGATGGTAATTGATGCCATGATCTGCTTTACATACTTGTATGAAGCTTTGCAGGTAACTGATGTCATGAGCTGCTTTAGACACTTGTATGGAGCTTGGCAGGTAATTGATACTATGAGGTGCTTTGCATGCTTGTATGATGCCTGGCAGGTAATTGATTCCATGAGATGCTTTACATACTTGTATGGAGCTTGGCAGGTAATTGATGCCATGACCTGCTTTACATACTTGTATGGAGTTTGGTAGGTAATTGATTGCATGAGCTGCTTTACACACTTGTATGGAGCTTGGCAGGTAATTAATGCCATGAGCTGCTTTACACACTTGTGTAGGGCTTGACAGATAATTGATGCCATAAGCTGCTTTAGACACTTGTATGGATCCTGGCAGGTTATTGATGCCATGAGTTGCTTTACACACTTGTATGGAACTTGGAAGGTAATTGATGCCATGATCTACTTTACATACTTGTATGGAGCTTGGCAGGTAATTGATTTCATGAGCTGCTTTAGACACTTGTATGGAGCTTGGCAGGAAATTGATGCCATGGGCTGTTTTACATACTTGTATGGAGCTTGACATGTAAATGATGCCATGAGGTGCTTTACATACTTGTATGGAGCTTGGCATGTGATTGATGCCATGAGCTACTTTACACACTTGTATGGAGCTTGACGGGTAATTGTAGCCATGAGCTGCTTTGCACACTTGTATGGAGCTTGGCAGGTAATTGATGCCATGAGCTGCTTTACATACTTGTATGGAGTTTGGTAGGTAATTGATTGCATGAGCTGCTTTACACACTTGTATCGAGCTTGGCAGGTAATTAATGCCATGAGCTGCTTTACACTCTTGTATGGAGCTTGACATGTAATTGATGCCATGAGCTGCTTTACACACTTGTATGGAGCTTGGCAGGTAATTAATGCCATGAGCTGCTTTACACACTTGTATGTGGCTTGACAGATAATTGATGCCATAAGCTGCATTAGACACTTGTATGGAGCTTGGCAGGTTATTGATGCCATGAGCTGCTTTACATACTTGTATGGAGCTTGGCAGGTATTTGATGCCATGAGCTGCTTTACACACATGTATGGGGCTTAACAGGTAATTGATGTCATGAGCTGCTTTACACACTTGTATGGGGCTTGGATGGTAATTGATGCCATGATCTGCTTTACATACTTGTATGAAGCTTTGCAGGTAACTGATGTCATGAGCTGCTTTAGACACTTGTATGGAGCTTGGCAGGTAATTGATACTATGAGGTGCTTTGCATGCTTGTATGATGCCTGGCAGGTAATTGATTCCATGAGATGCTTTACATACTTGTATGGAGCTTGGCAGGTAATTGATGCCATGACCTGCTTTACATACTTGTATGGAGTTTGGTAGGTAATTGATTGCATGAGCTGCTTTACACACTTGTATGGAGCTTGGCAGGTAATTAATGCCATGAGCTGCTTTACACACTTGTGTAGGGCTTGACAGATAATTGATGCCATAAGCTGCTTTAGACACTTGTATGGATCCTGGCAGGTTATTGATGCCATGAGTTGCTTTACACACTTGTATGGAACTTGGAAGGTAATTGATGCCATGATCTACTTTACATACTTGTATGGAGCTTGGCAGGTAATTGATTTCATGAGCTGCTTTAGACACTTGTATGGAGCTTGGCAGGAAATTGATGCCATGGGCTGTTTTACATACTTGTATGGAGCTTGACATGTAAATGATGCCATGAGGTGCTTTACATACTTGTATGGAGCTTGGCATGTGATTGATGCCATGAGCTACTTTACACACTTGTATGGAGCTTGACGGGTAATTGTAGCCATGAGCTGCTTTGCACACTTGTATGGAGCTTGGCAGGTAATTGATGCCATGAGCTGCTTTACATACTTGTATGGAGTTTGGTAGGTAATTGATTGCATGAGCTGCTTTACACACTTGTATCGAGCTTGGCAGGTAATTAATGCCATGAGCTGCTTTACACTCTTGTATGGAGCTTGACATGTAATTGATGCCATGAGCTGCTTTACACACTTGTATGGAGCTTGGCAGGTAATTAATGCCATGAGCTGCTTTACACACTTGTATGTGGCTTGACAGATAATTGATGCCATAAGCTGCATTAGACACTTGTATGGAGCTTGGCAGGTTATTGATGCCATGAGCTGCTTTACATACTTGTATGGAGCTTGGCAGGTATTTGATGCCATGAGCTGTTTTACACACATGTATGGGGCTTAACAGGTAATTGATGTCATGAGCTGCTTTACACACTTGTATGGGGCTTGGATGGTAATTGATGCCATGATCTGCTTTACATACTTGTATGAAGCTTTGCAGGTAACTGATGTCATGAGCTGCTTTAGACACTTGTATGGAGCTTGGCAGGTAATTGATACTATGAGGTGCTTTGCATGCTTGTATGATGCCTGGCAGGTAATTGATTCCATGAGATGCTTTACATACTTGTATGGAGCTTGGCAGGTAATTGATGCCATGACCTGCTTTACATACTTGTATGGAGTTTGGTAGGTAATTGATTGCATGAGCTGCTTTACACACTTGTATGGAGCTTGGCAGGTAATTAATGCCATGAGCTGCTTTACACACTTGTGTAGGGCTTGACAGATAATTGATGCCATAAGCTGCTTTAGACACTTGTATGGATCCTGGCAGGTTATTGATGCCATGAGTTGCTTTACACACTTGTATGGAACTTGGAAGGTAATTGATGCCATGATCTACTTTACATACTTGTATGGAGCTTGGCAGGTAATTGATTTCATGAGCTGCTTTAGACACTTGTATGGAGCTTGGCAGGAAATTGATGCCATGGGCTGTTTTACATACTTGTATGGAGCTTGACATGTAAATGATGCCATGAGGTGCTTTACATACTTGTATGGAGCTTGGCAGGTAATTGATGCCATGAGCTGCTTTACATACTTGTTCATCTCAGACAACAATGAAAACTCATATGCAGCTTCTCTGCATCTTTGTCTGAGCAAGCAGTATATTCTGTCATGTTGATATTTATTAAGTTCTATATCTACATAAATTTGTCATGGCTGATTTTCATGTCTGTTTAAATACATTTGTCATGGTGATTTTGATTAAAATATATGTTTACCTAAATTGTTTAGAATGTGGAATATGTTCCTGTTACTGCTATGGAGTCTTCCTCACACCATGCATTAAAACTCAATGTGTGTACACTTATAATCTGCCTGGTGTAACATTTTTCCTATGCATTTTCCTGTAGATACTACTGTAGTTGTTGCTAAAAATCAAGGAAGAAAAATTATATCTGATTATCTCAATAGATGCAGGGATTTTCTTATGTTACAGAGATTTAACCCTAAACAATACAGCCGCTACCTCAGTGCTCAAGAGCAGCACACCTTGGTTGAAGAGACTTTGGATAAAGTTGAACTTAAATGGCAGCTTGGTAAATGTACTGCAGAAGGTCAAGGAGCTTGTATGCAACATGTGTTTGCTGCAGAAGCATATGTAACTGGTATTGATGCCAGCTGCCAGGAAACCCATTGGCAAATATGATGAGAAGCTTGGGGTTTTGCCTCCACTCTTTAAGACATCTGTTAGCAATGTTGCCAAAGTTTTTTAGTGGCCTTATCATCTTACACTGGTGGTGGCTCGACAGTGTCATGCGGTGCCCTCTTCACTTTGATGCTATTTAGTTGGATATATCGGGTTTGAAAAATGCTTTGCCATAAGTATTTACATGTTGGCAAGGATGTGGTTGAACAGGCTAGTTTTGCTGAGTACCACAATGCTGCAGCCATCCTTTATCTTAACACCTTGCCAAAGAGGAGCAGTACATCAACAGTCTCCTTGGCCTTAGGTGGTAGCCAAATGCCTTCAGGCTCAATTTGCAGTTCTTCATGGACAAGGCTTCTATGTGGACAGTCACTGCCAACTATACGGTTAGCCTGGGCTGTCAAACCTATGTGCCAGGGTGTACACTCTGTTATTTATATTTGATTTAATTTATATTTGATTTAATTTCATTGTTTGTAAGTTTTAAAATCTTTTATTTTAATTTCATTACATGTCAAAGTTATGTAATTTTGTTTACTAGGAATTCAATACTTTCCAGAAATTAGTTTGACCTGATTGTTTAGTCCTGAACATGAGAACTTTGTATCTTTTGCTGACCTAGTTCCTGGCCTTGATTGAGAATCAAGTAAACAACTTCTTTTTTTTTATTTATTTTTATTTTGGGATACATAGAGTGAGATCGAGGCTGTACTGGAATATGTGACCTTAGCCATGTGAATAGCTTCTAAACTGTTCTGGAATGTAATCACCAGACCCTCATATGGGTATCTATTTTGCGTCTTTTTTTTTTTACTGTATAACCTTTGTCTATAGAGAAATTAGTTAATTGGGCCTTTACACTGGAAAGTGTTTGTTTGTGACCAGTTTGGAGTTACATTTTAATTTTTATTCAAAATATTTGGATTCTAAAAGATTAATTCTTTTTCCTGGAAATATTTGAGTGCTCATACAGAATTCTTGGACAAAGACATTTCTTTAAATTTTATTCGGGAATTCAAACACCAGAATATTGTTTATGAATCAACAAAGAACTGTAGACACAACAGCGCAATACTAGCTACAGTATATGTCATCGCCTTCCATTTCGGATTTTCTTGTCAGGACTCGAACTCAAATTTCATTAGAACATTTCATTACTAGGACTTCTAAAATTTAATTTGTGGGTTATTCTTGGATTTGATTTCTTAAACTGTAAGTTCTTATTTTTTCATTTTTACATTGTTTTTCCAGGGAAACAAATTATTTGTTAAATTTTTCAAAGCTTGTTGTTTTCGCTCTTTCTTTGTTACTGTTTATTAGAGCCTAAATACATAACATAACAACCCCAACAGACCACACATGGTCATTACCAAGGTGTTGCCCACCTTTCAGCTCTCCAGGTGCATATAGCTCCGCATCATTGAATTTGAGGACAGACATTGCTCTTCTAGTCAAACTGGCCACATCATAGATGCTGCAGGCTTAGCTGACTGTGCAGATGTAGCATGAATGGCATCAAAATTTGCTTACCTTTCAGTCTTGTTGCTTGACTTTTAGGACCAACCCAACAACAGACATCCATGGAATTCACTCAGTGATATGCTTTACAATCTGATTCTTTGTCATTCTGACTGAAGGCAACATATCCTGGGTGTATTGGTGACCTGACCCTTTTCTCTCCCAAAGTTTGCAGTCATGTCCATAGCACTATTCTACATCTACTGTTAAATTTAGAGCTATCAACAACATTATTTACTAGAGTTATACGCCCTTGATTTCCCATCCTTCTTTCTTTCTTTCCAGCAGCATAACTTAGCCAATAAGTTTGGGATTTCAAAAAATATGTGGCATGCAGCTTTAAATTAATGAGACTTTGAATGAGTTGGATTTCTAGAAATGAATCATGCGCATTTAAATTAATGAGACTTTGAATAAATTAGATTTCTAGCACAGCACATCATCATTTAGAGGAGTTATGTCCCCTGATTACCCATTCTTGTGACTTTGTTTTTCCAACACAAGCTCCTCTGTTTAAGGTTCTGTTAGGTAGATTATAGTGATTATGGCTCATTGTCAAAGACCCATAATCACTCTAGTTGTTGATGGTGACAGTTGTCCTCACACCTACCTGCTCCAACCACTTTTCTCATCATATACAATAATTTTACATTGCCATTAATTATAAGTAAGTAGATTATAGTAAGTTGGACTCTTTGTAATTCAGCCATCACAAATAGCTCTATCTCTTGACAATGATCATTGCCCCTGCACTTACCTGCCACAACCACTTTTTCATGGGAGTGACCTTGCCAAAAAAATGGAGGCATCAGTATATAAGATAAAACCTTTTTTTACTGCTTCTATTCATGCACCAGGAGACAATTGGTTACTGACTAAAAGAACTTATGGGATGACCTGTTGTCTGTTATCAGTCTTTCATTGGTCTGTTACCACAAGCTTGTTATTGTTACTTCTCCTAAGCTATGTGGCCATAGAACACAATTAATTTTACTATAAGTTCTCTACATTCGTTTCTCAGTACTGACCTTTCCACTGTGTGACAATCAATACAAATCATATGTTAATCTAAAATACCTTCAAAGATGACTTCACGGTGAAGTTCTTGTCAAGGGTTGACCTGCTCTTTTTTGAGATGCTGGACTGTCAATAAAGTAGCATGTAAACAGAAGACAGATAATGCTTCCGAATCATCACCAAGGCCTAATTGCTCCGTGTGCACTGTCGCCGAAATACACTCGGACAACCACATCCGGAGCTCATATTCCCAAGAATAAACAATTACCTTTAAATCCCTACCAAAAATGCATAAATAAAACTCTTCTATCACCACCAAATTGAGAGAGGGAAAAATGTTCTAAAAATAGACTAGAACTACATTCGTGGGTACTGAACCGGATCTATTAATTGTGGTCTAGTTCCATGTGGAACTATTTCCATGTACATGTATTATTGAAGGAACTTAAGTGACTCTTGAACCCACTTCTGCACAATAAACCATATCCTATGAAACAGCTTTTTGTCACCAGGAACTCATTTCACTTGGTTGCCTTGCTATCACATTTTGAATGAGTAGGCCAATTTAAGTTAGTTTAATTATATTATATACATGAAAATATTTATAACAGTGTTTGATTCATCTGACACATGATTGTTATCCCATGCACAGTGGGATTTGGATGCCTTTTACCTTTTCTTTCATTCCACCTCCTTTTTTTAATTTGATACGAAAGACATAATGAACATGATAATACAGAGCAGCTCTGCTTTTAACTGAGTGTGACAATACAACAAATACTTCCACAAGTCAGATATTAAATCATGGTTGACAGTTAATTAAGTTCACAAAATGAAACGTCCTATCAAAATGGGGTTTCCACCAGAATGGATGATTGAAATGAAAATGGTTCAAAGTTGACATCCCATATGTCCACCACATAAGCTAATTTGAAATTTTGTTATTGCTGAAGAATATAAAAGATGGTTTAAATTCTCCAGGGATAAAAGAAAGAAATGGTGTTGTCTGGAATTCCTGGAAATTATTTTCATCCAGTAGAGAGCATCAATCCCTTCAAGGTACTTGCTCTTGTTTTTATTATTATTTTTTAAAATTTAAGTTACATAATTTAGGAGTAGCGTTATTAAAGGACATGTTGGCATCTTCAAATGGGATGGCACCATAATAAATATGACTGCTTTAATTGGTGTATACTAGGATTAAGTCAATTGTTTTACTTTAAAACTGTCTTCTATCCTATCATACAATAATGTATCAATATGAACACCTTTAAATCCATCTATCATGCGTGTTGAGTAAATGCAATGGTTCTGCATTATTGTTCTGCCAATGGAGGGATGTGTACTGCATTGTAAATAAGGCTGTCTTATGGATAATGTTGTACATAAAAACACCAATATAAGGTATTTAATGCCATTTCACACTCCATTGGAATAAGTCATGAACTACTATGATGTGAAGTAGTTTAATTGGAATGAGAGCCAATTTAATATGATTGATAACAGTATTGGTGTTAAATTAGGGGCAACAATATCTGTAACCCTTTACTTTGTGGCATTTTATATGAACAAGTATTCAATCAGGGATTGTTTTCTGCAGATGTTCCTGAGGTTCCATCAAACATTACAATCACAGAAGTTACAGAAAACAGCATAACAGTACAATGGGTGGCAGGATATAATGGTGGTCCCAAGCAGACATTTTATGTTTTTGCATCAACGAGTGACTTCACAAGGAATGTCACTGCATCAGATCCTGGATATGGAAACATTGGGACAGTTGTGATCAAGGGTCTAGCAGCCAGAACAAAATACATTATTTACATGTCAGCCAGCAACTCAATTGGCTCAAGCAGTGTGACAGAGGCCATCTTTGTTTTCACTCTGGAAGGTAATGTTTGTAATTTGTGAAAGACACAGAATGTTTAGTGGTCTTCATTAAAGTTAGATGGTTGCAATTTTATATACATGGAACTATTGATACGCCACACTTTCATTTTGTCTTGTACACATAGATCTATCATGTTGTAATTCTCATTTAAATATATAACATGTAAAATATAATTATACCATAAAGTTGCTGCAGAGATCACATGTTTTATAAAAGGAGAATTTTCTGAAAATACATAAAGATGAACCAGTGGAAATTTTTACTTGTATAGTCTCTACCCAGTGATTCTTGATCAACCAAATTTAATATGTTGATCTGTAGATATAAATGAAGTTGTATAGGTTAAATGCCCTGAAGCAACAGGTTGAAGACATATATTACATTAATGAATGAAGCACTTTTATTACACCCTCTGATTTTGTAATTAAGTTTTGAGGGTACGTTGTGTAATTGTCCCTATTTATGACATCCTTCCCTCCTCCTGGATCAAACAAATAGAAGAGACCTGATGCACTCCATTGCCTGTCATAAAAACCCTAATATCAGTAATATATTTGGTGTCAGTGAAATGAGAATGGAATGTAAGCAGGATACATAATGAATGCAAATGAAGTGATGAATAAATTTTGAGGAAAACAAAGAGTACAAATACAGAATGCAAAATGATGAATGATAAATGAAAATTTAATGAAACATGGTCATATTTCAGAAGTTGATTGCAAAAGAGATTATTTCTAGTGACTGGTTAAAAGTCTTTTTTGCATGATAATCCAAGAAAAATTCTTTACACTGACCAACAGTGTTTCACCCCATACAGGCCCTGACATTGTTCTTGCAAAGGTAGAGATAAACTCCATTTATGTGATGACATCATCACCATAAATGTCTGTAAATCTTTAGTTTGAATGAATGAAGTTTGAAAGGAAATTTGCTCACAAATACTCCACAAGCATATTTTTAAAGTTATTATTGATGAGTTATTTTAATTTTTTTTTCATTTGTTGATTTTTCTAAACACACTTTTAATAAAGATTCAACAGTTATAGTCCTCACCCTTTAATACTCTCAAAATGGAAAACATGTTTTCATTGTTACGTGGTTAGGCTGTTACAAAAAGTAACAAGAAAAGAGTGAAGAAAACAAGCTTTGTGAAATTTAACAAATAATTTATTTCCTTTGAAAAGCAAGGTAACAATGAGAAAAAGAAGTTATGGTTTTATGAATCAGATCCAAATTAATCCAGCAATTAAAAAATAGATGTCCTAGTAATAAAAAGTCCTAATGAAACTGAGTTTGAATCCCTATGAAATTCAAAATGGAAGGCAATGACATCATTAATGGTCAGCAAAGTGCTGCAGTGTCAATAGTCTCTTGTTGAATCACAGAAAATATTATTCCAATTTGAATTCTGTATTAATTTCGATAACTGTCTTTTTCCAAGAATTAATTTAGAGTACTAGTATTTCCAGGGAAAACAAACTTAAAATCCAAATAAATTGAAGAAAACACATGAATTAGCCCCAAACTGGTCACAATATAAAACACTTTGACTTCTCAAGTGTTAAGGCAAGAATGTCTAATCTTTCTCAAAACATCAGTAATAAGTCTAACTACAATGCAAAACAGATGCCCAGATGAGAGTCAATCCTCTGGAAAACCTGGAGTTTGTAACAATTGATATTTGACACGTAGGGCAAATATGACCTTGACTGAAATCAATGATTCTTACACTGGGAATGAATACAAATTTTTTTTTTTACAAAAAGTTGTTTACCAGAAACCTTACTGGTTCTGAATCAAGGTCAGAAACAAGAAACAGTGTTTTTATTATTAGTTGTTTATAACTGAATTAAATTTCTGGACAATGTCAAATCCAGTAAATAACATTACATTACAATAACAAATAATTGAATAAAAAAAATTTAAAACTAACAAACAAACAACTAAATTCAAATATGAATGAAATAAAATATACATAAGTTACATCAGTATATGCTTTCAGTTTCATTCCAAATGAGAGAAAATCAAGGAAAATATAAATAGAAGTGATAAATCTGAATGCATTTCTGAGATAATGATAACATGATAATGAAATACAAACATTAATGTAATTCAGACGGAATAGAAATAAAAAGTAAATGGAATGCAGATTTGGTAAAAATGCTTAATACCAGGGTCTGTGAGAGGCTGCAAATGGGAGTAGATTCCGTGCCTGGTTGTGGCAATTCAACACAAATTTGACCTCAACTTTTCCAAGACTCATGGTCAGAAGGGCCAGTTTTGATTAGTCATCTAATCATATCAAGATTCATGTCGTATGTTTCAAGTTTCATTTTCATGTATCTCTTAACTATTTAAGCTCATTTAATGAATAAATGAGACCTCTGGTAAGATGTTGGAATCCTACAATAACTTGGATCAGTCAAGTGAGGGTCCTACTTGACTGAAGTCTATCACCTATGGTATCCTTACATGACAAATACATCAAATTGACATAAATTTTCTGTCCCTTTTGTCAGACTCTGATGTGAATTGGGAACATGGGTGATAAAATAATATTCTTCCATTATGGAAAAACAAACAACAGTGGTCAACAGGTTCAGCTTGTAAGACATTTTTAAAATGTCATCTCAGGAAAGGTAAATTAGATACTTAAATCTTCATGTCAGAATGGGTGTAAAGATTCATTTGTAGAAACAGGACAAATGTATTGAAATTGTGCTATATTTGAAGCATTGTGCTGGGTCACAAGCTGGATTTAAATGGGTATAGAAAAAAGATTGACTAAAAATATAATGAAGTCACCTTAAATAGACTTAAAGAGAATATTACTCTGGATTGTATAAGATGAAAAACTTCCCAATTTCTAGTTCACCTGGTGGTAAGGCCTAGTTAACTTAAAGCATCATCATATGTCAGTCATCTGTTTCCACTCATCAGTCAACATTTGCTTGTTACTGCTCAGGAGGCCATTTTTTATGTAATTTTAATCAAACTTGGAATAAGATTTATATCAGCAATGTCTTTGATGAATTTGAATTTGAGCAAAAGATATTGATGCTAATATAGTGATATTGCATCAGATTGGTTGAGCATGATGCCATTCGAGAGTCCTATTTGCCTTCAAGCAATATTGGGATATATGCTTACATCATAAATATTTTGGACAAAATCAGTATAGTCTATGCAATTTAAAGAGGTCATCATGCATCAGATTTACTAGGCTTGTTACCATTTTGGAGTCTTTATTTTTCTGATCCAAGTTTAATCAACTTGCTTATTCTATCAAGGTCTCAGGCAAGTTTGAAAATGATTGAGATACACTCGTACTTTTGAGATGGTCTAGCATATGATTGGCTGCATTTCTGATCAGATTTTCATAATATGTGGCGAATAAGCTTATACCATTGAGATCACAGATGGATTTGATTATGAGCAATATCAGTGCATATTTATGAGGTGATCTTGTATTTGAATGGCAGAGTTAGTGAACACTCTAGTGGCCATATTAGATTTGTCTGTAACTTTTATCATCAATATCTTGGATAAGGTTTGTTTTTAAGTGACATTCATACATAAGTATTTCATCTCATTGGCTTAGCTTGTGAAAGAAGAAGTAAAACTAATGGTATTGCTCATTAAATAGCAGGTTCTGGCATAGCAGGAGGGGGCAGTATATCTGTAACATAGAAACAGAATCCACCCTATATGCAAGTGCAGTTAACTGTTAACTTACAGAATTAAATAAACTCATCTCTGTTCACAGAAGAATATGGACATAAACCAGAATCCAAAATTGACAGAAGTTTGCCCGTCCATATGTGATGCAATTCTGAGTCAAAATTAAATTTGTTTATGTCTTCTGTACAGTCTATTGTTCTAAATTAAATACTGCAAATATATTATCACAAATGCAATACAGTAAATGTGGGAATTTCTGCATCCAGTAATCCTATTTCACATGTAATGTTTAGTTGTGAAAGTGACATTTTAGGATAAACATGTACTCTACGCCTACTGTGTACCATATCTAAAAATGCGACATCACATTGCATTGATCATTCTGTTTTGAAAAATGATTTTGACGTTATAAAATGTTCAGTTTATTCAGATGGATGCATATTCTTTGATTTATAGTTTGTAAACAAATACAATTGACTATTACTTGTTCAAATTTGTTTGGGACTTTATTTTATGCACAACAAATGAAGGTGCAACATCTGTCAGAATGAATGATATTCATTCTTCATTCTATCTAAATAATTTCCACAGAAATAATAATAATAATAATAATAATAATAATAATAATACCTTGTTTATTGAGGGTAACCCATTTGTCATGGACTATTCTCCCTTGAGGCCCTCTTAAGGAGAGTATAACAATGTGCATTATATGAAAGATAGTAATAATTACTGTTTATTTTAACATGTTTAGTATTAAAATACTAAATTCCATTATCTATTAGAATCACATACATGCTTATGATATCTCTTCTTATACACTGTGATATTTTCAGCAGATTTTACATGTAGTGGAAGCCTGTTCCACAGAACTGAACCAGAGTATTGGAAGCTCTTTTAACTTGCTCTGTTCTTGGTTTTGGTGCTAGAAGGTTTCCATGTGATATTGATGTCAGCTGGTATTGTGTTGAAAAAAGCCTGAATACATCCTAAAGATACTCTTGTGCAGTTCATTGAAGACATTTATATACAAGAACTGCCTTGTAAAAATATATCCTTTTATGTACTGTGGACCATTTGAGTTCTGTAAATAATGCTTTTGAAGGATGATCAATAGATGCATCTAAAACTATGCATGCTGCTCATTTCTGAAGTTTGTAAATCCTGTCAAGCTGAGATTTAGCACAGTTTCCCCATACATTTGAACGATAATCCCTTGTTGGAAGAATGTATGACTTGTATTATAGCTTGTGAGTTTCCTTAGGTAAATTTTTCTTGATTCTGCTGAGTAGGTCAATTTTAGATGACAGACAGTGTTTTACAAAGCTTCTCAATATGGTCATCCCATTGTAAATTATTATCTACAGAAATACCCACAAGCTTTTCATGTTTGACATTTTCTAACAGATGATTTTTATTGCAAGAGATAGAGAAATAAAAACTATGTCATAAAGGAATCTCAAATGGGTTAAGATTTAATATTTAATGTATGAAATTCAGAGATTAATGTCCAGCATTTGCTCACAAGAGCTGGACATTTTTCAACTTGTTCCATAAATTTAATATTAAATCATTACCCATTTGAGATCATTTATTTATCACACAGTCAGTACACTTTGCCTATTGTGAGTGCAGTTTCATATTGTTGATATTATAACACATGAACATAGCACTTATGTGATTCTGATTGGTCCAAATAAGCCCATGAAATTATTATGCAGTATTCTCTTTACTGATTGGCTGTGATCCTAGGAAAACTTTTTTAACCCCACCTTCTGGAATGTTTTCTTTGCAATGAACATTTTGGCAGGCATTTTTCAACTCATGAAAGGAAATTGAGGAAAAATTATCTTGGCTATCTGAATATAGACAGTTTATCGGGCGTCTACTACATCCTAATGGGGTACTGCATCAAACAATGTGACATCATGTGCATTGGACATTTTGTGTTGAAAAATGATTTTGTCTGTGTAAAATGTTCTGTTCAGTATGAAGGACGCTTGTTCTTTGACTTGTAAGACAAGTATAATGTTATGAGCCTATGCTCTTAAAATAAGTAACAGAAAACAGTGAAAGGCAACAAGCTTTGTAAAATTTAACAAATATATTTGTTTTCATAGAATACAAAGTGAAAATGAGAAAAAACAAATTATGGTATGGTGAACTAAATCCTAAAATAATCAAAAAATTACAGACACAAGTCCTAATAATATAAAGTCCTGAATAAAACAGTACAAGTCTTGAAGAGATCCAGAACTGAAGGCTATGATGTGTCTATTATAGCTATTGAAGTGTTGATGTGTCAGCAGTCTTTTGTTGAATCACAGTAATGTAATTTGAGGTTTGGATATATTATAAATTCCAGAGAATGTCTTTACCCAAGAATTTTATTAGAGCACTTTTGCACTTCCAGAGAAAATAATCACTTGAATTCAATAATATGAAAAAAAGATCCCAGTCCAAAACTCCCGGTCACCACATATTAAAGCCTGAATGGTAAAATCCTTACAGCAACAATATATTTAGTTCTCTACTTGACCTGAGGTCACAGTTATCTTTTTCTAATAAAAAAGCATTTAACCTAATGGAAAATAACCTTCTAGAATGATCTAATGAGCCTTGTTTAACACCCAAATCATCATACTTACTTCTTCCATTAATAAAGATCATGATATCAAGCCCATAAACAAAGAGAATAATTTAGCTATGTATTAGTTGTTGATATAAAATGAAATAATTTTTTTTTTTAAAAGTCCATCAGGTCAAGCCGAAATGAACTCATTGTTGGATAAGGTCAAGTCCACTATACAATATTACATTACAATAGCATGTAATGAAATAAAAAGATTAAAACTAACAAACAAATAATTAAATTAAATATACGTAACACTTCCCTCATAAAGAAAAAAGATTTAAGCAATAAAACTTTATTTTCACTATATGTCAAATATACGTATGGTAAAAGAAATACATAAAATGAAATCTTATGAATGACACAAAGTATACCGGTACATGAAAATTACATGTCTGTACAAGAAAAAGTGCATCTGCTATTAAATTATCTTTTCCATTGATGTGCCTGATATCAAGATTATATTCCTGCAACATCAAACTCAACCTTGATAAACTCAGATTGTTGTTTTTCATCTTGCCAATGAAAGTAAGTGGTTGTGATCACTAAACACAATAATTGGAGGAGTTGAACTAATGTAGACTTCAAAGTGTTGTAATGCCAGTATCAAAGCCAAACATTCCTTTTCAATTGTGGAATAATTTCTCTGGTGCTTACTGGATGATCAACACTATTTATATTTTCTTGAATCGATACTGCTCCAACCCCAACATCACTTGCATCAACAGACAGTTTAAATGATTGATTGAAATTTGGAGCTTTAAGAACTGGTGCACTCCTAAGTATGGCCTTTAACTTATCAAAAGCTTCCTGACATTTTTCAGACCAATGAAAATTGGTTTTCTTGCTCAATAAATTTGTCAGGGGATCAGCAATTATGGGAAAATTGGAACACAATTGGAACACAATTTCCAGTAGTATCCAGTGATACCTAAAAATCACATGAGTTACTGTGTACTGTTAGGCACAATGAATTCAGAGATAGCCTTGACTTTAGCTGCTATAGGTTTAACTTGTCCCTGTCTCATGATATGTCCTATAAATGTTACACAAGCATGGCAAAACTCACTTTTAGGTAAATTAATTGTCAAATTTGCATCAGTGAGTCTTTCAAAGAAATTCCAAATTGTTGCCAAATGATATTTCCAGGTATCATTGTAGATGATAACATCATCGATGTAAGCATCACAATTATCTAGACCAGATGTAATCATGTTCATTAAACATTGAAAAGTACTAGGCAAACCTTTAATACCAAATGGCATCACTTTATATTGATAAAATCCATCTGTAGTCACGAATGCTGAAATTTCCTTTGCCCTTTCCATCAGTGGCATTTGCAAATATCCTTTCAGAAGGTCAAATTTGGTGACATACTTTGCATATTCAATTTTATCAATGCAGTCATCGATTTTTAGTAATGGAAATAAATCTGTTTTAGTCATACTGTTTAGCTTGCTATAATCAGCGCACATGCGGTAAGTATTATCTAATTTTGGAACAAGTATACATTGCCTGTATGAAATCATTCTCCAGCAAATACTGAATTTCTTTTATCAATTATTCCTGTTTGAGAGGGTTCATCCTGTACAAGTCTTGTTTCACAGGTGTGGAATTTACAATTTCAAAGTCATGATAAATTTTGTTTGTTCTTGTAGGAACATCGGAAATAAGTGTTCGTGTTCAAGTAATAACTGTTTTCGTTCAATCTTTTCTTGTTGCTGCAAATGTGAAAGTTTCTGAACTAGATTATTCATAATTTCTGAATTCTGAAGATTAAAGTCAATACAGTCCAGTTGCATCCCATCGCTTAAATCCTCAGTGTGGGACAGGTACAACTAAATTAATTGCATGATTAACCTGGCTATCTCTCTAAGCATACTCCTTTAGCATATTTATGTGGCAAATTTGTTCTTGTTTTTGCCTCATATGAGGATTTGTGATATAATTTAAATCATTTACTTTCTTTCCAACTGTGTAAGGACCATAATACTTGGCATAAAAAGGATTTTGTGGGCAAGAGAACCAGAACTCACTAGGCTGAAAACTCCTATCCATTGTATTTTTGTCATACCTTAATTTCATTTTTGACTGAGTAGAGTGCAGATTAATTATTTCTTGCAACATCACAAGCCTTTAACAACTTGTACTTAGTCCTGAGACTAAGTCTGATGAAAAATGTACACAGTGGAGAGGAACATTAACAAAGCTACACACTTGCCCATGATAAAGAACATGCTGATCATGTATTAATGTCATTTATTGAACTTTTTCTTCATATCCAGTGTTTTCATTTGGTGGAATTATCCATAATGAAGGATTTCTTTTTCTTTGAATTTGTCTCTCTCTAGTGAGTAATTTGCAGTTTTTTCAAGTGATATTTTGTATAACTTTGCATTTAGGTTCTTGCTACACAGGATTGTTACCATAGCTATTATTGTTTGAAATTATTTTCTGGCTTGGTCAGGTATTTAATTACTCCTATCTTTATCAATTTCTTTTCTGTGGACTCATCTTCATTCTTTTGTTTATTACAGTACATGTAATGAGTAATCATAATTCACATTACTTTTAATGTGACATGTGCAATTTTTATCTCAAAAAAAGCAGTTCATATACCAGTTTGTTTCCATTTATGGTTTAGATATTAAACACCAATTCATTCTCATAAATTCATATAGGATAGTATTCCTAATTATTGTGCTTATTGTTATTAATCTTACTAAGCTCGGATTCTGCTCATTTATATTGTCTCCAGTTCTTGAATAAGCCTGGTTAATGTCATATTTGAATTATCTTCAGTATTATTTGGTTGTTTTATTTCTTTAATCTTCAGGATTCAGCTTAGCATTGCTTTTCCTTTTTGCAGTAAAACATCATTGAAAATGCATTCTTTGAGACAGTACATGCTGTTATTAAATTAGCTTACACTTAGTTCTTACAAATACTCTGTTTTATACTTACTTGGAAGGTTTTTTAAAAACAATAAATCTTCTTTCAGCATTCCCTTGCAGCAATGATTAAGCAGGGCATGAGTAGGTATGCCCTGTAGGAAAGCCATCCCACTTGCCTATCTTGTGTGAACTGTGAGAGGACAAATGGTTGTCCCTTTTGTAGCCTTTGGTTAGACAAGGTCTGGGACATGCTTATAAAGAGAAGAAAAGTTCCTTCCTGGTTTTCATCAGAATTTGTGTGGTTTTCTGTCATAGAATTCCCCGGGTCTCAAATGATTAACAAAGTCTCTTCACAAACTCTTAGGTGTAGTGGGTCCCCTCTCTGCAGATATGGGTGGAGAGTGAGTCACACTTTCCCACTATGGAGGAGCAGCACCCATAACTTACAGCTTGGTGCAGGCTGAAAGTTAGTCACACATCCTAAACCCCACCCAAAGGTACAGGAACACCCTTGCACTCCCCCAGCTGACAGGATCAATCCAGATGATGGGGGAAAGCTTGATTCCAAGTTTATTAGATCTGTGGAACAGACTTCATACAGATCTGAGTCACCTGAATGGTCAATTTAGTGGTGACCAGGCACCTGTCACTGGTAATCGGTTGATGAGAACTGGTCAACTCTAACTGGAGCCCATATGTTACAGAGATAGGTATTGGGTTCAGACTCCCCCCCCCCTCCAGAATGCTGTTTCATTCTGCTGCAGATTGTGAATTTGGCATACATTTGCCAAATTAGGAAATTGGATTAGAACAGCATCCCACATTTCCTATAATCCATCTAAATCTCCATGAGATGTGGGTCCTTCCACCACAAGGCAGGTATTGGTCCATTCCTTGAATGTAGGCAAGGTCTTCTGAGCCTTCACATGGTAGAGAGATCGATGCTGCAAGCCTTGGAATTGCATCTTCTCTTGCAATGTTTTGTGAAAAAAGAGTGGTGGAGGACACATTATTTTTCTAAATGCCTCAGGAGTGTATAGTGTTGATTGAACAACCTGCTGAGTTGTCTATTAAGGACAGTTCATTAGGTATTTGTTAATAGATGTGGGTTGAATGGGTTGAAATTCATCTTAACCAAGTCTGCCTTGCAACATAGAGACTTTGAGTCCTGCATCCCAGGAAAAAGAATGAGATGAAGATGTCCTTTCTGTCCTCATTGATTTGTACAAGTTTGATAGAAAAAAAGGCCAAAGTGCCCCCCCCCCCACTCCTGCAGGTCCCCTACTACCTTCCATCCATTTGTCAGAGCAACAGTGGAGGTACAGATGTGGCCTTTTGACAAAGCAGTTGACAAGGTTTATTCATTTCCCAAATGGTCTTTGTCCCAAACCCTCAGGGTCTCAGGTGACACTAAAATTCTCTCCAGCTTGCTCTCCAGCTTGGAAAAATGTTCTGTGGTCACAGAATTCTTACGGTCTTTGAAGATTTTTGACAGTTTGGGAAAAATGAGGTAGCATTTTCAAGGCATTGAAAGTTTGGGAAAATCGAACAGATTACCCTAAGGTCTTTACAAGTCTCTGAAAATTTAAATAATGCCAAACATTTTAATTCCTTTCCATAATCACAAATAAAATTGTCCAAGGCTGTTAGATTCCCTGGTTTCTTTCTTTTGGTTAATTATAGTATGAATTTCATCATTAAACAATATTGTAGTATTTTGCATTCATTGTTTTCTCATATAACATAACTCGTATACAAAATGTTAGCAAAAATAGGTTCTTGGAAATCTATGTTTGTGGTCTCAGAAAGTTTGGGAAAAGTCTTTGAATTTATCATTCAGAATTCTATATGAACCCTGAGTCAGATTTCATGTTGCTTCCTCACTCTGCTGTGATAAAATAGGTAAAACAAAAGTTTACTAAGGGCAAAGAATTTGCTGGGTAACGTACAAAGTGGTACATCCTCCCCTCAGTACACTGAAACCCTTGGTCACCACAGCTATTTACGGGGGTTCCTACCCCTGTGCTGGCCCAATAAGCGACCCACTTTGGATGCCAAAGCAGACCAAATGGGTATGTCCGTACCTAGACTTACCTTCCAATTAAAACATCGGAAAATTTAGAACAAAGGCTTTTTTCACTAGCAACAGTAGCCTCACATGCTGAACTGTTTTTAGAATCTCTGTCACCATTTGCCCTTCATTTTTAGGAAGCAGTGCCAAGAACATCTAGGAATGCCTTATCCTTGCCCATGGCTTTATCCAAAGTCTTACTGGAGCACAGTTACTGCTCTCCTGTAGGCAGAAACTCTCTTTGGAGGGCTCATTCCCTCTGCAGAATCCAGTTTTCATCACATTCTCTAGATATGAATGAGTAGATAGGCCTATGAGGTAGCAATGGCTCAAATAGTTTTCATTTTCATGAATGGCAGGGCTTTCTTGGTAAGGGACTGATCAGCTCTCTTGGTAGTTATTGCAGTCCACCTCAAATTGGTGGAAGGTGAATATCAGCTGGATGCTAAATGGGAGGAAAAGATGCCTCCTAATCTTTCTCCTCCTTTTACAAGCTACCAAATAAAAGCATAAAGAACTATAGGTCTATACCAATCATCTGCATCACAGATATGCCTGAGACTGAGGATCTCAATTGGGAGTTGAGCAACTGATGGAAGTTGGGTTTTTTTACCAAAAGAAACCTAGTTGGCAAAGATGAACAACTAGTCGTGATTGACATTGAACCACATACAGCATTGCTTGAAGGATAAGGCATGAAGTCCGCTCCTTCAATTCACAGATGCTAAGGAGTGCAAGAAAACTATCTTGATTGTGGGATTTTCAAAGGTGGCTTCACCCAAAAGTTCATAAGGTTTTAATTAAAGACCACAAGACAAGAGCAATTCCATTTGCAAGCAAGACATTGGTCTTTGCAGCTGGAAATACCTTATCAGGTCTGCAAAGTTGGAGTTTGCCCTGATTGCCAGGCCTTTCAAAAGTTTGAGTGTTGGATAGGGCTTCCCTGTATCCCATGATATTGGAAACCAAGCACAGTTTCTCTTCAAAAAGGAAGAGAAGAAAATCAGTGATTGCACTCATAGAGTGACAGCTAGAACTGACATGTTTTCTTCCACACCAGTATCAAAAGATCCAAAACTTTACATCATAGATCGTCTTCTGGACTGAATGATGCACTTGATGACTTTGCATGAAATTCTTGCTCACACAAAGATCATTTGTCTAAAATCTGCTGTCTGATGTGTCGGGTAATGTCCTGGGATAGTTCATCAGCAGGATTGAGAAAACTGATGATTATTGTGGCCATAGAGGTGCTATCAAAAGAAGTGTTACATAAGCATTGGAGATACTTTCTTTCTGGAATACCTGTGGGATTATTCTGAAGACAGGTAAGGCGCAAACAAAAAAATTTGAGACTGAAAGTGTCTACTGCCCAGAGACCCTATGGTTAATGATGCGAACAATGTAAAATGTAAAATAGGAGTTTTAATCTTTAATCTTATAACAAACGAGCCCATCAATATTCCTCAAAGTTGGAATAGGAGCTATGTTATGATTGGTCTAAAGACTATTCAATGAGGACTATCTTCCCCTTTTTTAACATACCATTTGCCAAACTATAATTTCTGCTGGGAATTTGGCAAACTCTGATAAAATCTCAGAAAGTGGCTCATATGGATACCTTCCAACAGTAATCTTATGTTCTGCTGTGAGGGTAGATAGTTCAGTTATTTCTTTTTTGAGTTGAGTGATCAACAGCCTTACACCAAATTGACAAATTAAGCTTCACAATAGCAGCAGGTTACATTTGACTGCTATTGAAATTATTTCCAAAGGGGGGGGGGATTTTAATGATGTAATACTTTTCTGTTGCTCTTGCCCGATTCCCTCCTAGGGCTACACACCAGTGTCCCACTAGGTTAGGCTATGTCCTGAAAAGGAATGAAGGACAGAGTGTACATGAGCAAGGTAGCTATGGGTTGGACCATGGGCATTCTAGAATTCCAAACTTTTTGGTCATCCTATGGGTTATCGCTAAAACTCTTCCTGCAATTATAACATTTTATTTCTATGAATATTTAGTCAATTGAATGAGTTCATAGATATCCAGACTTGCAAACTATAATGATTAGACCATAAGTCTTACTGTTGCTTTTTGTTTGTTTATTATTTTTTCTTATTTTTTTTAAACATTTTATTTCATTATATGCTACCGTAATGTAAAATTTATGTTGGATTTAGCTTTGTCCAAAGTCAAGATCATTTCCTACTGGACCTTAATTATTGAATTTCTTTTAATTATTCTGTAAACAACTTAGATATTGCTGAATTATTCTCTATGAGTATGGGTTTAATATAATGATCATTATTAATAGAAATCAATGTGTATATTTGGGTCTGGGTCAAGGTTATTCAAATTCCACTACAATTTACCTGGTGAACTACCTGATATAGTCCAGGTTATATATTATAGTTTTAGTAATGGACTTTAGTGTCACTCCGCTATAACACGGTAGTTGGGAGCCAACGAACCTGACCCTGTTATAGACCGAACCGTGTTATAACAAAACCAGGTCAGTTTGCTGAAGAAAATGATGCATGTACCCCAACAAAATTGCAGCAGGAGGGGTAGGTAATAAATGTGGGCAGTAAAATATGTGCTTCATTGGCAGCTACCATAAAAAAACAAAACTTTCACGGCACAGTTAACGTGTTCCAGTCACATTGAAAAATGCAAAAATCCATCAGATTCCATTCTTTCTTTGATGAAGGGTGCATACGCTATTGAGGTCACCAGAACAGGATATCTTTGGGGAACCGAACAAATGCCTTTTTCTTATTGTGGCAGCAACATAAAATAATTGTTTTGCATGATTGAGACTGATTATTTTTCATTTGCTGAGTTCATTTTCATAACAGTAGGTGCTTCAATTTTAATCTGTTTCCTTTGAAATTTCAGAAAACTATTTTATCTGGGTACATTTTGAAAAAGGAATGGCTGTCGTTTGGACTATTCTAGTTACTGTTCCTCCCTGCCTAATGAATAAACCAATAAGTAAGATGTGCGGAGAGGGGGGGGGGTATTGGAGGGGTAGGTTCTTTTTTTAACATATGTAGTAGCAGTGTGATGCTCCCTTCCATGCATGCATCAGAAATTTACCAAAGGGTCAATGGATGATAGATATGCAGGGGTATCCCTAAACACAGTAATGTACATTAATGGAGAGTAATGGACAGTAATGGGCTGTAATGGACAGTAATGGGAACAAAAATACAATATTGCAAAATAAATTTTAGTAATGTACATTAAATATTATAATTTTTATTGTACGGACTTAAATACATAAATCATAAATAACAAATGTGGTTGTTATATTGTTTTATTAGTGCATATAATACGCTTTAATTAAAATAATGAAAAAAATGGAACATCTCTCTCTCTCTCTCTCTCTCTCTCTCTCTCTCTCTCTCTATATATATATATATATATATATATATATATATATATATATATATATATATATACATATATATTCTTAACTATGACTGTCCACCTTTTTATTTTGTTCTCATCTGACTCCGTTCATCTCTCATCTTTTTTCTCTGGTGAGGTTTTTCCCTCCTGAAGGTGTCTTTGGTATAGTAATTTTACCATTTGTCGACCTTACTGTTAGCTTATTTATACCCTTGTCTTTGAGAAATTTTCTAAATAATGCTTCTCGTTCAGTTTCTGTTTCTTGACACCACATGTCAATAGAAACTCTGTGTTGCATATATCTGGATGTCAGCTTCAAATTCCCTCTTCCAATCAATGATCTTTTGGCGTCTTTATAATGGGAATACGCGAGAGAGAATTTGATATGGTGCCTGTATTCTGTGATGAATCAGCCATTTTAATGGGAAGTTTGGGGTTCGTAGTAACAGTCTCTAAGGGGGGCGGAGCTTATCTAATCCTTTCGGATCTATGCATTACCTCTTCCAATCAATGATCTTTCGGCGTTTTTATAATGGGAACTGACAATCAATTTTAGTATTTCTTTCAGATCGGATATATTTTGTTGCTTCCCGTTGGTTCCAATCTTCATGATAGTATTGTCCGACTCTGCATTATTATTTGTTCAGTGGGCGTCCACATTTTTTACCCTCGTAGGAAAGTTAACATGATCTTTCAGTATTGGTAGCATCTGTTTTTCGAAGTATGGCTGGAAATCCGACGCTTTTTCCGAAATGACATATGTTGCATGTTTTATTCTTGCTTCTAATGCTACAGAATTATCGGCCTGTGCAATTCCTTCATCACCGAAAAGGGTGTATGCAATTGATTTTCTATCTTGCATCTTGACACCACATATCAATAGAAACGCTTTGGTGCATATAATTGGATGTCAGCTTGAAATTGCCTTTACCAGTCAATGATCTTTCGGTGTCTTTATAATGGGAACTAACAATCGATTGTAGTACGTCTTTTAGATCGGTTATTTGTTTTGCTTCCCGTTGGTTCCAGTCTTCATATTATTGGCAGACTCTGCATAATTTTTTGTCCAGTGGGCGTCTACATTTTTTTACCCTCGCAGGATAGTTGACATGATCTTTCATAATTGGTAAAATTTGTTTTTCAAAGTATGGTTAGAAATCTGGCGCTTTTTTCGACATGACCTATTTTGCATGTTGTTTTTTTTCTTCTAATTACTATAGAATTATTGGCCTGTGAAATTCCTTCGTCAGCGAAAAGGGTGTCTACAATTGATTTTCTATCTTGCACGTTGACGCCAACCCAATATTTTTAATAATCAGTGACGTTTTTCTCCAAGTGAAGTGTACAAACAATCCGTGTCACTCCTAGGGAAAGACCGCTTTATACTTTTACTAATCGCAGTTTCGTCATCTGAGCCGACAATGAAATTTTATATTTCTTCATCTGTGAAATGACTGGCAGTTTGTGAGAAGAAAGCATTATAAGTTTCGAAGTCAGATTTACCATGTAGAAAAGATGGGCCGAAAAAAATAGGAGACTCTCCGGGATCGGTTCGTAAAAGTGCTCTGTTTTTGTACACTGTTGATGTTAAATACATTTATCCAGGATTAAATGTTTTGTCTACACCTAATACCGTTCCATCCATCGTAAAACAGATTCGTTTAATATCCTGTTAGTGTACAGTGTGATGGGCAGACCAGAATCAACATGTCGGACAACTCTAATGAAAGGGTACTGAAAATACACTTTACTTTCTACATGTAGAATGTGGTTGGCAAGATTTCTGTTGTAAACGCTTTTGGCTGGTAGTCGTTCTTGTCTTTTTTGTCTGTGCTAAAAGTTTTGGACATCCGTAACAAATTAATTTGTGGGAGAAGTACCTTTCACCCACGTGCCACAGTCATCCAAAACTCTCTTCTCTCACCAGTTTTCGTTCTCTCGTCATTTAGTGTATTGTCAACTATAAAGAACACATTTGCCTTTATGCCAGGTGGTACAAGTGGTAGTGCACTATGATATTCATTTAGTTTTAAAATTCTCAATGTTTCTTTTATGTCCATAAACTTCTCGTTCTTCAAAATCCCACTGTGAGGCCCAGCAACAGTAACCTTACCAAAATTCTCAACTATTGATGCTGATTCATTATTTGTTACAGAAACATTGTTCCAACTGACCTTGTGTTGTCTTTATTGATTCTAGGTCGATGTCATTGGTGTGATCTTTGTCAACTAGGCTGGTATATCTGTTCGAACAATTGACGTATGTTGAAACATTATTTTTGAATGACCACGAGGAGCAATGGCGAGGTTTCGAAGTCTGCCAGTCACAGTCATCTGATTGACATTTAGGTGCGGATGTTTCCATGCTAACATCACATTCAGGTGTGTAATTACTGGGATAGTCATTGATGGCTAGGAAGGATACTAGTTGACGCTGTGAATTTACTTTGAGGGCCAGTGACTGTTGGGTTACTGACTGGAGGTTCAATGACGGTCGGCTTAATGATTGGTGGTTCTCTGACGGTTAGTGGTTCACTGACGGTTTCAGTATTGATGGTCAGGTTCATTGGTTGGTGGTTCACTGACGGTCCTGAAACTGATGGTCAGGTTTCTAATTGATGGTTCGCTGATGGTCTGGTTATTGATGGGTGTGTCATTGACATTATTTTCAACCAATGCCACTAAATGGTTTGGGGTCCATGTTTTTGTCTTTTTTTTTTTTTTTTACCAAAAGAGCGCTAGCAGGTTTGGTTACATTTCTCCACATCACTGAAATTATCGATCCTTCTGCAGCATGGTTGAAGGTTGTGCTCAGGGCCCTAAATGCAAAGTCCTTTGTCCCGTTTACAGCTGGATAAGCGTTAAGTAACGGACGCTTCGTAACCATGGCAAGGACAATCATAGTCCATACCGAGGAAATGCTCCCAGTCTGAGCGCGATTTAATGCGGCATTGGAATAATCTGGCAACAACAACTGAATACTTGATCTATTTGGATGCCCTAATATCGCTGACTCTTCAAGCACCATCATTAAAGTTGTCTTATAACACAGTTCAATTGAAACAATGCCTGCTATCAAAGAAAATGAAGTATGAAGAATGTTACAATATTAAATTAGGTCTAATTAAGATCATTTTATATAAAAAATAATGTTACAATTTTAAATTAGATCTAATTAAGATCATTTTATATCAAAAATAATGTTACAATTTTAAATTAGGTGTAATTAAGATCATTTTATATCGAAAATACTCAAATAACACAAATTTTCTCACATTATATCTTCTGATATTTTATGTTAATTATTTCGGTGCTTGAGAACTTACAGTACTTTACAAAGGTGTTTATTGATCTTTGTGTATATTATAGCATTGTAATTACAGTACATAATAAGTGTAGTTATAGCATTGTAATTATAGCAATTAATAAGTGTAGTTGTTTATCTGTGTGTACATTATAGCATTGTAGTTACAGCACATAATAAGTGTAGTTGTTTGACACTGTAATTTTTACTGTGTCTGTAATTACATGTTGTCTTTAAGGTGTTGAAAATACCATTGTTCTATTATTTTATTTTTCTGAACAAAATGAGTTGGAGATGGGAAATAATTTAGTATTTTTAATTTTAGCATGCCCTTTAATTTTAACATGCTCTTTAATTTTAACATGCTCTTTAATTTAGCATGATCTTTAATTTTAGCATGCCCTTTAATTTTAAAATGCCCTTTAATTTGAAAATGCTCTTTAATTTTAGCATGCTCTTTAATTGTATCATGCTCATTAATTTTAACATGCTCTTAAATTTTAGCATGCTCTTTAATTTTAGCATGCTTTTTAATTTTAGCATGCTTTTTAGTTTTAGAATGCCCTTTAAATTTTACCATGCTCTTTAATTTTAACGTGCCCTTTTTTTTAGCATGCATTTTAATTTTAGCATGCTCATTAACTTTAACATGCTCTTTAAGTTTAGAATGCTCTTTAATTTTAGCAAGGTTTTTAATTTTAGCATGCTCATTAATTTTAGCATGCTCTTTAATTTTAAAATGCCCTTTAATTTAACATGCTTTCTAATGTTAGCATGCTCTTTAATTTTAACATGCTCTTTATTTTTAACATGCCCTTTATTTTAACATGCTTTCTAATGTTAGCATGCCCTTTAATTTTGAAATGCTCTTTAAATTTAGAATGCCCTTTAACTTTAAAATGCTCTTTAATTTTAAAATGCCATTTAATTTTAAAATGCTCTTTAATTTTAAAATGCTCTTTAATTTTAAAATGCCCTTTAATTTTAAAATGCTCTTTAAATTTAGAATGCCTTTTAATTTTAAAATGCTCTTTAATTTTAAAATGCTCTTTAATTTTAGCATGCTCTTTAATTGTAGCATGCTCTTTAATTTTAGAATGCCTTTTAATGTGAGCATGCCCTTTATATTCTCTTTTAATGTCATTACTTTTCTTTTCCTTACAAGCTGTAGGCAGAGAGCTTGAAGTAAAGGGAGGTGCAAATGTGGCAGCAATTGCAGGAGGTATTTGTGCTGCTGTGGTGGTGGTTGTTATTCTTGTGGTTCTCTTTTTTATATGGAGAAAAAAGACATCTATGCTGAAGAATTCTAGTGGTATGTTTTCAGGGTATATTTGCACGTTTTGCTTATCCTTTGCCTAAAGTTTAGAAATAGTTAAAATATATTCAATGTGAATCTATGATAGTCTTGTTTCACAAGTATCATGCAGCATTTTACATTTATATGTTAGCGTTAGAATTTAACATCATTTCATAAGTATCAATTAGGTTTATGCTTTTTGCTATCAGCGTTAGACTTTTACATCATTTTGTAAGATTTAGCATATAATTATATTTTTTCTTCATGTTCAAAGTTTGGAGCTATAAATGTCATATATTAAATTATTGAATAGATTCATATAGTAAAGTACTTACAAAGAGAAAAGCAATGGTTTTATTTTCTGGAGTTTGATGCCATTTTTCAAAACAAGATAGACCGTAGATGGTGTCCAGTTTATTTGGTCGGAAATTATTGGAAGATCCACCAACTCAAGGAAAGCTACTGACAGACATTCTGGCATACCTGCAATTGGCAGAATCAAGACTTGAACTGTTTTGGAAAGAGATGATTTGCAAAGTCAATCGTCTTAAATCACTTGGCCACCTGAGGTCCTAAGAAGATAGTAAGAATTGATCAATGAAAATAAGAACTGATCAATGAAAATAAGAATTGATCAATGAAAATAAGAATTGATCAATGAACAAGTTTTATCACTAAGGACCTTGTTGTAGTATGCACATATCTCCACTTCATTTTACACATGATGTCTTGAGGAGTTACCATGGATAAAATGTCTTTACAATATTTCATCTTTATATTACATCAATTAATTAATTTATACATATTTTTAAATGGCACTAATGTTTAACAAAAAAAACAACTTCATTGATCACCATACTTGGCCTTCGGGTTTTTAAAATGGAGGAATTTAATAGAAGTATAAATAAATAAGGATGGAGAAATGGTTTTAAACTAGGCTTTTAATCCAAGTCTAATTAGTAATTTTAATATTTTAATCAGATTTCAGGTTTTGTTTAAAAAGAAGGCACGTGACTGAAAAATGTTTCATGAATAAACTCATTAAAGGCCATTATATATCTCGTTAAAACTGATTCACTTAAATTGAAATCACCCTGGATAAAGGTAAATATTGCAATATCTTTTATAATGTTACCATAAAACCTACCGTAAAGTGTTTTACAGCATACTGTCTGTTGATAGTAATGACTACAGTTACTAGTCATGGAATAATTGATGAAATAATCCTTCTGTCCTATAATGTCATACTTTCTGGCTCTAATATTTGCTTGTGAAAAAATGTTTTATTAAATATTGACTTTGATTTCCTAACCTTTAATTATAAAAACTTAATACTACCAGTATCTTGAATGAAGACAATGTAACTTCTCTACATCAATCAAGGTAGATAACTCCTAATTAATTAGTACCACCAATCACATTAATTACTGTACATCAATCACGGTATATAACTCCTAATCAATCAGTACCACCAATCACATTAATTACTTTACATCAGTCAAGGTATATAACTCCTAATCAATTAGTACCACCAATCACATTAATTACTTTACATCAGTCAAGGTATATAACTCCTAATCAATTAGTACCACCAATCAAATTAATTACTTTACATCAATCAAGGTATATAACTCCTAATTAATTAGTACCATCAATCATATTAATTACTTTACATCAATCAAGGTATATAACACCTAATCAATTAGTACCATCAATCATATTAATTACTTTACATCAATCAAGGTATATAACACCTAATCAATTAGTACCATCAATCATATTAATTACTTTACATCAATCAAGGTATATAACTCCTAATCAATAGTACCACCAATCACATTAATTACTTTACATCAGTCAAGGTAAATAACTCCTAATCAATTAGTACCACTAATCACATTAATTACTTTACATCAGTCAAGGTATATAACTCCTAATCAATTAGTACCACTAATCAAATTAATTACTTTACATCAATCAAGATATATAACTCCTAATTAATTAGTACCATCAATCATAATAATTACTTTACATCAATCAAGGTATATAACACCTAATCAATAGTACCACCAATAACATTAATTACTTTACATCAATCAAGGTATATAACTCCTAATCAATTAGTACCACTAATCAAATTAATTACTTTACATCAATCAAGATATATAACTCCTAATTAATTAGTACCATCAATCATAATAATTACTTTACATCAGTCAAGGTATATAACTCCTAATCAATTAGTACCACCAATCATATTAATTACTTTAAATCAGTCAAGGTATATAACTCCTAATCAATTAGTACCACCAATCACATTAATTACTTTACATCAATCAAGGTATATAACTCCTAATCAATTAGTACCACCAATCACATTAATTACTTTACATCAATCAAGATATTTAACTCCTAATCAGTTAGTACCACCACATCATATTAATTACTTTACATCAATCAAGATATTTAACTCCTAATCAATCAGTACCACCAATCATATTAATTACTTTACATCAGTCAAGGTATATAACTCTTAATCAATTAGTACAATCAATCACATTAATTACATTGATATTTGTTAACTGTCATATAAGATGTATAAATTGCACTAGGTCAACTGATGGTCAGTGTGTGTGTTTGTGTGTATGTTTATGGTCATTTGATGGTCAGATTGCAGTGATTTTTTAATCAGTTTAAAATGAAATATTTCTACAAATATTATATAGTATGTTGGCTTGATAAAAAGATAATGAAATGTGAGTTAAGCTAGTTTCTAACCAATTATGCTATTATTTATTTTAGATGAAGGTTTCAGCAACAGTGTTCAAGGGAGGTAAGTCATCTTTTTCCTCTCTGTATTATAGAGGCTTTGGTGGCTGAGTAAGTGCTTAGCCTACGATTAATGAATTTAGTGAGGCTGCAGACAAGTATCACCCCTTAGCTTGAACTCAACAAATATGACAGTGTGACATTAATGAAGGGTCTCCATCCCTACACAGTTTTTCGTCGTAGACTAGTATGCCGGTTTTCTCAACCACAATAAAGCAGTTTATGTTACTTGCCATTTTCTATGACGATAGGTAGTTGGGTGTAAATATAGAAAACACAGCATGCTTTAAATGCATAAACAAGTTACGGTAATGTTTTACTCTGATCACTCAAAGTCACATGTTGATTATGCAGTAATAAACTAATGGGAGGGTTTACATACATGCATGCATGCAGACAGACAGACAGACAGACAGACATACATACATACATACATACATACATACATACATACATACATACATACATACATACATACATACATACATGTATGCATGCATGCAATTTCCAAAATTACAAGCTTACTGTCAGAAGGATAAGAGACATACAGTGTATCTTTGTTGTCTCCCAGCACTCTGTACATTATACTAACCCCAAAGTGGTATTTCCTGTACTATCTCATCTTATGCATGTCTTCTTTCAGATGGCAGCATTATGATTCCATGATTTAGACATTTTCCTCCTTAAAATTTCAGGTCTAACCAAACCGTCAATTTATATGCCAACACATCATATAGTGGTGATGTTATCAATACAGGATATGAAAGTCTGCAAGCATGTAAAACAGAAGCAAGTCCATATCAGACACTCAGCAGTGGTGATACTGAAACCAGTGGTAAATGAAAAATAATATAAATTACAACATTTGAAATTATGATAAATTTTGAAAGACTTTATCATTAGATTTTTTTAATATAAACTTACTGTAATTATGTCTGAATTATGTTCACTTATACAACAGTACATGGTAAAGTTGGGTATTTTGTTCCTTTGATAAGCAGTATGCACTTTATTTTTTCTTCTTAAGAATAAAGCACATTAAACTTGTCAGATTTTAAAAACTCTTTAAAACCTAAAGTACTGCATTATATACATTTCATCAACTTTAATTTAAATTCAGCTGTGTCAATTCAGTTATGCAAGATCACATCATCAAATTTTTTTATTGTGCATTTTGAGAAACAAGTAATAAATATTATTTTTATTGTATCCCATATAAAGTAGAACAATGAATATTATTCCTATCATGTCCCATGATAACTAGAACAATGAATATTATTCTTATCATGTCCCATGATAACTAAAACAATGAATATTATTCTTATTGTCTTCCATAATAACTAAAACAATGAATATTATTCTTATTGTCTTCCATAATAACTAGAACAATGAATATTATTCTTATCATGTCCCATGATAACTAGAACAATGAATATTATTCTTATCATGTCCCATGATAACTAAAACAATGAATATTATTCTTATTGTCTTCCATAATAACTAAAACAATGAATATTATTCTTATTGTCTTCCATAATAACTAGAACAATGAATATTATTCTTATCATGTCCCATGATAACTAGAACAATGAATATTATTCTTATCATGTCCCATGATAACTAGAACAATGAATATTATTCTTATCATGTCCCATGATAACTAGAACAATGAATATTATTCTTATCATGTCCCATGATAACTAGAACAATGAATATTATTCTTATTGTCTTACATAGTAACTAAAACAATGAATATTATTCTTATCATGTCCCATGATAACTATAACAATGAATCTTATTATTATCATATCCCATGATAACTAGAACAATGAATATTATTCTTATTGTCTTCCATGATAACTAGAACAATGAATATTATTCTTATCATGTCCTGTGATAGCTAGAACAATGAATATTATTCTTATCATGTCCCATGATAACTAGAACAATGAATATTATTCTTATTGTCTTACATAGTAACTAGAACAGTGAATATTATTATTATCATGTCCCATGATAACTAGAACAATGAATATTATTCTTATCATGTCCCATGATAACTAGAACAATGAATATTATTCTTATCATGTCCCATGATAACTAGAACAATGAATATTATTCTTATCATGTCCCATAATAACTAGAACAATGAATATTATCCTTATCATGTCCCATGATAACTAGAACAATAAATAGTATTATTATCATGTCCCATGATAACTAGATCAATGAATAGTATTCTTATCATGTCCCATGATAACTAGAACAATGAATATTATTCTTATTGTCTTCCATGATAACTAGATCAATGAATATTTGTTTTGTATCTCATGATAACGAGAACAATGAATATTTTTTTTATTGTATCCCATGATAACTAGAAGAGTGAATATTATTTATATTGTATCCAATGAGAACTAGAAGAAAAATAAATCACAGATTCAATTACTAATCATTGCCACACATGCATCCATTGGTATAAATCTTACCCTGATGTAAGATACAAAATACTCCTGAGGTTCAGAAGACAAAAAAAATGTTTTCAAATGATGTTATATTTTTATAATATTTATCGAACTTTAATGCTTTAATTTTTTTATATATTTTTAGATCAAAATAAAGATTGCAGTGAATCTATGACCATCGGGTACCAGCTTAGCATCTGTCTATCTATTTAACATATGATCTCTCTGTTTTTATATCTGTATATCTATTTAACATGTGAATTCTCTGTTTTAATACTGTCTGTATAACACATGATCTCTGTTTTAATATCTGTTTATCTATTTACCATGTGATCTCTCTGTTTTTATATCTCTCTGTCTATTTAACATGTGATCTCTCTGTTGTAGTATCTATCTATTTAACACCTGATCTCTCTGTTTTAATATCTTTCTATCTATTTAACACGTGATCTCTCTGTTTTAATATCTGTCTATCTAACACATGATCTCTCAGTTTTAATATATGTCTGTCTATTTAACATGTGATCTCTCTGTTTTTATATCTGTCTATTTAACATGTGATCTTTCTGTTTTTATATCTGTCTGTCTATTTAAGATGTGATCTCTCTGTTTCAATATCTATCTATCTAACATGTGATCTCTCTGTTTTAATAAATGTCCCACATTGATCCTAATGATTAAATACTTTTATCTTTTTAACCTATTGTTCTTTTTGTTTCCATTTTTTACTATTCATCAACTTTCTTTAATCTCCATATGTATTGATTTATCATTGATGTATACATTGCCATCCACAGTGATTACTTATTTCTCTTGCACATACATACATGTACATACATACATACATACATACATACATACATACATACATACATACATACATACATACATACATACATACATACATACATACAACTTTCTTCCAATATATACAATTTATGCATTACTTGACAACATAATAAAAGTACTACAGTATGTAAATGTCATGTATATTTTGTTTGAATATCAAAACACAAGTTACTGAAGTAGTGATTATCTTTATTAAAATAGTTTCTAACTAAATTTATTTAGCATTTTTCAAGGATCCACTTGTCTGGATTTCTAAAATATGATAAAGAAAAACATGGCTGTGGAATCTTGATGTGTTATTTGTTTTCCTGTATAATCAGGATTTTTATACCATGTTAGCAATTTTGCATAAAATTGATATTATTCATAGTATGTTCTGACAGATAACTTCAAGAACTAACTCGGTTGTTGGTTGGTTGGCTTTTGTTATGGCAGCTGGGTCATTATGTTCACATCGTGTGATGTAAGCTACATTTAAACACTGGAGTATACCAAAGTAGCCAAATGATTATTCAGGAAATGTTCTTGTATGTTGCTCCTAAAAGATAACATGAACTCAAGCCACTTTGTAAAGACAGATTTCAATCACTGGGTGTCACAAACTGCTGCATGAAAATCAATGTTTGCACCATCTATATATATATATATGGTAGTTAATGTGGTAACTCAAAGAGAAACAAGCAAAAGACCCATTATAAATAAAGAAAATAAAACATAATTATTTATAAAATATAAACTTTTTTTTAAAAAAGATGAAAATAAATTGGACAATTAATAACAGAGAGTTGTATTGAACATCCATTTTCATCACATTCATGGAAAAACAGGAATGAAGTTAGAAATTATTCTATTTTTATAATGAACATGTCATTATATTTTTATATTTCCCTTATTACATGCTTGTAATGGTGAAGTTATACTATTCAATGAAGTCAGGAAATTATAGAAATATGCTGTAGTCTCCCTTACATGCAAAAGCTAGATAATGAATTAAGTCTCCCTTACATGCAAACAATTATTTGAGAATGTACTGTGTCTCATACATGCAAAGGTTTGAGAATGATTTGAGTCTTTCTTGCAAACAAAGGCTAGAAAATAACTTGAGTCTCCCTTACATGCAAACAAAGGCTGGACAATGACTTGAGTCTCCATTCCATGCAAACAAAGGCTAGAGAATAACTTGAATCTCCCTTACTTGCAAACAAAAGCTAGACAATGACTTGAGTCTCCATTCCATGCAAACAAATGCTAGAGAATAACTTGAGTCTCCCTTACATGCAAACAAAGGCTGGACAATGACTTGAGTCTCCATTCCATGCAAACAAAGGCTAGAGAATAACTTGAGTCTCCCTTACTTGCAAACAAAAGCTAGACAATGACTTGAGTCTCCATTCCATGCAAGCAAAATGCTAGAGAATAACTTGAGTCTCCCTTACATGCAAACAAAGGTTAGAGAATGACTTGAGTCTCCCTTACATGCAAACAAAGGCTAGAGAATGTTGTCAAAATTATGATCAGTTTGATTATATGAAACTCCAAGATTTAGGATTAATACCAGTAGGTCATTTCATGTAGGTAGGATCCAATAGCCTCAACAATACACCACAGACTTCAAAAAATGTTTGCAGTTGTATAGCAAATTGACCGTCTGATTTTTGTATTGGTAAATAAAGGGCTAGTATCCATCTTTAAGATATTAAGGCGACCCCTATAACTGACCTGTGGTCATCATATTATGCACAGAGAGAGAACAGAATGCAGAGTATTCATAATTCTTAATGCTTGTAGTCTAAGAGTGGTATAGACATTCAGTGTAACAGACAGGATAACTTGCTGTCTAAACATAAGCAGAGCTGAAAGAAAAAATTAAAAATTCATATATACTGACCGATTTAACAAACTTCTACATGTATAGTATCATGTAGCTTGACAAGTCAGAATGCTGATCCTAGCCATATAAATGGTAAAATCCGTCAAAATGTGATCCTAGCCATATAGATGGTAAAATTCATCAATATGATTATAGCTAATAAAATGGTAAAATCTGTCAAAATGTGCTCATAGCTATATAGATGGTAAAATACGTCAAAATGTGCTCATAGCTATATAGATGGTAAAATCCGTCAAAATGTGATCATAGCTATATAGATGGTAAAATCCGTCAAAATGTGATCCTAGCTATATAGATGGTAAAATCCATCAAAATGTGCTCATAGCTATATAGATAGTAAAATCTGTCAAAATGTGATCCTAGCTATATAGATGGTAAAATTCATCAATATGATTATAGCCAAATAGATGGTAAAATTTGTCAATTCTCTATCATATGTTACACATTATTTTTCATCTCTGGTGCTAAATAATTTTCTTAAAGTTTCAGATCTCCTGGAGCTGGTAAGATATACATGAACATTGCAATTACAAGTCCTATCAGTGACAAAGAATATGAAAGTCTGCAATCAAATCAAATCGAAACAAATCAGTACCAGGTACTCAATGGTAAGGAAAATTTAGTTGTGCTAAAATTATACACAATGAAAGATACTATATGAAAAATTATGATACTATTACAAGCCTGTACTTTTAAAATGGGTAACAGAAAAGAGTAAAGACAACAAAATTTGTAAAATTTAATAAATAATTTATTTCCTTAGAATAAAAAGTGAAAAATGAGAACTTATGAAATTGCAAATTAAATCCAAACGTAATCCAAAAATTAAAGACACAGGTCCTAGTAGTAAAATGTCCGTAGCAAAACTCAGTTCAAGTAACTAACAGATGCAAAATTGAATGCAATGAAGTGTCTGTCATGGTCTGTGAAATATTGATGTGTTAACAGTCTCTTGTTGAATCACAGAAATATTATTACATGTTTGAATTCAATATAAAATCTAGTAAATGTCTTTCTCCAAGAATTTTAAAGGAGCACTTTGTATTTCCAGATAAAATAATCACTTAAATTCAATAATTTGAAGGAAATAAAATTCAACAGAAACTGGTCACAACATAATACAACTTTACATGCTAGATTTTAAAGAATATCTGTTAAAATCATCAATCACATGATAATATAGTTATCTTCCTGACCTCAGGTTATAATTAGCATTTTCTAACAACAAGCATTACCTAATGGAAAATAGCCTTCTAGAATGATATAATGAACCTTGTTTATTTCCAACACAATGACCTATAAAACTGACATAGAAATATCTAAAACTCTGGTCCTGATAATAAACTCAAACACATAGAGAATAATAAATATATTATTAGTTTACATAAATGATATAAAAATTCATAAAAATATCAATCAGGTCAATCAGAACTAAACTTAATTTTGGACATGGTCAAGTCCAGCAAACAATGTTGCCTTACATAACATGTAATGAAATACAAAATAAATTAAAACCAACAGACAAACAATTAAATTAAATAAAAATAGCAATACATTCTGAAGGACATTATCAAAGACCTCATGAAAATGTGTTCAATCTGTTATTGAATTTCTTTCACATATCTAAATATTAAATGAAGAATTTGGTTATGAGCCTAATTAGATAATTATTATTTGCTTTGTCTTGTATGGTAATTTGTACCTTTCTATTTGAGAACAAGGCACACAAACTGTCATTATTAACCAGTTACACTTATGCATGAGAACAAGGCAAACAAACTGTCATTATTAACCAGTGACACTTATGCATGAGAACAAGGCAAACAAACTGTCATTATTAACCAGTGACACTTATGCATGAGAACAAGGCAAACAAACTGTCATTATTAACCAGTGACACTTATGCATGAGAACAAGGCAAACAAACTGTCATTATTAACCAGTGACACTTATGCATGAGAACAAGGCAAACAAACTGTCATTATTAACCAGTGACACTTATGCATGAGAACAAGGCAAACAAACTGTCATTATTAACCAGTGACACTTATGCATGAGAACAGGGGCCCCGAGTATCCGAGTGGTCTAAAGCGCTGTCCATTACGGACCACTGCCATCTCACCTCTGTCTGTGTGTGTTCGAGTCTAAGATTCGGCAAATGTAGTTATGTGAGAAAGCTTGCCAGTAGCTTCTCATGGGTCGGTGGTTCTTTCCTGGGGTTTTCCGGGTTCTTCTTCCACCATTAATACTGGCCGCCATGTATAGCCTATATTGTGCTGAAAAATGGAGTTAAACCATTAAAAAAAAAAAAAAAAAACAACTTATGCATAAGAACAAGGAAAACAAACTGTCATTATTAACCAGTGACACTTATGCATCCATGGATATAAGTAGTGTAATATTATAATTTTAAAATACAAAATGTAGTTTGCAAGAAAGAATTCTTTAAAACATTTTATTTTGCTTTCATTTTCTATTTTAGATTGCAGTCAACCTAACAACATAAGGTACTAGCAGAGTTATGCTTGATCAATCAGTCTGCTTATATCTATCTATCTATCTATCTATCTATCTATCTATCTATCTATGAATAAATGTGCTATAAGCAATGAATGCTCATAATTTATTTTACTTTTGAATCAAATTTTTTGTTGTCTAGGTTGCTTTATTTATCTTGTTCTTATGGCTTGCTTAGAATTTCTGTATATTGTTATTTCTGTCATTAATTACAAACCTATCTATCCCCACACAAAAATACATCTACCTATCTAATCCACACACAAAAATACATCTACCTATCTATCCACACACCAAAATACATCTACCAATCTATCCCCACACAAAAATACATCTTCCTATCTATCCCCACACAAAAATACATCTACCTATCTATCAACACATAAAAATACATCTACCTATCTATCCCCACACAAAATTACATATACCTATCTATCCCCACACAAAAATACATCTACCTATCTATCCACACACAAAAATACATCTACCTATCTATCCACACACAAAAATACATATACCTATCTATCCACACACAAAAATACATCTACCTATCTATCCCCACACAAAAATACATTTTCCTATCTATCCACACACACAAATACATCTACCTATCTATCAACACACAAAAATACATATACTTATCTATCCATACACAAAAATACATCTACCTATTTATCCACACACAAGAATAACATCTGCCTATCTATCCCCACACAAAAATACATCTACCTATCTATCCACACACACAAAATACATCTACCTATCTATCCACACACACAAATACATCTACCTATCTATCCACACATACAAAATACATCTACCTATCTATCCACACACAAAAATACATCTACCTATCTATCCCCACAAAAATACATCTACCTATCTATCCACACACAAAAATAACATCTACCTATCTATCCACACACAAAAATACATCTACCTATCTATCACCACACAAAAATACATCTACCTATCTATCCACACACAAGAATAACATCTGCCTATCTATCCCCACACAAAAATACATCTACCTATCTATCCACACACAAAAATACATCTACCTATCTATCACCACACAAAAATACATCTACCTATCTATCCACACACAAAAATACATCTACCTATCTATCAACACACAAAAATAACATCTACCTATCTATCCACACACAAAAAAAACATCTGCCTATCTATCAACACACAAAAATACATCTACCTATCTATCCACAAACAAAAATACATCTACCTATCTATCCACACACAAAAATACATCTACCTATCTATCACCACACAAAAATAACATCTACCTATCTATCCACACACAAAAATAACATCTGCCTATCTATCCATACATAAAAATACATCTACCTATCTATCCACACATAAAAATACATCTACCTATCTATCACCACACAAAAATAACATCTACCTATCTATCCACACACAAAAATACATCTACCTATCTATCCCCACACAAAAATACATCTACCTATCTATCACCACACAAAAATACATCTACCTATCTATCCACACACAAAAATACATCTACCTATCTATCAACACACAAAAATACATCTACCTATCTATCCCAACACAAAAATACATCTACCTATCTATCCCCACACAAAAATACATCTACCTATCTATCAACACATAAAAATACATCTACCTATCTATCCCCACACAAAAATACATCTACCTATCTATCACCACACAAAAATAACATCTACCTATCTATCCCCACACAAAAAAAACATCTACCTATCTATCCCCACACAAAAATAACATCTGCCTATCTATCCACACATAAAAATACATCTACCTATCTATCCCCACACAAAAATACAATAACCTATCTATCCCCACACAAAAATACATCTACCTATCTATCCACACACAAAAATACATCTACCTATCTATCCACACACAAAAATACATATACCTATCTATCCACACACAAAAATACATCTACCTATCTATCCCCACACAAAAATACATTTTCCTATCTATCCACACACACAAATACATCTACCTATCTATCCACACACAAAAATACATATACTTATCTATCCACACACAAAAATACATCTACCTATCTATCCACACACAAGAATAACATCTGCCTATCTATTCCCACACTAAAATACATCTACCTATCTATCACCACACAAAAATACATCTACCTATCTATCCACACACAAAAATACATCTACCTATCTATCAACACACAAAAATACATCTACCTATCTATCCCCACACAAAAATACATTTTCCTATCTATCCACACACACAAATACATCTACCTATCTATCCACACACAAAAATACATATACTTATCTATCCACACACAAAAATACATCTACCTATCTATCCACACACAAAAATACATCTACATATCTATCCCCACACAAAAATACATCTACCTATCTATCCACACACACAAAATACATCTACCTATCTATCCACACACAAAAATACATCTACCTATCTATCACCACACAAAAATACATCTACCTATCTATCCACACACAAAAATACATCTACCTATCTATCAACACACAAAAATACATCTATCTATCTATCAACACACAAAAATACATCTACCTATCTATCAACACATAAAAATACATCTACCTATCTATCCCCACACATAAATACATATACCTATCTATCCCCACACAAAAATACATATACCTATCTATCCACACACAAAAATAACATCTGCCTATCTATCCACACCCAAAAATACATCTACCTATCTATCCACACACAAAAATAACATCTGCCTATCTATCCACACACAAAAATACATATACCTATCTATCCACACACAAAAATAACATCTACCTATCTATCCACACCCAAAAATACATCTACCTATCTATCCACACACAAAAATAACATCTACCTATCTATCCACACACAAAAATAACATCTGCCTATTTATCCACACACAAAAATACATCGACCTATCTATCCCCACACAGAAATACATCTACCTATTTATCCACACACAAAAATAACATCTGCCTATCTATCCACACACAAAAATACATCGACCTATCTATCCCCACACAAAAATACATTTGCCTATCTATCCACACACAAAAATAACATCTACCTATCTATCCACACACAAAAATACATCTACCTATCTATCCACACACAAAAATACATCTACCTATCTATCCACACACAAAAATACATCTACCTATCTATCCCCACACAAAAATAACATCTACCTATCTATCCACACACAAAAATAACATCTACCTATCTATCCACACACAAAAATAACATCTACCTATCTATCCACACACAAAAATACATCTACCTATCTATCCACACACAAAAATAACATCTACCTATCTATCCACACACAAAAATACATCTACCTATCTATCCACACACAAAAATACATCTACCTATCTATCAACACAAAATAATTCATCTACCTACCTATCCACACACAAAATGCATCTACATATGTATCCCCACAAAAATATATATCTACCTATGCTCGAATAAACAGTAATATAGAAAGAGTGAAAATCACAAGCTTGTAAAACTTAATAAACAATTTATTGAGTACAAATATTTTTCAGAAAAGAAAAATAAACTTATGGTTTTAAGAATAAATTAAAAAAATTAATCCAAAATAATTCAAAATATTATCCACTAGAGAAATGGCAAAAGTCCTGAAAATAAAATGTCCAAATAGTTCTAAGTTCGAATTCCAGCGAAGTATCCAAAATGGAAGACGATATCTCTTGATGAAGTCAGTTCTTGTTAATGAAAATCTTTGAGCACATATTCTTTTCCAGATAACTAACAAAATAATTCCTCTTGATCCAAATGAATTAACACAATTTCCAGTACACGGTAATTAAAAATAACTCAAAAAAGACACACACAACTTAGTATTTTAAAAGCCCAAACTTATACTGAATAACTAGCTCCAAAACATAGTTTATATACCTGTTCGTACGTAAACAAAGGGTCACATGATCTTCTAGAAACTATCAGAACAAATTTACGTTAAAAAACTCACGTACCCAGCATATGACCCATTTAAAATAGAAAGAAGTTTATACAAAAACTCCATAATGTCCTTGGAACCAACCAATCATTTTAAAAGCTTGTTTACAAGTCTGAAACCAGGTCAGAAATGAGGTCAACACCTGGTGTTTACTCTGCAAAAGTACAGGTCCCCCCTTCAATGAACGAATCTTAAAACTTAAAATACCAAATTTAATTCTAAGAAACAAAAATAAAAATAAGTATAAATGACTTAACATGTAACACTATCAATCTCCTATTTATCCACACACCAAAATACATCTACCTATCTATCCACACACCAAAATACATCTATCTATCTGTCAACACACAAAATGCATCTACATATGTATCCCCACAAAAAAATACATCTACCTATCAATCACCACACAAAAATACATCTACCTATCTATCAACACACAAAAACATCTACCTGTCTATCCCCACACAAAAATACATCTACCTTTCTATCAACACAAACAAATACATCTACCTACTTATCCACACACAAAATACATCTACCTATCTATCAACACACAAAAATACATCTACCTATCTATCAACACACAAAATACATCTACCTATCTATCCATACACAAAAATAACATCTACCTATCTATCCACACAGAAATATACATCTAAATATCTATCCGCACACAAAAATCCATCTACCTATCTATCCACACACAAAAATACATCTACCTATCTATCCACACACAAAATACATCTACCTATCTATCTATACAAAAATACATCTACCTATCTATCCCCACACAAAAATACATCTACCTATCTATCCACACACAAAAATACATCTACCTATCTATCAACACACAAAAATAGATCTATCTATCCATCCCCACACATAAATCCAACTACATATCTATTTCTGCACAAAAATAGATCTACTAATCTATCACAACCTAAAAAATATATCAAAATGTGATCATTCATACAGATATAAATACATCCACACACATAAACTAGAATTTAATGTATATTTTTCAGCTCAGAATTACAATTTTCTTAGTATTATTGCTATACAAAATGTACCAAAGAGTCAACTAAAATACATTATCACTGTTCTGCATACTATATGGACTAAAAATACATGGTCACTGTACTGCATACTGTATGGGCATGAAATACATTATCACTGTACTGTATACTGTATGGACTAGAAATGGACTAGAAATTCATATCACTATATTGTGTACTGTATGGACTAGAAATACACATCACTATATTGTATGCTGTATAGACTAGAAATACACATCTCTATATTGTGTACTGTATGGTCTAGAAATACACATCAGTGTACTGTATACTGTATGGACTAGAAATAGACTAGAAATTCATATCACTATATTGTGTACTGTATGGACTTGAAATACACATCACTATATTGTGTACTGTATGGACTAGAAATACACATCTCTATATGGTATGCTGTATAGACTAGAAATACACATCAGTGTATTGTGTACTGTATGGACTAGAAATTCATATCACTATATTGTGTACTCTATGGATTAGAAATACACATCACTATATTGTGTAGTGTATGGACTCAAAATACACATCACTGTATTTTGTACTGTATGGACTCAAAATACACATCACTGTATTGTGTACTGTATGGACTAGAAATACACATCACTATTTTGTGTACTGTATGGACTAGAAATTCACATCACTATATTGTGTACTGTATGGACTAGAATTATTTTGTATATTGCCGCACAAACTGCACTTTATTTGTATGTAATAATCTAGTTGACAGAACTTTACATGAAAATACAATGCCATTGAATCCTGATATATATATATATATATATATATATATATATATATATATATATATATATATATATATATATATATTTGTGTATGTACTTGTACTTCCAGATTGTCAGCTGGTGACAACCAACTTAATCCTTACTATAATGTCAGACAGGCAGCCCTTTGAATACATGAAGAAACAGTGGAGGTAAATCATCATAATTCAGAAGTACTGTTTATGTCATGAAATTAGCTTTATGTTTCAATAGATATATATTGTTTTTATATTATTGATACTTATTACATTGGGCTTGAATCTCTTAATCACTACATATACAAATTAGCTGTGTTAGCAAATTTAAATTTTTTAGTCCTCCTCCCCCCCAATGTGATGTTAAAGTCCAGAATTTGGCATATTTACCCCCACCTATTTGATATTAAAGTCTAGAATTGGTATGTTTCAGCCCCACCCCCACTAATGTGATATTGAAGTCTGGAATTGGTGTGTTTCGGCCATCCACCCCAATGTGATATTAATGTCTGGAATAGGCATGTGTACATCCCCACCCCCAAAGTGATATTAAAGTCTTGAATTGGTTTGTTTCAGCCCCCCCGCACCACCACCACCAATGTGATTTTGAAGTCTGGAATTGGTGTGTTTCTGCCCCCAACTCAAATGTGATATTAATGTCTGGAATTGGTGTGTTTCGCCTCCCCTCCCCCAATGTAATAATAAAGTCTGGAATTGGCATGTTTCTGCTCCACTCCAGTGTGATATTAAAGTCTGAAATTGGCATGTTTCGGGCACCGACCATAATGTGATATTAAAGTCTGGAATTGGTGTGTTTCTGCCCCACCCCATTGTGATATTAAAGTCTGGAATATTAAAGTCTGGAATTGGTGCGTTTCTGCCCCACCCCAATGTGATAATAAAGTCTGGAATTGGCATGTTTCTGACCCACTTCAGTGTGATATTAAAGTCTGAAATTGGCGTGTTTTGGGCACCTACCATAATGTGATATTAAAGTCTGGAATTGGTGTGTTTCTGCCCCACCCCAATGTGATATTAAAGTCTGGAATTGGCATGTTTCTGCCCCACCCCAATGTGATATTATTTCATGAATTGGCATGTTTCTGCACCCACCCTCAATGTGATATTAAAGTCTGGAATTGGCATGTTTCTGCCCCCCCCCTAATGTGATATTAAAGTCTGGAATATTACAGTCTGGAATTGTTGTGTTTCTGCCCCCAACCACAATGTGATATTAATGTCTGGAATTGGTGTGTTTCGCCCCCCCCCCCCCTCCCATGTGATATTAAAATCTAGAATTGGCATGTTTCCACCTCCCACTACCAAAGTGATAATAAAGTCTGGAATTGGCATGTTTCCGCCCCACTCCAGTGTGATATTAGAGTCTGAAATTGATGTGTTTCGGGCACCCACCTCAATGTGATATTAAAGTCTGGAATTAGTGTGTTTCTGCCCCACCCCAATGTGATATTAAAGTCTGGAATATTACAGTCTGGAATTGGCATGTTTCTGCCCCACCCCAATGTGATATTATTTCATGAATTGGCATGTTTCTGCCCCCACCCTCAGTGTGATATTAAAGTCTGGAATAGGTGTGTTTCTGCCCCACCCAATGTGATATTAAAGTCTGGAATTGGTGTGTTTCTGCCCCACCCCAATTTGATATTATCTCATGAATTGGCATGTTTCTGTCCCCCACCCTCAATGTGATATTAAAGTCTGGAATTGGCATGTTTCTGCCCCACCCCAATGTGATATTATTTCATGAATTGGCATGTTTCCGCCCCCACCCTCAGTGTGATATTAAAGTCTGGAATAGGTGTGTTTCTGCCCCACCCCAATGTGATATTAAAGTCTGGAATTGGTGTGCTTCTGCCCCACCCCAATGTGATATTATCTCATGAATTGGCATGTTTCCGTCCCCCACCCTCAATGTGATATTAAAGTCTGGAATTGGTGTGTTTCTGCCCCACCCCAATGTGAAATTAAAGTCTGGAATTAGCATGTTTCTGCCCACCCCAATGTGATATTATTTCATGAATTGGCATGTTTCCGCCCCCACCCTGAATGTGATATTAAAGTCTGGATTATTAAAGTCTGGAATTGGTGTGTTTCTGCCCCCACCCCTAATGTGATATTAATGTCTGGAATTGACATGTTCTGTCTTCTTGTTTATTTTTTTGTTTTTCGTTTTTTTCAATGCATGGATTACATTTGTTTTCAGAAGGACAACTATTGTTATCTCAAGCTCCATTGTGATGGGTATATAACCCTAACCCTAGCTCCATTGTGATGGGTATATAATCATAACCCTAGCACCATTGTGATAGGTATATAACCCTTACCCTTGCTCCATTGTGATGGGTATATAACCCTAACCCTAGATCCATTGTGATGGGTATATAACCCTTACCCTAGCTCCATTGTAATGGGTATATAACCCTTACCCTAGCTCCATTGTGATGGGTATATAACCCTTACCCTAGCTCCATTGTGATGGGTATATAACCCTAACCCTAGATCCATTGTGATGGGTATATAACCCTTACCCTAGCTCCATTGTGATGGGTGTATAACCCTAACCCTAGCGCCATTGTGATGGGTATATAACCCTAACCCTAGCTCCATTGTGATGGGTATATAACCCTTACCCTAGCTCCACTGTGATGGGTATATAATCAGAGTTAAATTTTACTGCAATCTAAATCTAAACCTTTCTAGATATGGTTAAATTTTAGCATGATTACTAAAGTTTGGCTAAAGATTGGAATGGGTTGGTATCTTATATTTAAATTTTAGCATGATTACTAAAGTATGGCTAAAGATTGGAATGGGTTTGCTTTCTGGTATGTAATTTAAGGTCAGAGTATGCTGCCCCTTTCATCAGATTTATTAACATGATGAAGAAGAAGAATTTCATAATTGGTCATGATTGATATTGTAATTATATCTTATCAACAGTCATGACCCATTTTTCATATTCTCTGTGTAATTATATGTTATCAAAAGTCGTGACCCATTTTTAATATTTTCTGTGTAATTATATCTGATCAACAGTCATGACCCATTTTTCATCTTTTCTGTGTCATTATATCTTAACAGTCATGACCCATTTTTCATCTTTTCTGTGACCAAAGCCAAATGCTTTAACAAAATATTTCTTAAACATTAGTGAGTAGCAATATTTTGCATCAAGTTACTTGTATGAAAGTACAGAGTTCAGCTTTCAACTTACAAAATGATTCCCATGAACAGCGCTTTCATGGAATATTAAAACTGTGTATAGTTAAATATTTATTGTTACACTCAACCTAAAAGAAATAGATTGGAATAGCTAAAACATATTAGATGAAAATTACAAAGATGCAAAAAATGAATTAAATATTTAAAAATGTTCAAAGGAAAATAACCAGCAAATACCCATAACAAGAATTCAAATGTACAAAATTAAGACATGAAATGGATTTTAAGCCTAAAACTACCAATGACAAGAATTCATGTGTACAAAATTAAGACACGAAATGGATTTTAAGCCTAAAATTACCAATGACAAGAATTCATGTGTACAAAATTAAGACATGAAATGGATTTTAAGCCTAAAAATATCCGTAACAAGAATTCATGTGTACAAAATTAAGACACAAAATGGATTTTAAGCCTAAAATTACCAACGACAAGAATTCATGTGTACAAAATTAAGACACGAAATGGATTTTAAGCCTAAAATTACCAATGACAAGAATTCATGTGTACAAAATTAAGACACGAAATGGATTTTAAGCCTAAAATTTCCAATGACAAGAATTCAAATGTACAAAATTAAGACATCAAAAGGATTTTAAGCTTAAAAATACCCATGACAAGAATTCATGTGTACAAAATTAAGACACTAAATGGATTTTAAGCCTAAAACTAACAATGACAAGAATTCATGTGTACAAAATTAAGACACGAAATGGATTTTAAGCCTAAAATTACCAATGACAAGAATTCATGTGTACAAAATTAAGACATGAAATGGATTTTAAGCCTAAAAATATCCGTAACAAGAATTCATGTGTACAAAATTAAGACACAAAATGGATTTTAAGCCTAAAATTACCAATGACCAGAATTCATGTGTACAAAATTAAGACACGAAATGGATTTTAAGCCTAAAATTACCAATGACAAGAATTCATGTGTACAAAATTAAGACACAAAATGGATTTTAAACCTAAAATTTCCAATGACAAAAATTCAAATGTACAAAATTAAGACATGAAATGGATTTTAAGCTTAAAAATACCCATGACAAGAATTCATGTGTACAAAAGTAAGACACTAAATGGATTTTAAGCCTAAAATTACCAATGACAAGAATTCATGTGTACAAAATTAAGACATGAAATGGATTTTAAGCCTAAAATTACCAATGACAAGAATTCATGTGTACAAAATTAAGACACGAAATGGATTTTAAGCCTAAAATTACCAATAACAAGAATTCATGTGTACAAAATTAAGACACGAAATGGATTTTAAGCCTAAAATTACCAATGACAAGAATTCATGTGAACAAAATTAAGACACGAAATGGATATTAAGCCTAAAATTACCAATAACAACATTTCATGTGTACAAAATTAAGACACAAAATGGATTTTAAGCCTAAAATTACCAATGACAAGAATTCATGTGTACAAAATTAAGACACGAAATGGATTTTAAGCCTAAAATTAACAATGACAAGAATTCATGTGTACAAAATTAAGACACGAAATGGATTTTAAGCCTAAAATTACCAATGACAAGAATTCATGTGTACAAAATTAAGACACGAAATGGATTTTAAGCCTAAAATTAACAATGACAAGAATTCATGTGTACAAAATTAAGACACAAAATGGATTTTAAGCCTAAAATTACCAATGACAAGAATTCATGTGTACAAAATTAAGACACGAAATGGATTTTAAGCCTAAAATTAACAATGACAAGAATTCATGTGTACAAAATTAAGACACGAAATGGATTTTAAGCCTAAAATTACCAATAACAAGAATTCATGTGTACAAAATTAAGACATGAAATGGATTTTAAGCCTAAAATTACCAATGACAAGAATTCATGTGTACAAAATTAAGACATGAAATGGATTTTAAGCCTAAAAATACCCATGACAAGAATTCATGTGTACAAAATTAAGACATGAAATGGATTTTAAGCCTAAAATTACCAATGACAAGAATTCATGTGAACAAAATTAAGACACGAAATGGATATTAAGCCTAAAATTACCAATAACAACATTTCATGTGTACAAAATTAAGACACAAAATGGATTTTAAGCCTAAAATTACCAATGACAAGAATTCAAATGTACAAAATTAAGACATGAAATGGATTTTAAGCTTAAAAATACCCATGACAAGAATTCATATGTACAAAATTAAGACACGAAATGGATTTTAAGCCTAAAATTACCAATGACAAGAATTCATGTGTACAAAATTAAGACACAAAATGGATTTTAAGCCTAAAATTACCAATGACAAGAATTCAAATGTACAAAATTAAGACATGAAATGGATTTTAAGCTTCAAAATACCCATGACAAGAATTCATGTGTACAAAAATTAAGACACGAAATGGATTTTAAGCCTAAAATTACCAATGACAAGAATTCATGTCGAAAAAATTAAGACACAAAATGGATTTTAAGCCTAAAATTACCAATGACAAGAATTCATGTGTACAAAATTAAGACACGAAATGGATTTTAAGCCTAAAATTACCAATAACAAGAATTCATGTGTACAAAATTAAGACACAAAATGGATTTTAAGCCTAAAATTACGAATGACAAGAATTCAAGTGTACAAAATTAAGACACAAAATGGATTTTAAGCCTAAAATTACCAATGACAAGAATTCAAATGTACAAAATTAAGACATGAAATGAATTTTAAGCTTAAAAATACCCATGACAAGAATTCATGTGTACAAAATTAAGACACGAAATGGATTTTAAGCCTAAAACTACCAATGACAAGAATTCATGTGTACAAAATTAAGACACGAAATGGATTTTAAGCCTAAAATTAACAATGACAAGAATTCATGTGTACAAAATTAAGACACGAAATGGATTTTAAGCCTAAAATTACCAATAACAAGAATTCATGTGTACAAAATTAAGACATGAAATGGATTTTAAGCCTAAAATTACCAATGACAAGAATTCATGTGTACAAAATTAAGACATGAAATGGATTTAAAGCCTAAAATTACCAATGACAAGAATTCATGTGTACAAAATTTAGACATGAAATTGATTTTAAGCCTAAAATTACCAATGACAAGAATTCATGTGTACAAAATTAAGACACGAAATGGATTTTAAGCGTAAAATTACCAATGACAAGAATTCATGTGAAAAAATTAAGACACGAAATGGATTTTAAGCCTGAAAAACCCTTGACAAAATTCTTGTGTACAAAATTAAGACATGAAATGGATTTTAAGCCTAAAATTACCAATGACAAGAATTCATGTGTACAAAATTAAGACATGAAATGGATTTTAAGCCTAAAATTACCAATGACAAGAATTCATGTGTTCAAAATTAAGACACGAAATGGATTTTAAGCCTGAAAAACCCATGACAAGAATTCTTGTGCACAAAATTAAGACACGAAATGGATTTTAAGCCTGAAGTTACCAATGACAAGAATTCATGTGTACAAAATTAAGACATGAAATGGATTTTAAGCCTAAAATTAGCAATGACAAGAATTCATGTGTACAAAATTAAGACACGAAATGGATTTTAAGCCTAAAATTACCAATGACAAGAATTCATCTGAACAAAATTAAGACACAAAATGGATTTTAAGCCTAAAATTACCAATGACAAGAATTCATATGTACAAAATTTAGACACGAAATGGATTTTAAGCCTAAAATTACCAATGACAAGAATTCATGTGTACAAAATTAAGACATGAAATGGATTTTAAGCCTAAAAATACCAATGACAAGAAGTCATGTGTACAAAATTAAGACATGAAATGGATTTTAAGCCTAAAAATACCATGACAAGAATTCATGTGTACAAAATTAAGACACGAAATGGATTTTAAGCATAAAATTACCAATGACAAGAATTCAAATGTACAAAATTAAGTCATGAAATGGATTTTAAGCTTAAAAATACCCATGACAAGAATTCATATGTACAAAATTAAGACACGAAATGGATTTTAAGCCTAAAATTACCAATGACAAGAATTCATGTGTAAAAAATTAAGACACAAAATGGATTTTAAGCCTACAATTACCAATAACAAGAATTCATGTGTACAAAATTAAGACACGAAATGGATTTTAAGCCTAAAATTACCAATGACAAGAATTCAAATGTACAAAATTAAGACATGAAATGGATTTTAAGCTTAAAAATACCCATGACAAGAATTCATGTGTACAAAAATTAAGACACGAAATGGATTTTAAGCCTAAAATTACCAATGACAAGAATTCATGTGTACAAAATTAAGACACGAAATGGATTTTAAGCCTAAAATTACCAATAACAAGAATTCATGTGTACAAAATTAAGACACAAAATGGATTTTAAGCCTAAAATTACGAATGACAAGAATTCATGTGTACAAAATTAAGACATGAAATGGATTTTAAGCCTAAAATTACCAATGACAAGAATTCATGTGTACAAAATTAAGACATGAAATAGATTTTAAGCCTAAAAATACCCATGACAAGAATTCATGTGTACAAAATTAAGACATGAAATGGATTTTAAGCCTAAAATTACCAATGACAAGAATTCATGTGTACAAAATTAAGACACGAAATGGATTTTAAGCCTAAAATTACCAATGACAAGAATTCATGTGAAAAAATTAAGACACGAAATGGATTTTAAGCCTGAAAAACCCTTGACAAGAATTCTTGTGTACAAAATTAAGACATGAAATGGATTTTAAGTCTAAAATTACCAATGACAAGAATTCATGTGTACAAAATTAAGACATGAAATGGATTTTAAGCCTAAAATTACCAATGACAAGAATTCATGTGTTCAAAATTAAGACACGAAATGGATTTTAAGCCTGAAAAACCCATGACAAGAATTCTTGTGTACAAAATTAAGACACGAAATGGATTTTAAGCCTAAAATTACCAATGACAAGAATTCATGTGTACAAAATTAAGACATGAAATGGATTTTAAGCCTAAAATTACCAATGACAAGAATTCATGTGTACAAAATTAAGACACGAAATGGATTTTAAGCCTAAAATTACCAATGACAAGAATTCATGTGAACAAAATTAAGGCACAAAATGGATTTTAAGCCTAAAATTACCAATGACAAGAATTCATATGTACAAAATTTAGACACGAAATGGATTTTAAGCCTAAAATTACCAATGACAAGAATTCATGTGTACAAAATTTAGACATGAAATGGATTTTAAGCCTAAAATTACCAATGAAAAGAATTCATGTCTAGAAAATTAAGACACGAAATGGATTTTAAGCCTAAAATTACCAATGACAAGAATTCAAGTGTACAAAATTAAGACACGAAATGGATTTTAAGCCTAAAAATACTCATTACAAGAATTCATGTGTACAAAATTAAGATACGAAATGGATTTTAAGCCTAAAATTACCAATGACAAGAATTCATGTGTACAAAATTAAGACACAAAATGGATTTTAAGTCTAAAATACTCATAACAATAATTCAAGTATACAAAATTAAGACACGAAATGGATTTTAAGCCTAAAATTACCAATGACAAGAATTCAAGTGTACAAAATTAAGACATGAAATGGATTTTAAGCCTAAAAATACCCATTACAAGAATTCATGTGTACAAAATTAAGACACGAAATGGATTTTAAGCCTAAAATTACCAATGACAAGAATTCATGTATACAAAATTAAGACACAAAATGGATTTTGCGTCTAAGAAACCCATAACAAGAATTCAAGTGTACAAAATTAAGACATGAAATGGATTTTAAACCTAAATATACCCATTACAAGAATTCATGTGTACAAAATTAAGACACAAAATGGATTTTAAGCCTAAAATTACCAATGGGAAGAATTCATGTGTACAAACTTAAGACACAAAATGGATTTTAAGCTTAAAATTACCAATGACAAGAATTCATGTGTACAAAATTAAGACACGAAATGGATTTTAAGCCTAAAATTACCAATGACAAGAATTCAAATGTACAAAATTAAGACATGAAATGGATTTTAAGCTTAAAAATACCCATGACAAGAATTAATATGTACAAAATTAAGACACGAAATGGATTTTAAGCCTAAAAATACTCATTACAAGAATTCATGTGTACAAACTTAAGACACAAAATGGATTTTAAGCTTAAAATTACCAATGACAAGAATTCATGTGTACAAAATTAAGACACGAAATGGATTTTAAGCCTAAAATTACCAATGACAAGAATTCAAATGTACAAAATTAAGACATGAAATGGATTTTAAGCTTAAAAATACCCATGACAAGAATTAATATGTACAAAATTAAGACACGAAATGGATTTTAAGCCTAAAATTACCAATGACAAGAATTCATGTGTAAAAAATTAAGACACGAAATGGATTTTAAGTCTAAAATTACCAATAACAAGAATTCATGTGTACAAAATTAAGACACGAAATGGATTTTAAGCCTAAAATTACCAATGACAGGAATTCAAATGTACAAAATTAAGACATGAAATGGATTTTAAGCTTAAAAATACCCATGACAAGAATTCATGTGTACAAAATTAAGACACGAAATGGATTTTAAGCCTAAAATTACCAATGACAAGAATTCATGTGTACAAAATTCAGACACGAAATGGATTTTAAGCCTAAAATTACCAATAACAAGAATTCATGTGTACAAAATTAAGACACAAAATGGATTTTAAGCCTAAAATTACCAATGACAAGAATTCATGTGTACAAAATTAAGACACAAAATGGATTTTAAGCCTAAAATTACCAATAACAAGAATTCATGTGTACAAAATTAAGAAACAAAATGGATTTTAAGCCTAAAATTACGAATGACAAGAATTCATGTGTAAAAAATTAAGACACAAAATGGATTTTAAGCCTAAAATTACCAATGACAAGAATTCAAATGTACAAAATTAAGACATAAAATGGATTTTAAGCTTAAAAATACCCATGACAAGAATTCATGTGTACAAAATTAAGACACGAAATGGATTTTAAGCCTAAAACTACCAATGACAAGAATTCATGTGTACAAAATTAAGACACGAAATGGATTTTAAGCCTAAAATTAACAATGACAAGAATTCATGTGTACAAAATTAAGACACGAAATGGATTTTAAGCCTAAAATTACCAATAACAAGAATTCATGTGTACAAAATTAAGACATGAAATGGATTTTAAGCCTAAAATTACCAATGACAAGAATTCAAATGTACAAAATTAAGACATGAAATGGATTTTAAGCCTAAAATTACCAATGACAAGAATTCATGTGTACAAAATTAAGACATGAAATAGATTTTAAGCCTAAAAATACCCATGACAAGAATTCATGTGTACAAAATAAAGACATGAAATGGATTTTAAGCCTAAAATTACCAATGACAAGAATTCATGTGTACAAAATTAAGACACGAAATGGATTTTAAGCCAAAAATTACCAATAACAAGAATTCATGTGTACAAAATTAAGACACAAAATGGATTTTAAGCCTAAAATTACGAATGACAAGAATTCATGTGTAAAAAATTAAGACACAAAATGGATTTTAAGCCTAAAATTACCAATGACAAGAATTCAAATGTACAAAATTAAGACATGAAATGGATTTTAAGCTTAAAAATACCCATGACAAGAATTCATGTGTACAAAATTAAGACACGAAATGGATTTTAAGCCTAAAACTACCAATGACAAGAATTCATGTGTACAAAATTAAGACACGAAATGGATTTTAAGCCTAAAATTAACAATGACAAGAATTCATGTGTACAAAATTAAGACACGAAATGGATTTTAAGCCTAAAATTACCAATAACAAGAATTCATGTGTACAAAATTAAGACATGAAATGGATTTTAAGCCTAAAATTACCAATGACAAGATTTCAAATGTACAAAATTAAGACATGAAATGGATTTTAAGCCTAAAATTACCAATGACAAGAATTCATGTGTACAAAATTAAGACATGAAATAGATTTTAAGCCTAAAAATACCCATGACAAGAATTCATGTGTACAAAATAAAGACATGAAATGGATTTTAAGCCTTAAATTACCAATGACAAGAATTCATGTGTACAAAATTAAGACACGAAATGGATTTTAAGCCTAAAATTACCAATGACAAGAATTCATGTGTACAAAATTAAGACATGAAATGGATTTTAAGCTTAAAATTACCAATGACAAGAATTCATGTGTACAAAATTAAGACACGAAATGGATTTTAAGCCTGAAAAACCCATGACAATAATTCTTGTGTACAAAATTAAGACACGAAATGGATTTTATGCCTAAAATTACCAATGACAAGAATTCATGTGTACAAAATTAAGACATGAAATGGATTTTAAGCCTAAAATTACCAATGACAAGAATTCATGTGTACAAAATTAAGACACGAAATTGATTTTAAGCCTAAAATTACCAATGACAAGAATTCATGTGAACAAAATTAAGACACGAAATGGATTTTAAGCCTAAAATTACCAATGACAAGAATTCATGTGTACAAAATTTAGACACGAAATGGATTTTAAGCCTAAAATTACCAATGACAAGAATTCATGTGTACAAAATTAAGACACGAAATGGATTTTAAGCCTAAAATTACCAATGACAAGAATTCATGTGAACAAAATTAAGACACGAAATGGATTTTAAGCCTAAAATTACCAATGACAAGTATTCATGTGTACAAAATTAAGACATGAAATGGATTTTATGCCTAAAATTACCAATGACAAGAATTCAAGTGTACAAAATTAAGACACGAAATGGATTTTAAGCCTAAAAATACCCATTACAAGAATTCATGTGTACAAAATTAAGATACGAAATGGATTTTAAGCCTAAAATTACCAATGACAAGAATTCATGTGTACAAAATTAAGACACGAAATGGATTTTAAGTCTAAAATACTCATAACAATAATTCAAGTATACAAAATTAAGACACGAAATGGATTTTAAGCCTAAAATTACCAATGACAAGAATTCATGTGTACAAAATTAAGACACGAAATGGATTTTAAGTCTAAAATACTCATAACAATAATTCAAGTATACAAAATTAAGACACGAAATGGATTTTAAGCCTAAAATTACCAATGACAAGAATTCAAGTGTACAAAATTAAGACATGAAATGGATTTTAAGCCTAAAAATACCCATTACAAGAATTCATATGTACAAAATTAAGACACGAAATGGATTTTAAGCCTAAATTACCAATGACAAGAATTCATGTGTAAAAAATTAAGACACAAAATGGATTTTAAGCCTAAAATTACCAATGACAAGAATTCAAATGTACAAAATTAAGACATGAAATGGATATTAAGCTTAAAAATACCCATGACAAGAATTCATGTGTACAAAAATTAAGACACGAAATGGATTTTAAGCCTAAAATTACCAATGACAAGAATTCATGTGTACAAAATTAAGACACGAAATGGATTTTAAGCCTAAAATTACCAATAACAAGAATTCATGTGTACAAAATTAAGACACAAAATGGATTTTAAGCCTAAAATTACCAATGACAAGAATTCATGTGTACAAAATTAAGACACGAAATGGATTTTAAGCCTAAAATTACCAATAACAAGAATTCATGTGTACAAAATTAAGACACAAAATGGATTTTAAGCCTAAAATTACGAATGACAAGAATTCATGTGAAAAAATTAAGACACAAAATGGATTTTAAGCCTAAAATTACCAATGACAAGAATTCAAATGTACAAAATTAAGACATGAAATGGATTTTAAGCTTAAAAATACCCATGACAAGAATTCATGTGTAGAAAATTAAGACACGAAATGGATTTTAAGCCTAAAACTACCAATGACAAGAATTCATGTGTACAAAATTAAGACACGAAATGGATTTTAAGCCTAAAATTAACAATGACAAGAATTCATCAGTACAAAATTAAGACACGAAATGGATTTTAAGCCTAAAATTACCAATAACAAGAATTCATGTGTACAAAATTAAGACATGAAATGGATTTTAAGCCTGAAATTAGCAATGACAAGAATTCATGTGTACAAAATTAAGACATGAAATGGATTTTAAGCCTAAAATTACCAATGACAAGAATTCATGTGTACAAAATTAAGACATGAAATAGATTTTAAGCCTAAAAATACCCATGACAAGAATTCATGTGTACAAAATTAAGACATGAAATGGATTTTAAGCCTAAAATTACCAATGACAAGAATTCATGTCTACAAAATTAAGACAAGAAATGGATTTTAAGCCTAAAATTACCAATGACAAGAATTCAAGTGTACAAAATTAAGACATGAAATGGATTTTAAGCCTAAAAATACCCATTACAAGAATTCATATGTACAAAATTAAGACACGAAATGGATTTTAAGCCTAAAATTACCAATGACAAGAATTCATGTGTAAAAAATTAAGACACAAAATGGATTTTAAGCCTAAAATTACCAATGACAAGAATTCAAATGTACAAAATTAAGACATGAAATGGATTTTAAGCTTAAAAATACCCATGACAAGAATTCATGTGTACAAAAATTTAGACACGAAATGGATTTTAAGCCTAAAATTACCAATGACAAGAATTCATGTGTACAAAATTAAGACACGAAATGGATTTTAAGCCTAAAATTACCAATAACAAGAATTCATGTGTACAAAATTAAGACACAAAATGGATTTTAAGCCTAAAATTACCAATGACAAGAATTCATGTGTACAAAATTAAGACACGAAATGGATTTTAAGCCTAAAATTACCAATAACAAGAATTCATGTGTACAAAATTAAGACACAAAATGGATTTTAAGCCTAAAATTACGAATGACAAGAATTCATGTGAAAAAATTAAGACACAAAATGGATTTTAAGCCTAAAATTACCAATGACAAGAATTCAAATGTACAAAATTAAGACATGAAATGGATTTTAAGCTTAAAAATACCCGTGACAAGAATTCATGTGTAGAAAATTAAGACACGAAATGGATTTTAAGCCTAAAACTACCAATGACAAGAATTCATGTGTACAAAATTAAGACACGAAATGGATTTTAAGCCTAAAATTAACAATGACAAGAATTCATCAGTACAAAATTAAGACACGAAATGGATTTTAAGCCTTAAATTACCAATAACAAGAATTCATGTGTACAAAATTAAGATATGAAATGGATTTTAAGCCTGAAATTACCAATGACAAGAATTCATGTGTACAAAATTAAGACATGAAATGGATTTTAAGCCTAAAATTACCAATGACAAGAATTCATGTGTACAAAATTAAGACATGAAATAGATTTTAAGCCTAAAAATACCCATGACAAGAATTCATGTGTACAAAATTAAGACACGAAATGGATTTTAAGCCTAAAATTACCAATGACAAGAATTCATGTGTACAAAATTAAGACACGAAATGGATTTTAAGCCTAAAATTACCAATGACAAGAATTCATGTGAAAAAATTAAGACACGAAATGGATTTTAAGCCTGAAAAACCCTTGACAAGAATTCTTGTGTACAAAATTAAGACATGAAATGGATTTTAAGCCTAAAATTACCAATGACAAGAATTCATGTGTACAAAATTAAGACACGAAATGGATTTTAAGCCTAAAATTACCAATAACAAGAATTCATGTGTACAAAATTAAGACATGAAATGGATTTTAAGCCTAAAATTACCAATGACAAGAATTCATGTGAACAAAATTAAGACACGAAATGGATTTTAAGCCTAAAATTACCAATGACAAGTATTCATGTGTACAAAATTAAGACACGAAATGGATTTTAAGCCTAAAACTACCAATGACAAGAATTCATGTGTACAAAATTAAGACACGAAATGGATTTTAAGCCTAAAATTACCAATGACAAGAATTCATGTGTACAAAATTAAGACATGAAATGGATTTTAAGCCTAAAATTACCAATGACAAGAATTCATGTCTAGAAAATTAAGACACGAAATGGATTTTAAGCCTAAAATTACCAATGACAAGAATTCATGTGTACAAAATTAAGACACGAAATGGATTTTAAGCCTAAAATTACCAATGACAAGAATTCAAGTGTACAAAATTAAGACACGAAATGGATTTTAAGCCTAAAAATACTCATTACAAGAATTCATGTGTACAAAATTAAGATACGAAATGGATTTTAAGCCTAAAATTACCAACGACAAGAATTCATGTGTACAAAATTAAGACACAAAATGGATTTTAAGTCTAAAATACTCGTAACAATAATTCAAGTATACAAAATTAAGACACGAAATGGATTTTAAGCCTAAAATTACCAATGACAAGAATTCAAGTGTACAAAATTAAGACATGAAATGGATTTTAAGCTTAAAAATACCCATTACAAGAATTCATGTGTACAAAATTAAGACACGAAATGGATTCTAAGCCTAAAATTACCAATGACAAGAATTCATGTATACAAAATTAAGACACAAAATGGATTTTACGTCTAAGAAACCCATAACAAGAATTCAAGTGTACAAAATTAAGACATGAAATGGATTTTAAACCTAAATATACCCATTACAAGAATTCATGTGTACAAAATTAAGACACAAAATGGATTTTAAGCCTAAAATTACCAATGAGAAGAATTCATGTGTACAAACTTAAGACACAAAATGGATTTTAAGCTTAAAATTACCAATGACAAGAATTCATGTGTACAAAATTAAGACACGAAATGGATTTTAAGCCTAAAATTACCAATGACAAGAATTCAAATGTACAAAATTAAGACACGAAATGGATTTTAAGCTTAAAAATACCCATGACAAGAATTAATATGTACAAAGTTAAGACACGAAATGGATTTTAAGCCTAAAATTACCAATGACAAGAATTCATGTGTAAAAAATTAAGACACGAAATGGATTTTAAGTCTAAAATTACCAATAACAAGAATTCATGTGTACAAAATTAAGACACGAAATGGATTTTAAGCCTAAAATTACCAATGACAAGAATTCAAGTGTACAAAATTAAGACATGAAATGGATTTTAAGCCTAAAAATACCCATTACAAGAATTCATATGTACAAAATTAAGACACGAAATGTATTTTAAGCCTAAAATTACCAATGACAAGAATTCATGTGTAAAAAATTAAGACACAAAATGGATTTTAAGCCTACAATTACCAATAACAAGAATTCATGTGTACAAAAATAAGACACGAAATGGATTTTAAGCATAAAATTACCAATGACAAGAATTCAAATGTACAAAATTAAGACATGAAATGGATTTTAAGCTTAAAAATACCCATGACAAGAATTCATGTGTACAAAAATTAAGACACGAAATGGATTTTAAGCCTAAAATTACCAATGACAAGAATTCATGTGTACAAAATTAAGACATGAAATGGATTTTAAGCCTAAAATTACCAATAACAAGAATTCATGTGTACAAAATTAAGACACAAAATGGATTTTAAGCCTAAAATTACCAATGACAAGAATTCATGTGTACAAAATTAAGACACGAAATGGATTTTAAGCCTAAAATTACCAATAACAAGAATTCATGTGTACAAAATTAAGACACAAAATGGATTTTAAGCCTAAAATTACGAATGACAAGAATTCATGTGAAAAAATTAAGACACAAAATGGATTTTAAGCCTAAAATTACCAATAACAAGAATTCAAATGTACAAAATTAAGACATGAAATGGATTTTAAGCTTAAAAATACCCATGACAAGAATTCATGTGTACAAAATTAAGACACGAAATGGATTTTAAGCCTAAAACTACCAATGACAAGAATTCATGTGTACAAAATTAAGACACGAAATGGATTTTAAGCCTAAAATTAACAATGACAAGAATTCATGTGTACAAAATTAAGACACGAAATGGATTTTAAGCCTAAAATTACCAATAACAAGAATTCATGTGTACAAAATTAAGACATGAAATGGATTTTAAGCATAAAATTACCAATGACAAGAATTCATGTGTACAAAATTAAGACATGAAATGGATTTTAAGCCTAAAATTACCAATGACAAGAATTCATGTGTACAAAATTAAGACATGAAATAGATTTTAAGCCTAAAAATACCTATGACAAGAATTCATGTGTACAAAATTAAGACATGAAATGGATTTTAAGCCTAAAATTACCAATGACAAGAATTCATGTGTACAAAATTAAGACACGAAATGGATTTTAAGCCTAAAATTACCAATGACAAGAATTCATGTGAAAAAATTAAGACACGAAATGGATTTTAAGCCTGAAAAACCCTTGACAAGAATTCTTGTGTACAAAATTAAGACATGAAATGGATTTTAAGCCTAAAATTACCAATGACAAGAATTCATGTGTACAAAATTAAGACATGAAATGGATTTTAAGCCTAAAATTACCAATGACAAGAATTCATGTGTTCAAAATTAAGACACGAAATGGATTTTAAGCCTGAAAAACCCATGACAAGAATTCTTGTGTACAAAATTAAGACACGAAATGGATTTTAAGCCTAAAATTACCAATGACAAGAATTCATGTGTACAAAATTAAGACATGAAATGGATTTTAAGCCTAAAATTACCAATGACAAGAATTCATGTGAACAAAATTAAGACACGAAATGGATTTTAAGCCTAAAATTACCAATGACAAGAATTCATGTGAACAAAATTAAGGCACAAAATGGATTTTAAGCCTAAAATTACCAATGACAAGAATTCATATGTACAAAATTTAGACACGAAATGGATTTTAAGCCTAAAATTACCAATGACAAGAATTCATGTGTACAAAATTAAGACATGAAATGGATTTTAAGCCTAAAATTACCAATGAAAAGAATTCATGTCTAGAAAATTAAGACACGAAATGGATTTTAAGCCTAAAATTACCAATGACAAGAATTCAAGTGTACAAAATTAAGACACGAAATGGATTTTAAGCCTAAAAATACTCATTACAAGAATTCATGTGTACAAAATTAAGATACGAAATGGATTTTAAGCCTAAAATTACCAATGACAAGAATTCATGTGTACAAAATTAAGACACAAAATGGATTTTAAGTCTAAAATACTCATAACAATAATTCAAGTATACAAAATTAAGACACGAAATGGATTTTAAGCCTAAAATTACCAATGACAAGAATTCAAGTGTACAAAATTAAGACATGAAATGGATTTTAAGCCTAAAAATACCCATTACAAGAATTCATGTGTACAAAATTAAGACACAAAATGGATTTTAAGCCTAAAATTACCAATGACAAGAATTCATGTATACAAAATTAAGACACAAAATGGATTTTACGTCTAAGAAACCCATAACAAGAATTCAAGTGTACAAAATTAAGACATCAAAAGGATTTTAAACCTAAATATACCCATTACAAGAATTCATGTGTACAAAATTAAGACACAAAATGGATTTTAAGCCTAAAATTACCAATGGGAAGAATTCATGTGTACAAACTTAAGACACAAAATGGATTTTAAGCTTAAAAATACCCATGACAAGAATTAATATGTACAAAATTAAGACACGAAATGGATTTTAAGCCTAAAATTACCAATGACAAGAATTCATGTGTAAAAAATTAAGACACGAAATGGATTTTAAGTCTAAAATTACCAATAACAAGAATTCATGTGTACAAAATTAAGACACGAAATGGATTTTAAGCCTAAAATTACCAATGACAAGAATTCAAATGTACAAAATTAAGACATGAAATGGATTTTAAGCTTAAAAATACCCATGACAAGAATTCATGTGTACAAAATTAAGACACGAAATGGATTTTAAGCCTAAAATTACCAATGACAAGAATTCATGTGTACAAAATTCAGACACGAAATGGATTTTAAGCCTAAAATTACCAATAACAAGAATTCATGTGTACAAAATTAAGACACAAAATGGATTTTAAGCCTAAAATTGCCAATGACAAGAATTCATGTGTACAAAATTAACACACAAAATGGATTTTAAGACTAAAATTACCAATAACAAGAATTCATGTGTACAAAATTAAGACACAAAATGGATTTTAAGCCTAAAATTACGAATGACAAGAATTCATGTGTACAAACTTGAGACACAAAATGGATTTTAAGCTTAAAATTACCAATGACAAGAATTCATGTGTACAAAATAAAGACACGAAATGGATTTTAAGCCTAAAAATACCCATTACAAGAATTCATGTGTACAAAATTAAGATACGAAATGGATTTTAAGCCTAAAATTACCAATGACAAGAATTCAAGTGTACAAAATTAAGACACAAAATGGATTTTAAGCCTAAAATTACCAATGACAAGAATTCATGTGTACAAAATTAAGACACGAAATGGATTTTAAGCCTAAAATTACCAATGACAAGAATTCATGTATACAAAATTAAGACACAAAATGGATTTTACGTCTAAGATACCCATAACAAGAATTCAAGTCTACAAAATTAAGACACGAAATGGATTTTATGTGTAAAAGTGCCCATAACAAGAATTCAAGTGTAGAAAATAAAGACATGAAATCGATTTTAAACCTAAATATACCCATTACAAGAATTCATGTGTACAAAATTAAGACAAAAAATGGATTTTAAGCCTAAAATTACCAATGAGAAGAATTCATGTGTACAAACTTAAGACACAAAATGGATTTTAAGCCTAAAATTACCAATGACAAGAATTCATGTGTACAAAATTTAGACACGAAATGGATTTTAAGCCTAAAATTAAAAATGACAAGAATTCATGTGTACAAAATTAAGACACGAAATGGATTTTAAGCCTAAAATTACCAATGACAAGAATTCATGTGTACAAAATTAAGACATGAAATGGATTTGAAGCCTAAAATTACCAATGACAAGAATTCATGTGTACAAAATTAAGACATGAAATGGATTTTAAGCCTAAAATTACCAATGACAAGAATTAATGTGTACAAAATTAAGACACGAAATGGATTTTAAGCCTGAAATTTTCAATGACAAGAATTCATGTCAAAAAAATTAAGACACGAAATGGATTTTAAGCCTAAAATTACCAATGACAAGAATTCATGTGTACAAAATTAATGACACAAAATGGATTTTAAGCCTAAAATTACCAATGACAAGAATTCAAGTGGACAAAATTAAGACACGAAATGGATTTTAAGCCTTAAAATACCCATTACTAGAATTCATGTGTACAAAATTAAGATACGAAATGGATTTTAAGCCTAAAATTACCAATGACAAGAATTCATGTCTACAAAATTAAGACACAAAATGGATTTTAAGCCTAAAATTACCAATGACAAGAATTCATGTGTACAAAATTAAGACACGAAATGGATTTTAAGTCTAAAATACTCATAACAATAATTCAAGTATAAAAATTAAGACACGAAATGGATTTTAAGCCTAAAATTACCAATGACAAGAATTCAAGTGTACAAAATTAAGACATGAAATGGATTTTAAGCCTAAAAATACCCATTAGAAGAATTCATGTGTACAAAATTAAGACACGAAATGGATTTTAAGCCTAAAATTACCAATGACAAGAATTCATGTATACAAAATTAAGACACAAAACGGATTTTACATCTAAGATACCCATAACAAGAATTCAAGTGTAGAAAATTAAGACACGAAATGGATTTTATGTGTAAAAGTGCCCATAACAAGAATTCAAGTGTTGAAAATAAAGACATGAAATGGATTTTAAACCTAAATATACCCATTACAAGAATTCATGTGTACAAAATTAAGACACAAAATGGATTTTAAGCCTAAAATTACCAATGAGAAGAATTCATGTGTACAAACATAAGACACAAAATGGATTTTAAGCTGAAAATTACAAATGACAAGAATTCATGTGTACAAAATTTAGACACGAAATGGATTTTAAGGCTAAAATTACCAATGACAAGAATTCATGTGAACAAAATTAAGACACGAAATGGATTTTAAGCCTAAAATTACCAATGACAAGAATTCATGTGTACAAAATTAAGACACGAAATGGATTTTAAGCTTAAAATTACCAATGACAAGAATTCATGTGTACAAAATTTAGACACAAAATGGATTTTAAGCCTAAAATTACCAATGACAAGAATTCAAATGTACAAAATTAAGACATGAAATGGATTTTAAGCTTAAAAACACCCATGACAAGAATTAATATGTACAAAATTAAGACACGAAATTAATTTTAAGCCTAAAATTACCAATAACAAGAATTCATGTGTACAAAATTAAGACACGAAATGGATTTTAAGCCTAAAATTACCAATGACAAAAATTCAAATGTACAAAATTAAGACATGAAATGGATTTTAAGCTTAAAAATACCCATGACAAGAATTCATGTGTACAAAATTAAGACACGAAATGGATTTTAAGCCTAAAATTACCAATGACAAGAATTCATGTGTACAAAATAAAGACACGAAATGGATTTTAAGCCTAAAATTACCAATAACAAGAATTCATGTGTACAAAATTAAGACACAAAATGGATTTTAAGCCTAAAATTACCATTGACAAGAATTCATGTGTACAAAATTAAGACACGAAATGGATTTTAAGCCTAAAATTACCAATGACAAGAATTCATGTGTACAAAATTAAGACACAAAATGGATTTTAAGCCTAAAATTATGAATGACAAAAATTCATGTGTAAAAAATTAAGACACAAAATGGGTTTTAAGCCTGAAATTACCAATGACAAGAATTCAAATGTACAAAATTAAGACATGAAATGGATTTTAAACTTAAATATACCCATGACAAGAATTCAAGTGTACAAAATTAAGACACGAAATGGATTTTAAGCCTGAAACTACCAATGAGAAGAATTCATGTGTACAAAATTAAGACACGAAATGGATTTTAAGCCTAAAATTAACAATGACAAGAATTCATGTGTACAAAATTAAGACACGAAATGGATTTTAAGTGTAAAATTACCAATAACAAGAATTCATGTGTACAAAATTAAGACATGAAATGGATTTTAAGCCTAAAATTACCAATGACAAGAATTCATGTGTACAAAATTAAGACATGAAATGGATTTGAAGCCTAAAATTACCAATGACAAGAATTCATGTGTACAAAATTAAGACATGAAATAGATTTTAAGCCTAAAAATACCCATGACAAGAATTCATGTGTACAAAATTAAGACATGAAATGGATTTTAAGCCTAAAATTTCCAATGACAAGAATTAATGTGTACAAAATTAAGACACGAAATGGATTTTAAGCCTAAAATTTTCAATGACAAGAATTCATGTCAAAAAAATTAAGACACGAAATGGATTTTAAGCCTAAAATTACCAATGACAAGAATTCATGTGTACAAAATTAAGACACAAAATGGATTTTAAGCCTAAAATTACCAATGACAAGAATTCAAGTGTACAAAATTAAGACACGAAATGGATTTTAAGCCTAAAAATACCCATTACAAGAATTCATGTGTACAAAATTAAGATACGAAATGGATTTTAAGCCTAAAATTACCAATGACAAGAATTCATGTCTACAAAATTAAGACACGAAATGGATTTTAAGCCTAAAATTACCAATGACAAGAATTCAAGTGTACAAAATTAAGACATGAAATGGATTTTAAGCCTAAAAATACCCATTACAAGAATTCATGTGTACAAAATTAAGACACAAAATGGATTTTAAGCCTAAAATTACCAATGACAAGAATTCATGTGTACAAAATTAAGACACGAAATGGATTTTAAGTCTAAAATACTCATAACAATAATTCAAGTATACAAAATTAAGACACGAAATGGATTTTAAGCCTAAAATTACCAATGACAAGAATTCAAGTGTACAAAATTAAGACATGAAATGGATTTTAAGCCTAAAAATACCCATGACAAGAATTCAAATGTACAAAATTAAGACACGAAATGGATTTTAAGTCTAAAATACTCATAACAATAATTCAAGTATACAAAATTAAGACACTAAATGGATTTTAAGCCTAAAATTACCAATGACAAGAATTCATGTGTACAAAATTAAGACACGAAATGGATTTTAAGTCTAAAATACTCATAACAATAATTCAAGTATACAAAATTAAGACACTAAATGGATTTTAAGCCTAAAATTACCAATGACAAGAATTCATGTATACAAAATTAAGACACGAAATGGATTTTAAGCCTAAAAATATCCGTAACAAGAATTCATGTATATAAAATTAAGACACAAAATGGATTTTAAGCCTAAAATTACCAATGACAAGAATTCATGTATACAAAATTTAGACACAAAATGGATTTTACGTCTAAGATACCCATTACAAGAATTCAAGTGTACAAAATTAAGACACGAAATGGATTTTATGTGTAAAAGTGCCCATAACAAGAATTCAAGTGTAGAAAATAAAGTCATGAAATGGATTTAAAACCTAAATATACCCATTACAAGAATTCAAGTGTACAAAATTAAGACACAAAATGGATTTTAAGCCTAAAATTACCCATAACAAGAATTCATGTGTACAAACTTAAGACACAAAATGGATTTTAAGCCTAAAATTACCAATGACAAGAATTCATGTGTACAAAATTAAGACACGAAATGGATTTTAAGCCTAAAATTACTAATGACAAGAATTCATGTGTACAAAATTAAGACACGAAATGGATTTTAAGCCTAAAATTACCAATGACAAGAATTCATGTGTACAAAATTAAGACACGAAATGGATTTTAAGCCTAAAATTACCAATGACAAGAATTCATGTGTACAAAATTAAGACACGAATTGGATTTTAAGCCTAAAATTACCCATAACAAGAATTCATGTGTACAAAATTAAGACACGAAATGGATTTTAAGCCTAAAATTACCAATGACAAGAATTCAAGTGTATAAAATTAAGACATGAAATGGATTTTAAGTCTAAAAATACCCATTACAAGAATTCATGTGTACAAAATTAAGACACGAAATGGATTTTAAGCCTAAAATTACCAATGACAAGAATTCATGTGTACAAAATTGAGACATGAAATGGCTTTTAAGCCTAAAAATATCCGTAACAAGAATTCATGTGAACAAAATTTAGACACGAAATGGATTTTAAGCTTAAAATTACCAATGACAAGAATTCATGTGTACAAAATTAAGACATGAAATGGATTTTAAGCCTAAAATTACCAATGACAAGAATTCATGTGTACAAAATTAAGACATGAAATGGATTTTAAGCCTAAAAATATCCGTAAGAAGAATTCAAGTGTAGAAAATTAAGACATGAAATGGATTTTAAGTCTAAAATTACCGATAACAAGAATTCATGTGTACAAAATTAAGACACGAAATGGATTTTAAGCCTAAAATTACCAATGACAAGAATTCATGTGTAAAAAATTAAGACATGAAATGGATTTTAACCCTAAAAATATCCGTAACAAGAATTCATGTGTAGAAAATTAAGACATGAAATGTATTTTAAGTCTAAAAATACCCATAACAAGAATTCAAGTATACGAAATTAAGACACGAAATGGATTTTAAGCCTAAAATTACCAATGACAAGAATTCATGTGTACAAAATTAAGACACGAAATGGATTTTAAGCCTAAAAATACCTATGACAAGAATTCATGTGTACAAAATTAAGATACAAAATGGATTTTAAGCCTTAAAATATCCGTAACAAGAATTCATGTGAACATAATTAAGACATGAAATGGATTTTAAGCTTAAAATTACCAATGACAAGAATTCATGTGTACATAATTAAGACATGAAATGGATTTTAAGCCTAAAATTACCAATGACAAGAATTCATGTGTACAAAATTAAGACACGAAATGGATTTTAAGCCTAAAAAGATCCGTAACAAGAATTCATGTGTACATAATTAAGACATGAAATGGATTTTAAGCCTAAAATTACCAATAACAAGAATTCATGTGTACATAATTAAGACATGAGATGGATTTTAAGCCTAAAATTACCAATGACAAGAATTCATGTGTACAAAATTAAGACACGAAATGGATTTTAAGCCTAAAAAGATCCGTAACAAGAATTCATGTGTAAAAAATTAATACATGAAATGGATTTTAAGCCTAAAAATGGATAATGGAGATGAATTGGACTGGTTGAGAAACATCTTTAGTTACTGCAGCATGCAATTATGGTAACTGTCAAATGTATATTAAACTTACTGATGACAGAGATTTGTGTGCAAAATTACAAATAATCACTATAGATTATATCAAGGCAAATTTAAAACAAAAATTATGATGTGTATCTAAATTATTTGTAATGTGTTATTATCTAATTATGTCTGTTATTGAACAAATTTAGTTCATTTGATTTTCCATTAATACTAGTGTCTGTTTATTTTTCATTATTTGTTGAAATGTATACATTGACTTGTACAGCCATTTAGTAATATTTATATAAAGCTTATATAGCATTTTTCTATTTTCAGATTCTCCAAAAATGTTATGAAAATATATGGATAAACATCAAATATGACCACAAATGACCAGTATAATTCATGAGATACCTGTAGAAGACATTCATGTCCATACACATAATGTTTATACCATTGTACAATATATAACTATATTTAGGAATGTCCATACACATAAAGTATGTACAATTTGTACACAATAACTGTATTTAGGCATGTTCATTCACTTGAAGTACAGTATATACAATTTGTACACTATAAGAAGTATATACCTTTCGTACCTTATAACTGTAATTAGGAATGTCCTTACACATGAAGTATGTACAATTTGTACACAATAACTATCTAGGCATGTTCATTCACTTGAAGTACAGTATATATTATTTGTACACTATAACTGTATTTAGGCAGGTTCATTCACTTGAAATACAGTATATACAATTTGTACATTATAACTGTATTTAGGCAGGTTCATTCACTTGAAGTACAGTATTTACAATTTGTACACTATAACTGTATTTAGGCAGGTTCATTCACTTGAAGTACAGTATTTACAATTTGTACATTATAACTATATTTAGGCATATTGATTCACTGGAAGTACAGTATATACAATTTGTACACTGTAACTGTATTTAGGCAGGTTCATTCACTTGAAGTACAGTATATACAATTTGTACATTATAATTGTATTTAGGCAGGTTCATTCACTTGAAGTACAGTATATACAATTTGTACACTATAACTGTATTTAGGCATGTCCATGCACTTGAAGTATGAAATCTCACAAACATAAATGACAAAAATGGCTGTTTTACAAATCATCAATTCTGGTTAATCTAAGATAATATATGTACAAAACAATATTGTGATCTTTGGTTTTTGTTATCAATTTGGTACAACTAATTTGATTATTGATTTTTTGGGTATACATGTAGTTAATTTGGTTATTGTTGTCCATTTTGGTACAGCTAGTTTGATAATTGATTTACTTTTCATTACATCTTCTTTGGTAATTTATATCCGTTTTGGTACAGCTTCTTTGGTGATTGTTATCACTTTTGGTGCAACTAATTTGGTTATTGTAATCATTGTTGGGTACAGCTGATTTGGTTACTGTTATTCCTTTTGGGCACAGCTAATTTGATTATTACTATCTTTTTTTGGGTGCATTTAATTTGATTATTGGTATCCCTTAAGTTGCAACTAACTTGATTATTCCTATCCCTTTTTGTACAACCAGTTTGGTCATTTTTATTCCTTTTCGGTACAGCTAATTTGTTTAATGTTATCCCTTTTTTAGTCCTAATTGTGTTATTGTTATCTCTTTTGGTGCAAATAATGTTGTTATTGGTATTCCTTTTTGGTACAGTTAAATTGGTTTATTGGTATCCCTTTTGGTACATCTAACTTAGTTATTGTTATCCATTTTGGTACAGCTAATCTGGTTCATGTTATCTCTGATGGGTACAGCTAATCTGGTTGTTGTCATCTTCTGTGTGTGCAGCTAATTTGGTTGTTGTTATCACTTCTGTGTACAGCTAATTTAGTTATTGTTCTCCCTTCCATGTACAGCTAATTTGGTTGCTGTTATCCCTTTGAGAATGGCTAATAATCAGGTTGATGTTATCCCTTTAGGGTACAGCTAATCTGGATGGTGTCATCTTTTTGGGGTACAGTTAATTTGGTTGTTGTTATCCCTTTTTTGATACCGTTAATTTGGTTGTTGCTATCTCTTTGATAATGGCTGAATAATATGTGGACATCCATGTATTAGATGTCTTGATGGTCAATTTCCAATGTGCAAATGTATATGGCAATATTAGAAGCTGTACATTGTTTTTTATTCCTTTATGCAAATCAAATCATGTTGTTTCTTTCTTTTGAAAATGCTAATCATGACCTGAGCTCAATTAAAATGCAGTTTAATTTTGTTTATTTAGAAATTATTTATTCAGGCTGTAAATTCTCAGCAGATTCAATTGTAATTTTGATGTGGCCAGTATTTCATTTGGTCTAGAAGTTATTTAATTAGGTTATTTATTCATTGGAAATACTAAGTGCTCAAAAACATTTCTTGGACTGATACATTCACTGGTATGAGCGAATCTAATAACAAGGACTTTTAGAATTGTTTAAAAGCCCATTGACACATCATCACAACATAGGCCATCAGAAGCACATCAACATTTATCATTGGATTTTTGGAATACCACTAAAATGTATTCAAATTATTATTTGTTAGAACTTATGCTAGTAATTCTAAGGTTTTTGGCACTTAGTTTGCATAACTGTCAGTTATGTTTACATTAATTTTTTTGTATTCTATGTTGAATTTTACAAGCCGTTTTGATTTTTACTATTTTCTATTACTTTTGTTAAAACCATAGTTATATTACTGCTAGTATAGTGAATATGGCACACAATAAGTATGCTAATAAATGACGTGTACAAATAGAAAGAGTGCAAACAATATATTAGTGAATATGGCACACAATAAGCATGCTAATAAATGATGTGTACAAATAGAAAGAGTGCAAACAATATATTAGTGAATATGGCACACAATAAGTATGCTAATAAATGATGTGTACAAATAGAAAGAGTGCGAACAATATATTAGTGAATATGGCACACAATAAGCATGCTAATAAATGACGTGTACAAATAGAAAGAGTGCAAACAATATATTAGTGCCACATGACACAAACACAATAATCAACATGTTTTCATTGTCAAATATACAAGACTACTGTACTACATCAATATCGGTGAGAAAATTAATAATATCATCACCTTCCTCAGTTAACAATGTTGCATTCACATTAAACAATTTTGTCTAGAAATGGTGCCATTAAATATAATTTACACCACTTGAGCCATCAAATTAAGTAATAATTGTGTCTTTCCATTTCCAGACAGACCTAATATTATCATTTTAACTTTTAGCCATTTCATTATCAAATTAAGTAATAATTGTGTCTTTCCATTTCCAGATAGACCGATTATTATCATTTTAACATTTAGCCATCTCATTATCAAATTAAGTAATAATTTTGTCTTTCTATTTCCAGACAGACCTATTTTTATCATTTTAACTTTTAGCCATCTCATTATCAAATTAAGTAATAATTGTGTCTTTCCATTTCCAGACAGACCTATTATTATCATTTAAACTTTTGTGACAGGTCTAAATAATTGTTCTAAACCTATTGCAAAATCAACATGGGATTCTTGAATCACTTGTAAATTTTGTCAAACAGAATCATGGACATTTCTTAATTGATTCTAGTTGCTCTCAAGCTAATCTAGTTGTGTAAGTTTCTGATTCCATATTATTAATATAAAATAATGATCTATTTCACAGCAGCAGAGAGATGTGACCTCAATGAAATGTACATGTGGGTAAACAGAAAATACCTTAAAAAATTAAATAAACACTATTGACTGATAAAGTAACAACCCCAAAAGAGACTCTTGGAGAAAAACACTTTGTTGTGGTTAGATAGTTTGGTTTAGCATTACAGATGTTATCTTTTAATGACGTTTCAGCAATAGGTGGGTTCGCCATCTTTGCTGCTTACGTCACTCTCTGAAAAGTACATATTAATAACTGGTACTCTTCATTTGAGTGTCATTTAAAAGATTTCCCTAGTGTATGAAGTATCTTTTAAATTAGCTCCTCATTTTTTGTACAGTTATCACTGGTGAGTTTTATGTAACGCCATCCACATCCTAAATTAAAATAAATATTCACGTTTTTAGGTTAAAAGCTCACCTTTAATCTGTTTTATCATCTTATACCTGAGTAAAATGTGAGAATGACCACAATGGTATCTCTTGTTAGAAACAATATGTTATGTTTATATCACAAGAACCGATTGAGATATTTAAATGAGACTGTACTTGTATGTGTGTCGTCACTTGGTCTTGTGTGATATATAGAGGCTCTACTAAAACTTCTTAGTGTTAGAAGATCTGTCAATTGAGATCATTCAAAATTTCTTTAGGCCATTGTCCACTGGTAATATGACTTTTTAAACAAATGTGAATGTTGTCCCTAATATTTATGCCAAACAGTTTCTTTCCAGAAATGACTCAATATATTTTTTCAAAAGTACATGATCTGCTATACATGGTGTCCAATATGATTGTTGGAAGAAAACCCATGAAAACTATGATAAGAACAATTGACCCATGGGAAGCTACTGGTGAGCTTTCTCACATACCCACATTGCCTTAGCCCAACACATAAACTCAAACTGATAATATTGAGATTGCAGTTATCAGTAAAGTTGTGCACATTAGATCACTCAGCCATTTGGTGTCTTCAAAGAATATAGGAATACAACTATTAAACATATCCCCAAATATAGAGTAAAACTTTAATTTACAAGCTGCATTGGTTAGAAATTGAAAGGTAATTTTTCTTCTTCTGATACATATCTATAAAAAAAGTCTTAAATTCACTTTAAATTTGAAGTCACAGAGGATAGAGGTTGATATGCTTGAAAAGAATCTCCTTCATTGTCATAGGAAATGGCAAGGTATGCACTCTGTTGATGTTCGTTCTTCAAGGGCTATCCCCAAGTCAGATTTGTGTGGCCAATACATAGAGCTATGGACAAGTCAGGTTTGTGTAGCCAATACAGAGATATGGAAATGTCAGGTACGTATGGTCAATTTGAGCACAACAAAATACATTATCTCTTATTCTGAATTAGATAAAATTCTCCGATTGCAAAACAATTATCAATGAAAGCTGTCAGAGCTATTAGTGACAATGCTCCTGGGGCTATTGGTAACGTCGCTGGTAGGGCATTCACTGCAATCAAGGATAGGCTAGCACGATTAATACGACGAAACCACCGCTAGTAAAATTACCATCTACGGAAATTATATCCGCGAATGTCAGTAAAATGATAAACCAAGCCGCTGAAAAAAAATGGATCATGGATCTGATGAAATACAAATAGACGTTACTGCAAATTTAATGACAAGAAGTGGTCTTCGCATTTCTTTGACAATGTCAAAGCGATTATGATTTAGATCGAGGGATTTATACTAAACTGTTTAACGTGTATATGACACAGCATTCGACAAGGACTCATCGGTTCTCAAAGATGAATCGATATGCGATTATCAAATTTATTCTTATGACGCAAGTCAACCAAATCAACGTGGACGTATCGAACTTCAAGTTTCAGGATACAAGTAGATATTTTTACCCGCTGAGACATTTATTGAAGTAGAATGTGAACTTGTAATAAATGTTGAAGTTGTTATGTCATATGCAGATACGTTGCGAGTTCGTTTTGATAACAACGGAATTATGGTACTATTTGATAACGCTACATATATGATTGATGGAAAACATATTGAATCGATTCAGAATAGATAGACAGGCTGCTGAATTTTATATAAGAAACATAATAATACTTACAACGTAGGATGTGTAACACGTGTATCAATGTTGCTAGGTGACCAGAAAAGAATTTCATGAGCAATTCCACTTTCTCACATCATTGGATTTTTCAGAAATGTCAGAAAATTTATTTTCGGATCCAACCATTCAGTTGTATTCGTGAGAGAAAGTGATGATAATGATGCTATCTGACAAGGTGATAATGTTATTGATGGTAAAGTAAATATAACAAAACACTGTAGATGCATGTAATTATTATGGAAGAAAAATTACCCGGGGTTTTCTTTTTTGGAGGGGGGGGGCATTAAGGTGATAATTCAATATTGTCATGTTGAACAGTGACAACAAATAGTATTCAAATGTACTGTTAGAGGTGTATTTACAGTGACAACAAATAGTTTTCAAATGTACTGTTAGAGGTGTATTTACTTGGCACATATAATCACAACAATGTGTTATTGCGACACATGTTTATGTTTCTTTACAAATATGAACCAAATAAACTCTCAAGAACGTATCCATATGATATTTTACAAACTCAGAGTTAGCAAGGTTTCTTTAAAAATAAACGGCCAACAAGATCCAGCTGAGGATATATTGTTAGATTATACCACAAACTACGTTGCGTGTAATTAACAGGGCTTGATGACATGTATGGGCCGTGATTAGAATATAGATACTGTTTTAAAATATCACAATTACATTTTACAAACGTATATCCGATCTATTATTGTTGCGCTAGCATCTTGATTTATAACAACAAACTGGTGTTGATATACACTTCCGAGCCTGCGTAGGTGAAGTACTAGCTGACGGTTACAGATGGAGCGCTATTAAATAAGTGACAAATCGATGTTACTGGAAGGTGCTTGTGGATGAACGAGAGTCATTGATGCATCATTAAGAAATACGTAATGTTTTCCAATTATGTAATATGACACAATTAGATTACTCGTAAATTTATATAAATTTCACCATCATGTAACTGTTACTCTGCCTCCAGCTAATGTTACGTGCTTAGGCTCGAATAAACAGTAACACAGAATGAGTGAAAATAACAAGCTTGTAAAAACTTAATAAACAATTTTTTGAGCACAAATATTTTCCAGAAAAGAAAAATAAACTTTCGGATTTTAGAATCAATTCCCAAAATTAATCCAAGAATGACTGAAATATAATCCACTAGTGAAATTGCAAAAGTCCTGGTAATAAAATGTCCTAATAATTCCAAGTTCGAATCTTAGTGAAGCGTCAAAGATGGAAGACGATGTCATTTGATGAAGTCAGTTCTGGTCTTATGAAATTCAATGAGCACAATTATTTTCCAGATAAATAACAAAATAAATCCTCTTGATCCAAACGAATTGAAATAATTTCCAATACAAGATAATTTAAAATAACTCAAAATAACACACAACCTAGTATTTTAACAGCCCAACTTCTACTAACTAGTTCGCTCCAAAACATAATTTATATACCTATTTTTACTTAAACAAATTTACATTAAAAAAATCTCGTACACACCGTATGACCCAGATGAGAATCAGATATTTTTGCTCTCAAGAATTAAAAATAGTAAGATGTTTATAACAATGCTCCATAATGTCATTGGAATCAACCAGTCATTTTAAAAGCTTGTTTACAACTCTGAAGCCAGGTCAGAAATGAGGTCAACATCTGGTGTTTATTTGTAAAGTACAAGTCATCCCACTTTTTAAAAAAAATATCTCCCAATGAATGAATCTTAAACTTAAAATGTCAAATTTGAATCTGACAAACAAACAATTAAAATAAAAATAAATGACTTAAATCAAAAATACTTAACCCTAAGAAAAATGTGGAAATACAATGACCCTAAAACAACAGTCAGATTAAGGATGGTGAAGAAAATGTTCGTTGACAGAACGTATGCGTCAAACATGCAATGATGTTAAAGAAGACATCATTGGGAAAAAATCTTACGCTATGCGCGGGTGCTATTTCAAATATAACCAAATCCGGTGCAATATTTCCACTCCTCTTGGCAATACTAGCATTTTTTGCAGAAGCAGCACCTGCTGTCGCAGAAGCGGCTGCCCTTGAGGCTGTCTGGAAAGGGTTATCCTCGCGAAAAGTGTTTATCAAGCAAATAGTCCAATCTGGTATTAAACATTACCAATGCAGACAATAACTGACCCACCAATATGCGGCCTTAAGTAATTGTTGTACTTGACGCTGTATCAAGATCAACCAAAACACAATGTTAAAGAGAGTGTAACAAAAATCATTAGCGATGAAATATCCGAATTACTAAATCACGCAAATGTAGATCCAAACGAAATGGTTGCATTTCAGGAAAAGAAGAAAAATTAAAAACGAGTAATCTTTCATTTCAAGATATTATCGTTAGAATTAATGTAGTAACTGAAAACAATATAGCCGTATAATAACGGAAAACTAAACCCGGTGTACTTATATCAATGATATCGGATAATATTCTGGTGATACAATGACAGACGAACTTAACATGAACGGAAATCAAATAACCGTATTTGGAGATCCATTATTCGACAAGGAAAGGGCAACACAAAATTATGTATACGTTAACTAAACCACCGTAGACAATAAATTGTCAACGTTGCGGGCCTAGTAGGACATTCATATAAGCTCGCTAAGAAAAATGATTAAATTGCAGATAATTTCTTTGGTGCTCCTTTGGCCGTTATCATAAAACTTTCCGATATCAAGACGAGCAATGACACGATTAAGAAAACACGATAATATTATAAGACAGTTTTCTACGGTCGCTGAAATATCAATAACGTGTACTCGATACAGTGTGGATGTTTCATTTGGGTTTGTCAAAATGACTCTGTCCAAGTTACCGCATCTATTCGAGGTATATACGGAATAACGGTAATTTCATCTGTACAGTGTAATGATTCATCAAGTATATCTGCCGGCGTTAATAGTATCAGTGATATAATATAAAATGGACACTGAAGTATTTAAAATAACATTCAGCAGTGATAATTTAGCATCACATGGCGTGTAGAATTTGTAATTAATTTCATTTCATAATAAGATGAACTCTCCAATCAACGTGCAACATTATAAACTAAAAGATATGTATGGCTGTTTCAAAGTGATGAAAATTTTTATAAATTTGTAAGACTTAACGGCGAAATATATCATAAAGAATCTCTCCACGAAGAAATGAAAAATCTTAGGCAGAAATGTTCAGCTGACAATGCTGACAAGTTGCTGTTTCATTGTTCCGTCAGTTGCAGCTCACTTTGCAAGGGAGAAAAATTCGCGATAATCAGCACGATTTGAATTTCTTGAAGATGTGCAGTTAAGCTTTTGTGAATACTGCCATGGTAAATTGTGGAATACCAAGTAGGACCACAACATTGTTATTTCCGTGGGTATGGCTGCGTGTTATCCTGGAAGTTTTCTTGGTTACAGAGAATGGCCTGGCTCATTTTAAAGATGTGGACATCCCACACACGAAAAACCCCGTATTATCAATAAATGGACCACTACCTGGTTTTGATCTAACTGGATTCGCTCGTATTGTATCATTTGAGTTTGCTTAGGGGTTCCATCCGATCTGTTATGTTTGGCTGGTAGGCACTTTACAAAATAACGCTTGGCACCCAAAGTTTCACGACGATATATGATTGATTGTCAAATACTAATATCGCTGTTTGTAAATGAGACAATTATATAATATCGTAAATAGAACAAAGTTATCATACTGGACCTGGTGATTCCGATAAAAACATGTCGAGTGATCGAATTATTAAGAAAGAGTTCGGATTCATTTTGTTAACTCCCACTCACAGACTTGCGTTAGATAGATCAAGAAAGAGGTGTAAAATCGTGTACTTATCACAGCTTTTTTGTGATAAAAGGAGAGAAGTAGATTCCTGCCAGAATCAACCTGTAGTTAATGTGACCATGGTGATGGTCCTCGTTGATTAATTCGTTCAAAAGCAGTTGCTGTTTAGAACAAAAAAATAACATGATCAGCGGCCGAGATACAGCCTTGTCCTTGATAACATTTTTGGATGAAAGACAGCAGCAGAGAGGGCGTGACCTCGAATAAGTGTCATAAGATAAACATTCCCTAACTAATCAGAAGAAGAATTAAAAACTCGACGACAAGAAAGGTAACAAAATTAACTAACCGCAAGAGTGATTTTCTCGGTTTGGTAGAAACTTCGGTTTAGCGTTATTGACTTTATTTTTGATTTTTGTAAGAAGCCTTAGTTTAGCAAATGGGACCTTACAAAAGCATTCCAATCCAATCGTCTTTCTAAGTCACACTCCAATTACGAGTACAAATAATGTAAGCATTTCAATCCAATCGTCTGTATGACTACATCACACTCCCCAGTAAAGAGTACACATAATGTAAGCATTCCAATCCAATCCCTTTTGTTACAAAGAAGAACTCCCTTAAATACTATTGTTTCCTTCACAAGAAGAATGGCAACATGGAAGCCACATCTTTCACATGACAGCTTATTCGTCCATCTCTCTAACCAGACCCAGACTTCCCATATGAAGGATGTTGCAGACTCGCTTAGGGTTTTATAAGAGTAGAGTATATCTTTCTCATGCAATCTCCAAAGGTAAAGAACAACCAAAAATGTCAAGCCAACTAACGCAGAAGAACACATATTATAGACAAGTTATAGTACACATATATACGATTATGTATTTTAGATAAGTTGTAGTATTCATATATTTATGTTAATGTATTTTACACAAGTTCTAGTATTCATATATTTATGTTAATGTATTTTACACAAGTTGTAGTATTCATATATTTATGTTAATGTATTTTAGACAAGTTGTAGTATTCATATATTTATGTTAATGTATTTTAGACAAGTTGTAGTATTCATATATATATGTTAATGTATTTTAGACAAGTTGTAGTATTTATGCACTTATGTATTTTATGTATTTAGAATGTTGATATTGTATGCCATGCAAAATGTATTGTATGCAATTCACTTCAGATCACACAGAGTGCTGATTGATTACATGGTTTGCCATATGTTCAGCGATTAGTTGAATTGTGTCACATGGTCTCTGGAGTAGTTATAAATATGAATGCACTGTCATTATGTAACATACAAATGATGAGTACAATTAATGCCATATCTCAATGGCTTTGAGAAGCAAAGTGTCATGTTAGTATTTTCTGAAGGTAGATAAATAAAAGGCTAAAATGTCGAATTAACCGAAACCTAGATTTATTCAAAAGTTACATTATCAAACCAAACCCTCGACAGATTCCATCTCAGCAGACTATATCAGAATCACAGGAAACAAAGTATAAAAACAATAAATACAGCTTTTGTTAATAAATTTCTATTCCTTAAATATTGTTTAATTGTTCTTGGATGTGTTGATCATTTAACACTTGTCCACCCAAGGACATTAAAACTTTTGATTCATCTTACCAAATACAATACTCCCCCTCTTAAATAAAATCATATGTAGGTCCATTAATGGCCAGTATGGCTTTAGACTGTTTAATCTTGTGTGTGTTGGTCAGCACAAAGGTAATTTTCTTTAAATTAAATTATACTTGTGTTAGAATACTTACTTGATTACACTAAGATTTGGTAACATCTGTGATATCTTAAACAAGACTCACTCAAATGAAGCAAAGCTCGCATTAAGAATATACAGGAACTCGGGATCAGGTTTTTTTTTAGTTTTTTCTGTTGCGTTTGTTTTTTTTACAGTTTCATGTTCTTCATCAAGTACCAAACTTGCAAATTAGTTTCTGTTGTGACTTTAATAATAATAATAATAATAATAATAATAATAATAATAATAATTGTGCTCTTCCTTCTACTATGCATTGCATTAACGTCAAACCTTCCATCTCACCCAAGTTACCTTGGAAAAAAAAAACTGCATTGGTTTACACCGAGTGTTCTTTTACACCGATTTTACTTTTTAAATACTAGAAACAAAGACGTAACTGGTATTAAATATTGCACTACGACAAACTGAAAGCCAAAATCCACACTTTTTGAAATAGAAAGTACCATTGTACTGCATCGAGTTACTACTGTGAAGGACGTTTTTGGAGATAGGCGTCAAACTTTAATTGAAATTTATTTTTGTCCTATAACCTTCTAAACTACTGTGACTACTGAGGCTGTGTTCAAGGACTGCCACTCTCATGTTGGGCTACATAGCCACTATAGATGCTGCACAACCATCAACCGGGTCATCTCTCATGGACGCGCTTCCATCATCTCCCATGAATAATGGATGCCAATAACTGTCACCACTAGGTTATTTCTTTTAAGAAAAGAAATTCATATCAAATGAAAAAAATGACACATTTTTCATTTAGCATTTTTCTGTAAGATCAACTCTATAATCGCAAACTATGTGTTATAAATGTGATTGTATACCTTTCGAAGAGACAGACAGAAACAGAGAACAATGTCTCTGTGGAGTTCAATACATGTATATCCATCACAAATTATCTTTTGTCATTTGTGAATTTCAATTTTTTTTTAAATAGAAATGAAACATGTTGATCAGATCATAGATTAAATGAAAATTGGCATAATCTCTTTCTACATTACTAGTTGTCCTGTTTATTATATATATTTATATTATTCAGTGTTATCTGGATTATTGTAATGTAATTTAGGGTAATACCTCTAATTCAAACACATTTAAGTTTTCAAAAAGGATTTGCCATTTAATTCTTGATCAATTAATAGACAATTTCCAGGATGCAATTAATAATATAACTAAGTTAACAAGAAAGAATATTTCTTAGAATTGATGTACAAAGTATTCAGAAAAGTCACTCCTGTCTATCTAAGCCATATCATTCTGTAAAGAGATTTTGATGGATATACAAAATGTAAGGTCTACAAGAAGAAAAAATTACATTATGCCATTACCAAAGAAGGATTTTTTTAAAAATATACTGGTCCACTGGTATGAAACCAAACTGACATAAGTTAGGCTTCTCTCATTTCTTCTTTTCATAACTAATATTTTAAATCGATGAAATATTTAGAAAACTTAACAGTTATATTAAAATATGTCTGCTTTATGTAAACTGGCATCATCTTTCAGCTGAATTTTTGTTTATATGCATATGTTCCAGGCTTGATACTTTATACAGTCACTTAATTATTTAGTGTTGCCAGATTTTTAACATGTTGTATATACTGTATATATTGTACATAACATATAGAAGGCCTCAAGGTAGATTAGTTCTGTAATTGAGTTACCTTCTCTAAATAAAGTCTTTATTATTATTATTATTATTATTATTATTATTATTATTGGTAGTAGTAGTAGTAGTAGTAGTAGTAGTAGTAGTAGTAGTAGTAGTAGTATTTATCTTACAAATAGCAAGGCTAGTTGTCTGTGTGTAAGGCCCAGGTAATAAAAACCATACGAAATAAAGGTATTAATATGATTGCAACATAATCTCTACAATCTTTTAAATAGATAATTAAACAACAAAACGTGTGGAACAATGCATCGCAGGGATGGGATGGTGTTCCACATGACACGATGCGGTGTCAGTCAAGATCCGGTCTGTTTCGGGGTCGGTAATTTAACTTTATACGTAACTATAATTTAACTCCTATAACTAAACTGAAAACCATTCAAATCAGTACCGAGTTAGGCTGTTTCATTTCGAAAGTAGATCAAAAACAAGAATATGCATCAACGAAGCATTGTATGACACTATTAATTTATTGTCTTTTCGCATGTATAATTCTTTAATATAGCATTGTGACACGGCAATATTGCTGAAATCACAAATTACTAGTTCGACTTTACTTCACCTAACTTGCGCACACGTCGTAAATTTAAATAAGCAAGCAAGCAGATACATTGCTGGACGGGGATAACCTCAAATGTATTTATTTGTCCTTTGCCAAAACAATAACGTTTTTTCGGTTAGGTTTGTTTTCGGTGTTTTTTTTTTTTTTTTTTTCTTCAACTTTGTTTTATCATTGTTTGTTTGTCTTTTGTGGGTTAAAGTCAGTTTACAACAACTTAGTTTTATATTATAAATATAATACTTAGAGTAATGAATATAAATTATAAAATTGTGTGTGTGTGTGTGTGTGTGTGTGTGATTTGGATTTTTTTAATTAAAAAATTAGTCATACCACAACAGTATCTGTATTGAGTCAGTTTATAGTGATGTCTAGCACTGGGCATTTTAGATGAATAAGATTCGGCGTGTTTCTATATATATAACGATAAAAACATAATTCTCGAATTGAAAATGCCTTTATTAAATTATTCTTTACACTACCAGGTATAGAAACTGCAATCACGGCGTATTATTCTATTGATATGTCTATGTTATTAAATTATATTTTAACAATGTTATATCATTATTGCATCTGCTAATGAATATTGTCCGCGTGCACGATAATAGTAGCAAATAGATCCACATTGTCGAAAAGTTGAATTACATGATTCGACTGCAATGCTGCATTTAAGAATTGATCGAGCACATCACATATACACACCTGTAACACTAGAAAAATGTGACTTACAGCATTTATAATGGCATGATCTGTGGTAGAGTTCATCTTTTGCAAGGTATATAACTTTACAACTAGTGCGTCTTTATTCCATGTCAGTAAGTCGTCTTGTTTAGTATAGTCAGTCAATAATATAGGGCTGACTGCAAACTTTACCATGCAAGTTTTAAGCAATCATAATGGCGCTTTTTACGGTTAGTGCCTTGCACACTCTAATGTTATCTAGCTATCCACTGTTTTCGGTTTGTAGTATGGCGCTTATTAATGTATTGTTCACTACCCTGTGTTTTATTCGTTTGCATGTGACAGTGACATTAGTAATTGTCAAGTTACGATGGATGTAAGGCCATTACCATTATTATTGCGATATTCCGAAACCCCTATAATTAGACTTCTATTTGTCACATAAATAAATTGCAAAAATTACGTGTAAATTCTTTCTCTACACACGGTCTAATAAACACAAAGATTCCTCTGTAGGAATACATATATGTCTGCATGTATAAATTTCGAACACACTGCCTTTTCTGCCATGTTATGCAATATTTGGTCTGACATTATGATGAGTAAAAACACAGCATCTAACGATGTTAATATTGAATATGCAATATTTTTCATAGATCTTACTGACCAGTTATTAATTTCAAGTAATTAAAGTGTTAGCGTACTTTATTCACTAATCTGTTGTATTTCCCCGTGATAACATTTTGTTGACAGCAAACACTTATAACTGGGTGTACTTGATTTTCAAAGATATCCTGTTCCGACTGTAACCACCCACTTACTAGTTTGAACTTATTATCCAAACATAGTGACATAAAAATTTAGGGGTAATTGTCAAAATCAAGGATTTGTCATTCCAAAATTAATTGCTTCTTAGCTTTATCGCATGTGTGAGACATCATCATATCTCGTATGCATTGACTAAGATATCATTTGCGGGTAAAATGTCATACTTTATTACTTCTAACTGTATTTATTAAATTATTGATCGTTTGAGGAAGCCTGACATTCATGGCAGACCACATATCGCCATCTCAATTTCGGCGTTTGGCATATTGCCAATAAATATGTATTTTGTATCCTTGTCCTGATGAAAGATTAATGTTAAAGCGAGTGAAATAATCTAGGATTTTCAAGTGCCCTTTACCAGGAAGTTTTGACCTAAATAAACATCACCATTGTGCTGACGCAAACCCCTTAAATCCAATAAGTAAAATATGTATATTATTCACTCCGCAGTGCATTATATTTGCAATTTGAATCTAATATAAAATTCTGATATTAAAGAATGACATGTATGTTAAAGCAAGTGAACGGACAGATAGACAGATAGATAGATAGATAGATAGATAGATAGATAGATAGATAGATAGATAGATAGATAGATAGATAGATATATAGATAGACAGACAGACAAACAGACAGACAGACAGACAGATAAATAGATAGATAGATAGATAGATAGATAGATAGATAGATAGATAGATAGATAGATAGATAGATAGATAGATAGTTAGATAGATAGGCAAACAGACAGACAGATATATAGATGATAGATAGGCAAACAGATAGATAGGGAAACATCTATTTTCTCGTCGGTACGAAACTGAACTTTATTTAATTAAACAACACACATATATTGACTACATTCTAGAAACACATCTAAAAACTTTATAATAACAATTCATGCAATACATATTATATTTTCCCTTTTCAAGCTTTCCAACTTCATTTATTCGTATAACTTCTGCATTTAAGAATATTATACAAATAGTTAATTCTCGATCAATTTCAAGATAGCCAAAGTATAAAAATGTAATGACCATAATTAATGTAACAATTAATTTAAAGAAATGCATTTTACTTATTTTAAAATAGAATATTGATTTAGAATATGTTGCTAGATATTACTCTTTCTTACTTAAAGAATACTTTATTTCAATCATTAAATCTAAACATGAAGTTGGTAGCGAATTCAACCTTTACAATAAAAATTACATAAATGTAATTAAATAATAATTCTTAAAAACATTTAAACATTCCGTTACAATATATTATAAATAAAGGTATCGAGTGAACAATGTTGCTAACATAACAATGTTACTATTAAAATCTCAAACATTAAAAGTACTTATTCCTAAAGAAGTTACGACATATACAATTGTTTTACCTGAAATGAGAAGACGAACATCTATTTTCTCGTCGGTACGAAACTGACTTGACCCTTTGGTGCGTGGTCTATTTATATGCATCCTATGTTAGGGTTAACGTACCAGTGGAAAAAGATGTCCGCTCTCATCAGGTAAGAATCAGTTTCTCCCGGTGTCAAAACCGGCTTAATTTACTTCATTTGACATAATGTAGAAATCAAATTTGTAGTTTATCTATATTCCTTTGGCATTAGTTAGGTCCAAATATGATAATTCCTTAATATTCTAAACCAGCAACATGTTTTAACATACTAAGTCAGCAGCGATGTCTGTCCATCATTAGATAAAAAACATTTTGTAGCGACGACTGTCCATCATTAGATGAGAACCATTTTGTATTTACATCAGCACGGAAGTTTGTTCTAATTTTTTTATTAACCTAATTAGACTTTTGCCAATGCCTGGTTTTACAGAATGTATGTTTCACTGATAAGACTTAGGAGCTGACCTGACTCAGTAAGATTTTTGATTTATAACCTCATTCCACACAATAATGTACATTCGTATAGCTAGTGATTTGCATTGCCAACTTATGCTTTGCACATCAACTATTTTCTATTTTCCTTCCATTAATATATAGTAGTGCTTTGGAAATAAATTAAATTAATCTTAACACACTTTAGAACTTACTTTATATAAATGAATAAAACATTACTTTAATACAATTTAAAGAAAATAACAATCTTATTAATTTTACTAAAAAATCAATTCCTAATAAATGTAAAAGCAAATAAGTTATCGTTTTTTTAATTCATTGTGAAATTTGTTTTGTAATTTAGTATGTAGGTCTCTTTTACACGCCATAAAAACCATATAATTTGAAAGTAATTTTCTTGGTTGTCAAATACCATCAGACCTAACTGTATCAACAATGACCAACTTGTTGCGCAAGTAAGAAAGTGGAATATTTCTTTAGGCGGCGCTAATCCATATGAATCGAAATAAACGATTACACGCGGATCAATCACGTATGCAACTCAGTGGGTTCCAGGTCCGGTGCTGTTATCGAGATTAATGATACCGGTTTCAACGCTGTTTGGTTGTGCCGGCAACTGATCTTTCATAAAGACACCTCTGAAGTTTTTTTTATCGCGGGTCTTTTAGCAGCATCGAGTAAATCAAAATTTGACAATGGAACCTTTGGTTCTTGAGTTAATAAACTGTTCCTGGTATTCTCAGGCCGGTTTCTTTGTACCATGAATACGGGTTCCTGGTAGTCTTAGACCCTTTCCATTTTTTTTATCCATTCCCGGTAGCTTTCTTTAGTGCCATCCCTGCCGCGGTACCAACGGCTCCTAACGCTGCCGCTTTCGCTACCGCTGGGGCTGCTGTTGCAATTAGCGCTGGTAATGCAGCTAACAACGGAAATATACCACCTGATTTTATCACGTTTTTGATCGCAGCTGCAGAGAGGGTGATCTGAACACCTTTTTTATCTTTGAAAGCATCATTTAAATGTTTTATTTGACGAGTCGTAAGCGACAATTTATTCTGACCACCAGACACCTGATTGTGTTTCAGCGTTATCGTGGTTCCACATTTTTTAGCTGATTCTGATTTCAATTTCTTGAGTTGACCAGGAGTCAGCGTGACACTAACAACACTATATTGCATTATATTAATGACAGATTGATCTAATTGTTACATTACATATTTTTTAAAAACACTACATGTCTTCTACTGGTGCATCGATTACTCTCATTCGTCCACCAACACCTTCGAGTAGCATTGATTCATTGAGAATGACAGCAACTGCTCTGTAATTAACAATACCAACAGGGCGGGTTACACGGGCTCTAAAGTGTATATCAACGTCCTATTAAATCAAGATGTTCCAGTGAAAAGTAATAAATCGGATATAGAAACTGTGATATTTGAAGACCATTATCGACATTTTGATCGCGTCCCATATATGACAACAGACGATGATATACACGTGCTATTTGGTTGGTTTTGTAATCAAGTAGTACATCCTCGGATGGTTCATGTTGTCCGTTTATTCTCAATGATACTTCATTACATCCTATTTGGTCAAATATCATATGGCTTCGTGTTTGATTATCAACTCTCGTAGTATTCTGTGGCGCAAATAAACATATGACGTGGAGCTGAAACACCTTGTTTTGATGCCAGGTGCCATGTAAATGTACCATCAATATTATCCTGTTTAACATCCGTTGTTGTTGTTAGCCAACTTAGCAATGATTTTCCTCCATGATCCATAAATGATAGTAATCGCTCTTCTGTTGTGATTGATGGAGTCATTACTGGCATCCACAATGATAGTTTTGTTAAAATGACTTTACCAGCATCATCATTTACACGTGCTGTATCTAAATTTTCTGGAATTCACCAAATTGCATTATTATCATCACCCTTTCGCACGAGTACTACTGTATGCTTAGCTCCATAGATAACTTTTCGGACATTTCTGCATAATCCAAATATATGATGCAGTGGAATCGCGCATGCAAATGATCTACGCTGCCTTTGTAACATTGACATGCGTGTTGTGGCTCCTAGGTTGAAATTATAATCGGTATTTATAATCATATCTTCGACTTCATAATTATTAACGGGATTAGCAGCACGATTCTTTGGTTGTCTTACAATAAATGGAATTTTTTCCAGTAGTATCCTTAGCATCCTTTGCAAACATCATAGAAGGGCCTGTCAATCTTGTATAATCGTCGGAATATCTTGCTAAACGAATTATTGTTGTAGCAACATCTACATCACGTTCTATTGACTCAATCTCTCTTCCATCAATCATATATCTAGCACTATCAAATAACGCCATGATACCATTATTAACAAAACCGACTTGAGCACCAACTGCGTATGGCGTACTAGCTACAACATTTGTTACAATTTCTCCTTCTACTTCAATAAATGCTTCAGCGGGTAGAAAGTATTTACTGGTATCATGAACTTGAAGTTCGATTCGTGATCGAAGATCAGGTTGTACTGCATGATAAGACTAAAATTGATAATCGCATACAGAATCATCTTTACGCACTGGTGCTTCCATATCAATCGCTGGCCCAAGGGTCTGTTGAACATTTTATTATATATCCCTTGATCTAAATCATGATTTTTATCGTGGTATAAATCGCGATTTCGGTCGTGGTTTTTATCTACTTCCCGCTATCATGTTTGCGATATTATTTCGCTGTGCCTCATCCAACGATGAAGTCGCCAACGATGCTAATTTCTCATCTACTGCGCTACTTATTTTTTTACTAACACTTGCAGGCATCACTTCCGTAGATGGCAGCGATGACTTCATCAGTGGTTTCCTTCGCCGTCGAACTAACGACATTAGTTTATCCTTCGCGGCGGCAAATGCTTTCCCGGCAACATCACCAACGGCGCTAATTCCTTTATCACGAATAACATCAATAGCTTTCATTGATAATTGTTTTGCAAATGGCGCTACTTTTGGAGCTATTATTGCAAACAACCCTGCAATGGTATTGCCGAGGCCATCACCATAGTACTCTCTATAAACAGGTAGTCGTGAGTTTACTACGTAGACGCCGGTTAGTTTATAATGGTTGTAGTGTATGATCATTCTTATTCAATTACTAGTAATTCAAATAATATTTATCGCGAAATCGTACACGATTTCCAATCCTACGGATTTTCATTGCTAATGACGAAGTCATCAATGAAATTCAAAGAATTTCTATTTCTGGAAAATCTTTGATTTCCTTGATTAATCACTGTAATAACCGTGAAAATCCCCTTCATGCTCAACTAACTCATCAATAAATTCTCGATATGTTTCAATATCCATAATGCCGCCTTGAAATAACCGCATGCAGATATCAGCTGCTTCATTATTTCCGGTGAGTTATTTCCAGCTCGTTTTCCTCCTATGAGAACCTCTAATCGTGCTATATCACTAAGAATACTACCAGGACAACGAACAAGACCACTACCCCAGCAGAGCTTGGAACTCTGTTTTGGGTTCCACTTGAATATCCATGTCCTGTTGTACCAGTTGCACCTTTTCTAGAATCAGCTTCTGATATTTGCTGGGTGGGTGGGGATACAAAAGGCGCAACTGGTATCGGTGGGTTTTCTATTTGAAATATCAATCTTTCAAGTTTCTCAAATTCTTTATCATTGTGTAGTAGTTGAGACTTACCGATTTTTGCCAAATATAGTTTTGTTCTCCAAGTCTCCCTATTAGTTATAGCGTCTTCATATCCTTCATTCATATATTGTTCTCTTTGACCCTCTGGAAATGAATCAACGATAAATTGAGCAAACGTTTTATCAATCTTAAATATTTTGGTAATTTCATTTATCACATCACTTTTAAATATCTTATTAGGGTCAAGATTTCTTCGTTCTGTTTTACACTTTTGTTATTCTTTCTCTTCTTTTCTTGCAATAGCACCCCCTTCTTGTTCTTCAATAATATCACTTAGTTGTTCAATTTCTTCTTTTTCAAGTCGTTCTTGTTGGTCTCGAAGTCGTGACGCAGTTATTATATCACCAGGAAGTGTTTCTAAAGATTTATTTGTTTGTTTAGATCTTTCTGCTATTTTTTCAAGTACAGGAAGAAGAGGTGTTTTTTCTCTTTTTTCTTCCTCGGGGATATCTCCGTATATTGCTCGCTCAGTGGCAGATATTACCCTTTGGTTGCCGTGGTTATTGGTTTAAACAGATCTTCAGTCCCAGCAGTAAAAACAGTCTGTAAACTCTGTCTCGCTTGCAGTTTCTCTCGAACAGAATCGCGGATTGATATAAATTTCTTAATTGTGCCTAGCCGCTCACGTGCTAATCTAGTCGTTAGTGCTTCGTTTACCATTATATAGAAAACGCTAGCGTTTTTAAATGTTCGATCTAAATGTAGTGAAAAATGCAACAAAATCAATGAAAAAATGTGGGGAAAGTGCATAAAATTATTATTATTATTAGAAAAATATGCACTTCCTCCATCGATGATAGAGCTATCAGATTATTAATCCGAGTTATCGTATCGAGCAAACCATTTATTAACACTCCAAACAACAAATAGAATTAAATCATCATTCGCGATGGTCAATGAAAAAATGTGGGTAAAGTGCATAAAATTATTATTATTATTAGGAAAATATGCACTTTCTCCAATGATGATAGAGATGTTATTTTATCAATCTGAGTTTAAAAATCTTCGAGTTTCAGTATCAATCAGATAAATTAATTATTAATACTCCACACAATAAATATAATCAAATCATCAATCACGGTGGTCAATGAAAAATGCAACAAAAATGACCAAAATCAATTTAAAAAAATAAATCCATGAATTTTCCCACCCCCGAATTTCACTACAGTGTTATATTACTTTTATTGCAAATAGGTATTGTACATGACACTGGTGACTTTGTCACCATGGCTAGAACTTATTCTGTTGTGGTAACCAAAGGAGAATTTTCAGTTTTGGCGGAAAATATCTCTTATTGTTTAACCCTCAAATTAATTATGCGTTTGATTTCATATTGCTGCCCCAATTTCCTTCTGATATTTTCGACAACAGTGAATAACGGAACAAACTTACTGACGTCGTTACAGAATGCAAGGGAGTCACGAATAGTATTCTGTATTTTTGTTATAAAAGCGTATTGTTTTGGTAACACGTATTTATTATTCATAGCGCTGTATTCAATATCTTGATAATCAGAAATAATCTGATAACGGTTTAAATTATCTGATAATTGAATTCATTGATTTTTTAAATTTGAAATCTCAGTTATGATCTCATTCATATTTTCAGAATTCATATATAATAAATTATATCTTTAATATGTGATATAAAAAAATATTTTATTCCCTTTGGTGTTACATACACATAATACAAAAATAGAATTCTGAAATATGTAAACTTAATTCTGTTTTCGAAGCGCTTCGAAAGGGCCGATTGAGTTTTATTCTCTGCAACGGATCGTACCGAAGGCATACAAATAGCAAAATACTTCCGGGCTTCATTCATTGATTTAAATGTTTTTTTTTCTTCCTTAGTTTCTGTATTAAATGATTTTACTGGTCTCTTCCCAATTGATTTACAAGTACCAGTTTTCCCAACAGTATTCTCACTCTGTGTAATAGCTCGTAAATTATCCAATTTATTATTTTGAGGATTGGAATCAATATGATCAATAACAAGTCCATCTTCGATCACTCCGTTAAAACATTCAAACGCAAATCTATGATTAAGATATTTTTTTCTTTCCAGCATTAAACATCAAAAATACCATACTATTGTCAACACCAACTGGTTTCTTCAGCCTGCGGAGTCTGACAATACCATCACGAGACGCTTCGTAATCGCTGATAACGGGATGAGGTTGAAATTCTTTATTATTTTTATATACTAATACTATTTGTTTAATTCATTGCTTGGTTTAATTATTACATTATTTGGAAATCTTCCAATGTAGTCTTGGGGTGTTCTTATGATTTTGTTGCTGACTCTGTCCTTGACAAAGTCAGAGTCATTGATGGAATTCTTAATTCGTTTATCGTAATAACGCTTCAACTCTCTGTATCGTTTGCCACCGCAACTCAGACACAATTGCGATTTTCCTCTCACTCCTACCCCACATCGTATGTAAGGTAAGGGCCCATAACTCCCGTTACGAACGCTTTGTAAATGATATCCATAGAATTCATTTCTGCATGATTTGTTACATGCGGTTACTGATCCTATCATAAGCCACTTGCAATGGTTCATGATATATAAATTCTTTATTTAAATACTTGTTTGAATTATCATATGAAGGAGTTCGAGAGATTATCTAAAAGTACGCCTTGGGAAAATGTTAAATTCAATCTCGATAGAGTCTCCGTAGATGTACCAAAGGGTCTAATAAGTGATAGAAGCATGATAATTAAAATCAATGATTGTTTTAATGAATTTAAACGCGATGAGAATCTCACTGTTGGTCAACATTTCAAATTGATGGTGACGATGATGCTATCATGAACGACGAAAGAACAGCAGTGATAATCTCACATCTTGACAAGAAAAAGTACTTTGTTATAGAGTAAAATTCATTATCCGCTCAGAAATGGGAAATTGGATTATTCGAGACAAATTTGAACCAATTTTGAATGATAAAAGAACTGTCACTTTGAGTCATAATTCCAAACCAGGATTGCTGACTGGGATTGACAAACCGTACTATGAAAGATCTTATCCTGTAACAGCAGTTGTTTAAGGGATATATTCCTTAAATGATAAAACGAGTATTGAAAAATTGAAACCAATGAAACTGTCACCGCCGATTTTATCATTGGGAATGAATTGTGTAGCAGAACGAATTATCGAACACTTCACAAATGCGTTGCGTGGAAACAAATTGACGGATCTAAGACGTAAAAAAATAAATGAATGGGAATTAACAGTTAGGAAGAACGTAGCATCAATTCAAGATATAACCAAATTAGAAACATCATTAGGATTTCCAATAACCATAATGACGATAACAGGAGAAATATTACGCGAATCAGAATATAAATCAAAAGGAGCTCCAATCAAAATTAGTGACCATAATGAGCACGCGTGGACAACTGCGGTAACAATACTTCCACGGGATAGAACAATAAAATATTACACGGGAAATTTATTTGATTTTATTTATCAGTTAAGTAAAATCGATCCTGTGTCAGTGTGGTTACTACACAGTTTTGAAGACGAAGAGGGTAAATTCGATTAATTTGTAAGACCAAACGGAGAATTATGCCGTACTGAAGCCCTCCACAACGAGATGAAAAAAAACTAGCCAGTGGTTTTTCAACAGAAGAAAACGAACAAGTATTAAGCTCACTTTTCTCGAGAAAGAAAAACATGTGGAAACCAACAAGAGCTGAATTTCTATCAGATATCAAATCAAGCTGCGTGGAATATAACCATGGTGGATTATGGAATGCAAAATACACCTCTGAAAGCATTATTTCAGTTGATATGGTTGCGTGTTATCCAGGGAGTTTTCTCGGGTACGGAGAATGTTCTAAGTATATTAAACGATTTGGTCATCCCACACATGAGATGACCCGTGTTGCGATTAATGGACCACTACCCGATTTTGATTTAACCGGATTCGCTCGTGTGGTATCATTTGAATTGACAACAGGACTTCATCTGTTCTGTTATATTTGGATTGGTAGACATATATCTGAAAAACTCTGCATGCCAATAGTGTTATTATTGTATATGATTGATTCTAAAATGTTGATATCGCTGATTTTCAGTGAATCGATTATATCATATCGAGCGCAGACTGAGGTCTGGTTACCACAACCTGATAGTCTTGATAGTATAATCAGCGACTATAGAAAACAATTTCCTGATCTCGACAAAGAAGATATCGTAAAACGGTCAAGAGAAATCTTTGAAGTTAGAAATAAACACGGAAAGGATCTCGGTAGAAGAATAATTAGTAAATTCACTCAGGGTGGAAAAAAATACTACAATAACCGATATTGTTCACGGTTGATTATAGATGATGCTGAATACGATTTTATAATCGCAGATGTAACATCTAAATATATATATTTAAATCGTAAAGACGCTTTCTTGTCCGATGGAATCAAATTGGCTATATGTATGTGTATATTTGTGTTTATATATGTAGTATTATATAATTAATAATACTACATATATAAACACAAATATACACATACTAATAATATGGGTATAAACATAAATATACACAGAAACGAACAAAAAACTCCTAAGAAGTGGTTAGGATCCTGCATGACACATAGAAGCGAATCAAAACTAATTCAGGTCTAGTCTTATTATATGCCTCGTTAGTAGATATATTTGGTTTCTATTCAACATACCGTACAATTTTTGTTACAGCTGTTGGCTTTTGCAACATTGCTATTCTTTAGCATAGACTGCCTGTGTTGTGTTATCCACCCTGTCGTCGCATTTCTGCTGTAGTCGGTGTCTTTTGTAAAGTGTATAAAATCTGTATGGGTACACGAATTTCTCTGGCGTCGTTCTTGGATATGTCATCAATTTATCCTAAAGGACAGAAAATATGCGTTTCACTAATGTAAACAGAGTTTACATGGCAAGTTCTTGGGTAGTCGCTATCCAACGACTGTATTTAATGAGCATTACTACTGGGTAGTCACTTATCCAACGGCTATATTTAATGAGCATTACTAATTTTTAGTTTGCATTATGTCTGTTTACCTTATTGAGATTAGTAGCTGACCAGCTGGTACTCTGTAAGCTGTTAGCTGTATTTTTTTAAATTTGAAAAAGGTCTTTAATTTGAACAGCGATTACGTAAGAAATAGGAGCAGGGAGGGTGAACCCTACAACTTTTAGAAGGTTCCAATGACCGCAATAGACCCTTTTTCAAAAATGATTGTAAAACTGACGTAAACTAACTTTGTATTTCTGTGATTGGAACCAACTTGTTATCGTCCCTGCCTGTTGCTCAGGGTCGATTCGATCACTAAAAGTCTATGAATTAGAGAGCCCCAACGTCAAAAGCATAGTGTCGCTCCCCTACAAATTTTATTTGGTTATGATCACCTAGACCTTTCTACAGAAAGGATTTCAATGCCGCAAAACGACTTTTGTATTTCTGTAATTGGAACCAACTTGTAGTCGCCCCTACCTGCTGCTCGAGCCATGAAATCGTATACTCCCAAGTCGGTTGCAAAAACACAGTCGCCCAAGTTGCTGAGATTTAGATCAATTATTATATCAAATAATATGGCAAATATTGGAGAATCTCGCACAGCTAGATTAGCTCGAGAACGACTAGCGGCAATTGAGAAATGTTTATCAGTTCGTGATTCTGTTAAACAAAAATTACAACAACGACAAGAAGCACAAGTTGAATTTGCAAAGGGCGCAGAACATTATTTAAACCCGTTACAAAATCTACTGATAAGTTCTTGCTTCCATTAATATACACATCTAGATCCACAATAAAGACTGCAAGACAAACTAAGGAAACAGAAAATATTCTAAGAGAACTTCCTGATAAAATAGCTGCACCACAACATCCACTTGTCGGCGAAGAAATACTTGAGGGTATTCGTACTGAAATCGCCGACGTAAAAAAGAACTTGCGTCAAAACCAAATCCAAGGGAAAATATTTAACTGATTGCAAAATTTAATGATGGTGTTATCGAGGATATTAAAAATACTAAAGAAAATGATTTGCCTGCAAAAATACTAATTGGTATATATGATAAATATAAAATATTAAACTCTGGTCATCAACCGTAAATGATGACACTTTTATTAAATGAGTATATCGTGTATATTACAACAAAAGACAGGCCAAACGTGATGATTTTAAATTTGATTAAATTGTTGACGAAATAATACGACTTGATAGAGAGCTTAAACAATCACAGCTTCCTCCACCACAACAGATAGAACCTTCACCGCAGCAAAGGTTGTTGTCAGAACTTGACAAAGCAGTTGAGTCACTTAAGAAAGCAAAAATAGAAAAATCGCCTTTAAGATTATTTAAGAAAGGCGCTGAAAAAAAACAGAAGAAGGGCAACTGGAAGTAAGTTGGGAAGTGGCCTTGTTACTTGTCCTAACAGTGTCCTCAATGATATGGACAGACCTGAAAATCTCATTGGATCATCACGTGCTGGAAATATTTTTCCAGAAATTATTAATGAAGCAACTTATATTTGTCAGGGATTATTCCATGGCGGTATCATGGATGTTAATAGATATCGGGAACTTATTGATGAAGTCGCAGACGGTGTTACCGTCAGTTGTTATCACAGCGACTAAAGTCGTCACGACTAACGTCACCACGATTAGAGCAATAACTAACAAATAAGATGATTATACACAATGCTCACCGTGGGCTCGCATCAGTACGAGTGATAAATTCACGATTGCCAGTATACAAAGCAACTTATGGAGATGTTGTTCAGGGTTTATTTTCAAGGATAGCCCCAAAAGCAATACCCGTTGCAAAACAATTATCGATGAAAGCTATTTACGTTATTCGTGATAATGGTATTAGTGCACTGACACAGTCAGCGGGTGATGCTGCTGGTAAAGCATTCTCGGCAATCAAGGACAGACTAGCACGATTAATTCGACGAAAGCCACAGCAAGTAAAATTGCCCAGCACTGCAGTTATGCCTGCAAATGTCAGTAAAATAATACATCAGGCCACAAATCAAAAACTAGCGGAGTTGTCTAATGAAGCAGAAACAAATATAACCGCTAGTTTGATAGCAGGAAGTGGTCTCCATGTTAGACGAATACGATTATAATAAAATGTTCAAACGTGTATCTGATCCAGCTTTCGCCGTAGAGGCGCCAGTTCTCAAAGATGAATCAGTACGTGATTATCAGTATTATTTTATGATGCACGAGAACCAAATCGGCGTGGGAGAATCGAACTACAAGTTCAGGATACAAGTAGATATTTCTTACCCACTGAAGCATTTATTGAAGTAGAAGGTGAAATTATAAGAACAAATGATACAGAATATGGAGCTGGTGTTAGAAGTGTTTTTTTTTAATAATGGCAATATGGCGTTATTTAACAGCGCGAAGTATATCATTGACGGAAGACAGATTGAAAATATTCAAAAAGATGTTGATGTTGCTACAATAATAATAGGTTTGGCAAGATACAGCGACGATTTTACAAGATCGGCTGGTCCGTCATTGATATTTGCTAAAGATACTTCTGACCACCCCGACAATGACCAATATGATATAAGACGACCAATAAACTTCGCCAACACCGCTGACGCAGATGTGACTCCAGAGGTTCACGGTACTAATCGCAATTTTAACATAGGATTCTCAATACGTCGATCAACGCTGGAAGTGCTCGTAGAAAATTTTCATGTGCAATTCCACAATTGAACTCACGAGAAAATACGATGATAATGAAGCTCTCTGGCGACCAATAGGTGATGCTGGTAAAGTAATATTGACAAAACTTTCCCTGTCGATGCCTGTAATGACTCCATCAATTACTGAAGAACAAAAATTACTATCATTTATGGATCAAGGCGGTAAATCATTGATATCATGGTTGACAACAACCACAGATAGTGCTCAAAGTGCTATTAATGGTTTATTTACATGGAATATAGGATCACAACAAGGTGTTGCTGCACCACGACATATTTTCATTGCTTTTCAAGATTATACACCATTTAATGTTCAAACACGTAGTCATATGATATTTGATAAGCTCGGAGTTTCTGAATTTTCACTGAGAATAAATGGAAATCAAGAACCATCTGAAGACATATTGCTAAATTATACATCAAATCATGTAGCACGTGCATATCATCGTTTAATGACATTTATTGGACGTTATCAAAATGTAGATACTGGTTTACAAATATCACAATTAGATTATACGAGGTTATATCCGATTTATTATTTTCGCTGGAACATCTTGATTTATCAAGACAATCTGTCGTTGATATATATTTTCGATCTCGCGTAGATAACGTAACTGATCCTATTCCTAACTACAGATCAATCGCAGTGATTCTCAGCGACAAATCAATGCTACTTGAAGGTGCTGGTGGCTGAATTAGAGTTATTGATGCACCAGTAAAAAATATGTAGACAATTAGATCACAGCGTTATTAATAAAAATGACGTACTCGCACGTTAATGTCACTTTGACCTCGGGTCAAGTAAAAAAACTTCAATCGAAGTCGGCAAATCAATGCGGAGCAAAAATATCACTAGCACGGGATCAAATTGCTAGTGGTGGTTCAAACAAGTTATCGCTGACTAAAACTCAACTAAAACATTTTAATAAGGCACTAAAAGCAAAATCAGGATTGCAAATCGATCTATCTCCGGCCGCGATCAAGGATATGACTAAAACAGGTGGTATACTTCCACTTCTCGCAGCAATACCAGCATTAGTCGCCAAAGCTGTTGCGCTAGGGGTAGTTGGAACTGCTGCCGGAATGGCACTACAGAAAGCAACTGGAAAAGGAATTTTACGCAAGGAAAGCTTAAAGAAAAGATCATAACGGACACAAAAACCAACAAGGCGCCCAAAAAAGTCAAATATGCCTCAACCGGGTCGTCTAAGGCTACCAGTGGAACAATACGGAGCTGGTCTAAGATTACCAGCAACTCCGCCCTCATGGTACCCATGGTACCAAACCGGTTTTAAAAATCATTGTTTTTTCACCGATGTCCGATTTCGATTACTTGATGCAGCTAAACAATTAATATTAAAAAAATTCAGAGGTGTTTTTATGCGAGATCAGTTACCGTGCCAAGCAAGCATCAACAAAACTGGTATTATTAATCTTGATAACAGCGATGGACCTGGAACTCACTGGGTAGCATACGCGATTGACCCTCGTGGAATTATTTATTTCGATTCGTATGGGTTGGCACCGCCAATCGAATTTTTAAGATATGTAAGTAGTGCGGAGAAAATTACAGTCTGGCAATCAACGCTACCAACACAAACACTAACCGATCCACCGATATGTGGTCGTGAAGTAATTAATGTACTTGACGCGATATCAAGATCAAACAAACCACCTCACAAAATCGTGCACGAGTACACCGTGGATAAATTGAACAACCTCCCCTTAATGAATAATGGTTGATATTTACGGAAGATCTCTCACACGGAGTAAAAGCAAACCGATATTGATTTATCAAAATACGTGACCAAAGATGACCTCTCTGATGTCATGAACCTGTCAGGGGTTGACCGAGATGAGATTGTTGTTTTTCAGGACCGATACGGTGTTTTGAAAACCAGTAACATTAAATGGAATGACATAATTAGACGGGTTATTGGTGCAGCCCCGTATAACATTCCAGTATTTACTGACAGCGGAAAAATCAAAGACTCAGGTGTATCTATCCCTCAAATCAGAGATGAAATCGAAAATCGTTTACGTGTAACAGGAGATACAATGACAGGTGAACTTAACATGAACAATAAAATAGCCTCAATAAATAATCCACCATCTGATGAAGATGTCGCAACAAAAAGATATGCAGATGGTAGCCATAGTACTATAGATACTAAATTATCCACACTACGATGGTCACGGCAAAATTATACAATAAAACACACAGCGGAAGTCACTGGTGTGTACAGGCTGTTTGTGTATTTAGTATATTCAATACATAACCCTGGCGACATTCAACCGACAAGATTTCTGGAGTTGTGTCTGTTGTGTTAAATAGTGGAACCGAAAAAAAGTTTATAAAACTTTAGCCACAGCATCTTACTGGTGGTGTCTGGAATTTGTTGCAGAAACGCCTCAATTGGTCACTGCGTAATATAATAATAATGACAGAGTCCGAACCGAATGATGTTGTAGCACAACAATATAGATACGATCAAGTACGTGAGTGGAAATCAGAGTCAAAAACCATCGTTGACAAGTACACCGTGAAAGTAAAAAATACAAGTGGCGTGTGACCGTGTTGGATATTATGGTTTATTCAGTATCCGCGTTAGTTGCATCCACTGGTGTAATATTATCAGCGTTACCACCGGTGGCAGCTGCAATCACGGTAACAATATGTGTTTCATCATCAACCGCACTCGCAGGTGTTTTCAATATTATAGCAAAAAAAGATATCCAATTGCGCGAGTACAAAATTGCGCGATTATACAATAAAGTTGCATGCGGTGATAAAGGCATATTCTAAATTATCCTCGTTGATATCATCAAATATTGACGGTAGAACGATATCTGATTCTGAATTTGCCACCATAAACAACATCTACAGCGCACTGACAAAGTCATCGACTTTGGATTTGGAGAAACAAGATAACAATAATAATGGCGGAATCACTTCAGTATCGGGCTCTACTCGATATGTTCGCAAATACATCACAAACAGCAACCACAACGATAACAGTAAGTTCCACGAACCCTGAATTCAGTATTAATTTTCCAACGCCGATTGCAGCATGTGAAATAGCATTTGCACAATTACGAGTATATCACAGCTGGGCAAATATTAGATCAGCATCGTTTGGTGGATTACCAGCAAATAATGCGTTGGTGTTTGCAAATAAAACTGAATCCGATGCCGATGGCAGTGCGGACGAACGCTATTGGGCCTTCATTGAAATACCAACTGGGTGTTATCAAATCGAAGAAATCAAAGAGGAATTACAACCTCGAATAAAAGTATCACCGGGAAGGAATCCAAGATAGCAATAACAGCCCATGAACCAACATTGTCAGCCGCGATCGAGATAAGTTCTCCCGGTGGCACCGTGGACATTTATCGAAGTTCGATCCGGACTGTGTTAGGATGGCCTGAAGTCGCTCCTGAAGCTAAACCAGTACCACCGGAACCAAAACGATCTGATTATACCTCTGTAGCTCGTTCGTATCACGGCAATAAATTTCTGTATAGCCTTGATTTTGATAGATTAAAACAAATGCACTAGAGCGAAATGAAATTTAATTTGTATGATAAGTATGTTAGAAGATTTAATATTTAAGCGGCATTGGTGGTTCCTGAAACTTCAACTAGTAAACCAATAGAATCGCAAGACGGGGAGGTTATCACTAGTACATCTATCGATGAAATTGTCAAGGAGGTTAATCATGAAGACAAAAAACGACTAGCGCTGATACGGCAATATTTTCAAGAAATTTTTTCTGATGCTACCGCAACGAGTCCACGTACCGAAATAATCAAACATATTGGAATCATAAATTAGCTTATATCCGACATGGAGTATATCAATCAACGAATGATTCAATGGATCGTAGAAATCGAAGACAAAGGCAAAGATAGCGCCCGAAAAAAAATATATGTACGCGTTTTCGTTAACCAAAGAGACACTACCGGGATATACATTTCCCGGGTACAACGCGTACGCATTAAGAAAATCAGTCACGGATGGCATTGATGAATTTTTCCCGGAGATCCTTGCACAATAGAAAAAAACACTACCCTAACCGACTATTCTCCGGTACAACAACAATTCACAAGGAGAAGGAGGACATTTTTCTCCGGAAATCGTAAATATAACATCAGTTGTCGCAGTCAATCTTGTTTGTGATGTAATTGATGAAAGTTACAGCACTGACACAACAATATCAAATCAAGCACAGCAAGGATTTGTTCTTTATTCGTTCGCGCCGAAAGAACCACCTGGATTTCTGATTGTACAAGAGCCAGTCAATGCAAACTATCTACTGTGTCATAATCGTCTGTTATCAAGAATAAATTTCAAACTAACTGACCAGTTCGGTCATTTGTTGGATTTGCAAAATGAGACCCTGGCAATAAATCTGTATGTAAAATTCTAAGGATTTTCATTGTAAACGATTTCCATCGTAAAATCTTTGATTTTCGAAATGTAAATAGTAAACGATGAAATCAAGTAAATAACATATAATGTACGAACACGCGATGGTTTTCATATATGACAAACAAGCAATTGAAAATGCTATTAGGGTTGCATTTACAACCACGGAGCAATTCAACGTCGACGTGGTTATTGATGAATACGGCAATGAAGACATTTTGTTGACACAAATACAGCTGAATCAATTACAGTGATAGCATATCACTATGATTTCGTTGACACGTGATCAGATTCTGAATTATGCGCATTCCTGCATTAAATTTGATCAACTCGAAAAAATATTATTCTCGTAAACGCCTTGACCTCGTAAACGGGGTAAAAAAATACCAAGAATTTACCTACTTTCACTTTTATTTCCACGTACCCGTCTTCTCAAGGGAAGTCACTTGTTGTTGACTACTTCAGTCACTTGACTCCGTTGCTTGACTTCTTCAAGCACTTTCGATATCTAACATGTTTTTAGTTGCCAGACGAGAGTATTATCTTTTTTGCTCCATATTTCAGAGACAGTTCAGTTCTAATTTTTTCTACAGCGCGTGTCAACGAAACAAATTCGGGAACCTCGGTGTCTTTTAATGTAGCCAGTGATTACTACAGCGCATGCTGAATTTTCTTTATAAATCGATAATGTGACGGTAATATATACCTCCCTTCGTGTTTACGCTCTCTCAATGTTTCAAAATCGGAAATTATTTTTTCAGGATCCAGCTCATCGGATATATTTCTGCCGTTGTTTTTTAAATTTTTAATAGCAGAAATTACATTACTGATTCAAAAATAAACAGTAGCATTATGAGCGGTTATCATTCATGGGACTCCTCACTGGCTTGGGTTTCTTTCATAGGATCCTTTCTTGAGACTTTTGTCGCTGAGATTTTTGTCTTTCTGAGACTTTTCTCGACCCTATGACCGTTTCTTTAAGCCGACATTCTTTCTGAATGTTTTTTGTTTGGTACCCATGTGACGTAGAGTTTATGCATCCATGCTACTGTTTATTTTGGGGGCTTCATAGACACACCTCCAGCGAATTTTCTAAGCGAAACGAAATGTTAGAATATTCAGAAGGCTGTCTATGCACTTCAATTTCATGCACACCTCCCCCAGAATCAAACCCGATGCAGATGCAAAATGCGCATCCGCCACAAGCTTGATGTGGCGAGAGATGTACATGAAACGCTTTCCGGCTGTCGCCCCCAAGTACTACATAAAATTTCGATTTTTTCGCCTACGCCGACAATATGTCTGTCGCTGGATTAGAACCCACAACGTCGATGACGAGAATTCGACGCGTTCGCGCTGTGCAATGTTCCCTAATAAACGGCCTAGACAAATCTATGGCAAAGATACACTTTCCCGTTAGCGTAGAATCTAAGATAACCAGTATTATCAACTCCCCCTACTGGCTTCTTTAGTCGGCAGTGTCTGACTACACCATCACGAGATGCTTCATAATTTTGAATGATTGAATGTCGAACAAATTCTTTTTGCTCCATTATACATAATAGTATTTGTCTACTTCATAATTTTGAATGATTGAATGTCGAACAAATTCTTTTTGCTCCCTTATACATAATAGTATTTGTCTAATTTGTTTTTAAATATAACAATATAGTCTTCAGGGGTTCTTATAACTTTATAAACGACGTTGACAGAGTCAGGGTTGGTATTTTTTTATCATAATACCGTTTTAACTCCCGGTAGCGCTTGCCGCCACAACGCACACACAGTTGTGTTTTCCGTCGTAGTACAACACTGCACTGTAAGCACGGCTGTGGACCAACACTCCCACGGCCTATGCACTGCATAGGCTGACACAAAATTCATCTACGCAGGATTTATTACAAGGAGTTGCAGAGCCTATCATTAGCCATGCTCATTGATGTTTTGCTCGAGTCATTATACACATAATTAATCTTCAATTTAGATATATATTTGCCTTAATTATAATATTGACATGTTTACAGAATTATCTACGATCGAGCCTTGGAAAACTTCAAGATTTAATCTTGACCTAATGCCTCGCCAGGGCAAGTTAAAATCAGCAAGCATGATAACACGTATCTGGACTTTATCAAACATGTCCGTGACGTCAAGAAAGAATTTCGACGCGATGGTGCAGCTCATGTGTGGTCAACATTTAGAATCAGACGCGAAGACGATGTCATTACTGAAGGTGTTGACGAAGTCGACACCGAAGGCGACACCGAAAGTGACGACGACATTGATGCCACAATTAACGACCAACGAGCAGCTATCATCATTAATTATCTTGATTCACGAAGTTACTTTGCTAGAATAAAATTTATCGTAGCAGTGGATACCGACACTTGGATTATGTGTGACAAACGTGACCCTGTACGTGTGCACGGACTAAGAATGGTTACGATAAACGAAAATTCAAAGCCAGGAATCTTGACCGGTATTGACAAACCGTATTATGAGCGATCGTATCCTGTGACAGCAGTGATTTATGGCATTTTCCGATCAATGATAATCCCATCATTGATGAGCTTGCACCAATGAGATTTTCGTCGTCGTTGACTTTGTCAAAACTAAATTGTGTAGCCGAGCGAATAATCGAACATTTTACGAATGCGGCACGTGGAAATGGATTAACCGATTTAAGACTTAAAAAAATAATCAAATTGGCAGAATCAGTTATGGGTACCGGAGCCACAATTAATGATGTCGCTGAGCTAGAAAAAAAAAAGATTTCCAATAACAGTAACAACGATAACCGGAGAAGAATTATATTCATCGAAATATTAAAAAACGGAGCTCCGATAAATATTATTCACTATAACGGACACGCATGGACGCATGCGGTGACAATATTTCCTCGAAATCGAACCGTTAAAGTTTACCACGGAAACGTATGTGATGCTATCAGCGATATCAGTAAAACCGACCCAGTATCGTTATGGTTATTTTGTAGTTCTGATGATGAAAATTATGATAAATTTGTGCGATTCAACAGCGATATTTATCGTACAGAGATTTTACACACAACGATGAAGAATCTTGCACGGAGATACACAGACTCGGATCAATTACTGAGCAATTGTTTTACAGTTCCATCTGTTTGCTGCTCATTTTGCCAGAGAAAAAAATCAGTGGAAACCAACCGGGAATGAATTTCTCGATGATATAATATACAGCTGTTTCGAGTATGGACACGAAGGGTTGTGGATTACCAAATACAACGTGATGATATGATCTCCGTGGACATGATTGCGTGTTATCCGGGGAGTTGTCTTGGGCGCGGAGAATGTCCTGGGTATTTTGCGCGGTTTGGACATCCCACGCACGAGATGACCAAAGTGACCATAAACGGACAACTACCCGATTTTGACCTGACTGAGGATGCTTATATTGTGTCATCCGAATTGGCTAAAGGGTTACATCCGATTTGTTATGTCTGGTATGGCAGGCATTTTTCGGAGAAACATTGGGCTCGAAAAGTGCTGTTACGATACATGCTTGATTGTAAAATACTATTATCGTTAGTTGTCAGCGAAGCAGTTATTTCGTATCGAAAGCAGACTGAAGTTTGGTTACCACAACCAAACAAATTTGATATCAACGATGTCAGGGAAAATTTTCCTGACCATGACGAAGATAGGGTTTTAGCGATATTCAATATTATATCCGAGGCAAGAAAATACAACGATGAAAAACTCGCAAAAGATCTTGGTAGAAAAATAATCGGTAAATTTACCCAAGGAGGATCATATGATCATAAATGCCATTTGAGATCTTAAATGCTCGCGTATGTTTCCATAAATCTATTATCGATGATAAATAGATTTGTTGAGACCGCAGTGAGAGTTGCCACAGATTCGTTTTATATCAATAAAAAGTATTTAGGATTGTTAGAAAAATTAAATATCAGCGCTGAAGTAGAAGATGCAGAATGGAGTTCATGGAGAATAAAAACAAGAAAACATAATCAGTTATATTCAATCCGCTGATGTTGAAATAAAAAATAATTACCTGATAAATAATAAAATGTCGTCGTCGACGACAACTCCGTTGTTGACAGCTGCGCTGTACCCGTCAGTGCATGATCCTGTGACAAGACATAAAACAGTTTATCCTAATGGGCCCGGAGGTTCTGGTAAACAACAAGTTTAATCGAATTATTTCGAAGCAGTACTTCGATGGTTGTGCTAACACCTACACACAAACTTGCAAGGGAAATGAAACAACGAGGGGTAGAGTATTGTACTTATCATTCTTTCTTTCGATGGAAAGGAGATGCGTGGACTCCTGAACGAATGGGGGAGAAATACATCCCAAGGATCATCGTTTGGGATGAAGTATGTACAGTATCGTCGGATGTATTAAAAATATTTCTCGATTGGCTATTGACCCGAAATACAGTTGCAATAATGTGCGGCGATCATGGCCAGCCACCACCTTTTGTTGGAGGGTCTCCACATACGTGGTTAAATAATTTGTGGATTATTATGAAGAAATAACTGACGATCATAGATCTCTTGATGCGACGTTGAAGGAATTTAAGAAATTAATCAGACTACAACCGAATAAAGTTCAATGTAAAATAATGCGTGTTATAATTTCAGAAACTTCCATGAACGAATTTTGGGAAACGTGGAGACCAAACAATTTGATAGTGGCGAGTAGAAAGATAGTCAGGGACGCACTTGAAGGAAAGTTATTTGAAACGCATAAGGATAAAATTCCAAATCTAACAGTACCGTTGTGTTATAGACCAGCTGATACACGACGGCAAAATATTGAAGTTGATATACCAACACCAGAGAATTCGTCGCCGAGAAAACAAAATCTAGTATTAAATGATATTGTCGGGGTTAATGTCAGTGTTGTTGAAGATGCGTTACACGCTGATATGACCCCTTGGACGCTAGGATACGCAATGAGCATTCACTCGTCTCAAGGGCTAACTATTACTGATACAATTGTTTGGATTGTAGACGATCGTATCGAGTGGTCAAATTTAGTTTATCTCGCGGTGTCTCGAGTCAGAAGAAAATCTCAACTGCTGAAAATTGTACTGGGAACGTCAGAAACTTTTAATGATGTCATTGACGACAATATAGTAAGAATAAAAAAACTATCCGGTTAAAAACAAAGCGATAAAAAAAATAATCGAGAGTTTGATATTGATGCCGAATTTGTTATGTCGCTGAGGCAGCGGCAGAATAACCATTGTGCAAGTTGTAATTGTGTGATGTGGTGGCAATACTCTAATATTAATCCAAGACAATTTACCGTAGATAGAATTAATATCAATTTTGGTCATACACGTGAAAATACGATGCTGACCTGTGTTGAGTGTAATCGACGTAGCGGCGCCAGTTAAGTGTGCGAAGTGATAATTGTGTATCCTCAGGAATTACTTGTAATTGTTCACGTGTAAAACCGCGTTGAGAAGCAGTTGAATCAAGTCTGTATATTGCGGGTATACCAGTAGATGTAACCACGCTGGAAATAGTATGTGTGGTAACACTCCAAATAGAATCAGTTGCTCTTTTTTGCCATTCTCGAGTTCACCAGGCTCATATAGATATCTTACAGTGACATTGCCTAGCACTGGCTGCGCTGAAACATCACGTCGTTGTATTGGTATACGAGCTTTTGTTATTGCATTAATAGGTTTCATATTGGTTGTTCGAGTTTTTCCATTAGTTAACGCATCTATCACACTTGGAAGTCTTGCAACCCATTAGCGAGATCTTTTACCCTGAATAAACTCCTTCGCGTATTGATATCCAAACAATTTCTCAGGAAGTGTTTGATTAAATCGCTCAACAATTGCCTGATCACGATGAATTGCACGGGGGTCTGATGGTGACGTTATGTTGCTTCATCAGCGATGATACTGCGCCCTGAAATTCCTTGCTAGGATCAACTTGTAGCAGCTGTCGCCATCGTAGACCACTACGCTGATAAATTCGTTTAAACGCAAAAGATACTTCCGTTGCTGTCTTAGCTGCTAATGGCTCTGCTTCTTTGTACCTACTAGCAACGTCAATGACAGTTAACGCGTATTTGTACGTTATTTGACGTCTTTTTATTTTAATTGTATCATGCGGTAGAAATAATATATCAGCCTGATGAACTTCATTAGTGACGCTGACATTAAAATGTGCGTACATTTGCTGCATCGGCGAGTTTACTAATCGCTGCGTTGCCCTTCCAATATCCTCTTGGGGAATGCTAAATTGACTCCATTATATTATTAATTACTATCGTGGGGTTCCACTTCCAAATACTAGTTTACCTTTCATTGTAGATTTTACTAGAAAGCTCACAAGTTTTTCTCGGAATGATTTATCAGGGATAGAATTCAGCGCATGAATCAACTTCACATCTGCGAGATGTCGTTGTTGAAGATCTTTACTCCGATAAGCTAAGTCATGATTGTAGCAGGCTCCGTCGATAGCGTTTACTGGATACTCACCGGGTCTTGGTTGGTCTTGATTATCGAGTCTGATATCAAGTCTGGTTCCAAGGCCACAGTAATTATACCCAGGGAAATGTTTATCCCCTGGATACTTAGCCCACGGAGTCCCTGGTAATTTTCCTAATTTTGCTGCAATATCAGCTCCTTTTTATTTTAATGCTGACTTGGGAATAAATTTAATTTTTTTTGTACCGCATCGTTCACACTTGCCTGCAAGCGCCGATCTGTTATTGCTTGTTGTGATAGTTGTTAGTGTACTTTTTGGGGTGCGGGCCTAGCATTTCATAGAATATAGATCCATATTCTATTTATCTTTTATATAATATGGAAGTCACTGACTTTTCCGCGACAAGAAAACGGGAGCCGGTCAAGCACAATGCTGCGCTACCAAATTCTCTCCGAATGATTATTATAGGTTCATCTGGATCCGGTAAAACGCAACTGTTACTTAATTTGATAATGAGATGGATGAAATGGGATAAGTTGTATTTGATAGCGCCGAGCGTTCATGATTACCGTTGTTATGACGTTTTAAATATTATAATGAAAACGCAGCGAAGATAGCTGACGAGGATGTCATCGAGTTTATCACGGACATCAACTAAGCACCGTCTATAGATGATATTGATGGATTTATTAACAACGTAGTTGTGTACGATGATGTGATGTTGGACAAACTAGCAAACCCTGCTTGGATATTTTCTCAAGTTAGGCGTAAAAACACTGATGTGATTTGTGTTACTCAGCGATATAAACAAATCCCGAAAGTGATCAGGGGTAATTGTAATCTTTTAGCAGTATTTAATGGAGTTGATACACATACACTTAGAAATATTCATCAGACTTGGTGTAGCGGTGATATGGATATCATTAAGTTTAGAAATTTCTTTTCACGTGCCCAATCTACTCCACGCGGATTTATAACGATAAATTTACACGATCCCGGATCGCGATATCGTGTGGGTATTGATAAGATTTTTAATTAATCAGCAACCTTGATAAATTAAGTAGGCAACTCGGCGCTGGATTTGTCTGAAAACTTGATGAACAGCACTGACACGTTTAGTTGCAAATAATGGTCAACATCATTTGTTCAATTGCGTACGGTATCTTGGAGCCTAACTGACGGTTTGTATCTGAACACCCGTCAATATAATCAAGGAGTTTCATTTTTTTTTCGTTAAACCAAAAGTAACGCCCCAGGATTATTTGGGTATCCATCGCGTTGTACACTGCGCTGCGAGTAAAACGAGCATAGATTGGTTCTAAATTTTCGTCGTTGAAAATTAGTCCATATACACATTTGATATACTCACTAATTTATCTTTCATTGCAAATTTTATTAGCGCGGAAACTAAAATTTTTCATTAATGTGTGACTGTTTTTTGCAACTGAGCAGCAGGGAGGAGCGACAACGAGTTGGTTCCAACCACAGAAATGCAAATGTCGTTTTGCGGCCATGAAATCCTTTCTGTTCAAAGGCCTAGGTGATTATAACCAAATAAAAGTTGTAGGGGAGCGACACTATTTTTTGTCGTTCTTGCTCTCTAATTCATAGACTTTTAGTGATTGAATCGACCCTGAGCAGCAGGGAGGGGAGACAACGAGTTGGTTCCAATCACAGAAATACAAAGGTCGTTTACGTCAGTTTACAATCATTTTTGTAAAAGGGTCTATTTCGATGATCGGAACCTTTCAAAAGGTGTAGGGTTCATCACCCCTGCTGCTGAAATAAATGCCAGAATACTACTGCAGTTTGATGAAAATATACATGTTCGAGTTATCTACCTTAGACCGATGATTGTCTAAATAGCCACTTATTTCTTGTCATTCGTTACTAGCGTGTTTATGAATTTGTTCATGTTCATATTTTCAGAACAATTGTAAAGACTTATCTTCTTAAAAATTTATCGCACTCCTCCATTCGAGGTTTTCATTTAAATGTAAAGTCGCACGTCTGTATCTTTATTTACAATGAATTTCACCAACAAATGAAGGAAATGTGATGAACGAAGAATTTAGAGTATTAAAATGTATATACCTGTACCAATTATGTAATCAGTGTATATAACACGGTGTGAGTTCGCTACAATGTACGCCTCATCTGTCATATTTTCATACACTGTACACATGATATGTCATATTTCTAAATATTCATGACTGATCTGTCTTAGTTATATACACTGTACATGTGATATGTTTTATATCCATACACTGTATGCCTGATTTGTTTTATTTCGATATACTTACTGTAAGCCTGATCTGTCTTATTTCCTTTGGTGTGTGATACCGTTCGTTTTCCTTTAAATTTATTATTGGGGAGGGGGTGAGATGTATGCATGTATGTATGTATGTATGTATGTATGTATGTATGTATGTATGTATGTATGTATGTATGTATGTATGTATGTATGTATGTATGTATGTATTCCATGAACGAGAACTTCAGAATTTAGGGTTCACAATTGCATATATCTCGTCATATGGACGACGTATTATGTATTTAATATCTTTTTTGCAGTCTCGTTATATGAACGACACCTGCATAATTTCATTCTACACAAATCTCGTCCCATGAACGAGAACTTCAGAATTTAGGGTTCACCATTGCATATATCTCGTCATATGGACGACGTATTATTTATTTAATATCTTCTTTGCAGTCTCGTTACATGAACGACACCTGCATAATTTCATTCTACACAAATCTCGTTCCATGAACGAGAACTTCAGAATTTAGGGTTCACAATTGCATATGTCTCGTCATATGGACGACGTATTATTTATTGAATATCTTCTTTGCAGTCTCGTTATATGAACGACACCTGCATACTTTCATTCTACACAAATCTCGTTCCATGAACGAGAACTTCAGAATTTAGGGTTCACGATTGCATATGTCTCGTCATATGGACGACGTATTAATTATGTAATATCTTCATTCTAGTCTCGTCATATTGACGAAGCATTATTTTTTCATATTTGCATCTATCTCGTTATACGAGCCTTTTATATATATTCATATTTGTAAATTCATTCATATACTTTTTTTTTGTCATTACGTTACTGAAATTCATAGTTCCATGTTAGGAACATTTATTTAAATAGATTTTTCTTATATTTTGTAAAATATTGGTGTCAGAGTTGATTTTTAAAATTGCGTTTATAAAATAAACACCTTATTAACGCAGTTGTGTTCCGTGTCTTCAATAATCCAGTCCCGACTCGGTCTATCTTGTGACAAATGCATGCATGCATGCATGTATGTATGTATGCATCATTTATGTTACTTATCATGAGGACAAATATATTATTATTATTATTATTATTATTATTATTATTATTATTATTATTCGATCATTTCCAGCATTGAAACAAAATTGCAAAGCTTCTATGATTGGGCCTTTTTTGTCACTCAAAGATTATTCTTTCTAGAAAATGAAATGCATATCAAATGCAAAAATGACATTTTTATTTTTCATATTTCTGTAAGATCAACATTATAATCACAAAATATGCGTTATAAATGTGACTGTATACCTTTTGGAGAGAGAGAGAGAGAGAGAGAGAGAGAGAGAGAGAGAGAGAGAGAGAGAGAGAGAGAGAGAGATGTTTAACCGTCCAAAACTATTTTTTGTCATTGGTGAATTTCACATTTTCTTAAAAGAAATGAAAAATGTTGATCAGGTCATAGATTTAATGAAGAATGGCATACTGTCTCTGTACATTACAAAGTACCGGTTGTCCTCTTCAGTATAGGGTCATGTTTCATAAAAATTATATTCAGCCATATCTGGACTATTGTAATATAATTTAAGGTAATACCTCTAATTCAAACATTACAACACTTTTAAGACTCCAAAAGAGGGCTTGTTATTTAATTCTAAATCAATGTATAGACAATTTCCTGCATGCAATAAATAATATATAGATTTTACCAATACATGAAAGAATATTTCTTAGAAAGGCCAAATGTATGTATAAAGTATCCAGAAAAGCCATTCCTGTCTATCTAAGCAATATCTTTCACCAAAGAGATGCTGATAGAACTCCAAATTTAAGGTCCAAAAGAAGAAAAAATTACATTATACCAAGGCCAAAGAAGGAATTGTTTAAAAATAGTTTTCAATATACTGATCCACTGGTATGAATAACATTCCCAGTGACATACGGCGGGCTCCTAGCATTTTTTTTATTATAATAAATGTCTCAAATGGATGAAATCTTAAAACAATTGAACAGTTCTAGTAAAATAAATACCGCCAGCTTTTTTGTAATTTTGCATCATTTTCACAGTTGAATTTTCCAATGCAGGATGATATTTTACATATGTTTATGTGTTCACGGGAAGGAATAAAGGAATGATATAATGAAATTTAAATCCTTGACATTCAATAGGATGTGCAGGACTATGCGTAATATACATACATCAATCATGACCTTGTCACATGGTTTGAGTGTCTGCCCTATTCAACAACTCAAGAATTGTTTACTTCCCCGTCATAACACTTTGCTGACAGCAAAAGGATCAGATGAGAGGGCGTAATTCAGTTTCAAGGATGTCCTGTTCCGACTGAAACCGCCCAGCTGCTTGTTTGAACTCATTATGCAAATGTAGTGACGTAAATAATTAGGGGTAGTTGTCAAAATCAAGAATTTGGCATTCCAAAATTTATTGAATTTTAGCTTCAACATGTGACTCAAACACAAGAATAGAACATAGTTATTTACAGAAACGTGATTAATGAGTTAAATTTCAAACTTTATTGTTTCTATGTAGATTTATTAAACTATTGATCTTTTGAGGAAGCCCGAGATTCGTATTACACCACAAATTCCCATCTCGAGTTCGGCTTTTGGCATATCGCCAATAAGTATGTATTTCGTCCTTGTCGTGACAAAGGACATATGTTCAAACAAGTGAAATAATATTGGATTCACCCATCAAAACGTTTTGACCTAAATAAATATCACTATTGTACTTCCACAAAATTCTTAAATCCGATATGTAAAATATTTATCTCAACAGTGCACTTTATTTGCAAATTGAACCAAACATAAAATATTAATAGTAGAATCACAAGTATGTTAAAGCAAGTGAACAGACAGACAGATAGATAGATAGATAGATAGATAGATAGTCAGACATAGATAGATAGATAGATAGATAGATAGATAGATAGATAGATAGATAGATAGATAGATAGACAGACAGATAGAACGTCCGACTTTGAATAAAAGACCAACCATTTAATTTTTCATGGTGGTTAAATTTATTTTTATTTTTAAATATTTTATATTGATTTGATAGAAGTAATCTTGTTCTGATTTATAATACCTACTATGGCCATTTAGTAAATAAAATATAAATAATTGTAAAAGAAACAAGGTATCGTTTTGTAATTCATCATATAATTTACTTTGTATTTTATCACATAGGTCGTTTTTACGCACTGCAAAGTCAATTATAAACCATACAACTGGAAAATAATTTTCTTGCTTGTCAAACCCCATCTACCCTATCTGTATCAACAACGACAATCACGTGGCTAAAGTTCGGGAGTGGTAGATTTAGGGGTACTTGTCAAAGAAAAGAATGTGGCATTCTAAAATTTCTTATTTCTATGCTTCATCTTGTGCATCAAAGACCAGAACAGCCCATAGATATTTACAGGAACGTGATTTATTGTTCAAATTTCAAACTTCATTGCCTTGAAGAAGATTTCGTAAAGCAATTAAATTTTGAGGAAGCCTGAGATTCGGGGTACACCACAAATCATCTTCTCTAGTTCGGCTTTTTGGCATATAGCCAATAAATGTATTTTTTTATTCCTTGTCATAACAGAGGTAAGTGATCAGGTGAGTGAGATAATATTGGAGTTCTCTTGTCCTTTACTAGGAAGTTGAACCCAAATATCAAGTACAAACCATGAATCAGACATGTAAACTATTTATCTTAATCGCTTCACATTGCACTAGAATACCATTTCAAACTACTAAAAAGTAGTAAAGAATGTTAAATAAAGAATAGATCGGTAGGTAATTGCAGTGGTTAATCATACGTCTGACTTTGAATAAAAGATAAACCAATCAATTTTTCATGATTTGAGGATTTTTTACTTTATATTTTAAAATTTGTTTGATAAAATTCTGTTCCTAGCTTGAGTAATCTTGCTCTGATTTATTTATAACCCGAAATCTCTACTGTATCCTTACGTAAAATATTAATGAACTTGAGGCGAAAGGAAATATAGTATCGATTCTAATTCATCGTATCGTTTACTTTGTATTTTTTCTAATATATGTCGTGTTGTAAACAGCAAAGTCAATTATAAACCATATTAGTAGAAAATAATTTTCTTGGTTGTCAAACCCCATCTAACCTCTTTGTGTCAACAACGACCAACGTGTGGCTAAAGTTCGGGAGTGGTAGGTTTAGGGGTACGTGTCAAAATAAAGAAAATGGCATTTTAAAATGTCGTATTTCTAGGCTTCGTCTTGTGCCTCAGACACCAAAAATATCCTATAGTAATTTATAGAAACGTGATTTATGGGTCAAATTTTAAACTTTATTGCTTCTAAGTAGATTTATTAAACTTTTGATCTTTTGAGGAAGCCCGAGATTCTTGGTACACCACAATTCGCCATCTACAGTTCGGCTTTTGGCATATAGCCAATAAATATATATTTTCGTCCTTGTCGTGAAAAATGACATATTCAAACAAGTGACACAATCTTGGGTTTATCCGTGTCCTTTACCAGGAAGTTTTGACCTAAATAAATACCAGCATTGTGCTCACACAAAACTCTTAAATCCGATATGTAAAATATTTATCTACGCAGTGCACTATATTTGGAATTCGAACCTAACAAAAAAATTAATAGTAGAATCACAAGTATGTTAAAGCAAGTGAACATAGATAGATAGATAGATAGATAGATAGATAGATAGATAGATAGATAGATAGATAGATAGATAGATAGACACAAATAGATAGATAGATAGAGAGATAGATAGATAGATAGATAGATAGATAGATAGATAGATAGATAGAACGTCATACTTTGAATAAAAGACCGACCATTTAATTTTTCATGGTGGTGAAGTTTTATTTTTAAATATTTTATATTGATTTAATAAAAGTAATCTTGTTCTGATTTATAAGACCTACTATGGCCATTTAGCAAAGAAAATATCAATAATTGTAAAAGAAAACAAGGTATCGTCTTGTAATTCAACGTATAATTTACTTTGTATTTTGTCAGATAGGTTGTTTTTGCACACTGCAAAGTCAATTATAAACCATATAATTCGGAAATAATTTTCTTGGTTGTCAAATCCCATCTAACCTATCGGTGTCAACCACGACAATCGCGTGGCTAAAGTTCGGGAGTTGTAGATTTAGGGGTACTTGTCAAAAAAAAGAATGTGGCATTCTAAAATTTCTTATTTCGATGCTTCGTCTTGTGCCTCAAACACCAAAAAAGCCCATGGCTATTTACAGGAACGTGATTTATTGTTCAAATTTCAAACTTCATTGCCTTGAAGAAGATATCGTAAAACAATTAAATTTTGAGGAAGCCTGAGATTCGGGGTACACCACAAATCATCATCTCTAGTTCGGCTTTTTGGCATATAGCCAATAAATGTATTTTTTTCTTCCTTGTCATAACAGAGGTAAGTGATCAGGTGAGTGAGATAATATTGGAGTTCTCTTGTCCTTTACTAGGAAGTTGAACCTAAATATAAAGTACAAACCATGAATTAGACCTGTAAACTATTTATCTTAATCGCTTTCACATTGCACTAGAATACCATTTCAAACTAATAAAAAGTAGTAAAGAATGTTAAGTAAAGAATAGATCGGTAGGTAATTGCAGTGGTTAATCATACGTCTGACTTTGAATAAAAGATAAACCAATCAATTTTTCATGATTTGAGGATTTTGTACTTTATATTTTAAAATTTGTTTGATAAAATTCTGTTCCTAGCTTGAGTAATCTTGCTCTGATTTATTTATAACCCGAAATCTCTACTGTATCCTTACGTAAAATATTAATGAACTTGAGGCGAAAGGAAATATAGTATCGATTCTAATTCATCGTATCGTTTACTTTGTATTTTTTCTAATATATGTCGTGTTGTAAACAGCAAAGTCAATTATAAACCATATTAGTAGAAAATAATTTTCTTGGTTGTCAAACCCCATCTAACCTCTTTGTGTCAACAACGACCAACGTGTGGCTAAAGTTCGGGTGTGGTAGGTTTAGGGGTACGTGTCAAAATAAAAAATATGGCATTCTAAAATGTCGTATTTCTAGGCTTCGTCTTGTGCCTCAGACACCAAAAATATCCTATAGTAATTTATAGAAACGTGATTTATGGGTCAAATTTCAAACTTTATTGCTTCTAAGTAGATTTATTAAACTATTGATCTTTTGAGGAAGCCCGAGATTGTTGGTACACCACAAATCGCCATCTACAGTTCGGCTTTTGGCATATAGCCAATAAATATGTATTTTCGTCCTTGTGAAAAATGACATGTTCAAACAAGTGACATAATCATGGGTTTATCTGTGTCCTTTACCAGGAAGTTTTGACCTAAATAAATACCAGCATTGTGCTCACACAAAACTCTTAAATCCGATATGTAAATTATTTATCTACGCAGTGCACTATATTTGGAATTCGAACCTAACAAAAAATTAATAGTAGAATCACAAGTATGTTAAAGCAAGTGAACAGACAGACATAGATAGATAGATAGATAGATAGATAGATAGATAGATAGATAGATAGATAGATAGATAGATAGAATCAGTCATGTAAACTATTTATCTTAATCGCTTCACAGTACACAAGAATGCCATATTAAAATACTAAAAAGTAGTAAAGAATGTTAAATCAAGTGAATCAGTAGGTAGGTAATTGCAGTGGTTAATCATATGTCTGACGTTGAATAAAAGACATGCCATTTAATTTTTCATGATTAGGATGATTTTCTTACTTTATTTTTTAAAATTTGTTTGATTAAATTCGGTTCCTAACTTTAGTAATCTTGATGTAATTTAAATAGTACGAAATCCTTACTTTATCTATTATGGTAGTAAAAAATATTAATTAACTTGAGATAAAAGGAAACATTGAATTGTTTTTAAATTCATCGCATTGTTTACTTTGTATTTTTTCTAATATATATCGTGTTAAAAACAGCAAAGTCAATTATAAACCAACCTGTTGAAAAAATATTTTATCTTTGTTGTCAACCATCATCTCACCGACCTGTATCAACAACGACCAAAGTGTGGGTTAAAGTTAGGTTACAAACTAAAACTTCCTAGTTTTATCATTGAATATGTAAATATAATACTTAGAACAATGTATAGGAATCTTAAAAATAGTGTGTGTGTGTGTGTGTGTGTGTGTGTGTGTGTGTGTGTGTGTGTGCGCGCTATGGATTTTTTAACGTATCAATTTCAGTCATATCACTACGATGTCTGCAGCTTGGCAGTTTATAGTGATGTTGAGCTCTGAGGCATTATAAAGCAGACACGAAGCATCATGTATCACCCAGTCACATTATCCTGACACCAGGCCGACTAGTCCTAACACTAACCTCCTAATGATGAGCGCCAAGCGAGGCAGCTGTTAGTACCATTTGTATAAGCCTTTGATATATGACTCGGCCAGGTTTGGAACCCGCGACCTTCCGCATCCGAGGCGGACGCTCTAATCACTTAAGGCCACAGGAGCTATCTTAAAATAGTATAGGTCATCACTGATACATACGAAAACAAGATCAATAGATATTTTTAAAGATCTGCAGTAGGGATGACAAAATGGCTTTTGAAACCCTCCGACATCCTTTTCATCAATCATGTAGTCAAAAAGCGTATTGTTGGTTGAGCGTTATCTCGTATGGCCATCATACCCACGCAGATTCTGAAACACTACAGAAATTTTTATTTAACTTGGTTTGATTCATGATTATAAATGGCGTGCGCTGCGTACCGTTATACGCGCCAGTCATGTGACATTGGTTACAAACTGTGCTTATATTTTCAGTTTTATTAAAAGCGCCATCACCAATCCAACAATAAGTGGCCATATAAAACTCACAAATGTCATCAATGGTCATAATCCTGTCGGTGGGTGAAAGATGTTTTCAAATCAAATTTGCTGTAACTTCAAGCGATTTAAGAAATATAGCAATATAGTCCTTACCTCAATATAATATTCGTGTCTCAGTTTGTCCGTCACATCTAGCAAAAGTGTAACAAACTCTGCATGGGACTTGTTCAGCGACTTGTGTTATATTTGTTGTATTTGTGTAATGGTGTGTGTGTGTCTGTGTGTGTGTGTGATTTTTAACTTAGCTTTAACAATTTTTGAGTCATATCGCTACGATCTCTGCAGTGTGGCAGTTTATAGTGATGTCTAGCACTTTGGCATCATGCTGCAGACATGTAACATGATGTTCCACCCAGTCCCATTATCCTGACACCAGGCCGACCAGTCCTAACACTAACCTCTTAATGCTGAGCGCCAAGCGAGGCAGTTCTTAGTACCATTTTTGTAAGTCTTTGGTATGACTCGGCCGGGGATCGAACCCACGACCTCCCGCATCCCGGACGCTCTACCCACTAGACCACCGGAGCGGTAATTCGAATGGAACGTGTACTTGTTACAACTAGTATATAAGTCTATATAATATAAAATATCTCCTTACACGACATAAATCAATGTTGAAGTGTCCTTTCATTTCTAAACTCATGTTTTAAAATCGTGAAATATACATGTCAATATTCTCATTATTACTTAATAGCCATAGAAGTGAAGTATCGACTGATGTCATTTTCTACAAAGTGGGAGAGGAGATATAAATGGAATAACACGTAACTGTTTCTTTTTCTTAGCAAAGTACAATAAATGCAACAACTTTAACAATTTCAGCCTTACAACACATATTATAAATAAACAAATTTTGACCATACTAAATAAAATATTTTGTAGAGATCCAAACTAATTTGTCTAAAATTTCTTTTTTTAAAATTTAATCTTCAGATCTATTTGGTTAGATGCATATAAAAACATTTTAAATCTGTACGACCCCAATTTGAACCAAAGAATCTGCAACCAGGTATTTCACGCTTTTGTTGTCAAATATTGTATGAAAGGAAGGAATAACGAATCATTGTCTACACTTGAAATAGCGTACATTAGAGGCTGGAAAAAGTAGATGAACCTAATTCAAAGAAGCTCTAAAAGCTGCACATACATCTGTCTTGAACATATATTCCTACATGTCTAATTTAAATGAACAAGTTGGAATGTAATGTACATCACTTCAGCAGACAGTGCAGTACACCAATAAATGGTGAATTAAACTAAGTGTGATTATATTTTGTATTCACATAGCTTTGACAGATACATTTCACATAATACAAATGTATAAGATATAATCGCCTCTATTTCATTTTGCAGTCGTATCTTCATCTGAATTGACATGCTCGGTCGATAGTTGTATATAGTACAAGATGAAATCGGAGTAGTATATGGGGATACTCTAGCGACAATGGGACTTCAAGGTTAAAACAGTGAGGTTTGCACTTTGGCGACAATGGGAGTTTAACACGGTGGGGGCACTTTGGCGACCATGGGAAATTAACATGGGAATTATACCGGGGGGGGGTCAATGGGAATTGAAGATTGGGTCAAAACTATTAATAGGGTAAACTGCATTTATAGGGACAGGGGTTGATAGGGACAAACATAGACATACAGAAACAAACAAATACAGATGCAGATGCATCTGTCCGTGTCAAAGTACAGCACACGATCTCCTAACTGGTGTAAAGCTTCGTACAATTTTAAACGATCATGGGCTGTCACGTAGGCCGCAATGATGGCATTTCCGAATTCTTCGGCCTGTACAAACTCGAGTTCTTCTTCGTAATTGACTAAGATAGAGCCTTCAAGAACGACGTCCACCTGTTTCATGTATTTAGTTTTTTAGTGAATCATATGGAAGTAACGGGATGTTTCTGTCCAATATTCCGTCTTGGATAAACAAGGTCGCAATGCCATTTTACCCACAAAGAATTCAACATTACTTTTGGCAAACAATCGCCTTCCTTCGTGTTTATCCACGTGCTCTAAAGTTATGTCTTCCTGTTCAAAGTACTTCTCTTTGAATTTCTCTTGGTCTTCGGGAGTGTGACAGCAGGAAGGATAGCCTCTGCCATCTTGTTTCAGTTTCAAAATGTCATCCACGTAGTCCGCGAAAATGCCTTTCTGAGTCTCGTCACCCTTGTGGTACTGTTCTGTCTTGGGAAAGTGGTAAATTTCGCGCACTTCTTAGTATCCCTTGTCCAGAGCTTTAAACATTTCTATCCATCCTGTCAAAGCCTGCTTCCTGAGTGTAATGACAAGCTTGGCCTTGGTTGCATGTTTCGGCACAGGTTCGACACAAGGGAAACATCAATTTTCCCTGGCAATGGTGAGGTAAGACGGGATGATACAAGTCGATGGGAGGCAAGACTGTGCACTTAATTAATCTTTGGTATTGTCGAATATTGTCCGCATCATTGTGTTGCGTGTGCAATTGCGGGTGCACTGCTGAAAAGTGAAAATATTTGCACACGTAAGGATACAGTGAGCAAACGTCAAGGTATTTGAATTTGTCTCCTTTCTACTCGTCGGCGTGGTACAGCAAACAAGTGGCATTCGTTCGTCTTCCACACAAACTGCCCTACGGGTCCAGATTATCCTCCAGCTTGTAACTTTCCACGATGAGTTTAAATTCGGGATCACTTTTGAAACGGTGGTCGTACTCGGGTTCCCACATTTCCACGACCTGTTATCCTTGCTGTTCTAACTTCATGCGACGCTGACTAGTGACCTCGTACAAGTCGTCCATGTTACGTTGTAAAAACTGAATTTTAGTGTCACTTTGAGGGTAAAAAGTCAGACATCAGTGAAATAAGCACCCGTTAAACTCGTAGATGATCTTTGGATTTCGTAAGTTCCAGCCATCCACTGAATATGTTCCAATGGTCTTTTCGCCTCCTTCGTTTCGGACGTGATGAATCCATTAGTCTTCCTTGTCGTACAAGTAATGTAACCAGCGCAAAGCTTTGACCGAGTAACGGCGTTGGACCAAGTTGTTTGTTTGAGGACGTATCACTTCCAGGGTCTTCTCGGGGGAGGAATCGTTTGCGGTAAACTAAACAACACGCTTTGGCGATGGTGCAGACTTTTTTCAAAGGATCGATCCCTCCGTGTTCCATGAACAGTTCTCAAAATTTTCCACAACAGCACCGTAAAATGTCCACGTCGAACGACAAGACTAACAATTCGTCCTGAAAGTCGAAGGAGACCGAGGATTGAAAGTGCTACGAAGTGTAGAACGCTTCTCGTTGTAGGCGTCATAATACCGAGCATCGGGCAAGTGCGCCAGAACGGCGTGTTGATTGGCTTCGGTATTGAAAAAATGCGAAAAATATCCTTCGGCCATTTCTATCATTCCAAACGTTTTAGGCATTCGGCTCAACGGCATGGCCAAGTAACTCATCGAATCTTTAAACTGCATTTATCCCACATGCATGGAAATGACTTTAGCTCCGATCAAAGTGACTTTAGGGTGTTCGCTGCCTTGTTCCGTATAGTACTTTAGAAGAAATTGTTCATCGAATCCCGATAAATTGTGAGCCATCACCGTGGCATAGCGATGACAATCTAGTAACGTTCAATGTCTTCTTGACTCCAAGTCTCGTCGATAGGGTCTAAGATCCATCGGGCGAAATCAGCAAGCGTGAACTCTTCTGCTTTCTGCAGCGGTACGTCTGACTTGAAATCTTTCTATCTCTTGTTGTGACAATGACTTGGTGTATTTCACAAGGGCAAGTAAAAGCCAAACATATCGGAACCCTGGCTGACTTATGCGAACGACAACGGTGCGTCTTAAACACCTCATGTCGACCCTGCGTTTCAAAACCTCCCACGAAAGAAAACAGTTGCAAAAAAAACAACAGACAGTTGGTGTCATCAAGAGAGCTAGAGACGGTTTTGTGCCATTAGGACACATAAGTACTCTAGAAAAACACGCTACTCGACAACGACATCACCTGCGCTCTATCACTTCTACTTTGTCGTTAACCACGATTTCTACGAGCCCTGATTTAACACCCGTGTTTCTTCATTTGATATTTATACTAATATACTATACCCATTTTTAAAAGAACTACCCTTTTTCGAGCAACAAAGTCTCCTCCTGCTCTCACCACTGTTGCTGCACCTACAAAGGTAATCTTTCCTAAGACCACAGTATGAGACAGAGCAAGTCGTGAAGCTGAGTGGATGTTTCTGAACATCAACTCAGGTTTAGTACAACTGCAGAATTAACTCCCTCCAAATTTTTGATGACTATTGAAGACGTGCAGACAATGAGAGAAATATTTGACATCACCGATGGTAAAGTGACCATTCATATGGCATGCGCTGTGTCTCCATGGGAAGAAGACAATGAGTGCACTTGATCTGCTTACCGATAAGTGTACCTAGCACAATGGATGCAACAGCATATATATGAATAAAAGGTAGTGCGTGATGGGAAACATCTACGCTGGGACGTAAGTGGTAAATTACCAGATTTTAAACAAAGCTTGTGACGGATAGAAAGATAAACATTAACTTTGTCCTATTTAATTGTTTGTTTCTTGTTTTGATTTAGCTTTTTCTTAAAAGTGAACATTTAATGTAGCGTGAAAGAAACTGGCATTTATGAAATGTAATTTTAAAAAGCAGTTTACTAGAACCAAGAAGTAAATAACCTGTAAATAGGCTTGTTTCATGACCAAAGTGTTATGTCTTAAGTGGATAGTGCATAGTCCAAAACACAGGCCAGAGAGCCCTTGTAGATACTTAAATAAATGTGTTGTATCCATACAATATATTTTATTTTTGGAGTCTCTGTTCTATCTGTGAGTCTTTCTTTGAAACATCTCTGTCCTCGTTTCTGTGTGTTTCCATCTTTTTTGTTTGGATGTGTATTTGTTTGTTTCCTTACGTCTATGTGTGTCCCTATCACCTTTTGTCCTTATAAATGCAGTTTACCCTATAAATAATGTTGACCCCATAAACCCCATTACATCACCTATGTTCGATTCCCATCCCCAGTTGCAGTTCCCATGTTAAATTACGATTGTCGCCAAAGTGTCCCCACCATGTTAAACTCACCAACATGAAAACCTCCCTGTTTTAACGTTAAAGTCCCATTATCGCTAAAGTATCCCCATATACTACTATGGGTTATGGAGTTTTATAGTACTGTGTGAGCGTTCTCGTTGTACATAGAGTTATTTATGAACTTGGATATCTTGTAATTCACTTTAGGCATTCTTAACGTATAAAAGTTTTGAAATTTAGTTCTTTCTTGGTTTATCCGTGCACGCATATCATGTATTCTAATGTTTTGATCTGAAACCACTGAAAGTTTCTAACCTTTGTATTAAATGGTTTGCATGTGTTTTCATCTGATCGTCTAATCGCCTTGCCCTTAGATATTGATTGTGAAATCATTTGTGCTACCTTCGAGGAACTCATGTGTGAGATTGGTAAGTGCAAGGTGATCTAAGGAATTCATGCATCTTTGCTATGCTCCAAACTTCGCATACGCTGAAGTGATGCTTCTCTGGATTTTTCGCAAGACGTGGCGAAATGCCATATAATGGTTCATTTCTTGTGTTACCCTATAATACGATCTATAAGACGGCGTCATGTCTGTTATATGCAGTATGCTTTTTAAATTTCATATATTAACAGAGCAGATGTCATTTTTTTATTTTCGTTTTGTATCAGATCAAGACCTGATGGACTAGTCAGCTGCGCATGCTCCTGCGTACATAATTGTAAGTGTGCTACAGTCAGCAGCCACACATTTTTCTCCGAGGTAAACACATGTACCCTCACCTTTGTAAGGACATTACATATTTCCTCGTCACGGGGTGCTCCAAGGTAGTTTTAAAGCGTAGTCCCTAGAGAGATGACCAATTGCATGATTTGAAATCCCCTTTCATGGTAAGGACTGCGAAATTCTTCTTAAGGGGAACTGTCTAGGTATTGTGCAATGACAACTAAAAGCATGATCTGACCAATGGAAATATTTCCTCATATAACTTCCCTATCATCCCCTTATAGGCAAATCTAACACCCTTACAGCCGTTATCATTCATATGACCCTACCATTAAATAGCAAGGAGATATCTAAGTGCAGCAATATACACACACATGTTATGTTTTATCATAATCTAAGTGTATATTACACACACACATGCTATGTTTTATCATAATGGAGTTGAAGAAGGGAACGTTGTGCCTACTATCCACTACACACTTGATCACGCAAACTTTTGTTGGATGGTCATCGTGTATCACAAATTGATATTACAAAAGCAATCATCAAAACGGATGATTATCATGTGTCGATAGTTGACATGCCAATTATAAACACCAAGACAGATCTTGGATGATTACTTTGTGTCTCAAGTTGACATGCCAATTATAAACACCAAGACAGATCTTGGATGATTATCTTGTGTCGCAAGTTGACATAACAATTATAAGCACCAAGACAGATCTTGGATGATTATCTTGTGTCGCAAGTTGACATAACAATTATAAGCACCAAGACAGATATTGTATGATTATCTGGTGTCTCAAGTGGACATAACAATTATTAAATCCAAGACGGATCTCGTATGATTACTTTGTGTCGATAGTTGACATAACAATTATAAACACCATGACAGATCTTGGATGATTATCTTGTGTGGCAAGTTAACATAACAATTATAAGCACCAAGGCAGATCTTGGATGATTATCTTGTGTCGCAAGTTGACATAACAATTATAGGCACCAATGCAGATCTTGGATGATTATCTTGTGTCGCAAGTTGACATAACAATTATAGGCACCAAGACAGATCTTGGATGATTATCTTGTGTCGCAAGATGACATAACAGTAATAATCGCCAAAACAAATTTTGGATGATTTACCTTGCGTTCCGAAAGCAAGACATTGCACACTTGCTCCTTAATATACCGAGATAACTATTGTAAATAAAATGTTCTTCTCCGCTAGTTATACAACAGCCGTTAAATGATGCCACATATTCAACTGAAGTGGTGGATATGTAATTCATTTCTTCAGTCGCATATGCCATCATTAGATTGTGTTTATTTATTCGCCCTTCAAAAAACGATCCATTTATTCCCTTATTCATTCATTAATCTCCATTGATTAATTCTGATTCTCTCTATCATATTTATATGAGCTTAAATAATTTCTTTATCAACGATCTTGGAACGAGAGTGTGAAGTTATAACGATAAGAGTGCCCTAAGCTTCGCTCAAATACTGTCATGGTTCCTTCAGCTGTGTTTCCACTCCAGATGCAACATGATCATTCCGTTCTTTACCTCTGTTATCGCAAACATTAAGAAAATACATTTATTATATGCTCAATTTTACTCCGTTGACTTTATATTGTCAGAATCGTTCAGTATTTTCCCATACTGAACTCGCGCGCAACTTCTTGCACTCACGTGAATAAAGGAACTACGTTTCTATTGTAAACAAACAATGGAAGCAGAAGCCATCACTTTTAATTTGTAAACAAATCATGTACACTCGCGTAGTAGGATCTTTACGTTTTGGTTGACTAAATTTGTTTCTGAATGAACCAAAGCAGATGTTTCGTGGACTGCCACATACCAGCTGCTTTGACACATTCCGCGTAACTTTTTTGATACAATGTTTCGGATTTAGGCTAGCTATACAGTAGACGTTGCAACAGAATTGTTACCGAGTGGATGATGGATTAAATGAACAACACAAACACAATATGTGAAAGATAATGTAAATTTATGAAATAAATTATTTTTGAAAAATAATGATTTATCAACACAATAACTCATGCATTCAACCCACAATCACATTCCACAACCTTTCACAATTTAAAAATAAATTAAATAATAATACAAAATAAACACAGATACAAGGAATCTCCTGGACTATACACAGATCCAAAGAACCTTTACAAAAGTTATATTAACGCAAGTATAAATTGCGATAACAAATACAAACATCAAACTATACTATCGCACGTATGGATTGCGACAACTAGCACAAACATCTACATGTATTTAATCAAGTTGCTAACTGTTATTGAGATTCATGTAATTCCTTGAAATACTACTGTGATTCAAAGTAAATATGTGTAAATATAACAATGTATTCAATTGTAACTACAATTGCAACACACACATGTGTCTCGACCCTGTACAACCGTACGATTCACCAACTGTTGAATCGCCGCCCAGCTTCTCCGAATACCCCTGGGTTGACTCAATACTTTTATCGATCACTTGCCCTTCACGGATCCACCACAGTTATACGTACAGACAGCATACAGCATCTACTGGAACCATCGGTCCCAAATACTTAGATGCCACCCAGGATGTTTACATCTCTAGACAGCTCCGACACTCGGACATTAAGACTTCCAGATTTCCGGATATTTACACATCACGACAGACGTAGACGGACAGACAAACCGACAGACAGACAGTCAGATACTTCAATTTGATCGCACAATTAAACAGCATAATCACTGCACAATCAATCATATTCAGGTACAATTCAGAGACATTCAGAGACGTTCAGAGACGTTCAGCTACAATTCAGAGACATTCCGCTACAAATCAGAGACGTTCAGCTACAAATCAGAGACGTTCAGCTACAAATCAGAGACGTTCAGCTACAAATCAGAGACGTTCAACTACAAATCAGAGACGTTCCGCTACAAATCAGAGACGTTCAACTACAAATCATAGACGTTCAGCTACAAATCAGAGACGTTCCGCTACAAATCAGCTACAATAAAGAAACCAAACTAATAATAGTTGGTTTTAAAACAATCTAAAACTTAGATTAAGCTATTACATTTAAAGTCTAATAGTGACTTGTAATTCCAAATATTCCACGTTTTAAATCTGCATTGTAATAAAGGCATCATTACATGAAATGAGAAACTGATTAAAGTTCACAATAAAACGGAATATAAATTTAACACTCACCCCTTTGGCTGGAGAAAGAATCACGAGCTATCTCTCCTGTGATAAGATACTTCAGAATTATTCTGCCTTATATATCCTCAAATAGGTGAGCAGAATTCACGGCAAAATTCCCGTGCACCCGGTATTCTAATGTCCCTGACTTCAAGTGATTCGTAGTCAGGCACATGCAAATCGCTACACGTCACTTACCTTGAAATAAACACTTATTCACCCCAGGTAACGCATGTACGACGAAACAAAAAAAATGGTGAAATTAGTTTGTAATTCAAGAAGAAATAAATTCAATTTTCGCCTAATTCTGTGACAGACGTCAGAAAGGGTCCTTACAAATAACATACAAGTCACAAGGTATAAACCGTCTTCTATAGATGGTAATAAATAAGAACCGTCTTCTTTAGCTTGGTAATAAGAATGGCAAAACAATATACTTACAGTTTTACATCCTGAATTTCCTCAAACTGTACTTTCTTAGTTCTGCAAATCCGAATTACATGAGACATGTCATAGGTTCTCAATCTTGATGACACATTTCAGAATTGAATTCTCATATGGAATAAAAATGCAATTATATCCTCCTTAATGCACTCAAAATTAAATAAGCTTTACATTCCATATCGTCTTTTTAATAATTGCAATTGAAAGACTTCATATTTTTTCCACATTAAGATTTCAAACATTCAATGACATTAACAGAAACACATTTGCAGATGTCAACATTCTTCTCCCTCGCTTCTTCAATCCGATGTATTTCATGTGGAATTGTCACATATAAATCCAGTCCATAATCACGAAATTTCGTAGAATCGAAAACAATACCAAAATCTATTAATTCCAGATCAAATGGAAAAGTTGTTGCAATGCGCATTCATTTACAATATGAATCCAAATTTCAATTTTAACTAGACACGCCATTTTCTTTCGAAGTTATGTCGAGCGCGCAACTAAGTTCAAATTTATCTGGGCGGAGTTATGGACGCAGTAATAATGCTGTTGTTGTGTAATGATGAATCTGCACTTGTGTTTTTACTTTCGAATACGGCATACATTCAGTTATTTTGTTTCTTGTAGTGTATTTTGTTAATATAATTAAACATTATGTAGAATAATAAAATGAGCATATAAGAAAAAGGTTACTGCATTTGTATGGGAAAATATGAACTCGTTTTTCGGATGGATATACTGCACTCCCAAGGTCGTGTAGTAACCATCCGAAAAACTCGTTCATATTTTCCCATACAAATGCAGTAACCTATACGTATAACGTTGGTTTTATTGAACAATACCTTGCTACTCTCCGTGCCCTAAATCAACATGTTCAATCTGATGAAAAATAAATCGGAGATAAAAGAGAAATATCTAAGTTGTTTTATTTACACACTTCTCTTTATCGATTTTTTTTTCATAAAATAGAAACGGTTCGTTGAATACGGCTACTTTGCATTGCCAATGATGCATGCTTTAAGACGGACCAACAATAAATGACATTATTCATACCAAATGGCTTTCATTATTATGTGTCAAGATAGTTGTTTGTTGTGCTGCTGTTTTTTCCATGCGTAGTGAATATAAAATATACCCCTGCTGAGCTTGATTTGATCGCTCGAGATTTATTTGATAGCTTCATTCGATAACATCACATGTTAAATTCAATGCAATCACCGAGGATATATTATCGTTGAGTGGCACGATATGTCTACCACCGCCGTCTGGGTCATTTTTATGTGTCAAGATAGTTGTTTGTTGTGGTGCTGTTTTTTTCCATGCGTAGTGGATTTTTTTGAAACCATCATCGATCGCATCATTGAGAGATTTGTGTAGTGCTGAGATATTATATCCGTGTAGTTTGAGCGTGGGAATATCTTCTACGCGTATATTATACACTATTGCAAACTCCGTTCTCGTTTTAGGATTATTGTCACCTAATACCTCTTGAATAATTTGCGAATGAAATGTTTCCATGTCATTGATGATTTTGTTACACGTTTGTACAACGCTGATAAATTCATCTCGGGTGAGAGTGCCGGATTTAAGAGATACTAACAACAGTGAAAAATCATTATTTATCGCTGTGAAATTTTCAGTGATTTTATCCTGTCGAGTTGCGTAATATCTTCGGTTGCGGTCGTCTATCATTCCAGTGAAAAAAATCCACCTGGAGTATTCGTTATATCTTTTTACTGGATTATCAGGTTTTATCCTGTCCGTAACATAATCAGATTTTTGTGGTTCGGGTGGTATGTTAACCTGTCGAGGTGGTATTTCAGTCCGCCCCAGTAATGTTCTTATAGAACTCTGATAGATATCTACGACATAACTAGACGAGTTTATCTCGATTGCAGATGATAGTGTCGGCTCGTGAACTGTTATAGCGATTTTCGATTCTTTTCCAGTAATAGATTTTATTCTACGTTGTAATTCAGCATTGATTTGTTCGATTTGGTAGGATCATGATGGTAACGAAACAACGTTCCAGTCTGGAGTTCCGTATTCTTTATTCTTACTCGCAAATACTAAGGAATTATTCGGTTGTTGTTGTAGTTTTGCTAGCGCTATTTCTTTCACGGAAATCGGAGTAGGGAAATTCACACAGAATTCAGGATTCATTGAGGTTATTGAGATCATGCTGGTCTTCACCGGTGTGGTATTTCCGTTATTTGTTGAATCGGTTCGGTATTTTTTACTATTCGTTGAAGTAGTTCTTGCGGTGTTGTCATTATTATTATATTCATGTTGTATTTCTAATTTTGACATCGCGGAATCATAAATACTTACCACCGCTGAGAACTTATTATCTGATATAAATGTATCATCTAGTGACGACGATATCTACGAGGACAATTGTGAGTTCTCAGTTGATACAACATGAAATTTAACTGAGTAATCTTGCAGTTTACGCTGGTTGCATGATGATATTTTTTTGCTATTATCGAAATTATTCCCGCAATTGTTGTCGCCGTGGATATACAAATTGGAACAGCTATCGGGGCATTCATTGTCACCGAGGAGAGTATTATACCGGCTCCGGTGATTACACCACTCACTGAGTACACTGTAACATCAACTGCAGTGATTCTTCGTCGGTATTTCTTTATTTTTGTTTGGTACTCCTCAGTGAGGATTTTGAGTTTAGTTTGAAATTCTCTGACCTGATCATAGCGGTGTTGAGATACTGAAGGTATTGTCAGTGATGTCATTTTGTTTTCAAATCGTTTACGATTTCAATTTAGTTGTTTACTTAAATCCGCTACGAATTCCATATACCATGATACTGAAACCCTAGCCAAATTATTATCAGTGGATGTTATCGTGAACTGTTCGGTTGTATCCTTTTCGATGATTGTTGATATCGTATTGTTGACCCCAGATGACCTCGACGATGATATATTAAATTGAGTCGGTGTCACTAGTGTTAATCGATAAATGCCTTTGACGGTCGCGGTGATACTTAGTATATTGTCTGTAGGAGTCCACGCAAATGATCCGTGTTGGATCGTGTATACTACGTTGTTGGTTTTCTCATGAGGAATTTTTGCTTTTTCAATGATTGTTATCATCCTCGGAAAATCAATTTTGATTGCCTCGAAGAAGTTTTTCGTCTCATCGATGAATTTTTTAATATCCGAGAGTTTTATGTCGAGTTTATCGAATTTGGTTCCAAGAAATTTATCTATGATATTTTTACGAAAAATTGAAAACTGTTTTACGTATTCTTCATATTTGGATTGAACTGTTGCTAGTTCCAACATAGAAGTTTTTATCTCTGCGAGCTTCGGTGTGGTCACTGGAGGATTACCAAAGAAGTCTAACATGGGTTTATCAATATTGTACATGATGGATTTTTGTAAATCAGTAAATGTATTTATATGATCGCCATACTTATCGTTGAGTGATTTTAATGATTTGCTGAGGATATATAATTGTTATCGAGTGTTAATATTTTATCTGTGATTGTTGACATGAGGACACCTGGTTTGAGTTTACCCTGATTGGAAACAACGCGATAGTATCCTCTACTGAGTTGCGTTGTTTAACTTAAATATCATCCAGGGAAACATTACTCGTTTTCAATTTACCCTGACGATCTTGAAATACAACTATTTCATTGGGATCAACACTTGCTAATTTTAACATCTCAGCTATTTCATCTTCGATTATTTTTTTATATCACCGGTTGCAGTGCCATCAGGTTCGGGCTTTTTCAGCGCTGATAAAGACCCCCCCCCCAAATGTCAATCATATTATTCTTTATAATTCCTTTCTAAATCTTTGATCTGAAATCTTTGATTTCCAGCGATTACTCGTATATTCATTTACGGCCTGATGAGGTGGTTTTCCAGATGTTTAAATAGCATCAAGGACATTTAATACTTCGTTGCCGCATATCGGAAGCCTTCAAGGGAACTATAGGAGGAAAATTTGCATCACTGTTACTTCTTAGTGCAGAGAACACAGATACAGACACATTGATCGACGTATTTAACATAGCAGTGACCCAAACAGCCCGTGAGACCCTTGGCAAACATCGACGAGCAAAGAAACCTTGGGTTACAAGTGACATACTTGATCTGTGTGCCAAGCGTCGAGAGCTAAAGAAGAAGAAGTCAGAAGTAGAAGGAGAAAAACAATAATGGGAAATAAACCAGGTTATCAAAAAAAGCATGAAAAAGGCAAGGGAGACATGGATTGAAGATCAGTGTAAAGATATAGAAAACAATATAAAGAAAAATAATGGCAAAAATCATACCAACTGGTGAAAGGCCTGACCAGTGTAAAACAAGGACGCTCCTCCATCATTCAAGATAATGGAGGGAAATGTCTTACAGAAAAACAAGACATTCTTAAGAGATGGACAGAATACTGCTCAGACCTGTACAACTACAGACCTCCAGGGGACCCAGACATACTCAACACCCCACTAGTGACAAACATTGACAATTACCCCATTCTCCGAGAAGAAGTAGAGGCTGCAGTGAAATCATTGAAAAAAGGGAAGGCAGCAGGAGTAGACAACATCCCTGCAGAACTAGTCCAAGAAGGGAGTGAAGCAATGATAAGCGCCCTACTAATAATCTGCAACAAGATCTGGCAGATAGGGGAATGGCCAGCACCATGGACTCAGTCACTCATAGTATCTCTCCCGAAAAAAGGCAATTTGCAGCAATGTCAGAACTATCGTACGATCAGTCTCATATGCCACCCAAGCAAAGTCATGCTAAAAATCATATTAAACAGACTGAAGCCGCAGGCAGAGGAAATCATAGCTGAAGAACAGGCAGGCTTCAGACCAGGGACTAAGCAGAACTGAACAGATTTTCAACCTGAGAATACTATGTGAGAAGTACCTTCAGCACCAACTAGACATTTATCATGTCTTTATAGATTTTAAGAAGGCGTTTGACAGGGTGTGGCATGCAGCCTTTTGGTCAACCATGAAGGTGTACAACATCAATGCCAACCTGATCGAAGTCATAGAAGACCTATTCAGCAAGGCCACTAGCGCAGTCTGCTTCAACGGTCAAATATGAGATTGGTTTAGGACAACTGTGGGAGTCACACAGGGCTGCTTGCTTTCATCTACTCTCTTCAACATCTTCCTTGAAATAATCATGACAGATGCACTGGACGACCATGAAGGAAATGTCAGTATTGGTGGAAGAATAATAACGAATCTACGCTTTGCTGATGACATCGATGGCTTTGCAGGAAATGAGGAGGAGCTAGCTCAGCTGGTGGAAAAAACTGGACAGGACAGCTACTGCTTTTGGTATGGAAATCAGTGCAGAGGAGACCACATTGATGACCAACAACACCAGTGACATCAGCACTGTCATTATGATTAGTGGCCAGAAACTGGAAACAGTTAATAAATTCAAGTACTTAGGAGCCATCGTGACAGATGAGGGATCAAAACCAGAAATATTGTCCAGGATTGCACTGACAATAACAGCAATGGCAAGGCTGAAGACAGTTTGGCAAGACAGAAACACCTCCGTCAGCTCAAAAATCAGACTGATGCACTCCTTGGTTGCATCTGTATTCTTATATGCCTGTGAGTCATGAACCCTCACAGCTGATCTCAAAAGCTGCTGAAATGAGATGCTTTCGAAAGTTGCTTACCATTTCATATAGAGATCATGTCATGAATGAGGAAGTGGGAAACAGGATTAGGCAAGCCTTCGGGCCCTATGAAGAGCTATTGACCATTGTGAAGAAACGCAAAATGAAATGGTTTGGACATGTCACACGATCAACAGGGCTTGCCAAGACAATCACGAGAGGTGTTTTGCAAGGAGGGTGAAGGAGTGGAAGACAGAGGAAAAGATGGGAGGATAACATCTCAGACTGGACATAACTGAAGCTGAACGACACAGTAAGATTATCAGAGAACAGAATGGAATAGAAGAAGCTGGTTGTCAGGTCATCAGTGGTGCCCCAACGGTCGGCAAGACTAAGGGATAGATAGAGAGATAAATGAATATATCTACCTGTATCCATTGATATATATATATATATATATATATATATATATATATATATATATATATATATATATATAAGTCTATATCTTTCTATTTATCCATCCCTCCATCTATAAAATGAACAATACAACACCTGAACCTCTCTACTATACTTTAACATGTGTGCTTTTTATCATGTACAAACATGCATACATAGACACCCATGTACGTATGGACACTCCAGGTTACAGATATCTCGACAAATCTGGACTAAACATCACACGCCGTGTGAAAAGGAGACTTTTTGTCATGCTACATTGTTGATAGTAACTCGTTGTTATAAGTTTTTGGAAGGGGGATCCAGCTAGTCTGTGACCAATAAAAAACGTTGTTTGGCTGCCATAAATCAAGGATATACGATAAAAGAGGATACGGTACTCATGGTCGCCAAAATAGTTCTACTTAATTGCATCCTTTGTGATATGTGGTAGCATAAACAGTTCTCCATAATTACAGCCTATGTCATATGTGGGCAGCAAAAATCTACAGTTATGCTATAAATGATGACCAACATATTTATCCATAACTACAGCCAATTTTATATATGGTGACCAAACTAGTTATCCTCAATTGCAGCTTCTTTGATATGTAGTGGCAAAAGAGGTTATACACATTTACAGGCTATGTAACATGTGATAAAAAAAGTACTTATCCATAATAACAGCCTATTCGATATGTGAGAACTATCATAGTTACCCGTAATTACAGCCTATGTGTTATGTGGTAACTAAAATAGTTATCCCTAATAACAGTCTAAGTCTATTTTATATGTGGTGACCAACATTGTTACCGCTAACTACAGCCTATGTGATGTGGTCTGCGCAAAATTTACTTGTAAAAATCCATACAGGTTTCGTCTCTAGCTGAGTGGTCCAGGCAGTTTAAAACTAACCACAAAGGATTAAAATCCTTAACACCAGCAACGCCTTCTCTGCTTTAGATATGATTATGTATGTATGTATGTATGTATGTATGTATGTATGTATGTATGTATGTATGTATGTATGTATGTATGTATGTATGTATGTATGTATGTATGTATGTATGTATGTATGTATGTATGTGTGTATGTGTTTGTGTGCGTGCATGCAAAAAATATATGATCTTTTTAAATCTCTTTTGATGAAACAGTATATGATGCTAATGAAGCTGATGTACTTGTAAATTAATTGCTTTTTTTAATTTTGAGACTGATGCTGACACTTGAAATAGTTTATTCTTCATCGATATAAGCCGCATGCGAGAAGTATTAACCTCCGGCAAGATTACTTCATTTCTAAGGAATATGAGCAAACAATAAATACATTATCAACATATCAATGAAATACGATCTTATACATCAACGAATTATTGTAATAAGTTCTTATACATGAACGAATCAATTAAATAAGTTCTTATACCTCAGTGAGTCAATGAAATAAGTTATTACACATCGAGTCAATTCAATTCGCTCGTATGCATCAACGAGTTAATGAATAAGTTCTTTTAATCAACTAAAGTGAGCTCTTGTCCATTAACAATTGTTTCTGTTGTCCAAACGAAAATCTGACTGGGTCATATTGGGTCATAGTGGGTCAACCTAACGCGAAAATTTTACTTTGGATTGCAATGTTTGGTTAAGTAAGCTATCTGCATATTCATAAGATACAAGGAAATCTTATCGTGCGTAGCGACGTGTGACGACTGAGAGCAACTGACTTCTACTCGTGGCTTGAATCGATGGTTAAGGGGAGTTTCATCAGTGTGTTCAGTCGATCTTATTTTTATTTTTTTGTTGTTGAGCCAATTATAACAGACGAAGTGTATCAAAGTTTGGAATATCCGATTCACGTTAAGTTTAAGTTACTGTAAATACTAAATTTTCTTAGTTTTCAAAATTACTATGTGTCTCACTAGGAAGCGCATCATATGGATTCTTTAACAGTTATACTTAACTCAATATACACTTTCATCCTTTCAGTTTTGAAATAGTTTGTCCACTTTGCTTCATTTAACTTAAGGACAGATGGTATAGTTAGGTCAACCAGAGAGATTTGTTTAATGGGACTGTTCCAGCAAAGATACAAGAAATCCAGATAAAAGTGAAAATGATAACAATAACAAATGATCAATTGTTAAATAAATGTATTGCAATCATTACATAAAAATGTACAGTTAACATCAGAATCAAACAATATCTTAATTGATATATTTGTATACATGATAATGGCCAATATTTATAAAAGAACAACAAAGGGGTTAAATAGCTATTAAAGGAAAGCAATTATTTGGGAAATACATTTTATTAATAACTCTATTGCCAAAAATATCTAACAACTAGTCAATGTCAAATTAATCAGTTCCATCTCTTGAAATCAATGAATTATTCTTTGTAACTTCTGAATGAGTCATTTGCTTGGTGAAAACATTACTCAGAGAATATTTCTGTGATTCTTGGTCCCTATATACCTCGTATCAGCCCTTTAGGCTCCACATACAGGTGTCTAACATCCTTCACAAACCTCTAATTCCCACAAGTTCCTGAGGCATTCCTTTTCAACAAGAAAAAATTCAGATCTGGGCTGGTGCAGTGTGCTGTGACAGGACTTGCCCCCGTTATGCCAAAGATTATTTTATATGTACAATAAAGTGTATTTTAACCTATTTATTGTGTGTTATTTAAATTGTAATTTAATTGGTTAGATATAGTTTGAATAACGCACAATGAATTCTTACCTGACCCCTTGTTTGGGCCCCTCTTTATCTGTGGTGGTTCTGCACAAACACGAGGTCAGTTACTAATTTTAGCTATGTTCATGTTGAACCAATCAGATGACGGAATTAGAACACGTGATCTAACATTCGTCAGCTGGTTTGAGGCAGTGATACATTGGCTTGGATGCAACAAAGACGTGCCTTTCAGTGCTAGCGTTACACTAAATTATTAACCAAGGTTACAGTAGTGAACAGACACCTCCATCGACATGAAGTTTTCCTGATTTGTAAATTCTTCATGCATCAGATTACTGTCCTTTTTGTGCACTTGATAACTGATATACATAGGGATATAGGGCATTGCATTGATTGCAATGGAGATTATAAAATCTAGAAGAAACCATTAAACTTGAATCACCATTCACCACTGCTGGGATGGAGTATTGAACCCAGTATCACTGGTAAAAAGTGTTGAATGTGTAATGTAATGCCTTGTTGCAGGTGTTTACACACAAGATATACTCTGATGCAAATCAAAGTTATTATCACATTTACAGTAGAAAATGCTTATTTTGTTGCCAGTAATGACTAATAAAAGATAATACTTTCTACAACTTTAATTTATGTAAAGGTAAATTGCAGTATATACTAAGTAACATAAAGACATGTAATGTTAAACTTTAATGAGATTTTACGACTTAAATTTGGTCTTTTTGTCACCTTTTAAGAAATGGAATTGGTTCCTTTAATTACTTAATGGAACAATTTACAACATCTTTACAAACTAAAAGTTATTCTTTCATGCACCTTTTGTTCATTGGAAAAGTGGGCCATTTATTTACATTTTAGGAACCTAAAATTGCGTGTAAATATCATCTTTAATACCTTTAAGTTTTTCTTAAAATTTGTTTTAAAGTTAAGTAAAGGTCAAGCAAAGTTTGTATTTCTTTATCTTTTAAGTGCTTGTAAAGATATCTTTTCAAGCAGTGAATGTGATTTTAAACTATATATATACATCCAGACTTGAGAGGATCTAGTAGGGTGTAAAATAACAAGACAATTTAATGTGAATAGGTATGTTATGTGTCTAGGAGCGAAGTCATGCATGACATTTCTCATTAGTAAAGTGTCTGGAAGCCAAGTCATGCATGACATTTCACATTAGTAAGTAAAGTGTCTGGAAGCCAAGTTATGCATGACATTTCACATTAGTAAGTAAAGTGTCTGGAAGCCAAGTTATGCATGACATTTCACACTTGTAAGTAAAGTGTCTGGAAGCCAAGTTATGCATGACATTTCACATTAGTTAGTAAAGTGTCTGGAAGTGAAGTCAACCATGACATACCACATTTGTTAATAAAGAATCTGGAATCCAAGCCAAGCATGACATTTCACATTAGTAAAGTATCTGGAAGCAAAGTCATGCACGACATGCCACATTAGTAAGTAAAGTGTCTGGAAGCCAAGTCATGCATGACATTTCACATTAGTTAGTTAAGTGTCTGGAAGCCATGTCACGCACGACATGCCACATTAGTAAGCGAAGTGTCTGGAATCCAAGTCATGCATGACATTTCACATTAGTTAGTTAAGTGTCTGGAAGCCATGTCACGCACGACATGCCACATTAGTAAGTAAAGTGTCTGGAATCCAAGTCATGCATGACATTTCACATTAGTTAGTAAAGTGTCTGGAGGCCAAGTCATACATGATATTTCACATTAGCTAGTAAAGTGTCTGGAAGGTAAGACATGCATGACATTTCACATTAGTTAGTAAAGTGTCTGGAAGCCAAGTCATGCATGACATTTCACATTAGTTAGTAAAGTGTCTGGAGGCCAAGTCATGCACGACATGCCGCATTAGATAATAAAGTGTCTGGAAGTTAAGCCATGCACATTCCACAATAAGCAGACTGTTGCAGCTAATTTCTTCAGAATTAAATGGAATAGTTAGAATGGATATTAGAACAATAATGATAATTAGCATTGTGCAACATTATTAACGTATATTTAGGGATGAAAGAAGAGGTATATTTAAAACTCCCATTAGATTTATGTAATTTGCAAATAATTTATGTAATTTTTGTTTGTAAGTTAAGTTTTAGTCTAAAATAACACCTAAGTAGTCACAATTCTCAACTCTTGATTTGATCAACATTGTTCTGGTTAAGAGATGTGTTAGTGTCAGGTGTGTTAGTGTCAGGTGTGTTAGTGCCAGGTGTGTTAGTGCCAGGTGTGTTAGTGTCAGGTGTGTTAGTGCCAGGTGTGTTAGTGTCAGGTGTGTTAGTGCCAGGTGTGTTAGTGTCAGGTGTGTTAGTGTCAGGTGTCATAATGGCAGGAAGATTTTTGCTTCTTTCATTGTAGCAATAGCATTGGTCTTGTCATTGTAGAGACTTTGTTTGTTTGCATTCAACATTAATAAGGTCAGACTGCAGAACATACTTTAGGATGACTATAGACCCTAGGGTACAGACGAACGAGGGTCCAATGCCCCACAACTCAATAATTTAATTTAACTAAATAATTTAAATTTAACCTAATACTATTACTATTTAAATAAAATCAACAATGTAAGGAAAAGCCACCTGGAAACCAAAAATGGAGGAATTAAACTTCCATATCGCATCAATAAATACTAACGGTATAGATAAGGATAAAATTGCACAACTGATACAATTAAAACAGGACATAATACTAATTCAAGAAACTCACAATAAACTCACAAACATAATGATAGCAGAACTTGAATCTCAAATGAATGAGACAGTTGTAATAAACGAAGCCAAACACAATGACATTAAAGCGGGAGTAGCAACGATAATTAGAAATAAAAAGAGGCAAAATTGGGAAAGAGTAACAGAGGATATTAGCTTAAAGGGAAGGGTAATAGATATAAAAATAAATAACTACATATTTTGAATATATATGTTCCAGAAAATAGGGAAAGTCACTATGACTTTATAATAAATCTAAATAACTACCTAAATAGCTTTACAGCAAAACACCTGATTTTAAGGGGGATTTTAATTGGGTGGGAGACAATATAGACCACACCGGGAAACTTACAGCCAAAGACCTAGCATCATATGGAGTTATGGGTAACTTGATAAAATTAAATAAATTAACTGATGTGTATAGAAAATTGAACCTATTAAGAATTGAATAAACACACGATTATATCGGGCAAACAAAAGGCTCAAGTAGAATAGATAAATTTTATGCATCTGATTTTGACAATAAAACATATAAAAAAGCAAAAATTTTAGATTTCAAAATTTCTGATCATAAACAAATAACTCTAGAAATAGTGATAAAAAAAAGTCGATGGACGACTGGAGAATGGAAATTAAACAACTCAATTTTGGATGATGAGCAATTAATTAATGAAATAAAAACGGAAATCTCTAAAATGCTTACAAATGAAGAGGGACAAAATAAATCTGATATTGGAAACGATTGGGATAAAATTTAAAGAAAAAGTTAAACAAATAGCCATATATCACTCAACTAAACGCAAACAGATTAAAAAAATGCTGAAACTAGCACTAAAAAGATTAATAAATGATGACACAACACCTTTAAGGGATAAGGAGAGCTACTCTGAACAACTAGAAAAGCTAAAAGAATGTAAAACAAAGGGAATGGGCAGGTAAATTTCACCATATATACAAAAGGGGAGAAAGTGTTAGACACATTAAACATTGAAGGGGTGGAAATTACAACAAAAGCTGAAATAATGAGTGAAGTTAAAACAATTATACAACACTGTACACTTCTCAAAACATAGACAATGACACAATTACAAAATATTTAAATTCAATACAATGCAAAATGATTTCACCAGAACACAAGAAACGGTGTGATGATCTCATTTCTGTGAAAGAAGTGCAAACCACAATTAAAGAACATGCAAAAGAAAAGAAATTCCAAAGTAAGGTGGCACCAATTTTAGAGGGTCTATATAACAATATTTTACTAAAAAATGACAAAATGACAAAAACAATGCAGGAGGGATTGATTACTCTCATATACAAAGGGAAAGACGACTAAACTGATTTAAAAAACTTGAAGCTCATCTCCCTCCTAAACACAGATTACATACTGAGTAGAATTCTAGCTAATAGAATTAAGAATGGGATAAACACCATAGTAAACACTAATCAAACATGTGGAGGTAAAATTAGAAGCGTACATAACAATATACTTAACATTAGGACAATTACAGATTTTATAAATACTACAAATTCGAAATGTGCTATGGTACTTTTCGTTCAGGAGAAAGCTTTACAAAGACTAGAACATAATTCTACAACATGCTGATGATTGTACGAACTTTATAAATAATCCAAATTCCTTTAAACACCTTCAAAAGGAATATGAAGCATTCGGCAAAGCATCAGGATCGCAAATAAATCATCACAAAACCAAAATTCTAAAAGTAGGCAATTGGAGGGGAAATCACCCTGGATTACCTCCACACCTGATAAAAAATAGAGTGAAAGCCCTGGGGATATTCTTCGGGGCAAATGAAGAAAAGGAAAACTGTCTAAAAATAAAAAACAAAATAAAAGATGTAACAAATATCTGGGCACCTATGCCACTTAGTCTAATAGAACGTTCACAGGTTGCAAAAACATATATGTATTCAAATTTGATATATCTAATAAACGCTGTGGACATTAACAATAAAACACTAGAAACCATAGATAATGAAATAGTAGAATACATATGGAATTACAAAACACACAACATAAAGAAGTCGACATTATATAGAGCAAAAAAAAAAGGGGGTGGCTTAGCCTTACCTAATCCTCTCCTAATTAAAACTAAAAGTATAATAAATATAATTAAACGGATAGGTAGCATACCACAAACACCATGGGAAGCACTATACATTTTTTGGATAGGATTCACAATGAGACACAGACAAGACATCTACACGAACAACAAATCAGTTAAGAAATTGGACGCACCACATTTATATAAGGGGATTAAAGAAATATTATATAGGTTTAGGGACAACACAAAAATATGGGAACTAGATAAAGAAGACACCTATGACTGGATTTTGGAAATAGAATCAAACAAAACAAAGAGTAAAATAGAGATAGAATTTCCATATATCAACTGGGACAGAGTTTGGAGGCATTGGTCCGACATCAACTCTCCAAAGGTACAACGTATTATATATACGTACCTCCACAATGCTTGGCTTACAGGCGAAGTGGCTCTTAGAAGACGAATGATACGGACCCCTGTTAGCTGCCCTTTTTTACTTACTCCTTAATTACTTATATATAATATGTAAGGGAAAAGTACACATGAGGATGCCATGGGGCTAAATCACATGGCGCCACACACGAAGTGAGCAGGCCTGTGGCAGAGTTTGGAAAAATCACCCATTAATAAACCTTTATTATACTAATGCACCTCTACTTCTTTGGATACTATATCCATACTTTCTCTGCCATGTCTAGCTCCCATAATGGACATGGCTCCCATTAAAGGAAACTTAAACAATTTTGAAATTTTTGTATTCATAATTAAAATAAATAATTATAGGCCGGACCAAATTGAGACAGGAACTGTACAACCAAATAAATTCGTACAGATTCTGTCTCAAGGCAGACAGACCTAAAAATATAAATATTATAAGATAAATTGAAGCATACTAAAAATTTTAAATAACACACTTCAATTTATACGAATTTCAAAATTAAATTAAATTATAATAAACTAAATAAAGAGACTGTCTCTCATTTAGATAAGACATAAAGTAAGACAACTGGTGATACAAATTTGGATGAAATGGCAATCCTTTACACAAATACAAGGTATATACCTTATATAGCAACAGACAAATAGCACCAACACAAATAGCAAACACAAGGATAATCAGAGACCACTAGCCATGGTCAAAAACAAATACAAATGTAGACTACTAGTTGTGGGTAGATCAATTCCCACCTAGTAAGGATCTACGGAAAAAACACTAGGGATACTAAAAATACCCCGAATCAAACATATAACGCCGATGGGGAAAAATTAAATGGGGCGTTAAATGGAAAATAAAAAACAGCAAACAACATACCTCGGGGAGCACATACATACATAAAATCTTTTATTTTTTTGATTGGTGGGGGGGGGGGCATCTGTCTGGTGGCCCCCCCCCAAAAATTTAAAGATAAGGCTGACTTTGTATTAAAGTGGAGCATTCCAAGTAGTCACCTGCCTTTTTTGCAGTATATCTAAATGCAGTTGGTTTTATAATTTTGCATCATAACCGTTATCAAGTAAAAAGGTGCTTGTAGAGTAGAGAACCATTTTAGTGTGTCTGTCGTTACACTCTCCACTTTCTTTGCTTACATTTGTATAAATCCTTTTGTTCCTTCTACTGCGTTAAAGGGAAATATTCTGTAAATAACCATTAGGTAGCTCTTCTTGGTGTCTTTTCTCTATATACCCCTACCTCTCTACAAAGGTGAAATTTTATCATATACACTCCGTTCTGTGTTTACTTTATTCAGTTCCTCATAAATTGGTTTTACGGTCTGTGGATTCATCTCAGTATTTGAATATGTGTGCATTTCATCATCTGTCTTTCCTTTGCTGAAGAAAGAGAATAATGCAAGCATCAGTAAAATTAGAAATTGGAGATACAAATGATTGTTCATTTCATATTCATATTTTAATTACATTACATTATATTTTGAAATTCTATTTGAAACTATCAAGTGAAAATAAATAACTTATACTAAGTTGAAATGCAAGGTAGCAATTCCCTTGTAATGAAAAATGTCAATTTCTTCCTGAAATAAACAGCAAGTACTGTTACTAATTGACAATGAAACAAATTTTAAACCTTGAACCTTACATAACATACTAGCATCACATAAAATACAACACTGGTATACAATACATCATTTCAAGAATTCCAGAATTACAGACAATGATTCCTATGAAAATAGCTTATGTTGTCAATTAGTTTAACATTGGATATTTAATATTGGATATTTAATAATCTGTTAATTAGTTTAACATCAGATATTTAATACTGTGTTAATTAGTTTAACATTGGATATTTAATACTGTGTTAATTAGTTTAACATTGGATATTTAATACTGTGTTAATTAGTTAAACATAGGATATTAATTACTTGTTAATTAGTTTAACATTGGATATTTAATACTTTGCTAATTAGTTAAACATTGGATATTTAATACTGTGTTAATTAGTTTAACATTGGATATTTAATACTGTGTTAATTAGTTTAACATTGGATATTTAATACTGTGTTAATTAGTTTAACATTGGAGATTTAATACTTTGTTAATTAGTTTAACATTGGATATTTAATACTTTGTTAGTTTAACATTGGATATTTAATACTGTGTTAATTAGTTTAACATTGGATATTTAATACTTTGTTAGTTTAACATCGGATATTTAATACTGTGTTAATTAGTTTAGCATTGGATATTCAATACTGTGTTAATTAGTTTAACATTGGATATTTAATACTGTGTGAGTTAGTTTAAGATTGCATATTTAATACTTTGTTAATTAGTTAAACATTGGATATTTATTACTTGTTAATTAGTTTAACATAGGATAGTTAATACTTTGTTAATTAGTTTACCATCAGATATATAATACTTTGTTAATTAGTTTAACATCAGATATTTAAAACTGGGTTAATTAGCTTAACCTTGTATATTTAATACTTTGTCAGTTTAACATTGGATATTTAATACTGTGTTGATTACATTTTAATATTGAATATGTAATACTGTGTCAATTTGACATTGGGTATTTAATACTGTGCTAGTAGGTTTAACATTGGATAATTATTAGTGTTATTTTAATCTTGGATATTTACTACTGTGTCAGTTTGACATTGGATTTTTAACCCTGGTGGTGATTTGATGTTTCGCTTGACCTTGAAACCAGTGCAGATTTGTTTCTAAACAATACACATTTTGGCCCAACAATTATTTATAAACAGATTGCAGTGAAATTGTACAGAGTGATGCATATATGTTTGCAGACTTCTAACACAAGAAATGTCAGTGAAATTGAGGTTTGTTTATTGTTACCATAGCAAACAAATAGAGAAAAAGTCTTGAAAATTAATGTTTGACAAAAAATTTATTATAGGGTATACTTTTCCAAATACAGTATTTTGAATGTGTACATGGACAGATAATTTTTTCTACATATCACATATCCTCAGTTCATTACTTTTAGTAGTTTGCTATAATTAAAACTTTACTTTTAGGCTAATTTTAGACTCATACTACATACAGGTTTATTTTTGCCAGCATCATTACTAAATCTCATGTATGTCTTAATTTTCTGTTGCTATCTATTAACATGCAAATTAAATGCATATCAATAGCATGGGATACATTATGTCTCTGATTTCTTTAATAGCTGTTATGATTAATGCATTCTTAAATATATGACAGCACATATCATTTTAGAATAGCTTTCTTTACAACTCTTATTTTTAATACTTCTTCTAATGTTCATTTAGTTTTAGCACAACCATAAATGGCCTACCAAATACACATATTTAATTCTGTAACATTCTAGTTTCCCATCAGAATGATTTTAATGTTATATGAGGTAGTGCTCATAAACATTTGGACTAAATCACTGCTTTGGGATTATTGAAGACTCATTGAAAGATGTTCTGAATTATATAATTAAGATGCATCAGGACTATTGGTATATCAGCACATTCATTATTTCTTGATTTTACAAAACTTGTTGGTCATGCTTCTTTCTGTTACTTAGTTTAAGACCACAGAGTTGTAACACACACAGTATATCCATTTAAACATACACTGTGATAACATGTTCTCTTGTCCTGTGGAAGGAATCCTGATTTTTGCACATACTATACTCATCTAATTAAACTTTCTATTATCCTATCCAACTGGCATGCAGAAGGAACCATGTAGCAGGAATCCTGATTGTCAAACAAACTATGATCATAAGGGTACACTAAACTTTTATTTTGACCTGCACTCCATTACTACACATGTTAATCAGTTCTCTTGGTCAGTAACCTGATTTCTATACAAAGGTTGTGTTAACCTGTCCTCTTGGCATGCAGAAGGAACCCAGATTGTTATACAAACACACTACACCCATCCAATCGTAAGTTATATTAACATATCCTCTCGGCATGAGGAGGAACCCTGATTGTTACACATAATAACCTGGGTTATTGCACATAACATATATATTCATCAAACTTCATCATCTTATGCCATATAAAAGTTAGCACAATATTCTAAATTAACCTGTCCTCTTGACCTATGAAATGATTGACATGAAAAATGATTGCTACACATACTATGCATGTAAGTCTCATCGTTTCCTCATTTAGACCTACACAGTTAACAAAAAAAAATATTGACCAGAGGTATCTGTTTTGATAACAGGACTTCAATTCTATCACAGTATACTGTCCCTGGTAATCATGTCAACTTTGAAAAATAACAGCAATTCAGCTGAAGCAATTTTACATTTTCAAGCTGATAATGAGAAAACAAAATTTGACATTACCCAAATATATCGGTCTTGCTACTTTTACGTGGACATAGATTTCTAGCTAATTAACTAATTAACTCATGTTATCTACTCACCTCCTGAAGCAAGAGTTTTCAGATCCTGAAAATGAAAAATAGTTATGTGAGGCAACCAATCGCCATAATATATATATATATATATATATATATATATATATATAATGTGTAGTAGTAATAGTATAAGCAGTAGAAAATAAATTGATATATAGATATAGTGTGTATTAGTAGTAATAGTTGCTAGTAGTAGACATATACATTAATCATTATCTTGGACACAACTATGAGCAAGCACTTTTGGTACAAAAATGTTAGAGAACATAAACTGAATTCATGCTCAAAATTAAAACAAAATTTTTTGTTTAAATTTGCTTGACTTGAGATTAAAATAAATTGTAAAAAAAAGTATCTTTATTCATTTTTATATTCTGACATGAACATTTTCAATGATGATTAGTCATTTTGAGTTAGAGTTTTTGTGCCATCTTTAATTTGTCCCATCATTTATTATAAATGGAGGATATAATTATTAGAAGGAAAAAAGATTCTGAGCTTATTGGCATTTCACTAGTCAAGATGCCACTTTATTTCTAGCAGGTGTTCTGATATTCTTAGAAAAATACTTCTTATAAAAATTTGCCTCTTCCACAATGCAATAAATACATGTAACATGATGTCAATCCAGTCCTTAGATCATTCACTTGTAAGATGTTTGCATTAAAGTAAAGCTTAATAGCTAAAAACAAGGAAATAAAAAAGCAAGACCTTGATATCAGAATGAACCTAATAAAATAGTTTATTAAAACTCATCATTTTTTAAAAATAATTTTGAGATGGTTTTCATTTGGGTTTCTTTTAAGAGGATGGCAGTGATGCATGTCTGCAAATTGGCAATATTTATTTAAAAACGAGAGATGTCTTGAACAAACGCCAAACAATCCATACTGATCTTGTGCTTTTGGAAGATTAGAATAAATATTTATCTCGTTTGTTGCAACTATGGACATACACATCAGTAGACAAATGCCTTTTCTATAAAATGGAAAGGTTTTGATAAATGTTAAATTTAAGGCCAAAATCAAGTTTTAATTGATACACTCTTTAAATAAGAAGCTGTTTAAATTATCTTTTAGCTTTAGGCAAAAGAATTTGGCAACCAATTGATCATTAGAATATATTTAAAACAAGCATGTCCAGCTTTCTTGAGTTCATGAACCAGATAAATGATTTTTAAAGCCACACCTTATGATGTCAGATGTAAATATTAAGTATATAAAACCAGATAAATGATTTGTAAAGCCACACCTTATGATGTCAGATGTAAATATTAAGTATATAAAACCAGATAAATGATTTTTAAAGCCACACCTTATGATGTCAGATGTAAATATTAAGTATATAAAACCAGATAAATGATTTTTAAAGCCACACCTTATGATGTCAGATGTAAATATTAAGTATATAAAACCAGATAAATGATTTATAAAGCCACACCTTATGATGTCAGATGTAAATATTAAGTATATAAAACCAGATAAATGATTTTTAAAGCCACACCTTATGATGTCAGATGTAAATATTAAGTATTAAGTGTATAAAACCAGTCTGGCCATAGGTTCCATATGCTAGATTTAAAAGGTGTTTAATTATATAAGGAGGTTTTCTTTCAAATATCATTAAATTCTGTCTAATGAATTTTGATAATGTTATCATTGTTGGGATTCCCCTTTCTTATCTTATTTGATATTAGATCTTATTATTTGATCTTAAACTCCCAAAGAATCATTATGGCAAGATGTTCTTTTTCCTAATGATCTAATTATGTTGATAACGTATTTCTAAAAATATTTTTAAAAAAAATAATGACAACCACAACCTTTCTCTATGCCATCATCAAATGATTCAGTTGGGTACCATCTCAGAAAAAGAAAGCGGCAATATTATTGAATGAAAAGTTGAAAGGTATCAATAGCTTGGAATAAATGATTTTTAAAATTAAAATATTTACTAATCCTGTTTGAATGTGTTTAGCTGTTTAAATTGCGTTTCAGCTTTGGTTAAAGCCTTATTGCATTGCTACAACATCTGAATTCTATTAAATCACTTGACATAAGTTTATGTGGCATGATATTTTCAAACAAATTACAATAAATAAAATAGAAGCCTTTACATTTAAGCTAAAAGTTGTTTGTGTTCTGATACTTTTGTCTCAGCTACAAGGAAATAAAATCAGCATATTCTACACATATATTGCTGCCTGTCAAGTTGATGAATTTCAAATGCCACCAATTTTTAGGAAAAAGTAAAATAAAATTTGTAATCAGAGAAAATGAGCGGATACCACATATTGCTAAGCATAGTTGGACAGACTAATGAGCTTTACAGTATATGCAATATTTTTGGTGCAAAAGACCTTGTTCTGTCTTCTAGGTATCGGTGTTTGACTGTGTTAGTGCTACTGGACTACTGTGTGATGAGGAAGTCATTGTTTAGATAACAAAAATGGGATAAATTGACATTTGCTATCTTGGTTGTCCTTACCATATTCTTGTCATAATATACTATATTTTTTATGAGGGAATTCCAATATCCTAGACAAAGACCCAATAAACATGTTTATTTCTATTGATAATGATCCTAATAATTAATCCACACTCATTTTGATAGATTAGCTGTATACAAAACTAACAATTACTGGTCAGGTACAAATGAACTTAATTTTGGACATGGGCAGGTCCAAAGTATGATTAGACATACCATATAATCATGGAGAAAAAAAAACTAACAAAAATACAAATTAAATATACAGAACACTCAAAAGTGCCGATAGGTCAAATTACAAACTGACACAGTTTTTATTATTAGAGACATTTTGTTATTATTAGAATGATACTTACATAGACCCTAATGTATGGAAATCTTTAGAGAAATCGTCTTTGCTAGCTTGTGTAGTGTATAGATAGACTGTTCGGTTGACAAGTCTTCTTTGTTAGCTTGTGTAGTGTATAGATAGACTGTTCGGTTGACAAGTCTTCTTTGCTAGCTTGTGTAGTGTATAGATAGACTGTTCGGTTGACAAGTCTTCTTTGTTAGCTTGTGTAGTGTATAGATAGACTGTTCGGTTGACAAGTCTTCTTTGCTAGCTTGTGTAGTGTATAATTAGACTGTTCGGTTGACAAGTCTTCTTTGCTAGCTTGTGTAGTGTATAGATAGACTGTTCGGTTGACAAGTCGTCTTTGCTAGCTTGTGTAGTGTATAGAAAGACTGTTCGGTTGACAAGTCATCTTTGCTAGCTTGTGTAGTGTATAATTAGACTGTTCGGTTGACTAGTCTTCTTTGCTAGCTTGTGTAGTGTATAATTAGACTGTTCGGTTGACAAGTCTTCTTTGCTAGCTTGTGTAGTGTATAATTAGACTTTTCGGTTGACAAGTCTTCTTTGCTAGCTTGTGTAGTGTATAGATAGACTGTTCGGTTGACAAGTCTTCTTTGCTAGCTTGTGTAGTGTATAATTAGACTGTTCAGTTGACAAGTCTTCTTTGCTAGCTTGTGTAGTGTATAGATAGACTGTTCGGTTAACTAGTCTTTCAACTAAGTGTAATTTACTTTTATTCTGTTTAGTTTTATCCTGCATTATTAATAAATATTTTTATAAGCAACTTGAATTTCAGGATCATAGTAAAACTGTTATGATACAATGTTGTTTGTCTAACTCTGCCATTTAAATGGAATAAAATCATCCATTGAATAAAACTGTGTTATGATACACTGTTGTTTGTCTAACTATTCCATTTAAATGGAATAAAAACATCCATAGAATAAAACTGTGTTATGATACACTGTTGTTTGTCTAACTATTCCATTTAAATGGAATAAAATCATCCATAGAATAAAACTGTGTTATGATACACTGTTGTTTGTCTGACTATTCCATTTAAATGGAATAAAATCATCCATATAATACTTTGTCATGATAAGGTGTTAACAAGGCACTGGATATCCCACTCAAACATGAACTTCTATTATAATAATTTAATCATTTAAAATTGTGAATGATACGATATTAATGTCAAATTATGGCATATATACTTTATCTATTGTCATTATGTGCCGGTTTAAACCTTGTGTCTTTTGCCATAAATTCAGCATCTTTTTCAATTGAATTATTGTAAAATATATAATTCATTCTTTCTTCTTCTAATAATAATAATTTTAGTAATGAATTTATTAAAAGAAGGTAACACAATTAGCAAAGACCTAATCTAACTTGAGGCCCTCATACAAAGCAATTTATTTATTTTAGCTGTATCTCTAAAGCCAACGGATATATTGAGTTTGGAAGAAAGAAATAGTGGGCATTTCTAATCTCAACTGGAATACTATCTTACTGTATAGATCATCATGCTTACTGTACTGTATAGATCATCATGTTTACTGTACTGTATAGATCATCATGTTTACTGTACTGTATAGATCATGCTTACTGTACTGTATAGATCATCATGCTTACTGTACTGTTTAGATCATCATGCTTACTGTACTGTATAGATCATGCTTACTGTACTGTATAGATCATGCTTACTGTACTGTATAGATCATCATGTTTACTGTACTGTATAGATCATCATGTTTACTGTACTGTATAGATCATGCTTACTGTACTGTATAGATCATCATGCTTACTGTACTGTATAGATCATCATGCTTACTGTACTGTATAGATCATCATGCTTACTGTACTGTATAGATCATCAAGCTCAAAAACTATGCTGATTTTCTTGCATCCTCATACAAGATTGTTAAAAAATGCAAAATATGTGAACGGATGAGAGGTCCAGCTAATTAAAGTTTCCGACATTACTATGGTTTAAACCCAATTCAGACTAATTAAAATGGCTGACTGATCCTCATTGTTTTTTTTTTTAAATTAATTTTAAATACCATCTGAAATCTGTTCCAGGCTGCACCTCAAGGACAATGAATCACAATGAAACAATTTTGAGGCAATCTAGATTTAAAAATGTAAAATACTTGACTTTGAAAATGGGAAAAATGTACGAGTTTCTTTGCTTTTATTTATATATGCAACAGATGGCTTGAATCTTTTCATTCACTGAATTTAAAATCTTATCAAAATTAGCAGCTTTGATGTAATTAAAACCTTGTAGTTATATAAACATTATAAAAGGTCATTCATAATATTATTTTCTTTTGAAAAAGCCTTGTCATCTTATTCCACACATTAACATTCATTAGCATTCCATATCTTATTCTACATGGTAATATTCATTAGCATTGCATATCTTATTCTACATGGTAATAGTCATTAGCGTTCCATATCTTATTCTACATGGTAACATTCATCAGCATTCCATATCTTATTCTACATGGTAACATTCATCAGGATTCCATATCTTATTCTACATGGTAACATTCATCAGCATTCCATATCTTATTCTACATGGTAACATTCATCAGGATTCCATATCTTATTCTACATGGTAACATTCATCAGCATTCCATATCTTATTCTACATGGTAACATTCATCAGCATTCCATATCTTATTCTACAAGGTAATATTCATCAGCATTCCATATTTTATTCTACATGGTAACATTCATCAGCATTCCATATCTTATTCTACATGGTAACATTCATCAGCATTCCATATCTTATTCTACAAGGTAATATTCATCAGCATTCCATATCTTATTCTACATGGTAACATTCATCAGCATTCCATACCTTATTCTACATGGTAACATTCATCAGCGTTCCATATCTTATTCTACATGGTAACATTCATCAGCGTTACATATCTTATTCTACATGGTAACATTCATCAGCATTCCATATCTTATTCTACAAGGTAATATTCATCAGCATTCCATATCTTATTCTACATGGTAACATTCATCAGGATTCCATATCTTATTATACATGGTAACATTCATCAGGATTCCATATCTTATTATACATGATAACATTCATCAGCATTCCATATCTTATTCTACATGGTAACATTCATCAGCGTTCCATATCTTATTCTACATGGTAACATTCATCAGCATTCCATATCTTATTCTACAAGGTAATATTCATCAGCATTCCATATCTTATTCTACATGGTAACATTCATCAGGATTCCATATCTTATTATACATGGTAACATTCATCAGCATTCCATATCTTATTCTACATGGTAACATTCATCAGCATTCCAGATCTTATTATACATGATAACATTCATCAGCATTCCATATCTTATTCTACATGGTAACATTCATTAACATTCCATATCTTATTCTACATGGTAACATTCATTAACATTCCATATCTTGTTCTACATGGTAACATTCATCAGCATTCCATATCTTATTCTACATGGTAACATTCATCAGCATTCCATATCTTATTCTACATGATAACATTCATCAGCATTCCATATCTTATTCTACATGGTAACATTCATTAACATTCCATATCTTGTTCTACATGGTAACATTCATCAGCATTCCATATCTTATTATACATGGTAACATTCATCAGCATTCCATATCTTATTCTGCATGGTAACATTCATTAACATTCCATATCTTATTATACATGGTAACATTCATCAGCATTCCAGATCTTATTATACATGGTAACATTCATCAGCATTCCAGATCTTATTATACATGATAACATTCATCAGCATTCCATATCTTGTTCTACATGGTAACATTCATTAGCATTCCATATCTTATTCTACATGGTAACATTCATCAGCATTCCATATCTTATTCTACATGGTAACATTAATCAGCATTCAATACTGACATTTCATGTTGAGGTAATGCTTTGGAATATTGTCTTACATATACTCCTTATACTTACCATTTAATTGTCTTCTAATTGTAAAGGCAATGATAGCTGCAATGAATCCAAGAACAACTCCACCGACACCGATTCCAACAGCTCCACCAACACCTATTCCATTTGTTGCTCTGACCTCTAATGAAGATGGTTCTATTGAATAGATTTTTGTATCTATGTATTAACATATGCCTCATTCAATATTACTGCTGATGCAACAAATTTAAAGTCTAATTTGTTTACTAATTTGTTTGCTATTGACAAATGTAAGATTAAAATTGTTTTCTTTTCCAATAGATAATTGTTTATAAATATGCCAAAAATCTGTGAATAATACTAAGGAAAGTTAGTATATAGGAAATCCACTACTGGATATTTAGAAGATAGTATAGTATTCAGAGTACAGCCAAAAATAATTTCCTATGGAAGAGATTATGACCCAAACTCTTCTCTTATCTGATATATCTTGACTGCTACATTTTAGTTGTCCATTAAATTCTGACCAGAATTCAACTTCTGAATAAATGGCACCACTGTAACTTTCTACCTGCAGCAAATTTAAGGCTGCAATGATGATCCATTCCGTATATGGACAATACTGAATCAGACTTCATTAGTCATGGCAACAAAAAGGATCGACAGATTGACAGCTTCATTATTTAATGGCAGATTATTGATATAGATAAGGAAGAGGAGAGGGCCTAAAACTGTGCCTTGAGGGACCCCTGAACGAATATTGCGAGTTTTAGAGCTAATATTGCCAATGCTTACTTGCTGAGACCTTTGGTTTAGGTATGATCTAAACCAGTTTAAAGAAGGATTGTTGAACCTGTAACAGTTCAACTTTTGCAGCAGAATGTCATGATCAACAAGATCAAAAGCTTCCTTGAAGTCAAGGAAAACAGTCCCAGTCATATGTCCATTATCCATTTCCTTCAGCCAAAGACCAATTAATTTGTTAAGTTCTGTTTGGCACGAGGCAGCATGGCTAGCCATATGAATTTTCAAATCAAACTAATGGAAATCATGTGAGAGCTACAGTTAAAGGAACTTAGTTTTGTTATATAAAACAAAACTGTTTATTGATGGTAACTGTGTCATGTTCAAATCCAATCTTTAGGATTGGTGCTCAGCACTCTATGAAATTAGCAGTTATCAATTTTGCTAAATTCCATTCCCAGAAATTCTATGACTTTGCAAGGTTTTGAGAAATACAATGATTCTTCAAGGCCCTTGAAAATTATTTTAAAATTCTAATACTTTTCCAGAATTCAAGGAAGAAATGCAGCTACATTTGGTGAAAATGGTCACTTTTGGCACCGGGGATAATTACATTTTGTTCCGGATGAGTTGCTACAAGCAGCAAGGGCAGTTTATCTGCATTTCAATGAATCTAGGCAGAGAAATCAGACTTCTTAGAATCTTTGACAATGAGTACTCAGATGAAGCTAGTGTGCCAAGTGACAATAAATTCCTATGAGAGAGAAAGAGACTCATTGAGTCTCATCAAGATTCATGGCATCATCAGAAATGCCCCATGTTTAATTCCCAATGATGATGTAACTGACACAGTATGTATAAAGGCTTAGGCCCAGCTACATACATGTATATGTTTATGGCTATACAACATTTGTAATAACATGCCAACTGCCTAAGTCATTTCTTTTAAATATACATTAAAAATTGTTAAAAGAATGAGTGAATAAAAAGGGGATATGTAAAAAATACAAAATCACATAAGTGTTTTATGCTGAGTCAGGGAAAATAACTCATTTGATATGGCATAGAAACAAAGTCTTGGCCTAATGGTCATGTAATTCCTGCGCCATATAAAACTCGTTCTTTCCAATAGCTCAGAACAAAAAACATAATATAGTTTTGTCTATATTGTTATAAATCTATGGTCATAACAGAAAGAAACAAAACCAACAAGGTTTGTAAAGCTTAATAATTTAATTATCAATGTTATAAATGAGCATGTGAGAGGAATTTAATGCATCATGATGTGAATCTAAATAATCCTGATAAAGTTCTAAGAAAGTCCAAAAGAATGAAAACAGTTCAAGAAATATTTCAAATTAGTAAATATACTGGTCCTCCAAGACTTGACATCAAGATGGCATTGTCCATAATTCCTTTGAATAATACACAATAGTTCCAGAATAATATTACAGTCTTCAGTAATGAGCGCTTTCTATTTCCAGTCCAAACAAATGTTTTTCCTCTTGAATATTATCTAAGTACAACATAAAAGACATAAGCAGACTTACAACAGGAACATAGCAAATGATGCTGACTCCAAAATAGAAATGAATCTGATTGCTCAGTTAGCTCTTTAAATACACCTTCTATTACTACTACATTTCACAAAATACCCCACTTGATAGATCTTACTACTCAGTTTATGTTAAAACTGCCTATTCATTTGACCTAGCCCAACCAATTGGTAGTTACTAAATTCTTTTAGAACCATCCAAACCCCATCAACCAATGAGAAATTAGCCCAAAGGTGCCATTAAGGCTTATTATTAACATTATTATTACTAATTCTCAACAAATACGCAAGCATCTGTGTATAGATCCTATGTTATTTCATGCTCTTAATTGACCCTAGTCACACAACTTACAGCCACAAATACAAATTACAGAATAAAAAAAAAATCATGTACCAGGAGTTACAAAAAAACATTGACATACATGTACATAACAAAATATATCATATTGAAACTTTCAAAGAGTTCACTATTTACCTGCTGGTATAATTTCAAAAACTTCTCTGGCAGAAGGAGGCAATGAGTTGTCTGCCATGACAGAATAATTCCCAAAGTCATCGATGTTCAGACTGGTAAATAGGAGTTCAGACTGTTGTCCATTGACATAAGGTCTTGCAGAATCAGGCACATCTCTGCTCTCACTGCCATTTCCAAGGAACATCCATGTAAACTTTGGAAGAGGGTATGATATCACTGTGTACCTCAGAAATGCAGCTTCATTGAGTTTTTTGTAAACCTTGGTCACAAGAGGTACTTCAGAATCTGTTCGTGGATGACCTTTTCAGTAACAATAATAACAATAACTGTAGAAACTTCATTTAGAAAAGGAAATTTATTTAACAGAAGGAATCAAATCTACCTGGGTCTTATGTTATTTACAACACACACACACATTCACACACTGTTTTGAAAATTTATATGTAAGATAAATGTATAACCAAAGAAAAGAAGTAGGTATTTATATTACATAAAACTATTTTATTGTCATGGATTTAATCCATTTGAATCATTGATTATGAAAAGAAGAAATAAGTGAGGACAAAGAAAGGCAAAAGCTTTCAACAATTTCTTTTGCAAGCAGTGAACTATACAAACCAAAACTTTACCACAAAACTATAAATTAGCTTAATGAGATATAACATATCCTCCACTTGACGAGATTAAAATAACCGAGGATGAAATTTATACTAAGTAGGTTTAAATCCCTAGAAAGCATGTGGCCTTGACTTAATGCACCATAAACTGCTGCAAAACTTCCAGACCAATGGAAACTAGAAAATGTAGTGTCTGTGCATAAGAAAAGTTCTAAAAACCTTGTGTCAAACTCTTGTCCTATACCTGTACTATGTACTTTACCTAGAACTTTTGAGAACTGCATATACAAATACTTAAAAATTACATTGTTCAAGCAGCAGAGGGGGTGAATCGGACAACCTTTTTTGACTTTTTTTGATTATGCCTTCCAAAATGGCACTAGACCCTTCTCGCGAAATCTCATGTTTTTAACTAGAAAAAAAAATGACAAATAGACCCTTAGTGATTATTGTCTGAAAACATAGGATTCGCAGGTGATATTGTATTCGCGTTTTCGTTGATTAATCATAAATGTCACAATGATGTTGTGACTCACCCCCTCTGCTGCTGATGGTTTACGGTGAAAATCGTCCGATTTACCCTCTCTGCTGCTACTTCAACTGAATATTTTATCCAGTCCTATACGATATCGTGTCCTAGGGTCTGCTAAATTTATTGTCACAAATCCGTGTGGTTTTGACTGAGCGTGACTAAAGAAATTTCTAAACTGATTATGATTCATATCACCGCTGCACCAGGTCTGATGAATATTTCGTAGCGTATGAGTATCAACGCCGTTAAATACACACAACACATTGCAGTTATCTCTGATCACTTTTGGTATTTGTGTGTATCGTTGAGTGACATATATCACATCAGTGTTTTTATGCCTGCCTCGGGAAAATATTCTAGCAGGATTTTTTTGATTATCTAACATGATATCATCGTATACCACTAAATTGTTAATACTTCCATCAATAGCATCAATGCTCGGGGCTTCCTCTATATCAGTAATAAATTCAATAATATCATCATCGATTTGAAATTCTTTTGCTTTCTCGTTAAAATCCTTTAGCACTTCATAGCATCGCTGATCGTCTACACTCGGGGCTATTAAATACAATTTGTTCCATTTCATCCATCTCGTTATCAAATTAAGTAGCAGTTGTGTCTTTCCGCTTCCAGATGGTCCGATTATAATCATTCTAATTGAATTCGGCAACATTTCATGGTGTTTAATAGGTTCCCGTCGTCGGGTAGCTGAATAATCAATTATATTCATGCCGTTATATATAAATTATGGATCTATATTGTGTGAAGTGTAAAAAACGTACTGGCACAGATGACTTGACGACGATTACAACAAAAAATAACCGATCAGCGCTTTCTGGTAAATGCGTACAATGTAGTACAAAGAAATTTAGATTTGTTTCTAAACCCAAGGAACCCAAGGAACCTTTAAAAAAAAACGAGGAGGTGATATCGCAGCCAAGCTAACTAAACTCCCTGGAACCCCATGGGCAAAGTATCCAGGAGAAAAACACCTTCCAGGATATAGCTACTGTGGACCGGGAACAAGACTTGATATCAGACTCAATAATCAAAATCAGCCCCGACCCGGTGAAGAACCAATAAATGCCATTGATAAGGCCTGTCACCTTCATGATGCATCATATAAAAGCAGTAATCTGCAGCACAGGCATCTCGCGGATGTGAAATTAATTCATACGTTAAATGCTATTCCTGATAAATCTTTCAAAGAAAAATTGGCTTCATTTTTGATAAAATCGGCTATGAAAAGTAAATTGATGTTAGGTGCTGGTAATTAATAACAACATGGAATCTATTTACTATTCTCCAAAAGGATACTGGAGGGGTAAATCAGCAATCCATAAACTCGCTAGCGCTGCAAAAGTGAAAAAAACCACTGCGGCTCATTGGTTATCTAAACAGGCACTATGGCAAATTTATCTACAACCGCCTAAACAAATTCAATTCTCGCATTTTGATGTGACCTTTCCTAATGAAGTTCATCAGGCTGATATATTATTTCTGCCACATGATCGTGGTTACAAATACGCTCTAACCGTAGTTGATATTGCAAGTCGATACAAAGAAGCAGAGCCGTTAAAAACAAAATCATCAACTGAAGTGGCTTCTGCATTTGAAAGGATTTATCGACGAGGTCCTCTGCACTGGCCAAATCTATTACAAATTGATCCTGGCAAGGAATTTCAGGGTGCAGTGTTATCAATAATGAAAAATCATAATGTCACTATCAGACGAGGACATACTGCGCTACATCGTGATCAGGCAATTGTAGAACGGTTTAATAAAACCCTTGCTGAGCGGTTATTTGGATATCAATACGCAAAAGAATTCATCCAAGAAAAAAGATCCCGTGAATGGGTTAAAAGGTTACCAGCTGTCATTACTGCACTGAATAACGAGATTACTAGAACAATTAATTTGAAACCTATCAATGCGATTAAAAAGAAGTCAATACCTGAAAAACCACAAAAAGATTTCCCTAGAAACGCTAGCGTTTCCCAACCAATTCTTGGTAGTAATATCATTGTGAGGTATTTATACGAACCAGGAGAGCTTGAAGGGGGCAGAAAAAGGGCTACTGATCCTATTTGGAGTATTACTGCACATAAGATATCTAGTATAACACGATCTACGGGTAGACCTCCAATATATAAACTGGATTCAACTGCCCCTCAACGAGGATTTACTAGACAGCAATTACAAGTGATACCTGAGGATACTCAATTACCACCGCATGGGCTTAACTAGCACCGTTGCGTCTATTGCACTCAAGACAAGTCAACATCACATTATTTCTGACATGACCGAGACTATTATTTTTTCTGTCAACGGTAAATTGGCGAGGATCTTTATCCGAATACTGCCAACGCATTATACAATTGCAACTTGCGCAGTGATTATTCTGTTGTTTCTTTAAAGTGATTATTAATTCAGCATCAATGTCAAATTCTCGCTGTTTTTTTTTGTCTTGTTGTTTGTAACCGGAGAGTTTTTTATCAATAATTTTAACATCAATATCATTTATTGTGGTGTCATTATCATCGCCTGACTCTGTCAGGACAATTCTTCGAAGTTGATTTATTTTTCGTACTCTGGATACTGCGAGATAGACTAAATTCGACCATTCTATGCGATTATCTACCATCCAAACAATTGTATCCGATATAGTCAATCCCTGTGAAGAATGTATTGTTGCTGCGTATCCTAGCGTCCACGGGGATTTATTAGCACGCAATGCATCTTCAACGACATTGATATCAACCAGCACAATATCATTTAATACCAGAATTTGTTTTTGAAATCCTTCGGATTTTGGGCCTGGAATATCAACTTCCATGTTCTGTTTTCGTGTATCCGATGGCCTATAACAAAGAGGCACTGGAAGTGTTGCAAATTTTTGTTTATGCAATTCAAATAACTTCATCTGAAGTGTGTCCCTGACTATTTTTCTACTTGCAATTATCAAATCATTTGGTCTCCATGTTTCCCAGAAATCATTCATTGGAGTTTCCGTAATTATTTCACGGGCTATTTCACACTGGATTCTATCCGGTTGTAATCTAATTAGTTTCTTAAATTCTTTTAATTTTTCATCAAGTGATCTATGATCGGTATCAATTTCTTCATAATAGTCTACAAAACCCTTTAGCCATTCATGGGGGATGCACCGACAAATGGTGGTGGTTGGCCGTGATCACCGCACATGACGATTTTTGTATTTTTCAATAACAACCACTCAAGAAATATTTTTAATACATCTAATGGCACTGTGTCTATTTCATCCCAAATCATGATTTCAGGAATAAATTTCTCTCCCATACGCTCAGGAGTCCACTTATCTCCCTTCCATCGGAAAAAACTGTGATAGGTACAGGCATTTACCCCTCTCTGTATCATTTCTCTTGCAAGTCTATGAGTTGGTGTTAGTACAATCATGTTTGATTTCCCACGAAATAACTCAATTGCCCGGGTTGTTTTTCCTGACCCACCACAGCCGTTTAAATAAACTGTTTTATATCTACAGATTGGATCAGAAATCGGTGGTGCACTAGAAAATTCTGAACACTGATTGCTTTCTAAGTAATTATTTTCAATTGTAACATCTGCTGATTGAATATAATCATGAAGCATTTCCTTCTTAATTCTCCATGTCCCCCCAATTCTCATTGCCAGTAGCCTTAAAATCAGCCATTTTGCTATTTATGTAAAATGAATCAGTGGCGACTCTAACTGCGGTGTCAGGAAATTTATTGATCATTGAAAACAGATTAATAGAAGCATAACCAAGCATAGAAGCTCTCAAATGTGTGTACTGCGGATTGTATCCATCAGTGTAAGTAACAATTGTACCCAATTTGGTTCCATCGGACATAAATGCGTCCTTACGATTGACATATAGGCCCCTATTCGTTAAATCCGTGATTACAAAATCGTATTCAGCATTGTCTATAATCAATCGTGAAGAATATCTCGTATTGTCGTATTTGCCACCTTGGGTAAATTTACCGATTATTCTTCGTCCAAGATCTTTTACTTCATTGTTTCTGATTTCAAATAACTGTTTGGACCAATCCATGATTTGTTGTTCACTGAAATTTGGAAACAGTTTTCGCTCTTCGCTAATTATTTTTTCTAGATCAGGTTGTGGTAACCAGACTGATTTCTGTGCTCGATAGGATATAATTGCTTCACTGACAATTAATGATTTTAACATCTTACAATCAAGCATATACCGTAATAACACTATTGGCATCCAGTGTTTTTCAGACATGTGTTTACCAATCCAAAGATAACTACACGGATGAAGTCCTGTAGCCATTTCAAATGATACTACACAAGCGAATCCGGTTAAATCGAAATGTGGCAGTGGTCCATTAATAGCAACACGGGTCATTTCGTGTGTAGGGTGTCCAAATCGTTTGAAATATTTCTCGCATTCTCCATACCCAAGAAAACTTCCTGGATAACACGCAATCATATCAACTGAAATAAAGGTATCAGCGGTGTATTTTGTATTCCATAATCCTCCATGGCCGTATTCAAGACAAGACAATTTGACCTCTGATAAGAACTCACTTCGTGTTGGTTTCCACGCGTTTTTCTTTCTAGCAAGATGTGCTGCAATTGATGGTACTGTAAAACAGTTTGCTAATAATTGATCGTTGTCTTCCTCCAGAGAAAACTCACTAGCTAGTTGTTTCATTTGATTATGCAGCTCTTCAGTACGGTACAATTCTCCGTTGGGCCTTACAAACTGATCAAATCTACATTCCTCGTCTGAAGTACTATGAAATAGCCACATTGACACAGGATCGTTTTTACTCAAATGGTAAATAGCATCAAATAATTTCTGCTCTGAAAAAAACTCTTCGGTTTGGGATAGATATTTTACGGTTCTATCCCGTGGAAATATTGTTACTGCAGATGACAACGCATGTTCGTTATGATCAATAATCTGTATTGGGTTTCCTTTTGATTTATATTTCGATTCGTATAATACTTCACCGGTGATTGTCGTTACTGATATTGGAAATCTCAATGATGTTTCTAATTTAGCTATATCCTGAATTGTTGCCCCATGCTGTTTCACTGTCAGTTCCCATTCGGTTATTTTTTTTCGTCTTAGATCAGTTAGTTTATTTCCCCGGGACGCATTTGTGAAGTGTTCCATTATTCGTGTTGCTACACAATTGAGCCCTGTCGAATATTTCATGGGTGCTAGTTTTGCAATATCAGGTATGTCATTGAGCGGATATATCCCGTAAACAACTGCTGTGACAGGATAAGATCTTTCGTAGTAGGGTTTGTCAATTCCAGTCAAAATTCCTGGTTTTGAATCCTGATTCACAGTGACAGTTTTTTTGTCCTTAAGAATAGGCTCGTATTTGTCCCTAATGATCCATTTTCCATTATCACGGATAAGGAATTTTATTCGAAAAAAATTTCTTTCTTCCCCAAGACGTGAGATTATCACTGCTGCTTTTTCATCATTCATGGTAGCGTCAACAACACCATCAATTCGAAATGTTGACCAACAATGAGCTGCCCCATCACGCTTGAATTCATTAAAACAGTCTCTGTATTTACTAATCAAGGTTCTATCAAGAATTTTATTCTTTGGTGTATCAGAAACTCTATCAAGATTGAATTGAACACTTTTCCAAGGCGCAATTTTCGATAATCTCTCGAACTCCTCCATACTATAATTAAAACAAGCATTTAAATGAAAGATTTAAGTATAATGAATCATTGCAAATGGCTCATGATTGGATCAGTGACACCGTGTAACAAATCATGCAGAAATGAATTCTGTGGGTATCATATGCAAAGCTTTCGTCGTGGAAGCCTTGGTCCGTTACCCTGTATTCGATGTGGGGTTGGGGTCAGGGGAAAATCGCAGTTATGTTTCAGGTGTGGCGGCAAACGATACAGGGAACTAAAACGCTATTATGATAAAAGAATAAAAAATGGATTTTCAATCAGGAATTCTGACCCTGACTGTGTGCCTGACAAGGATAAAATCATAAGAACTCCTCAAGACTACATTGAAAGATTCTCCAGTGATGTTATTAATGAATTAGACAAACAATAGTTAGTATACAAATGAACCAAGAATTCAGACCACATCCCTTGATTACAAATTATGAGGCATCCAGTGATGGTGTTGTAAGAAACCGTAGACTAAAGAAATCAGTTGGTGCTGTGACTAATCAAGGGTATTTGATGTTTAGCGCTGGAAAGAAGAAATATCACAATCATCGTTTCGTGTATGAATGTTTCAATGGATTGATCAAAGATGGTTTTGTTATCGATCACATTGATTCTAATCCAAAGAATAATTCCTTATCAAATTTAGAAGCTGTTACAAAGAGTGAGAATTTGAAACGAGGAAGGACTGGCACTTGCAAAACGGTTGGGAAGAGACCTGTGAAATCTTTTAATACAACAACTAACGCAGAAAAAATATTTCAATCATTATATGAAGCCGGCAAGTATTTCAATATTTGTAGAGCCTCGGTACAAAAGGTTGCAGAGGGGATTTATCTATCGGCCATTTCAAAAGAGACAGAACAAAAAATTCGATTTTCGTATGTCTAATAACACCAAGGGAGACAACTCTTAAATATAACCAATGGATATAACCAAGGGAGTTATCTCCCTTAGATTGTGATTCAGCGGCTGGGCTATAATTAATTAGAAAAGAAATCAAATATAAAATGTTTTCAAACAATTATATTCTTTTTTTTTTAGTGTTTAAGTCAAATATTCGGTCTTACTTAAATACTGTGAAACAGCATTAATAAGTAATTCAAGAAAATTAAATAACACACCTTGTGGATTGCTGTATTAAGTCACCTTATATACTCTCTCCCTTAGATTGTGTTGACTTGTTTTATGGGTTATCTCCCCTTAAATTGTGATGCTGCGGCGGGGTATTGTTTTGTAAGAAAAGAAATCAAATATAAAATGTTTTCAAACGATTATATTCTTTTTTCTAGTGTTTAATGCAAATATTCAGTCTCATTTAAATACTGTGAAACAGCATGAATAAGTAATTCAAGATAATAAAATAACACACCCTGTGGATTGCTGTATTAAGTCACCTTATATACTCTCTCCCTTAGATTATGTCAACTTGTTTTATGGGTTATCTCCCCTTAAATTGTGATTCAGCGGCGGGTATAATAAATTAGAAAAGAAATCAAATATAAAATGTTTTCAAACGATTATATTCTTATTTTTTAGTGCTTTATGCAAATATTCTGTCTCATTTAAATACTGTGAAGAACCATTAACAAGTAATTCAAGAAAATAAAATAACACACCCTGTGGATTGACGCTGCTGTATTAGTCACCTTATATACTAAATGAAAGGTTTAAAGCTGGGGCTTTCAAAGGCCAATCCGACCAGTCAAAAATAACCCACGCCATTGACACGTGTGCGTGGTTGACTTTTCTCAATCATGCAACCGGGTTTAATTTCATGGGTTGCTTTTGATTGGTCGGATGGCCGTAGAAAATCCGCCCCGTCGTTTCATGTTTGTGCTGTCTAGTGCCGTCCCATCATCATTACATCATCATTGAATTATAATCCATCCTTAATTAAGTTAATTAAGTATATGTATACCTACAATCTGCCACACACACTCGAGTGGAGATATATACGGTATTGTACTGTCCTTAATTAAGTATATGTATACCTACAATCTGCCACACACACTCGAGTGGAGATATATACGGTATTTGTACTGTCCTTAATTAAGTTAATTAAGTATATGTTGTGACGTCACCCCCAAGCATATCTTCTGGGCGGTCTAAGATGGCGTTTGCCACGTTAGGCCTCCCTTCCGGAGATGTATGTTTCGGGTTTCCTTTGGGCTTACTTGGATGTGAAGGCAACCAAGGAGTTCCAAAGATGTGTTGTCGTATATATGTAACCTCTAGGTCATTTTCACGTAAACATACCCTCTTGTGATTCTAACCCGTTATTTGACGAGTTAGATTCACTCTTAGGGGAATATGTTTCCGGTGAATGTAAATATAAATGACCTAAAATAAATAACATCCGTGGATGTAATTAGCTCTCCGTCACATTTGGGTAGCCCCGTATGGTGTTCAAAAATGAATTACCGGCCAAAAAAAGGTTCGTGGATGCACATTGGGTAACCCCACAGGATAGTTCAGAATGAATTATCGGCTAAAAGAAACGGTCATAGGGTCATATCTCAAAGAGCAAAAAAAAAAAGAAAACAAAGGACCCTATGAAAGACACAAAGGCCTAATAAGGGACTCAATGAATGCAAATAGAACCACAGTGGCCTATCAAGGGGGCCAAATGACTGACAACCGCTCATCATGGTTGTTATTTATTTTTGTCTGCATTTATATTTATATATACAGAATTATTTTTGAAAAATACATTTATATATACAGAATTATTTTTAAAAAATATATTTATATTTATATACAGACTGAATTCTGAAAAATATATTTATATACAGACTGAATTCTGAAAATATTAACGGCTCTTTTATTTTTGAAAAATGAATTAGAAATATGTATTATCATATATGAATTCTGAAAATATGAATAGCATTATAGTTGAAATTGCAAAATTGAAAAGCCAGGATATTAGATTGTCAGATGGGTTAAATCCTGATCAAATCAAGTCGGATTTTCAGGATATAGAATACGGAGTTAGCACTAACAAGTATATGCTACCAAAGAAATATGCACTCATCAAAAAAATTCAGAATTCTATTCGGGACTCTCTTGCATTTTCCAGTGAAGTAGGTGTGTTTGTTCCGTTGTATACTATCGTGGAAGGAATACGAAAAGAATTGGGTAACGAATATGAATTGAAAAAGGAAGTTAATTCTAAAATTAGAAACCTACGAGCGTTAATTCAAGAAAATGAACAATTTTGATTGCCCGACCCTCAAAAGATTTTGTCATACCGTAAAATCTCTCAATTTTCATTTTTTTAGCATTTTTTGATTGAATCAGTGAAAATATTTCACACTGCGAAAATAAATTTTAAGAACTTTTCCCTATGGAAAATCCAATGCAAAATCGACTACTTGACCCTACGAGGTTTTTTACCAAAAATCAATGAAAAATGACAAAAAATCACTGAAAACAGGCAAAAATTGATGAAAAATGGCTAAAACTCATCAAAAATGAGTTTTAACAGCTTTTCCCTATGGAAAATCCCATGTAAAATCGACTACTTGACTGTAAAAATCTCAAAGGAAAACCACCAAAATGGCACAAAATGGCACCAAAACTGTCAAAAACAGGCAAAATCACTGCAATAAAAAAATTAAAATATTTCACAGCAATAAAAATTCTATGAGAAAAACATTTGTTATTGTTAGTTGCAGCAATTATGATTTTGAAATGGAAAATCGACTACTTTACCCTACGGGTTTTTTTTTTAATCAAAAATCAATGAAAACAGACAAAAATCAATGAAAATCAATGAAAATTGGTCAAAAATGAATCCTAACAGCTTTTCCTTATGGAAAATCCCATGCAAAATTGACTACTTTACTCGACTGAAATTATTGGTGATTTTTGGTTGTTTTTGTCATTTTTTGGCATTTATTGACTGAAATTATCGATTTTTTGGTCAAAAATCATCAAAAATGAATCCTAACAGCTTTTCCCTATTGAAAATCCCATGTAAAATCGACTACTTGACTGTAAAATCTCAAAGAGATTACCACCAAAACTGTCAATAAATCAATGAAAAACCACCAAAAATCAATGAAAAACCACCAAAACAGTGAATATTTCACAGCAATAAAAATAAAAATATTTCACAGCAATAAAAAATTGGACCGTTAAGGGAAGGAATCATCGATGGGGGAAATTGTTTTGCAATTGAAAAATGATTTCTGATTTCAAATAATGGTCAATGAAGCATTAACGACCCGATTGGCTCGTGAACGATTAGATGCAATTAAGAAATTTATACCAATTCGCGACTCTGTCAGGAATAAACTGCAACAACGACAGAGTCTTCAGACTGATTTTGCTGAGGGATCTGAAGAGTTGTTTAAACCAATAACTACAACAACGAAACAGATAGTGTCAACAATCTCTGAAGAAGGAAAGACTTTTCTCCCTGTGTTAGAAAAAATAGCAAAAAGAACTAAACAAACAAAAAAATCATTAAAAACACTTCCTCAGGATATATCAACCGCTTCAGAACGAAAATTTGAAGGATTTCAGGAAGAACTAGTTAGTGGACAACTACCTATATCAATTATATTTACCGATAGCGCTAAAAAACGAATTCTCAAGGAGGATATAGACAATTTAGGTGAATTTGCTGCTAACAGCTATGATTCACAAGAGAAGTTTTTCAAGGACAATTATACGAATTATAGAATGTCACATAATGAATGGGCTGATATAGTGTATGAAATAAATACTGGGAATTTAGATAGAAGGATGAAGGAATACAGAGACTTCAAGAGAAAATTTCAACTCCATTTAAGACAGCCATACGATAAGAAGGAATTTTTGGGGAGTGGTCTAGTTAGAAACGTTTGTCCTGATAGTGTTATCAATGATATATCACGATTAGAAGTTCTTGTAGGAGGAAAACGAGCTGGAAATAACTCTCCAGAAATAATTAATGAAGCAGCTGATATCTGTAGACGGTTATTTCAAGGTGGTATCATGGATATCAAAACATATCGAGATTTTATTGGCGAGTTAGCGGAAAGTGGGTATCATAGTGACTGAATTGATTAGATAAATAACAATTGAAAACACTAGTGTTTTTATAATAATGATCATACACTACAATTATGATAAACCAACCCCCGTCTATGTAGTTAATTCACGGTTTCCAGTTTATAGAGCATACTACGGAGATGGTTTAGGTAATACCATTGCAGGGTTATTTACAAGAATGGCCCCAAAAGTGATGCCGTTAGCTAAACAACTAGGAATGAAAGCCATTGATGTTATTCGTGATAAGGGTATTAGTACTGTTGGAGATCTTGCCGGGAAAGCGTTTTCAACTGCGAAGAATAAAATAACATCATTAGTGAGACGAAAAAAGAAACCGGTACCATTGCCATCTACAGTAGAGATGCCTGCAAGTGTTAGTAAAATAATAAATAACGCAGTAGATGAAAAATTAGCATCATTGGTGACTCCAAGTGACCAAAATAACATGATAGCAAACATGATAGCAGGAAGTGGCTTTAAAAAACCACGTAGAAAACGCTAGCGTTTTTCACGATGAAATGGAAAATCCGATTTAGACTCTGATAAATAGAATAAAATGTTCAAAAGGTCACCTGATCCAGCATTTGATATGGATGCCCCAGTGCGTAAAGATGATTCTGTACGCGATTTTCAATTTTATTCTTATCACGCAGTACAACCAGATCTCCGATCACGAATTGAACTTCAAGTTCATGATACCAGTAAATACTTTTTGCCTTGTGAAGCGTTTATTGAAGTAGAAGGAGAACTTGTAACCAATGTTGCAGCTAATACACCATATGACAATAACCCAACTATCAAAGTTGGCTTTGTCAATAACGGTATTATGGCGTTATTTGAAAGCGCTAGATATCTCATTGATGGAAAAGAAATTGAATCCATTGACCGTGAAATTGATGTGGCCACAACAATCATAGGGTTAGCGAGATATTCTGATGATTATACAAGATCAGCTGGTCCATCTATGATGTTTTCTAAGGATATTACTGATCACCCTGAACACAACCAGTATTCTAGAGTCAAGGCAACACATGCTTCTTCAGTTAATCCAGCACCAGCCGGATATGTAAGACCAGCTGGTGATTTTGATGTCATAAATAATATTACTAATTACAACCTAGGATTTGCAACACGTGTAGCAACGTTGCATGGACAGCGTCGACGATTTTCATGTGCGATTCCACTGCATCATATTTTTGGATTCTGTAGAAATGTTAGAAAAGTTATTTATGGAGCTAAACACACAGTAGCGCTTGTACGAAAGGGTACTGATAATGATGCAATATGGCGTGATGCTGGTGTTGCTGATGGTAAAGTCATTTTAACAAAACTATCATTATGGATGCCAGTGTTAACTCCATCAATCACAGACGAACAGCGACTACTATCATTTATGGACCAAGGAGGAAAATCATTGTTGAGTTGGTTATCAGTAACTACGGATACTAAACAAGACAATGTTGATGGTACATTCACATGGCACCTGGCATCAAAACAAAGGGGTTTCAGCTCCACGTCATATATTTATTGCATTACAGAATAATGCGCGAGTTGGTGATCAAGAACGTAGTCATATGATATTTGATCAGTTAGGTGTTAATGAAGTCTCACTGAGAATAAACGGCCAACAGGAACCATCTGAAGATGTGCAACTTGATTACACCACTAACCATATTGCACGTGTCTATCATAACTTACTGTCATTTATGGCACGTGATCAAAATGTGGATACTGGTTTGCAAATATCACAATTGGATTTTAAAAGCCTCTATCCGATTTATTACTTTTCACTGGAACATCTTGATTTAACAAGACAATCTGTCGTTGATATACACTTCAGAGCCCGTGTAACCCGTCCTGGTGGTATTGCTAATTATAGAGCGGTTGCTGTCATTCTCAGTGATAAATCAATGCTACTTGAAGGTGTTGGTGGACGAATGAGATTTATTGATGCACCAGTGGAAAATCTTTGATTGAACCTTTATAGCAATTAGATCAATCTGTATTTATATAATGTCATATAGTAATATCAATGTGTCATTGACACCTGGTCAGTTAAAAAAATTGCAATCAAAATCCGCTAAACAATGTGGAACCACAATAACGCTGAAACCTAATCAAATGAATGGCGGGGCAAATAAATTGTCACTGACAACTCGTCAAGTGAAACATTTCAATGATGCTTTCAAGGATAAAAAAGGAGTTCAGATCACACTCTCTGCGGCTGCTATCAAAAATATGATAAAAACAGGTGGTATATTTCCGTTGTTTGCTGCGTTACCAGCATTGGTTGCGGCAGCAGCCCCAGCAGTCGCAAAAGCGGCCGCATTGGGGGTAGTTGGAGGCTTGGGGACAAAAGCGGTACAGAGCATTGCTGAATCATATGAACCGAAGAAGGGACGAGGGTATAAAAAAAAGGGAAAGGGTCTAAGACTACCAGGAACCCCGTATTCATGGTACAGCGGAAAAGGCCTGAGACTAGGACCGGTTTATTAATTGAGGAACCTATGGTTCCCAAATCTTCGATGGTTCCAATGTCCAATTTTGATTTAATGGATGCTGCTAAAAAACTAGCGATTAAAAATTTCAGAGGTGTTTTTATGAAGGATCAATTACCACATCAACCAAACAAAACTGAAACAGGTATTATTAATCTCGATAACAGCACCGGACCTGGAACTCACTGGGTTGCATACGCTATTGATCCACGTGGGATTGTCTATTTTGATTCATATGGATTAGCCCCGCCAAAAGAGTTTATGCGTTATATAAAAAATTTTCCAATGAAGACTTGGTATTCTACGCTACCAACACAACAAATCAATGACCCACCAATTTGCGGCAGTGAAGTATTAAATGTCCTTAACGCTATTTCAGCATCTAGAAAACCACCACACATTGTCGTAAATGACTACACTAGTAATCGATGGCAACGACGGAGTCGTCAAAAACAATTTTAGAGAGAGGTGTATAAAATATCATGATTGATATTTGGGGGAGATCTTTGAAACCCAAACCCGATGACACTGCAACCCCTGATTCTATCAAGGATATAAAAAAAATAATTGAAGATGAAATCGCTGAGACGTTAAATTTAGTAAATGTTGACCCGAACGAAATAGTTGTATTTCAAGACAAACAGGGTAAATTGAAAAGCAGTAATGTATCGTTGGATGATATTTTAGTTAAACAACGAAACGCAATCGAGGATACTATCGTGTTATTTTCCGATCAGGGTAAACTCAAACCAGGTGTACACTTCTCGACGATTACAGATAGATTCACTGAATACAATAAAGAATTTGAAGATCATTTGAAAAATTATACTCAATTTCGTAGAAATGTCATTCATAAGTTCTTTGGGTCTCCAATGGTAGTTACACCATCTATCGCTGAAATTAAAACGTTTATTGATGAGACGAAAATCTTCACCGAGGCCATCAAAAATGATTTTTCGAGGATGGTAACAGTTATTGAAAAAACAAAAATTCCTCATGAGAAAACCATCAATGTAGTATACACTATCCAACACGGATCATTTGCCTGGACACCTACAAATAACAAATTAGATATCACTGCAACCGTTAAAGGTATTTATCGATTGACACTAGTAACACCATTGACTCAATTTAATATTTCATCGTCAAGTTCATCCGGGGTCAATAATACGATTTCAACGATCATCGACAAGAATACAACTGAAAAGTTCACAATCACATCTACTGATAAAAATTTGGTTAGGGTTTCAACAACGTGGTATGTGGAATTCGTAGCGGATTTAAGTTGAAAATTGCAAAGCAATTTCACTAACGGTTTCAATTGAAAACGCTAGCGTATTTAAAATAAAAATGATTTCATCATCGCAATATCGTTATGATCAGGTCAGAGAATTTCAAACTAGACTCAAAACCCTGTCTGAGGAGTATGCAATGAAAATTACAAAATATCGCAGGAGAATTACCGCAATTGATGTTACCGTGTACGCTGTGAGTGGTGTAATCACCGGAGCAGGTATTATACTGTCTTCAGTGACAATGATAGCCCCGATAGCTGTTCCAATTTGCATTTCTGCGGCAACAACAATCGCGGGAATAATTTCAATAATCACAAAAAAAAATATCATCATGCAGCCAACGAAAACTACAAGACTACATAATTCAATTTCATGTTGTGTCCACTGCATGCTCGCAATTATCCTCAATGATATCGTCATCTCTCGATGATACAATTATATCAGAGAGTGAGTTTTCAGCGATGGTAGATATATATGATTCTGCGATGTCAAAATTAGAAATACATCATAAATATAATAACAATGACAACACAGATGGAATTACTTCAACAAATAGTGGAGAACACAAACCCAGTACAAACCAGCATGATCTCAATAACATCAACGAGTCCAGAATTCAGTGTGAATTTCCCCTCTCCGGTCCCAGTGAAGGAGATAGCGCTAGCAAAATTACGAGTGTATCACAGCTGGCCAAATATTAGGTCAAAATCATTTGGTGGTCAACAACCGAATAATTCACTGGTATTTGCAAATAAGAATAAAGACGACGGTACCCCAGACTGGAACGTTGTTTCCATACCAACCGGATCATACCAAATTGAACAAATCAATGCTGAATTGCAACGTAGAATAAAATCGATTACTGGAAAAGAATCAAAAATAGCTATAACAGTTCATGAGCCAACACTGTCATCTGCCATTGAAATAAGCACAGAAGGATACGTCGTAGATATCTATCAAAGCTCAATAAGAACAGTGTTAGGTTGGCCTGAATTACCACCAAGGGGAAAAACCTTTGATTTACCACCTGAACCACAAAAAACTGATTATATCACAGACAGGATAAAATCTGATAATCCAGTAAAAAGCTATAGCGATTATGATAAATTAAATTTTCTCACCGAATCGGTAGATCCTTCCACTAAAAGAAAATCCTACTTAATTCGACAGCAAGATACCGCTGAAAATTTCACAGCGTTCAATAATGATTTTTCATTGTTGTTGCCATCTCTTAAATCCGGTACTCTCACCCGAGATGAATTTATCAGCGTTGTAGAAACATGTAACAAAATCATCAATGATATGGAAACATTTCATTCACAAATTATTCAAGAGATATTAGGTGACGATAATCCTAAAAAAATAGCAGAATTTGCAATATCAGGATATAACGTACCAGAACTAAAAAGACTTCTCAGTGATGCCATCGATGTTGGTTTTAAAATAATTCATGATACGTGGAAAAAAACATCATCACCGGAAATAAAAATCCTCAAACACAATAATGATCCAGATGGTGGTGGCAGGCATATCGCTCCGTTCAACGTGAATATTTCATCGGTGATTGCGCTCAATTTAGTATGTGATGTTATCGAAGGAAGCTATCAAATAAATTTAGAACGATCAAATCAAGCTCAGCAAGGATATATTTTGTATTCATTTGCACCAACAGCTCCTCCAGGATTTTTAATTATTGAGGATCCAACTAATCCAGTCTATATGCGATGTCATAATAATTCATTAACCAGAATTAATTTCAAACTCACTGACCAGTCCAATAATCTGATTGATTTACAATGTGAGGTGTTAGCGATTAGTCTGTTTGTAAAGTCCTAAGGACTTTCATCCTGAAAGGATTTTCATCCTAGGACCGGACTGGATAAACTATTCGGTTGAAGTAGCAGCAGAGAGGGTAAATCGGATGATTTTCACCGTAAACCATCAGCAGCAGAGGGGGTGAGTCACAACATCATTGTGACATTTATGATTAATCAACGAAAACGCGAATACAATATCACCTGCGAATCCCATGTTTTCAGACAACAATCACTAAGGGTCTATTTGTCATTTTTTTTTCTAGTTAAAAACATGAGATTTCGCGAGAAGGGTCTAGTGCCATTTTGGAAGGCATAATCAAAAAAAGTCAAAAAAGGTTGTCCGATTCACCCCCTCTGCTGCTGTTCAACACAAAATAATTTCACAATATCATTCAGGTTTTTCACTAGGTGATTTTACAACACATCAGATAACAGACATCCACATAACAATTTGTTCTGTACTAGACCAAGGAAGGGAGATTACCAAATTTACCATATATGTTGGGACACCGTATTTGTTGTGACACAATAAATTCATTTTTTAAGTATTTTTTTTTTGCACTAATTGATCTGGGACATCAGTTTTCCTAGAAGAAAGTTGTGGGATTAAAATAACCGAGGATGAAATGTATACTGTCTAAGTAGGTTTAAATCCCTAGAAAGCATGTGGCCTTGACTTAATGCAACATAAACTGCTGCAAAAATTGCAAAAATTCCAGACCATTGGAAACTAGAAAATGTAGTGCCTGTGCATAAGATAGGTTCTAAAATCCCTGTGTCAAACTGTTGTCCTATACCTTTACTATGTACTTTACCTAGAACTTCTGAGAATTGCATATACAAATACTTAAAAATTACATTGTTCAACACAAAATAATTTCACAAATTCATTCAGGCTTTTCACTAGGTGATTTGACAACACATCAGATAACAGACATCCACAATACAATTTGTTCTGTACTAGAGCAAGGAAGGGAGATTACCTACTTTACCGTATATATTGGGACACCATTTTTGTTGGGACACAATAAATTACTTTGTAAAGTAATTTTTTGTGCACTATATGATCTGGGACACATCAGTTTTTCTAGAAGAAAGGTGTGGGACACTTTTTTAATGAAATGCACTCCAACTAAAATTTTATTTTAAAAATAGAAAACTGTGTACTTGAGATAAAACTCTTTTATCCACTGCAGCAGCATCTTGTCAACACAATCCTTCTCCTGCACACATTGTGCTTTCTCATACCGTGAAAAATTGTTAGAGGAAACACAACACCTGAAGCAGAAACAGCAAGGAATAAAGTTAGATTTTTTCAAATCTGCACCAGTCTAATTTTCAACTTTTGATCCCCATCTTATTATCAGTCCGTCCAGGAATATGATCATAGAAAACTAGAATTTCATCCATATTAATGATCATATTGTTAGCGAAATCATCTGCTTCTCTTCTGGCCTTCACATAATCATCACATGATTTTATTTTCTCCAAATCTTCTGGGCAACGCTGGGTCATCAATGTCTGTGCACAAAGCACTATATGTTGTCACTTTAAAAATTGTTCGATTCTTACATTTCAATAATTGCCATGAATACCGGTGAAAAGGAACCAAAGTTAGCTTCTATATTTCGGCCGTCTTTGTATATTAGCACCCAAAAAAAATCAGCATACTTCAAAGAATCATATTTGGCTTCTGAGGTCAGCATGCTTTGCTATAAAATAACCTTTGTTTTGATATCCTTTAAAAAACATGGCTTCAGAGTATCCAAAGTCGGCTTTCAAGGTCGGCTTGCTGTCTATTATAAAAGAACCTTTGTCTTTGATGTCGTGTCGGTAAGTTGAAAGAAGGACTTTACTGCTCGCTGCCAGTTGTGTTTATTCACTACCCAGGCTTCTATGTGCTTGGCATCTGTAGTTATAATTAATACAAAGGAGCATTGATGTCTGTGGATAAATAGTAATGATACTTTTGTAACCCATGCTGGTGAAAAGATTGTCACTTACACTCAAGTGAATGTGTTTTCAAATAATGATTTTTATTTGGGAGACACTGTCATACAGTAGACCTGGATATAATTCAATCTTGATTATTTTGCACCTAACAAAGTGTCATGCGTGAATGACAGTTGTCTTCAAGATATCAGTTGATTATTTCCCTCTTGTTTGCGATTTTGCTGGATCCAGTTTTCAATCAGATAACATATTCAAACCTCTGAGAACAACCAAAAACAATTTGTTTCTTAATGTTCATGTCAATGAACAATGTAGCGTGTGTTATCGGACATAACCGATGTTTGCGATTTGGCTGGATCCAGTTTTCAATCAGATAACATATTCAAATCTCTGAGCACAACCAAACAATTTGTTTCTCAATGTTCATGTCAATGAACAATATAGCGTGTGTTTTCGGACATAAGCTGTATACGCTACAATATGGAAGCCTATGCTTCATATAGGGATTTCATGTTGAAAGAAAAATGAAAAAATGATAACAATACATGGTTAGTTTCTTTATTTATCAAATAAGTGTTTTATCTGTTTTATTGCAATGTGCATTGAGGAGAAGCACAAATGTAATAAAAAATTATTTCATTTCTTAAGTCTTGCGACATATGACGTAGGTGAAAAAAGTTTCACCGTAAGTTCTGGGAGAGGAAATTTTTTATTTATTTTCTTGTGTCCCAATATATACAGTAAATACGGTAGTACAGTTTTCTTCAATATATGCAAGGCTTTCAAAAGAGTTTGGCACAATGTCTTGGTCTCAAAAGTATCAAGTATTAGTTTTCATGGAAATCTGTTATTATGGTTTATTATGGTTTGAAAGTTATTTACTATCAAGAAAACAATGAGTTATAATAAATTCTAATTCTTCAGATGTTTGATGCATCAATGCTGGAGTCCCCTGGGGGCCCATTTTAGAACCACTATAATTTGTAACTTTCATCAAAGATATTGTGGAGAATACAGAACCATTAATCAGACAATTTGCTGATGATACAGCATTATCTATAATTGTTGATTACCAGATCACAGCTGGTAAAATCTTAAAACAGTGATATTTAAAAGATATATGAATGGTCCAGATGTTGGCTAGGTAGGTTTAATCCAGATAAGATTGAATCAATGTTAATAAATCAAAAATGGAACCAGAACCACCATCCTATATTATTCATGATGGCCAAAACAAATCTACATGAGGTTACTCAGCACAAATATCTGTATTATATGATCCAGTGCCGATCACATTTGGGACAACTGTAAAATGTATGATAAAGATTTCTAGAAAAAATATGGAGGCTGTGAGAATAATATTGGATGCAACAAAAAGTGCATCTTCTTCACAACTGTACCATGAAACTAGCTGGGAAGGCCCAAACTCTCACTGCTACGAGCTAAACTGTTTCAATCATTTAACATTTACCACAGATTACCTCTCAAATATCTTTGAGACTTGATTCAACCATTATTTATAAAACAGGACACCTACTCCATTTGATCTTAAAATGATCTTCAACACTCCCAATGTGTGGAACAACCTTGTTCTACAAGTCATTTCTACCTTCTATGATTCAAATATGGAACGTATTACCCGCTGAAATGAGAAACAACCCTTCATTACATGTATGTGTGGATGTGTGATTTAGATTTTTAATGTAGCCTAGACATATACAGTAGCATCATGTCCTGCCCAGTCACATTATCCTGACACCAGACTGACCAATTCTAAAAATAACCTCTTAATGTTTAGAGACATGTGAGGCAGCTGCAAGTACCAATTTTATAAGTCTTTGGCATGACTTGGCTGGGATTCAGACCCCCAACCTCCTACATCTGAAGCAGATGCTCTAACCACTTAGGCCCCCAAAGCAGTCCTCCTCATCACATAATTTCAATGCAAAATTTTTGAATCACAATTAGTTCTTTTATTCATTGTTATGCTTTGCATGTAAGTGTATGCATATTTTCTATAAAACTGTTGGTACTGGCATTGAGATCAATGCCGTTATATTTTCTTTCTTGTTACCTTTGGGAGACAGTGCTAATAAGTTTATGCTTTCTACTGAATCACCCAAATCATGATTGTAATTGCATTTGACAAAGTTTTTCAACTAAATATGGTTAAAATAAAAATTGCTTTGAACCTGCCATGGCATTTAGTTCCATATCAGTGGACCAGTGTAATAAAAATTATTTTTTCAAACAATTCCTACTTTGGTTTTGGTATAATGTAATTTCTATTGTTTTAAGAGACTTCAACTTTGGAGCACTATCAGCATCTTTTTAGTGGAAGATACCTTCAATTAGAATTCAATTGCTTTCAAGGTATATTATACATAACTTTGTCATTTTTCAAGAATATTATTATACTGTCAACATTTTTACACACATCCTGAAAATTGTCTAATAAATGGAAGCAAACATATAATTTAATTCTAGATCAATTAATAACTGATATAACATTAAATTATCTGCCTTCATTTGGAGTCTGACAAGTTGTCTTATCTTTGAATTAGAGGTATTAATCAAAATTACATTACAATAGTTCAACATGGTTAAATTCTAACTGCATACATGCCAACCCCTGGTGAGGGTTAGGGTTTAGTTAGGGTTAGGGTTAGGGTGTAATCCAAGTGGACAAAAAGAGTAACCCAAGCAAAAAAATAGTAATTCACATATAACATGATACAAATTCAATGAGCATATGTACAAAATGATTTATTTATCCCTCTGGACTTTTAACATCAATTACTGTTTCAAGTTTTCATATATAACACTTTGAGTTTTAAAAAGCAACAGACTTTCATATTGCATTTCAAAACACTTTGTACCAGCTGAGACTAGGAATGTTTTGCACACCTGCTGAACACTTAGTTCCAGGTTACTGAACCTGGATCTGAATTCAGTTTTATTTTTGTTAACAATACTGAACAATCTCTCACAACATTATAATGGTAAAGCACCAATATTCCTTTCATAACTTGACAAAAAGAGGAAATTTATATCTTCCAGTTATTGGGTCTTTTAACATGGAAATAATGTGCCATTGCACATCAACTCTGTCTGTATGAAGTATATTTCAAGGTAGAATACCAACTTGATACTTCAGGAGTTCTTCTTATTTATCAGCAGCCTTTCCTGCAGCAAGGTTCATCAAATGACATAGACAACCTGATATGTACACTGATGGAGACAACTTTCAAAATATAGAATGCAACTCCTTTATGAATTCCAGTCATCACTTATGCATTATCAGCTGAAAACCCCATACAGTTCTGCCAACTTATATTTAGTCAAATCATTATCATGCAAATCAAAAATGTTTTCTCCAGTGGAATCTACTGTTAATTCTGGTAATGAAAGAAGAGCATGGTGACTTTGATCTTTTCCCTGTCAAAGTATCTTACACAGACTGAGTACAACTTTTTGTCATTATAATCACTACCCCTGTATGTGGCAATACTAAATGACCCAATGTTCATGCCTTCTGTAATTTTAAGTGAAGTATTTTCTTCTAAACAATATTAGATGTTTTTGTTCTTGCACATGCACATATTCTCCAATTTTGGAATCAGTAAAAAATGTAATACTACACCTGCAATGGGTGTGTCGCTGCCCTAGAATGGAACGCTGTATTATGTAATTTATGTAATCATCTTTGAATCGGTTTTTCGTCTTTTTCTAATCCAGCTGTGAAATTATTTGTAAAACATTTTTGTTCTAACACACGCATTGACTATAATAAATCTGATGATGTTTAGTCCCAAACACCAACAGACTGTTTCTGTACCAGGTATGAATTGAAACAAAGAATCTGAGAGCAAAATTAAAAATTTTAAAAAACAGTCAGTTTTCTCCAATTAAGCCATAAAGCTGCTATAAATAGAAGCCAAGGGTCATAAGTTTGAAAGTGAAACCAGTATGTTTCTTGGTAATAAGGCAGCTGCAATAAATAGAACATAATACTGTCAGGAAAGTGCATGCAAGTCGCCAGACAAGGGTACTCTTGTGTCATAGTTACGTAGAAGCCGTCTTGTCTAGAATACAGTCTGTGGGATTAATGGGATGTTAATAAAAATGAGAAAACAAATTAATTTTTTCGGGTGGGGGATATACTTAAAACTCGTAATCCAAATACATTTACGCATAAGGCGTAATTTAGTGAAAAAAAGCGTAATAATTATGCCAAAAGTGTAATGGTTGGCATGTATGTAACTGGCATAAATGGCTTAAGGTTATGGGAAAAGGGATGCAACAAATTTTTTTTTCACCTGATGATGTGATCATAACCTGCAAAATTATGAGCAAGTACTCATTGCTGGATCTGAAATTGCACTTTCAACCCTACTGATACAAAAGTTTGTGATCCCTCACACTGGTGTACATAGAGGAGCCACACACATGCAAACCGCAGTTGCAAATTTAGCCCTACAAAATGTGCTTCAAAACATGTGCGGTTATGATGGTCACTTACCTGATTTATCGGTCTATAAGTTCATACTTTTTGACCAGAAAGTCTTAGCTTTCTCTCATAATCTGACTCGACTAATACATGGATTATGTCATTCAAATCACTTTATTGCATGTTCATGTAATTTTCTGTATGTAAAAAAAAATTCTCCAAATGTATGTGTAAATAATTATCTTTCTGTGGAAGAGACTGTATACAAAACAACATAGGACCCTGCCTAGAGAGGCCTACATGATCATCAAGAGATTGTATACAAAACAACATAGGACCTGGCCTAGAGAGGCCTACATGGTTATCAAGAGATTGTATACAAAACAACATAGGACCCAGTCTAGAGAAGCCTACATGATCATCAAGAGATTGTATACAAAACAACATAAGACCTATGCCTAGAGAGGCCTACATGATCATCAAGAGATTGTATATAAAACAACATAGGACCTGGCCTAGAGAGGCCTACATGATCATCAAGAGATTGTATACAAAACAAAGTAGGACCTGGCCTAGAGAGGCCTACATGATCATCAAGAGATTGTATAAAATACAACATAGGACCCAGCCTAGAGAGGCCTACATGATCATCAAGAGATTGTATACAAAACAACATAGGACCCAGCCTAGAGAGGCCTACATGATCATCAAGAGATTGCATACAAAACAACATAGGACCCAGCCGAGAGGCCTACATGATCATCAAGAGATTGCATACAAAACAACATAGGACCTGGCCTAGAGAGGCCTACATGGTTATCAAGAGATTGTATACAAAACAACATAGGACCCAGTCTAGAGAAGCCTACATGATCATCAAGAGATTGTATACAAAACAACATAAGACCTATGCCTAGAGAGGCCTACATGATCATCAAGAGATTGTATATAAAACAACATAGGACCTGGCCTAGAGAGGCCTACATGATCATCAAGAGATTGTATACAAAACAAAGTAGGACCTGGCCTAGAGAGGCCTACATGATCATCAAGAGATTGTATAAAATACAACATAGGACCCAGCCTAGAGAGGCCTACATGATCATCAAGAGATTGTATACAAAACAACATAGGACCCAGCCTAGAGAGGCCTACATGATCATCAAGAGATTGCATACAAAACAACATAGGACCCAGCCTAGAGAGACCTGCATGATCATCAAGAGATTGCATACAAAACAACATAGGACCCGGCCTAGAGAGGCCTACATGATCATCAAGAGATTGCATACAAAACAACATAGGACCTGGCCTAGAGAGGCCTATATTATCATCAAGAGATTGTATACAAAACAACACAGGACATGGCCTAAAGAGGCCTACATGATCATTAAGAGGTTACATACAAAACAACATAGGACCGGGCCTATAGAGGCCTACATGATCATCGGTACTAAATTCACTTACATCAGATGTAATGAGCTAAAGCAGCATATACTAGTAATATACTTGTGTACATTTAATTACATACATATGTGTTAGAATAGACAAGCTAGAAAATTTAAAACCTTGACAATGACACATTTCATCATATTTTTATTCTTGCATCCTCGCAATCAAATAAAACGTGTCCAGATATGGGAGAGATAGAGGTTTCAGGATGATGTAATTACTATTTAATTTAATTTTGCTGTTTTCTCTCTTTGAAAAAAGCCCAATCTAAACAGAGATAGTAAAGTACAAAATTGCATGAAGACAGGTTGCTTCCTCTCCATCTCATATTGGGGCATAGTTTATTTTGATCATGAGGAGCAAGAAGTTTAATGTGATGGAATACATGTTTTCCTCTCTCTCTTCAACACAACTAGAAAAAGCAATTTTTCATCAGTGATGCAATTTTCTTATTGCTGGTAATCTGAAATAGCATACAGTAATACCATTAATCTTCACAATCCTAGCTGTAACTCTGTAAAATTTCAGGTCAGTACCATTAGATGTAGGTAGAAGTACCTAATGCATTTAAAATACTTCTTGTGAAAGAAATTAGGTACCTTCAACTACATTAAATGATGATGACCTTAAAATTTACTGAGTTGCAGATATCATAAAATTTGTGAAAGTGTAGAATGAACTTTAATGAAAAGACAAAACAGAGGTAATCATCTGGCCTTTTCTTTATACTCAGCATCGACTTATATATGGATGAAGGATGAAAACATTACATAATTTGCAAATTCGTCTTATACCCTGCATTCACTTATAGACAGGCAAAAATATGGTAATCAAGCAAAATGTTGTAACTACATCAAATACACCAATAAGTGTCATTCCCAACAATATGGAAATAATAATAATAATAATAATATAACGTTATTTAAAGAGGGTAACACAATTAGCTAAGAACTAATCTACCTTGAGGCCATCATACAAAGGAATTTATTTATTTTAGCTGCATCTCTGAAGCCACTGGATATATTGGGTTTGGAAGAAGGAAATAGAGGGGGCATTTCTAATCTCAACTGGAATACTATTCCAGAGCAAGGTTCCAGAATATTGGAAACTTTTAAAAAATAATTCCTTATTTGGTTTGGGGATTTTATACTGTTTGGTAGACATGGATCGCAGGTGGGGAGTATTACCAGGTAGCCTATACTGAAATAGTGATTGTAAATATTCAGGAACACTATTATTGGATATCCTGTACATTAATTTGGCTTTTCTTAAACAGATTCGGTCTTTAATAGGTAATATTTTAAACTTACCAGCTCAAATTTCCTTGCTTTCTTTCTGGATTGATATTAGCCCAAATGTTCTGTTTTGAAGATGTGCCAGCTTTGCTATGTTTTTATCATTTGAATTACCCCATATTGTATTACAGTAGTCTAAATAGGGTTGTACGTAACTGTTATCAAATAGTTTTCTGTGCCGTTCCGAGAGAAAATATCTTATTCCTCTGAGAAGCCATAAACTTGAATTGACTTTTTTTACTGATATGTTTGATATGCTCAGTCCATGATAGGTAATTATCTACCAAAAAACACCAAGTAGTCTATCATGTCAGACCATTTGCAAATTTTTATCCTTCCATGTCAGACATAGTTCATCACTATCAAGATTTGTCCTTTTCTGCCATGTTGAGATAAGTAATATTTTAGTTTTACCAGTATTTACCACCATGCCATTGCATGTGCACCAGTTTTCCAGTTTGTTTAGGGCATTCTGTAAAGAAATTTTGAGTTCATGCTTTGTGTTTTGGATGTTGGACAATGTTGTGTCATCTGCATAGAGATCTGTGGATGATATCGAGTCTCCTAGTAAAAGTGGTAGGTCATTAATAAATAAAGTAAATAGTAATGGACCTAGAATTGAGCCTTGTAGTACTCCATATCTAATTGTTCCAGGCTCAGACAGAACATTGTTTATATAAACATGTTGTGTTCTCTAACCTAGGTGTGAAGTAAACTATCTAACTGTGCTTTCATCACACTGATAGATTTTCAGTTTCTTCAAAAGGATTTCATGATCCACCATGTCAAAAGCTTTCCTGAAATCTACAAATACAGATCCTATTATTCTACCTTGGTCAAGTGCTTGAAGCCATTTATCAGTTAGTGAGATCAAGGCAGTCTCACATGAATGTTTCTGTCTAAAGCCTGATTGATTAGGATGTAACAGCAAGTGTTTGGTTAAACATGACATGAATGAGTCATGGACATGTTTTTTCAATAAATTTTGACAGGTTTGGTAGTATTGAGATTGGTCGGTAGTTATCAGCGTTATCCTTATAACCCGATTTGTAAATAGGAGTTACTTTTGCAGTTTTCCATATTTTGGGGACAGATGAGGTTGCAATACTTAAACTGATTATGAATGTTATACTATCTAAAATAGCAGAGTCAGAAGATTTAATGAGTCTTGGACCAATCTTATCAAGTCCTGTAGCTTTCTTGGTATAAAGTTCATGGAGACATTTTTTAACAAAGTTTTTTATCCTGGTGGAATAGAGAAGCATACCTCCTTAGAAATTTTGCTGCTGCAGAACTTTTTCAGTTAATTAAAGTCATTTTCTATCACCGGTTCTTTTAACTTTGAGGTGATGTTGGTGAAAAAATCATTCAAAACATTTGCAATGTCAGTGTCATCAGATACAATGGTGTCATTTACCAGAAGTGAGTGAATTTTATTCTTCTGATCATTGTGTGTTCCTCCAGTGAGTTCATTGAAGACTTTCCAACTGGAGTTTGTGTTGCTCTTTTTGTTTTCAAGCAATGATTGATAATAGGATTTTTTAGCTTTTTTAATCATACTTGTTATTTTATTTCTCCATACTTTATATTGTGCATGGTTTCCCATAGCCTTGAATTGGTCTCGTGTTTTCATAGCATCTAGGATTTCAGTAGTAAGCCAATTAGGTTGGATTTCATTCTTTCAGTGGTGCATGCTTAGAGACTACATCCATAAATAAGTTAATCCATACTCTCAAAGCTTCATCTTTGTCATCCAAATTTTGGATCATATTCCATGGAACTTTATATAGGTCATTGAGAAATTGGTTTTCATTAAATTTTTTGAATGATCTGGAAGTGATCGTTTTGTTTGTATTTTTCTTATTTCTCTTGCATTTAACCTTTCTTGTCAAAAAAGTAGAATAGTGATCACTAAGACCAACATTTGGCACATTAACACAAGCCATATTGTCTGGTAAGTTGGTATAAATGTGATCAATAAGAGTGGCTGATTTTTCTGTTACCCTTGTGGGCTCATTTACCAGCTGGACTAGGCCTAATGATTCAATAAATTCCATCCATTTGTTCTTATTTGAGTATTGAGAATGTCCTTATTTATATCACCAAGTATATGTTTCTTTATCATGTGCAAGTACATTTTACATTTGTTTCAAAAACTTATCATTCCATATTGCTTTGGAGGAAGGTGGCCTATAAATGAAACCAACTGGGAATGATTTTGTATTATTTTGAGAAATTTCCACCCAGATACTCTCAATTTCATGTGACTCCAAGTCAAGTGGCCTTACTGCATTTACATCTTCTCTAATGTATACAACAAGACCTCCCCTTGCTGTCTCTCTGTCCATGCGTAATGGTTTATTGCCGCCTTGACAGTGAAATAGATTATCATTGTGGTTAACATTTAATTTAGTTTTAGTGAGTCCTAAAACATGTATATTATTTTCCTTGGAAGACAACATTAACTTAATCTGGTGTATTTCTCCCATTATACCTTGTACATTTAGTGACCTATGTTAAAACCTTTTGAATTTAGTTTCACATCAATTATATGTATGTCATCATGCAATGGGGTACTCTATGAGATTGTCTCCATACTACTGTTGTCATTCTGACATTCTATTTCTATGTTTAAATGTTCATATATATTAGCATCTTCAAAGTCACACACAGACCCTGAAAAACCATTAACTTTAACATTTACAACAGTGTCCAATGAATAGTTTGAGACAAGAGTCTTACTAGGTACATTTAGATTTGCTGTAAATGAAGCATTGGCATAAAATACATGATATTTCAGCTGGCCCAGGGTCAGTTGCAGTTGACATCAGTTTCTCAAATCCATCCTGGACAAACTTCTCAACAACCTTGTGGTTGGAGACCACGACCTCTGTGCAGATATTTGTTCATATGCCAAGACTTCCCTGCATGATGAAACTTAAGTTCCAGGTTTGGTGCATTCACCTGTGAAGGAATCTATCTGGACAAGTACATGAACAATTGTGGTAAGGTTTTTGAAACTTGGTTGTCACCAACTGGTGCCTTTTATCTGTTACTGACCCATGAAGGCATTTCTACCAATGATTAAGACCATGGCAACAACATCTGGTTCATGTTTAGTTGTCAGACTCTCAATGACTACAGCAATCTGTATTTGTGCACTAACGCGTTGCTTGAATATGTCTTTATGGTATTTTGCAATATTGTCATGCATGCCTATAAGCTTGACCCCATCCATTACTTCTCATCACTGTGAATAACCTGGGATGCACTGCTGTTATAAACCAAATAATTTCCTGCAAATGGGAAACCAGCAACATCAACTTGAATTTGTCAATGGGACCCAGAACTCACTGTGTCACATGCATGGTGACACCCCAACACCTTTTGTATTTTGACTTGTAAAGGCTCGTTCTGCCATGTTAAGCCACAGATGATTTATAATGGGACTTTGCCACCCAATGACATTCATCTACTGTTGTTTTATTCATTACAAACATTTATTCATTACAAACATGAACTGATGCCCTATTTAATTGACATCTCATCACTAAAGCATTGCCTACACTTGAGTATTTACAAACCCATTATGTGCCTGTTAATTTTGTGTGCAATGCCAGTTGACATTTAATGACAAGCACGTACAGCAACCCAATGCGGATCCAGTGTGGATCAGATCAGATTTACCACCAAAGTAGATTTCAGCGAGTTGACTAACCTAGTTGTTGTTGATGTTGACCGAAGCAAGCTTGTGATTCTTCAAGATCAAACTGGAAAACTGCAAACGTCTACCTTGGACATCAACAATGTTATTCTGAAGCTGTGAGCCTCCATCATAAAAAGCTTGACTGAGATCAGAGACTGGCATGTCAGTTGTTTTCACCAAAGATTCCATCAATGCAAATATGTAGTCTTAAGTTAAAAAAATCTAACAAGTAAATGAGTGGAGATCTTGCAATGGAAACAGATGCATGAGCACATCAATAAAACTGATGATGCAAGAAAACAGTATGTGGATGGAAAAATCTCTCAGAAACTGCCTGACTTACCAAAAAATGGCAGGGATGGGATCTATTAGTATTTCATTACTAAGTAATAATAATAATAATAATAATAATGAGGACTTTGTATAGCGCCTAATCTTTTAAAAGCTCTAAGCGCTTTACACCATCAATAATGATATGAATACACTACAGAACAACAAATGACAAAAAACAATGAAATTGGAAAACATAAAAACATGCTGAAAATATATAAGATACAAAACATGATTAGGTTGCTAAGTTTGTCCCTGAAGTCGAAACAGGTGAGTCTTTAGAGCACTCTTAAAAGGGACCACTGTGTCTTTGTGTCTAATTTCAATGGGCAATTCATTCCACGTCGCAAGGCCCTGGTATGCAAATGAACGTTGTCCATATGACTTTGTTTTCACCTTGGAAATAATGAGTATACGATTATCAGAAGAAGAGCATAAGGATCTAGCTGGTATATACACATGGGTGAGGCTGGATAGGTATGTTGGACTGGAGTCTGTCATTGAAATATAGCACAGAGAACAAATTTTGTGTTTGATTCTGTATCAAATTGATAGCCAGTGTAGAGTATAAAGCAGTGGTGAGGTGTGCTCTGATCGAGGTACTCTAAAGGCGATCTGTGCAGCTGTGTTTTGAACTTTTTGAAGTTTCTGGAGTAAATATTGTGATAAACCAGACAGAATTGAGTTACAATAGTCCAGTCTTGAAAGTACTAATGAACACACAAGTGTTTTCGTGGCATCAACAGAAAGATATTTATGAATGGAACTGATGCGTCTCAATTCATGATATGCAGCCCTGCAGATGTCCATGACATGTTGGTGCAATGTGAGATTACTGTCTCGAGTAACACCTAGATTCCATACTGACTGTGAGAATTTAATGTTGGTATTTATTGTCTGAGGTAAAGGATGTGGATGAGGAAGTCTTTGTGTGAACTTCCTGAAACACAGGCCTCAGAAGCATCGCACAATATTAAAAATCAAAGCCACCAAAACATTACGATTTATAAATTTTATTTAAATTGAATCCAAATGGTAAGTCAATGAGAACATTTTCAGTTACATCCTCATTTAGAACAAATGCCCTGGAATGAATTGAAATGGAGGGGATAAATATTGAGAATGAAGTGCTATTAACCATCTTTGTTATGTGCTTTCAAAGACCACTGACCTTGTATAAATGGAAGATGTGATGCTTAAGAAAACCAAGCTTCCCATGATAACAAACACAAAAGTCTTTGCAATTTTCAATTTACATTGATGGCGTTTTGGACCAGCGGGGGGGGTGTGTACCAACATCAATGTTGATTGTGTTCCACTCCTCAATGAATTTCAAAGAGAAATCAACTAGGACCACCCTGATGTACCAAAACCAACCTGAGGCGAACCTCGAATCATTGCATTAGCATGTAAAAATGTGCGGAAGCCACTATAGAGTGTGGAAACATCTGTTACAAGTCTTTGCTCTTAAAATAAGTAACAGAAAACAGTGAGAATCAAAAAGTGTTGCAAAATTCAACAAATAATTTATTTCTTTGGAATACAAAGTGAAAATGTAAAAAAAGGAACTTACTCTACTGTGAATGAGATCCCAAATAATCCTAGAATTGCAGACACAAGTCTTAATAATTAAAGTTCTAAATAAACTTTAGTGAAAATCCAAATAAAGTTCAGCACCAAAGGAACTGACATGCCTTTGGTGGCCTGAATTATGTTGTTGTACCAACAGTCTTTTGTTGAATTATAGTAATATAATTCCAGGTTTGAATTCACTATAAATCCTAGTGAAAGTTTTTAGGACCACTGTATTTCCGGAGAAAAATCACTTAAATTAAATTATTTGAAGAAATAATAAAAAAAACAAATAGATTCTGCTAGATCTTACAGCATGAATGAATAATTTTTCCAGTAACAAGATTAAATGGTGCTCTACTTCATCTCATGTCACAATTAGCATTTTCTAATAACAAAAACTATTACCTAATAGAAAATTTCAATCTGGAAGGTTATAAATGTTTGTATGAAAAAATGTTAGTTATAATTAGAAGGTCTGTTACTAAAATTATAATATAGAACCTGGAATATGTCAGGTATATGAGGGGAATCTCAATAACCTAGACTCAGACCCAAAAAAAAAATGTATACTTCTATCAATAATAATCCTAATATTAAACCAACATACATTGATAATATTTTAGCAATATATTAGTTGCTTACAGATTGCAATTTTAAAAAATCAATAATTTAGGTCAAGTAGAAAATAAATAAGTCCAGCTTACATTGTTACATTACAATAGCATATAATGAAACAAAAATATAAAAAGCTGACTAAGAAGCAATGCAAATTAAATATACATAACACATCAAAGGATTGTTTCTGCAATGATGAAATGGAAATCACTAATAAACCCACCATAATAAAATTATCCATCAGGAGACACAAATCAAAGGAATAATCCATGTTGTTTTAGCTGAATGAGGTGCCAAGTCCCTAGTATACACAATCACAGGAAATGTAAATATCTGGGAAGATATTTTTTATGATTGTATGGCACTTGTACCAGTGAAGAAAAATGCTTGGTTGGAATTGCATGTGCCTGTTGCACCTGAAAATGGATGACCTTTTGGGGAATTAGGGGACATTCATTTAGTATGTACGCATGGAGGGGGTAAAACAAATGCATACTTGTGCATATGGAGGGGTCTACTGATAATGTACATACACATAAAAAACAGGGCAGGGGTGAAACCTAGAAAATAATTTGTCTAATACATAACCTGGTCGACTGGGTTCAGTCAGCATTTGAATTTTAACAGACACTAGACAAACTTTTTAAAGTTAAGCTGCTTATTTTTTAGATGCAGCCAGACATTCAACATTGGTGGAATATTATTTATCCTTGATCATTTCTGCATGGATTAAATACAGGCCGTTCTATAGAATTGGGGGGGGGGGGGGAGGAGTCCGTCAAGCGTACATATGCAGGTGGGGTGTGTGTAAAAAAGTATGCATGTGTACAAGGAGGGGGGTAGGAGTCAAGCTTTGCCAGATTTTAGCGTATGTACTTAATGGATGGCCCTTTATACTCCATTAATATCAATATAAAAACTGTAATTGGCCCTCAACGATACAGATGCAAAAATAAAAATAATAATTGAAGCAGCTGCCAGATCACCAAAATGACTGTTATACTCAAGAAATATAAATCAACATGTTACTGATGATGCAATATATGGACTCGTCACGGTAATAACCATTGGCCTGGGCATGGTGGGAATCACAACTACTGTAACTATCATAGGCATGGCAATTAGATTTGCTGTTGAGGTTATATTGATACCAACTGGTCTGACTGGTGGTGCAGGAAAAATAATGTCATGACAACCAAATCAGACATGATTTTGGTTTTCCATTAAAAAAACTGAAACAAATGTGTAGTGGGATTTGGGGTCCACCCCAAATGGGTCTCAAGGGGCAGCAAAGTTGTTTCTGGTGGACCTTATTATCATAATATGCTGCAAAGTTGTTACTTCATTTTATGAAAAAAATAATTTTAAATTTTTCTTTTTACCAAAACCTATTGCTACTTCAACTTGTTCAGCAGTAATATTAGTGCTGAAGTTATTACATGTGCATGACAGTGTTCACACAGTAATTCACTCATAATAATGTGCATATTTTTGCAGAAAATATTATATTACACTTTTCTCTTTAAAAAAATAAATAAAATAAAACACCCAAATACATCAACTATATAAAAATAATCACATACATTCACTTGTCTTTTCCTCACTAGACATATCTTGTTGATCTTGATATGGCAATCTTGCTCTTTTTGTAGCCGAAACAAATTTTCTTCTTTCAGTTACAATGACCTTGATCTTTGACCTTTTGACCCCAAAATGTAATAAATATCAACCTTACCCCATGTGCAAGTAGTTTGTTCAGGTTTGTTAATTAGAATATTTCTGTGCAGAAACCATTTATCTTTTAGTAACTGTGGCCTTGCCTTTTTGACACCAAAATTTATGGGATTCGTTCTTGTCTCAAGTGCAGTGTTTGGTAACTGTAGATTGTGGAAAAATGGAACTATTGTGCAAAAAATATTTTCTTTCAGTTGCAGCAACCTTAAACTTTCACCTTTTTGCAACTCAAATCAATATCGTTCATCCTTACCTAAAGTGCTCAACTCAACTGTTAATGGCATACCTCAAGGGTAGGTTATGATGACATTCAAAAATTATAACATAAAGTCTGAAGAACATTAATTTGATAATATCACCAAAAGGAAGGTGATTTCATATGTCTTATCTATATATATAGATATATATTAGTATATATATATACTAATGCTGGCAAAACAAAGATCTTTCCTTACCATGCCATCATTCTACTTACATTTTACAAAAAACTGTAATGTCCTATTGGCTTGTGTCCAGATTTGATTGTATGCAGAACAAGTATAGTTGTCTGTATCCTGACAATGGGCAGATTCAATCCTGTACTGACTTTGTAAAACCCCTGACTCAGTCTTAAGAACAGTGTTGGTGCCTTCTTTCTTCCATATTATGGTAGGTAGTGGGTTGCTGTCAACTTGGCATTGGAAAATGGCTGAGGAATTTTCATTGACAGTGTTACTATCCTGCACTGACAGGCTCACTATTTCTGCCCTATCTGAAAGTATTGTTGTACAAATACACTATATGTTACATCAGAATTTTTTTTTTTTGGTTAGTTGACCAAAAAAAAAAAATACACTATATGCATATGTTACATCAGAATAATTCATTAGTAATAACACAAACAATGCATTCTAGAATGTCTCTTGTTTCATGCTACAGCCATTTGCAGTCAGTGAAACTGAGAATAGGTACCTTTCATTAGCACAATAGGTTATAACTCCTAAGCTTCCGACCTTATCACAAAGCCTTCATCAGAGGAATTACTTCTAGAGTGGAGTTAAATGATCAACTAAATGTTGTCCAGAAAATTAAAGATTTGGAAGTCACTGAAGGGAAAAGAATTAGCATCCTCGCTATGATGACCAAACCAACAAATCTTTTTGAAACTGAGTGTGTGACTAAGTTAAAAGGTTGCTGGGCACAGTTATGTGCACATGAATACTGTTTTTGTGTATTGATAAATCTACAGTTGTGAATTTATTTGGAATAAAGATATTGTTTTTGTGTATTGATAAATCTACATTTATTTGGAATAAAGCATAAATTCAATAACAATGTTTCTTGTAATGTCTTTTATTATTAAGCCATAGGTAGTTTAACAAGATGAGCACATGATAAAAAGGTTACTGCATTCGTATTGGAAAATATGAACTCATTTTTTTTTTCTGAAAAATACTGCACTTTGCAAGGATGTGCAGTATATTTCAGAAAAACTTGTTCATATTTTCCAATACAAATGCAGTAACCTATAAGAATTGTCATACTTCCAGGACAGAAAATCAAATTCTTTAGAATAATATAATGTTATATTATTATTAAGTATGTGCTGACAGAAGAGCCTAAGGCCATGGCACAAGTTCAACTACCCTGTTGGACAGCCTAAAATGAAACTTTCTATTTACTTACAATATACACTTATGTTGATTGATGTACTGGATGACCGATCTAAACCAAGAACTTTATTATAGGCTTCACATGTGTAGTTTCCTCCTGATGTCTTATTTTCTACTACCCCGAGAGATAAAGTAGCACCACTGCTGTACGAGGTCCTGTTGTGATACCAGCGATAGTCACATGGGGGATTACAGGTGGCATTGCAGGTAATGTCTTGAGCTCTCTGATGAAGGTTAACAGTAGTTGGAGGATTAGATCCCAGATTAACACTGTCTCCTGGACCATCTGAAAAGAAAGAGATTTGAAGAATAAGCAGGAAATATCCCTCAGGATGATCAAATATACTATTACTGTTAGTCTAAGTAATTAAAATAAATATTGATTATTTTGTCTTAAATTTCAAGGTTAGGGTTAGTTTATCCAAAGTAATATATTGCAACTATTGGCAATGTCTTATATTCATGTATAGGCCAGTGTTCTCCATTTCAAAACATGCATCACCAGTTCCTGTGATGTTTGAAAATGAAAAGTAAATATTGCAATATTTGAAGATAACAAGATAAAAGTCAACTGTGCATGCCAGCAATCAGCTTAAATAATGCTTCAGATCATAACAGTGTATTCCAATACAAGACTTCCTGAGATTGTTCAAATTTAATTAGCTAAAATTTTCATGAGGCATATCTGGTCTTGTAACGCCTTAATGTATGCCAAATGTATTTCCACTTTGCTTAGACACTAAGACTTGAAGGTTTACATCCTCCATTTTGCCCATTATCAGGAGAATGAGGTTCATAACTTCTTTCTGTGACTCTATGTAGTGCTTAAGAGCATAGTTAAAACCAGGGTCCAACAAGAATCCCTTAAAAGATCTGGTGCTGTACAGGGTGAAAAGGATTTTGAGGAATTCATAATCATTTCTTGCTTTTAGCTGTTGAATGTTGAAACCATCTCTGATATTCTTCAATGATAACAAGATTACCAAACTTAACTGCTATGGTGGACATAGTGGATGTCAGGTTGTCACCATTTTAATTTAGGACAATAACAGACTGTTGGTGAAAATCCCACATTACAAGGATCATCCATTCAGGAGAGTAGTGACAACAGGATTCGCTAAGATGGTCATGAGGTCAGACATACTGGATGTATGGCTGGCATCATTACCATTCATGACCAACTAGTCATCAATAGAACTCTGTTGGTTCCTATTTTCCATTTGGAAGGTAACAATATTTTCAAAATAATCTCCATGGTGGCCATATTGACAGTTAGTCTTTTCCATTAAAGACCAGCCAGTCACCAAGATAATTCTTCTGATGAAAGCCCCATTTAAAAATGATTTTCTATTCAAGTAGAAATAAAACAAGGTTTTCAAGATGGCCAGATCAGTGCCATCTTAATCTATAATCAACAAAACATTATATGAAGATTTTCAGTCAAAACCCCATGCTGACACGAGCATTCATTAAAGAGAATTGATAGAAAGTTTTTCAAGCTAATCATTGTGGGAGCCATACAAGACATTAGACTGATACGATTTTCATTCAGGACCAATTGAATATCATACAAAGTCTATTAGTGAAAACCCTTAACCATTCATTTAGGACAGTCAATAACAAAATTCTCAAGATGAATGCCATGGTGGCCATTTGGACATTGAATCAGAAACATTTTCACTTAGGACCAATTTGACATCATACATTGTCCTTTGGTGAAAAACCAATGTATATTTGACCATCCATTCACTGGAGAAGTAGCAATAACACAATTTTCAAGATGACCAATGTGGTGGCCATATTGGATGTCTTAATAGTACCATTGTCATTTAGGACCAGCCTAGACAATGAGATGAATGTGTGTAAACCTTCATGTGTTACAGCTCTATGGTCTTAAACTGACAGAGCAAAACCAACAAATTTAGTAAATTCAACAAATAAATTTCCATAGAACATAAATTGGAAATTAAAAAGAAACTTATAGTAGTGTTGACTAAATCCCAAATAATCATAAAAGTCTGAAAGTAAAGAGTATTTTGAATGACTTCCAGTATTGACTGTGCTAATGTGCCAATAGCTTTAGATGAGCTGATCTGCCTACAGTCTTAATGTATCACAATTATATAATCTAGAATGATCCCAAATTAGTGATTTAATTCAAAATGTCAATGAAAACTTTTTAAATGAATGATTCCTCTCAAATTATATTGGAAAACAAGTGAACTTAAATTAGGAATGAAACAAATTTGTTTCCTTCAAACTTATATAGAAACCTAAAACACAATAAGATGACCAGGATGTGAGTAATTTTCCCATGAAATTTGTAAACAAGTTCTCTTCTAGAAGATTCCAAGGCTAAGCCCTAAACTCAAAATATAAAAATAAACTTATTATAACTTAAAAACATGATAAGAAGCAGGTACATCTTCTACAACCATTTAAGGTCAAAAGGCCATGTAAACACATTTACATTATCTTACAATACAATCTACAATCACGGAAAAAGTTAGCCATATGTTGTTTAATACATGACTCTTACAATCTACAATCATGGGCAAAAGATAGCTATGATATATGCTGTTTACATATGACCCTTACAATCTACAATCATGGACAAAAGTTAATCACATGATCCAGATATACATAACACATCGCTATTCTTGAAGTACTTTAGGAGGAATAGAGATAACAAACTTGTGTTAAGACCAATGGATAACAGATGAAAGACCATCCCATGAACTATGGTTTATGATCTATAGCTAAAATATAGGAATAGTGACTGTCCCCATACAAAATGGGTGAATTGCATCCATATTGATTTCATATTGATTTCATTTGTTTCCAGCTGATCAAGGCTTTGTAAAACCATATTCAGCCAAATGCTGTATTTCACGCATTTTTTTACCCTTAATTGTTTGCACACCATCAACCTATACAAACAATAAACATATTGGACTTTTTCATACTTAGAACTTCATATTTTTATTTTCAAATCCTCTTAAATTTCATACACTGCAAAAAATTACATTAGTAAAATTGATAAAAATATTGCCTCTTTAGTTTAGCAACAAAGAATGTAGGGATTAAAATCATTGGGTGTTATTTTTTGCATTTGTATTTATCTATTACTTTTATCTCATATTTTGAAGTGTTAAATTTGAAGAGTGGTTATCATTTCAAATAGCTATGAAAATGTAGCAAACTTTGATTTAGGTACCGCCAACAACCAAGGTATTGTTTTGCATAGCATGTTATCTTTCAATGGTGACTAACTTTGGAAACATTCGTAACTAAGGCATCATATAGTGAAACAGGAGATTAAGAAATATAATAATCATCATGCATAATCATGCAGAAAGATGATTGATTATTTTTTTCACTTTTATATCATGATATACTTTTTTTGAATCAAGGGTAAGTTCATGTTTCAAATGGCTCTGAAAAGACCAATGTACATTTTAGAAATATGAAACAACCAATATACTGTTTCCCAAGTATGTTTGGTATGATCTCATATGAAACATAAATATTTGTTGCCTCAATGAAAACCTAACCCAAATTATCTGTTCAACTGTTAATTAAATATTTAACTGAGGCATCCAAAAATGAATCAGGAAATTAAGAAATAATGACCATATGGTGAAGCCCTATCATTTATCTGTTCCCGCAGTTGCAAAGATCATCATACAAAAAGACGATAACTGATAGTCAGGATGAGAGAGGTGCATGTTAGAGGCACCGGCAGTGACTAGTGCCATTTAGCTTGTGTACTGACATGCTGGCATCTTGTAACTTGTTACCACCCATGATAATCATTTGCGTAAAGAGAGACTTAAAAAATCTAAAGATCCCAATAGAAGTTTTAGTGAAAGTTCAACACAAAATCTTGATGGATGAACACCTTAAGCTAGAATACATTGATGAAATCTAGAAAGCACATAAAAAGCACTTTCATTGCCACCTCAAAGATGGAGTTAAAATATTCATGAAAAAATCAAGAACAATGGCAGTTATCCCCAGTGGATGCACCAGTACATTGCAGCTACTAGACATATATTTAAATAATCCTTTCAAGAGACTGCTGCCCTCCCAAAAAAAATCAACCAACATGAAGGACCAGAAGAAAAATTAAATAATAATCAGTAGTGTCAAAGTTACTGGACTTTCAAAATGCAATTAATGGTAGGGAGGACTATTGCATTTGGAGTAACAATGCAGCTCCACTGGAAAGTCTTTCTAGTGATGAAGATAATGAATGGTTATGGAAAATTTTAGAACTTTTGAACATTCTGAACTTTTCATTGAAAACATTTATTGCATTTTTTTGTTTATTTGTTCAACATTGGACTGCAAATTCTATGCTTGTAAATAACAACAATCTGTGTTATATAAATATTTTCACATATACATGTATTAGTTGTCATCTCCATCCACTCTTTTTCTTTCTTCACATTAAAGTCTAAAGTTATTTTCTTTCCATTTATTTCTGAAATAAGAAACTATCAACAATAAATGCAAGGTCAAATATACTGAACAATTTATTTATATTAGCATGCCGCACAACAATTGTTGTTTTGATTGTAACTTTGTCCATCAACACAAAAAGTATCAGGTTAGGCTTTTCTACACAGTGCAGGAGTCTTGAGCTATATTCCATATACCTATCAAAATGAATCCTGATACAATAATTTACAGATTTAATTTTACTCCTAAGAATGATTCTGACCATGCAATCCAAAGTTTGTTTCATAAGTGCTTGCTGTGACTGATATTTGCTCTGCTATGATACCTAAACATGTCAGTAATTGTTGAACTGTATCTCCTGATAGTTATAAGCTTTAACCTTTTCTTGTCAAAAGGCAGAAAACAGTTAACCAAATGCATGATCAAGGCATTCAATAGAACAATAATTTTGTCTCTCCACTAGTCTTGAAAATCTGACCACTTTCCCTGAAAAGAATTCAAAGTGGAGGTCTGTCTGTTGAAATCATAAACAGATGGTGTAGATAACCAGAAATGGGACACCACTGAGCCAGCAATGGCCATGTAATATACATGCATGGAAGCTGGACAAGATTGAGATGGGTCAGGAATTCTATAATAAGATGGACAAAGTGCTATGATGGGGTAAGGTCCAATTTCTTCCAGTTCACTAGAAATCTAGTTTTACAATAGGCCAGGGTGGGGTGGGGTGAACTATTTATTTTTATGTACTGCAGCAAAAATACATTTACACGACATCAAAGTATGCCACATACCCTGTCAATGAAGAGATCCTGAATTGGGTTTAGATGTTGTTGATCATTCTTGCCAATGTGTACTGACATTGAGGCTGAATCAATTGGTGAAGTGTCTGAAGGCATTTTGATGAAACTTGTATGAAGTTGGATTGATAGTTACACTAAAATATGTGCTTGTCTGATTGAGGCTGATCACAAAGATGTCCCTTTTAATGGAAAACATGACTGAATTATTATGCTTCAATCTTCTTCAACTTAAGTGCTGTTTTGTATTCATTAAAATGGCAAATACACATTTCACCAGTGAGTTTGCAGATGACTTTTGATATAAATGAAACCTTAGCTAAAATTCTAGAGAGCTTGGTTCGTGAATTTCTTCAACTGGTGCTTGGAGAGTACAAAATGGTCTCCTCCATTAAAACATGTCTTCACAAGATAGGCCAGCATTTGCATCATGGATACAGAACAAAAAGGGAATTGGATAAACAAATGCAATGCTTCACCAAAACTGCCTGAAGCACTCATTTGTTATGCAGAAAAAGACTGATCAAATTTATCAAAATTGGAGAAACATGGTACCAGTGAGAATGTTCAGCAGGCAATCAGAGTGGCAAACCACAAGCAGTTGGTGGGAAGCTTTTGGAAGGAGAAACTTGGTTTCCTGTCAACGTTATTCAAATCGCTTCTGAGACTGAGAGGTCTGCCGCTTTCTGAAACTGAGTCATGGCCAATACTGTTGTTGTTGGACAGGATATGGCCACCTATCCCTCTACCTCATGGAATGTAAAATGGTGGTGAAGGTAAGAAGTGCCCAAAGATCAGCTCTTGTGCTGTCTGCTCTGCAAATCCTCTATACAAGCCTTAAACAGCAATGATGATTCCAAAGGCAATTAGCATAGGACCAAAGAGTTAGCAGGCTTCAGTGACAAGAATGGCAGAATAGTTTTGCTGTGCTAAATCAAGATTTGAAGATGTCATAAGGGTGTTGGCAATAGAATAATTATACCCTATTGATTACTTCAGTTAGGTGGACAGTTTACTCTGTTGATGCTTCTTGCCCAATTATGCAGACAGGTAAAAATTTGCCATTGACACCAGGTCAAGCATTGATGACATGGGCAACATATTCCACACAAGTCTGTACATCACACTGAACACACGGTGACTGACCTTACATAACTGCAGGATCAGCATGTTTATAATGTGATGTTCTTATCAATGTCTTGAATGTTGACATTGTACATGGTCAAGTACCAGCATGAAGGAAAATGTGCTAGAAATAGACTATATGAAGAAAAGACCAATGAATTACATGGGTCATGCATTCTCTTCATACGATGACCAGAGTTCCTGCTAATTTTCACTCATGCCTCATGAAGACAAGACAGCTTCAATTTCAATGTACATAGAGTAAATGACTTCATCTTCTAAAGAGGCTTTCACAATGAAATGCAGAGTATTGTAATAACAAAGTCCAGTGCTCTCATGGCCATTTGAAATTCTATATGAGAAAAATATTGATCTACATCTTTTTTTTAAATTATATTTGTAACACCGAAAACTGAACCTTAATGAATGGAGTTCATTCTGCTTGCCAGTTCTAATTCTTTAAATTTTAATTGCATTTCCGTCTCTTTCTTCTTTTTGTATTTGCAACTTCATTTGCATTTCTCTGTTATTCTTTTGTATCTGTCTCTCTCTTTTTTTCCTGCCTTTTCGTTTTTATTTCCACTTCTTTCTCTTCTTTTTATAATTTCATATATATTTCTTCTTTTTGAATTTGTCTTTCTCTTTTTTCAGCATTTGCATTTGTAACTTCATCTCCATCACTTTTTCTTTTTCTTAAATTTGTCTCTTTCTCACACTGAAGCTTTCTTTACTTTATTTCATTATTGTATTTTAATTTCAATTCCATAACTTACAGGTTAGAGACATACTCATCAAAACCAAAGCATTTTTATCCAAAATGTTTTTTTCTACCAAATTTTGTATCAAGATCTTTTTTATTTTGTTTTAACAAAGATGGCTTTGCTTTTGAAAGATGTTGTCTGGTGAGTTGGAGCAATTCATCCTTTTTCAAGGAATCTTACTGTTCTTGGCTAACATTTAAAATAGAGTTTTCTACTTTGGTTGACATTTTGATAACTTGTTGGTTTCACTAATCAAAAGATTACGGACTAAGAAAACTCTGAAATAAATGAATTTAAATTTCAAAACAAAAACAATTTCAATTTCTCCAAAATTTGTATCCTGGACAAGCATCCAATTTTCTATTATGACTCTATGGCCACAAACTAAGCAATAGAAAAAAACAAAACCAACAAGTTTGTAAAACTCAATAAAGTATTTAATTATCAAAGTTATAAATTGAAAAAGTTAGAGGAACTTGTAGTATCATTAAGTGAATCCAAACTAATCATTTAAAAAGGTCTACGAAAGTCCTAAATGAATGGGAAGTTTCTTTTAAATAACAAAACCGGGAATGTACTGATCTTCCAAGAACCATCACATTGTCAAGATGGTGTTCTCCAGAATTCCTTTGAATAACTTATAATAGTTCCAGAATAATATTATAGTCCAAACAACGAGCAATTACTATTTATTCTGAAAAATCCCAAGAAATATTTTTCCTCTAAGTAATATCTAAGTACAACATAAAACACCTCATCAGACTTTCAACGGGAACACAAGAAAAAAGAATGATTCCAAAATCAGAATGAAACTAACTGCTCAGTTTTCTCTTTATACATACCGTGTATTGCAGCTCTAGTTTGGAAAATACCCCATGTGACAAATGACACTACTCATTTTGTGTCAAACTGGACTTTTCATGTGACTAGCCCAAACAATGGAAATTTACTGAATCATTCTAGAAATATTAAAACCCAATCAGCCAATGAGAAACTAAGCCATAGGCAGCATTTAAGTTTTAGTATTAAGATTAAAATTAATAACTGTCAACACATACAATATGGCTGTCAGAATAAAAACAGAATTGCTTGCTTGTCTTTTTTAAGGAATTTTGACTATAGTAACAATACTACATTACTAATTCCCAACCCATGTAGAAACATTACTCTATATCCAGGCACTGATTTTGTGTTCTCCATAAACTGATGAAGTAGCAGTACTACAACTGATGTAGTAACAATACTACAAAGCTATCCCCCCAAACCCATGTAGTAACATTATCCTATGCCCAGGCACTAGTTTTGTGATTCAAAACCTGATGCAGTAACAACACTACAACTGATGTAATAACAATATTACACAGGTCTAATGCTATCCCCCAGACCCATGTAATAACATTACCCTATGTCCAGGCGCTGATTTGTGACCTCCAAAACTTGATGTAGTAACAATACTACATAGCCATCACAGCCATCCGCCAAAATCCATGCAGTAACATTACCCTATTTCCAAGCACATATTTTGTGTTCTCCAAAACTAGATGGAGTTACAATACTAAATAGCTATCCCCCAAACCAATTAGTAATATTACCCTATTACACTGATATTTTGAACTCCAAAATCTGATGTAGTAACAATACTACATAGCAAACCCACCAAACCCATATAATAACATTATGCTATGTCCAGGCACTGATTTTGTGATCTCCAAAATCCTGATGTAGTAACAATACTACATTGTCTATCACCAAACCCATGAACCAGTAATAACATTGTTCTTTTTCAAGGTAACTGACGATTTTATGATCTTCAAAACCTGTTGTGATAATAATACTACATTGATTCCTAAACCCATGTAGTAATAATATCCAATTTCCAGATGATAGTGTAAAAACTGATTTTGGAATCACTAAACCTGATGTAGTAACAATACTACATGGTAGCTATCCTCCAAACACATGTAGTAACATAACCCAATTTCCAGGTGGCATTGTAAAACTGCTTTTGTGACCACCAAAATCTGATGTAGTCAAAATACTTAGCTATCCCCCCAAACCCATGTAGTAATATTATGCTATTTCTAGGTGACAGTGAAAATACCATTTGTGATCACAAAAATCTGCTTTAGTAACAATATTATATTGCTATTTCCCAAACCCATGCAGTAATATTACTCTACTTCCAGGTGACAGTGTAAAACTGCTTTTGTGATTACCAAAACCTGATGTAGTAACAATAGTACATTGCTAATTATCAAAACCATGTAAAACAAATTACTCTATTCCCAGGGAACAGTGCTACATTGATTTTGTGGTCTCCAAACCCTGCTGTAGTAAGATTACTACATAATGGTAAACACCAAAATCATGTAGCAATATTTCCCTATTTTCATGTGAGTGTACCACTCATTTTGTGACCACCAAAATCCTGATGTAGTAACAACACTGCATTGGTAATCACATAACCCATGTAGTAATATTACCCTGTTTCCAAGGTAACAATATATCACTAATTATATGATCTCCAAACCTGATATAGTAATAATACTACATTGCCTCAAATCCATGTAGTAGCATGAACCTATAATTTTCCATGCGAGAGCGGAACATTGATTTTGTCTTCTCAAAAACCTGACAGAGTAATTTTGCTACAAGGATGAAGTTTAATGATATGCAATAATGATTTTTGGTATTATAGTAACATGATGACATTGTTATTCCTGAATCCCATCTTGTATTGATTTTTCTTCCTGATGATGCTTTACTACTTTGTTATTATCAAACACTTGAAGTAATATTACCCTATTTCCAATGTAATATGTCAGTACCATTGTTTTTGATCTTTAAAACCATTAGTCATAACTACATGTATTACTACAAGTCCAAAATTTACTGCTATGCCATATTACAAGTTAATGCAGCATTTCTACATTGTTAATCTTGTTATGCATATTTGATTTAATTTATATTTGATTTAATTTAATTGTTTGTAAGTTTAATTTTTTTTATTTTTAATTTCATTACATGTCAATGCAATGTAATTTTGTTTACTAGGAATTTTATATTTTCCTAAAAATTCAGTTTGACCTGAATCTTTTCATAAATACCTAATATTAGAAACACTGTTTCTATTTTTGAATTAGTTCCTGGCCTTGATTAGGGGTCAAGTAAACAACTTTATTTCAATTCATTTTTGGTGTATAAATGGTGTAGGTGAAATGCTCCAAGTAGTTTAGGAGGAATAGGAATTACAAACTTAGAATAAATGACAGATGGATGACGAACTATGGCAACAGGCTACTACTCTGTAACATATTCCGGTCTATGACCAGCAGAGCTAAAATGGGCCAGAGAAGGAAAGCAAAACCTTATGACACATGTATGCCAACTAAAGACGTAGCCAAAAAAGTTTAAATAAAACAAATCCTCCAAGTGGTGTCGGATGAGAAGTAATGACAAACAAAATATACCTTTTGGGAAATGTTTTTGCAAACATTTCTGCCAAAATGGGTCAGATGAAAAATAAAACCTTACTGCACATCCAAAACATCTGCATATCTAACCTTTCACAAAATTTCAATAAAATTCTGTGAGAGAAGTGATGATGAGCTAAATACACTCTTTCTGACAATTTTTCAAGAATTTCTCCTTAAAACATCATTATGGATCTACACCAACCACACAGCTAGTCTACAAAGTTTCAAACAAAATCCTCCATGTAATGGCACAATAGCCTAAAAAATGGCATTATTATAAGCCTCAAACAGGAATTTAACATGGGAATGGCACTATAGCCTCAAACGTGAATTTAACATGGGAATGGACCTGGGGGTCAATGGGAACTTAACATGTGTGACTTCATGTGACTTAGTGGGACAAGGGTTTATAGGGACAATAGGGTATTTATAGGGACAAAGGGATTGATTTGGACAAGCACAGAAATACACAAATACTTATACAACACAAAGAAAAAAATAATTTGGCAATGAGTATATCTTTTCGAGGCAACAGAGTGCCCCTGAAAAGGGCTGTTGGTTTCTTCTTTTATTTCTTCCACCATATTCTCACTTTCTGGAGGAAATTCATCTTCTTTTCATCCTCTGGCATCCAGTCTGGATTCCCCATCCGTCTAAACTATTCTTGGACATTCATCCAATTTTCATTTAGCCTATCAAAGTTTTCCTTTCTTTTCTTATTTTCTTTTTCCTTCCCCTCCTTTGCTCAGGTAGCTTTGATCTTGTCCACTTCCTCTTTCATGACTCTTACAACCATTGTATCAGCTTTGTTTAAATTGGCTGATCCCCATTCCACACTCCATTAGGATGGGTAAGACCAATCAAACCAGTCCTCTATCTTTTCGAAAAAAAATTGATTTTCACCATGCAATCGATAGCCTCCTTCAACTGACCCACTTTACATTATTCAAAGGTCATCATTCCTCTCATCTTCTTTACTTCCTTCTCGAGCACAACTTTGACCAGCTCTCTGGCTGCTTTAGAGCTGTCATTTGGCTTGTCACATGTCTTGGGTGACTGGATACCACCAATAAAAGGCACTTTTTTTCTACCACATACTCCACATCCACCATCCAATACCAAGCAATTATCATTCACTGCGCTCATTCTTATAGTTGATGAGTCAACGATGGTAGCCAGACTGTTGAATGCTACATTTTATATACCATAAGCACCAATGTGAAGGAAAACACCCCCTCACAAAAACTACACATCACGTACAAAACATCCAAAAGAGATAGTAGCATGGACCTAACAGAAATTCTCTTTCCAATATTTTACATACAAACACATTACAAACAAAACACACTATAGTCTATACCAACATATATTGGAGCAGGGAAACCTTTTTTTAAAAAATATACCCTACAAAATTACATACAATCACCAAACATACCAAATACATACAATCACACAAGCAAGGTTAGTAAGTGTTTATAGTCACAACACTAAACCCTCACATACAAACACACATTAGAGTTGGGAGATATTGCTTTTCTTGAGGGAAAAAGGACACACGCACACACACACACACACAAAGAAACAAACCCATCCATACACAATCATTTTTTGGGTCAAATTGATCAGCCTGTTTTCTTGACATCTGTTGGCTCTGAAAAGGGTTAGAGAGTGTTTCTCTGACTATCAATATTGCACCCAGATGGACTGAAGCAAACAAAATGTCTGCTTCAGTGCACCTGGTTAATGCCCAAAGGCCTAGCACCACACACACAAAGACAACTCCAGTCATTCTCCCATGAAATGCTAACATTAGCGAGTGCAGACGGGGGATGGGTGGCTTCAGTATCCCAATCCTCCAAATACCAACACACTAATATACAAAAAAAATATTTTTAGCAACTGAATAGTATATCTATTTCTAGGATGGGCACACACACACACTCCAATCATTCTCCCATAAAATGCTAACATTAGAGAGCGCAGATAGGGGATGGGTGGCTTCATTATCCCAATCATCTGCCTGAGGGATTCTGAAGTTTCTTTCTCTCACCACTATGTGATGACTGCCTGTGAATGTTGTGGCACTCGTGGTTGTTGTCACTGAGGCTCCCACTCTTGCCTCTGTCTCACCAATTCCATATCCTAATCAATCTGGGAGACAATGGCCCTCTGTGATGCTGGTGGTTGGCCTTTTGTCCTCCAATGCACCTGATTAATGGCCGCACCTTCCAGGCCAGGCACCATACTCACAGTGACGACTCCAGTCATTCTCCCATGAAAACATCCAAAAGAGATAGTAGCATGGACCTAACAGAAATTCTCTTTCCAATATTTTACATACAAACACGTTACAAACAAAACACACTATAGTCTATACCAACATATATTGGAGCAGGGAAACCTTTTTTAACAAATATACCCAACAAAATTACATACAATCACCAAACATACCAAATACATACAATCACACAAGCAAGGTTAGTAAGTGTTTATAGTCACAACACTAAACCCTCACATACAAACACACATTAGAGTTTGGAGATATTGCTTTTCTTGAGGGAAAGTGCAAGTGCAGACAGGGGATGAGTGGCTTCAGAACCCCAATCCTCCATTTGAGGGACTCTGAAGATTCCAATTTCCCTCTACATTTGTCACTGTGCATATGGATGTTGCTGTTATAGGGTTTAACGCCATTTTTCAGCACAAGATAAGCTATACATGGTGGCCAGTAAAAATGGTGGAGGAAGAAACAGGGAAAAACCCAGAAAGAACCACTGACCCATGAGAAGCTAATGGCAAGCTTTCTCATGTACCTACATTGGCAGAGACCGAGACTCGAACCCATGCAGACTGGCAGTGTTTCATAACGGTGAGTGCTTCAGACCACTCGGCCACTCAGGGCCCCCTCTAGTACAATATATAACATACACAAGACCCTAACATTTAAAACATGTACCGCGCAGACTTAAATCAAACACTCTCTTCATTATTTACATACAAACACACTATACTACAACTAATACATACAACCATACACCAAACCAACCAAACACACACTATACCAGCAAGGGTATGAAGTGTTCATAGACACATCTATAAACCTTTACACAGAGACACACACACACATCCCGATACTCAAGCTTATCAACACCAACACACTAACAAACAAAAATATTTTTGGCTATTGATTAGTCTCTTTTCTCAGATCTGGGTAAACCTGAAATGGGCTGTTTTGTTTAGTTTTGGCAATCTCTTAATGTCTGCAAGGACTGCCATGTCTCGTTGCAGATTTTCCCACTGGAAGGCTTGCTTCCATGGTGTCCAGAAATGCTGCCAGGAATATTTTTAAGAGGGGGAGGTCCCACATAACTACTTCCAGGGAAGGGGGATTTGAGGCAGGTCTAGCTAATGGGTAACAACAGTATTATAAAGAATATGCATATGTAATTTAATACAAGAATTGATCTTAAAGCACTTATTTCACAACAAGCATATAAGGTATCTCCATACCTAATTTTGTTTGTTGAGCTAGTAAAAATTCTAATCTGTTTTTTCTCACTCCACTTCTTCAACTTAGTTGGACTAGAATATTTCCAAACTGGCAGGTTCTCATAGCCAATATGCTGTTCATTTGGCACAAATGACAGCATCATTTTTTTCCACATTATTAAAACTGCATGTACTGATGCTGACTGGAAGTCCTTCTGTATCACACTTTCCCTAAGTGCTTGGACATGATCTGCCGAATGCATATGTCGTGTCAAAGTTGATGTTTGAAAATTTGTGCAACTATTTTCATCTGTAAATGGATTGTCTTTCTTATATTCTTGACACAAAACACATAACATCCCTCCTTTTGGTTCATTCCTTAACCAGTTGTAGGTACTCAATCACTTGTCTTGGAATTTTGATTCTTTTTCTTTCTCGTTTTCTCAGCTTTTGGTTCCCCTTCTACATATCCTGATGACGAGGTGCCAGCAAGTTATGTGCACTGGTTTGTGAAGTGTTCACTTTGCATTGGGACTTAAGAGCTTTCCTCTTGCTCTTTAGTATTGATCATGGCAGGTGATCTGTGTTGTCTATAGCAGATGATCTTACTGCAATGAAATATGTTATCTTCCTTTTCAGCATACGTAAGCTTGCTGTTTGTTACACTATACATTTCTAGTATGGCTGATCAATGGATCAGAATGTCTTACAACTCTAGGGTTCAATTAAATCAGAACCCCTCAATAATTTTGGCAAAAAAGCATAGACTAGTCCCCTGTTATATATACATATATAATTACACAAAATGGGCAGTATTTATATATCGGCCAGGGAACCTGGCTATAAAAACAGCAGCCATTCTCAATTCCGCAACCTGGGAGCATATCTGGGGGTCCATTCTAAAGATCCAGAAATCATCTCTCTTGCTCCTGTTGTTGTTGTTGTTGTTGCTGTTGCTGCTTCTGCTGTCTATATCTCTCTGTTCACTTTTCCTCTTCTTGCTTCACTTCCTCATAAAAGGTTTCTTCCATGAGGTTTTATGTTATTTTTAACATCCTGACATTTTCTGTTTCTTCTGGATTCTGAATCAGGTTTTGCCTGACACGAAGCAAATGCACATGAGCCTCATTCAGTTTGATAATTTTGAAGAAATGTTTATCAGTTGACAAGTCAACAATAGATCACCAGACTGGCGACTGTGCTGTTTTATATACCTCAAGCGCAGACACAATTGAAAACATCCCTTTGGTTTTGTCGGAACGCAATTGCTAACATGACACAGAAGGATAGAGAGAGGTACAAGAGCATATATTCATACAGTGTCAATTTAAGATAAACATCATACACCATTTTTCAAAAATACAACATTTTATTCACAACAAAAAACTTATCCAATACAAAATAGCAAGTAAACAATTTATTTCAAACAGGAACATATTTACATAGTTGACAACTTTGTGGAGTCAAACTTTACTTCCACTGATTGACATCATTTGGCCATCAGTGCACACTATATTTCCAAACTAAAGACAATAAAAAAACTATGTTTGCAAAACCATCTTTCTACTTTATCATCGTTTCTAGAATAGTCACTATCAAAATGAGTCATTAATGTTCTAAGGGGTATACAAGACTGCGTTGATGAAGAAAATATGCATAATATTGTCCAATTTACCCCATGAAATCTGTGCCTTGTAATTTCACATTATTGAATCGAATTGTCCTTTCATTTCTTTTCATAAAGTTGATGATGCCATCTTCCAAAAGGCAGTAATCGCTAAGAATCGATATACTCCACTCTGTGATTGTTGGGAATGCAGATGGCCACCCAATGGGATCCTGGTTGATAGCTGCATTTCTTCTCATAGCGCCGATGATGTGGTCTTCAAAAAGGTGGTACTCCACACTGTGGTTATTAGGAAAGTAGATGGTCACTCAATGAGTTCCTGGTTGTCGACTCTTATCAGTGTTGATGACATAAGCTTAAATGTCTTTAGGTTTGCGATGAGGAAGTTCATCTTTAGTGCACACAAGAGGATTCCAAGAAGCTGCGTAATAACTGTTTGTCAAAAAGCAATGAAGTTCCCAGGTACATATTTTGTTTTTCATAGGTAATGATAAGACGTCAATTCAATCCTGACTCTTTCCTTGAAAATCAAGTAAATGGCTCTACGCTTAATGTCCATATGTGGACAAAGAGATTCAATGCATTGGATCTCCAGAATTCAACGGAGGGGAGGAATAGTCATCCAATTCTTTATAACACTGATACATCACTGCTTCTTCCAAGATGAGACCCCATGCATCGTCCAGATAATAATAATAATAATAATAATAATAATAATAATAATAATAATAATAATAATGACCTTATTTAAAGAGGGTAACACAATTAACTAACCTACCTTAAGACCCTTGTACAAAGGAATTTATTTATAGATACTCTTCCAATTTTTCTTCTTCGATTGGCAGTGATGACTCTTTTGAGGGATTCATTGTTGATTATGCCATTTGTCCTTGGAAAAGAAGATATTTGCTCTTCGATCAGAGTCCACAGCAATAGTAAAGGTTTTCACTTCCACTCATCATATTGGATACTTAACAGTTGTTCAGCTCAAAGTGTGACTGATGCCAATTTCCACTTTGGGTAACATTTCCACTAACTCATCAAATGTAAAACAGTACTGCTTCAATTCAATCTCAGGCCACTCCATTCAACAAATACCTTTCCCGCAACCACATGTCCATATGCAAGCAACCCATCAGTTCTAAACTGTGCCCTAGTAGGATTTTCTTTTGACAGGTGTTAAATCCCACATTGTGAGGACAGTTATCTTCTGCTGTGGCTGTGTCACTGAATTTCTCCGACGTGTCAGGTTTCCACACTTTGCAAGTATCCAGAGGAGTTTTCTTGCCTTCTTTTCTGTACGTCAAGAGATTTTCTTGGTACTCATGGTAAGGGTAATCATTTATACTGCTACTGACCAGATTGTTATTCAAATACAAATCCACGTCGCTGAACAAGGAATGCATGAAATTGTTGACGGGAGCTACTCTAGCAGCGTCTGCGGGATTGCCAAACAACAAATGTGTAAAATTGCTGACGGAAGCTACTATGGCATCAGCTCCTGGAGCAGTATCATCCATTTTAAGAACTTTGACTTTCAGGTACAGGTAACTGCTATTCAGAATGATTTAATCTTCAGTCTGTCCTTTGATTTCAAATTTGATGGGGACTGAGGTCATCAAACACAAGACAGGATGAAATTGTACCCATTTGGGATTCTTGCATTATCATCATGGTGTGTGGAATGGCAAACATATCCATTCCGACTTCAAACATTCACAAGAATCTCGGTGAATCATTTTTCCATTTAATAATCAAAGACATCGAATTCTTGGGCTGTTTTTCTTTCCTTTGTCTTTATGACAACGTGTTTCCATCATCTCTGCTTTGTCTTCGCTGTGGAGTGAAAGAAGAAGAAATGCCATGGTCAGCAGTGTGCAGCACATTTATAGCAGACTCTTGGCGAGACAAAATGTATTTTCCAGTTTGAAGCAACACATTTTTGCTCTCAAGAAGGCTTCTTTCGGATTTTATTAGCTGATGATGACAATTTGGAGAAATTCTTTTACTTGTGTCAAAGCGACATCTTTTAAAGCATGCAATCCTTGTGTCACCATCAGATTCAAGACAGGAGTCACAGAACAAAATGCAGATTTCAACATATCTCTTAAACTATGTCTTCATTTTCAAGCGACTCCTTGGTACATATAATACATCATTTACAAATCGCTAGAGAATCTATTCCTAAATGTAGTTTCACCAACTCTTTTCCTTTCAAGAATGGAATATTTTGTCCTAGATCTCCTTTTATACCAATGTTGACAATGACAAAATACGACTTACTGACAGCCAAATAATGAGGATGTACAAATTCTCGGTGAACATAATACATGTTTCCACTGTCCTCGTAAGCAGCCATGGCCGAATCTACTTTGAAAGGAATGACTCTTAGTTATGGCATAGCTATGTTTTCCACCACGTTATACTCCATCACACTGGAGCAGACAAATATCAAATCCAATCCTTCATTCAGTTGCATAAGGTATTTCAAATACTTGAAACACTCCTTGTTGCTGTTAATGGATTTTCTTGGGACCATTATTGGTGACTCCACCCAAAATAACATAAAACTCAAGACAAAAAATGATGGCCAAAGTTTTGGGTATCCGAAAGGTACATGTCCAGATGATGAGAAATTTTTTTGTACTCGATTTTGACAAGTTTGTTATTTTTTACCAGGACATTGATAAACCATTTGCCAAGTAAGGAAGTATTTGTTTCCACCAGATGTTGAGTGTTACAATAATACCCCACAGATTCTCATGTTATAGATATTCGAGGATTGGATGGTGATGGTCTTTTGAATTCATAAACCAGAGGATCATTTGTATCCAAGTGTTGATGCACTTGTTCATTCAGGATCTCAACCATGAAAGTGTTTTGATTTTTGGTGATATTTAGGATTTGAGTGGGATGAATGATTTCTACCAAAGCCACTCCTCAATGCGCTTTGTGATCTAACTAGATGGCCTAAGGTAATCTGGCTGTGAAACAGCACAAGGTATTGTTGGGAAACACATCCATTTCAGGGAAGGATTGGGTTAAAGGTAACCAATGCAACTGCTGAGTAAAATGATCCACAATTGTTTGCCTCCTTGTTACAAACTCAAATTGGTGATGGTGAAACAAATGGGACCATATGCCACAAAGATTTGGCAGAAAACGACCATTTGCATTTTAAGCACACATTCTCTGCACCACATCCACATGTAGATTTTGAAGAGAAGAACACTAAGATGGTCACTTCATTTTACAGATGATGACATGTGAAGCATCAATCCAAAAATCAAAACTCAAAGATATCCTTTTCAATGTACTTTCACTTCTCTGATTTGGCATTTGTCTACCTTATGGATTCTTCGATTGAGAATGCTTTCAATGTCATATGTGTTGTCTTTGTTTTCAGTCACTCCTAGAGTGTGTGTGTGATTTGGATTTTTAACATATCTTTAACAATTTTTCAGTCATATCGCTACGATGTCTGCAGTTTGGCAGTTTATGGTGATGTCTAGCACTAGGACATCATGCCGCAGACATGTAGCATGATGTCCCACCCAGTCATATTATCCTGACACCAGGCCGACCAGTCCTATCACCAACCTCTTAATTTTGAGCACCAAGCAAGGCAGCTGTTAGAAACATTTTTGCAAGTCTTTGGTATGACTCGGTCGGGGATTGAACCCACGACCTCTCGCATCCGAGAACAACTTTTCATTCATGTCAATGTCAACAATGGTACTGCTGTCATGAATTTAGTTGTCCTCTGTGTCGGGTTCTTCTTTCAACTTGGTTAACACATGTTTAAATATCACATTCTTCAACTCCTGATGTTTTAAGTCCACTTGTTCTCTGGGATCAATTACAAATGACTTAGCCATTGTCAGACACTTCATGTATCCAAGCATCAAAGCCAACACTTTTCCAACCACGTACATCTTTCCAGTGTGGGTGTAGGTCACAAGCTGCACACATCTTCATAAACATTCAAAGTTAATCAAGTTTTACAATCTTTTCTTTACACAGAGTTTGAGAAGTATCGATATAAAAGACCAATGCTTTTAACAGAATGAGTGTCTCATGCACACTTACAGGAACAATCATAGTGTCTGTGTAGGTATTGTAAAGTGGGTCAATTGAGGGAGGAGATTCATTGCATGGTGAAAGTCAGTACTTTTTCAAAAAGATAGAGGACTGGGTTGATTGGTCTTATCCATCTTAATGGAGTGTGGAATGGGGATCAGCCAATTCAAACAAAGCTGAGACAAGGGTTGTAAAAGTCATGAAAGAGGAAGAGGACAAGATCAAAGCTACCTGGGCAAAGGAGAAGAATGAAAAAAAAAATAAGAACAGAAAGGAAGACTCTGATTGGCTAAATAACAATTGGATGAATGTCAAAGAAAAATTTAGAAGGATGGGGCATACAGACTGAATGCCAGAGGATGAAAAAATATGTATTTCCTCAAAAAAGTGAGAATGTGGTGGAAGTAATCGAGCAAATAGAAGAAGAACCAATGGCCATTTTCAGGGTCACTCCATTGCCTCGAAAAGATATATTAATTGCCAAATTTTGTTTACATTTGTGCTGTCCCCATCAACTCCTTTGTCATTATAAAAAACCTATTGTCCTATAAACCCTTGGTCATATAAATCTCATGATGTCATCTATGTTAAATTCCCATTAATCCCAAAGTGCCATTCCCATGTTAAATTCCCATTAATCCCAAAGTGCCATTCCCATGTTAAATTCCCATTAATCCCAAAGTGCCATTCCCATGTTAAATTCCCATTAATCCCAAAGTGCCATTCCCATGTTAAATTCCCATTAATCCCAAAGTGCCATTCCCATGTTAAATTCCCATTAATCCCAAAGTGCCATTCCCATGTTAAATTCCCATCAATCCCAAAGTGCCATTCCCATGTTAAATTCCCATTAATCCCAAAGTGCCATTCCCATGTTAAATTCCCATTAATCCCAAAGTGCCATTCCCATGTTAAATTCCCTTTTGAGGTTATAGTGGTTATTGTGCCACATACTAGGAAAAGATATAATCTTACTGCACATCTACACCAACCACTTAACTAACAAAGAAAGTTTTAATAAAATAATCCAAGTGAAGTCTGATGAAAGATGAAGATAAACTTTGTCACAGATATAACAGACATGTTTACTTAACTGGAATGATGCATGTAAAACAATCCCTGGGTGTACTACCAGAAGGCATGTGATTCTATTCAGTCAAAGTGTTTGATTTCTAATGTGTATTTTGAAAGTGGTAAATTGTCCTATTTCCTAACAGTCTTCCTGGAAATAAGTTTGTTGATAGACTAATACCAATTAAAGCCATTACACAAGTTTTTTAAACTATATGACCAGTATTGCTAGAATACTCACACATCACAATGACTGTGACACTAGCCATAGCTGATTTCATTGAGTTCTCCTTATTGGATGCAGTACAAATGTAATACCCTCCTTTGTTCCTGTCCACAAACCGTGAAAGCTGAGCACCAAACTGAGAAAAATCTTGTGGACCAGTCCATGTGAAGCTACAGGGAGGGTAGCAGTCAGCTGAGCAGGTAATGTTTAACATGGTGCTATCTTCAACATTTTGGTTAGACTGGGTGGTAGATAACATCACCTGACCATTGGATGGTCCATCTGAAAGAAAGGATACAATAAAGCAATACATTCTGGAATAATGTACATGAAGGTCACATTATAATAATAATCTGTGAATTCATGATATGTCATGCTGTACCAATTTATATAGCTGTTTAAAATCACAAATTTAAAAACCCAATAAACAATATTTCTCGACAGTAAAATAATGTTAAGTCATATCACCGATTGTTTCTAATCTGATAGATTTTTTTTAAAATGTTGTGAATTTACTTTTCCTACACATTTTGTTCGTGAGATTCATTCATGTAGACTGGTAGAAAGTAGTAGTGGGTTTCAATGGAGACTAGTAACATCTGTATTCTGAGCTACCCTAGTTAAATAAATAATTTAATTATTATTATATTATTATTGCTTCTGCCACAGGCTATGGTGATTGACATACACATACACATTAACTCTGGACATATCAATCATACTGAAACAAAAGACATATTAGAATGCAAAGACACAAGACTGGATTCTCCCTGCATAGACAAAGGAGATTTTACAAGTTATAATGACATGCAAATCAATTAAAAATCGAGTATCAAGCATTTGAGGTATTTTTTTCACACTTTCAAAAGAAGCTGCCGATCTAACTGATGCAGGCAAAGAATTACATACTTTTGTTCTAGAATATTTAAGACCACATTGATTGAAAGTGTTCAGTCTTAGGTTTTGGTAATTTCAGGTGGCCATGAAAGGTCGACCATAAAGCATATGGCTTTGAATTTCATCACATAGTTCTGTCATACATTTTGGCATATTGCAGATTATATATTTGTAAACAAGTACTACCTTTTGAGAGTTTATTTTGTCATTGATTTGAAGCCATTTCAGTTTAAGGAAAAGAGTGTTAGATAGTGTGTCAAAAGGAGCATCCAGAATAGGTGAGCTACTTGATTTTGTATCTTATTTCTTTTAACAGACTCTTGGGGCAGTCTCCCCATACTGTCAAATACAGAGTAATAGTCCATGACACAAAATGTAGGCCTTGTAGTACATTATTCTAGTTTGTATGGGTAGGTATTTTTTAATTTTACTTAGTAAGGTTAGAGATAGAGATCAACTGACATAGTATGTTTGTCCCACATTAAGTCATTTTCAACTATCATTCCTAAAAGTTTTTCTTTATTAACATGTTCATCAATGTGCCCATTGGTATACTGAGTGAATGCAGAAAAATTCTGAAAAGGATGGACATCAATAGTGAGAAGAAGTGGGGCATGTTTAAGTGGATGAATACACATTTAATAATTGAGTTAGGAATAACTGTTAATAAGCAGGTAACAAAGCTCTTCAATATGTTTAATCTCTGAAACATTTATCCGAGTGGTTTCACATGTGTAAGAGTAAAAACATTGTGTATTATGTCCATGTTTTTGCATGTGAATGGGTATACATTTTATCATTACTTTAGAATCAGAATAAAAACATTCTTTATTTCAAAAAGAGTCACATTTATTTAGAGAAGCAACAACAATGAAACAGGAGTCATATCACATTTCTGATGATTACAATGAAACCAAACAAAACAATACAATTGAGACAAGAATTTCAATTGACAAGTCATCTAATAATAATAATAATAATAATAATAATGACCTTATTTAAAGAGGGTAACACAATTAGCTATGAACTAATCTACCTTGGGCCGTCGTACAAAAGAATTTATTTATTTCAGTTGCATCTCTGAAGCCACTGGATATATTGGGTTTTGAAGAAGGAAATAGAGTGGGCATTTCTAATCTCAACTGGAATACTATTCCAGAGCAAAGTTCCAGAGTATTGGAAACTTTTTTAAAATAATTTATTATTTGATTTGGGAATTGTATACTGTTTGGTAGACATAGATCGCAGGTGGGGAGTATTACCAGGTATGCTAAACTGGAATAGTGATTGTAAATATTCAGGAGCACTATCCTGTACAATAATTTGGCTTTTCTCAAACAGATTCGGTCTTTAATAGGTAATGTTTTTAACTTACAAGCTAAATTTTCCTTCCTTTCTTTCTGGATTGATATTAGCCCAAATGCTCTTTTCTGAAGATGTGCCAGCTTTGCTATGTTTTATCATTTGAATTACCCCATACTGTATTACAGTAATCTAAATAGGGTTGTATGTAACTGTTATAAAATAGTTTCTGTGTCTTTCAGAGAGAAAATGTCTTATTCTACTGAGAAGCCATAAAATTGATTTGACTTTTTTTACTGATATGTTTGATATGTTCAGTCCATGATAGGTTATTATCTACCAGAACACCAAGTAGTCTATCATGACAGACCGTTTGCAAATTTTTATCCTTCCATGTCAGACATAGTTCATCACTATCAAGATTTATCCTTTTCTGCCATGTTGAGATAAGTAAAATTTTAGTTTTACCAGTGTTTACCACCATGCCATTGCATGTGCACCAGTTTTCCAGTTTGTTTAGGGCATTCTGTAAGCAAATTATGAGTCAAACTTTGTGTTTTGGATGTCGGACAATGTTGTGTCATCTGCATAGATATCTGTTGATGATATTGAGTCTCTTAGTAAAAGTGGTAGGTCATTAATAAATAAAATAAATAGTAATGGACCTAGAATTGAGCCTTGTGGTACTATATAATTGTTCCAGGTTCAGTCAGAACATTGTTTGTATAAACATGTTGTGTTCTCTAACCTAGGTGTGAAGTAAACCATCTAATTGTGCTTTCATCACATTGGTAGATTTTCAGTTTCTTCAAAAGGATTTCATGATCCACCACCATATCAAAAGCTTTCCTGAAATCTACAAATACAGATCCTATTATTTTACCTTGGTCAAGTGCTTGAAGCCATTTATCAGTTAGGGAGATCAAGGCAGTCTCACATGAATGTTTATGTCTAAAGCCTGATTGATTAGGGTGTAACAGCAAGTATTTGATCATGTGCCCAGTTTCTCTACAGTAGAGACAGTACTCTTCATTATAGTGCCTGAAAATAGGGGGTATACATGTTAATATTTCTCAGTAGATGAGGGTTCCTTTTCTGCTTAAATGAATTGTGTCTCTGTGGTAGAGACTTAGGTTGACATCCTGGTTCTTAAGAAAGAAAGATGTGTATTGTGGAATGTACTGTAGGTTGAAGTCTTCACATATGTCAATTATCAGATCATTGATTTCTTTCACCCTGGTGTCCACATGAGGAGGTAGTCCTGATATCATTATTTTACATGTATCTAGACTGCAATACCTAACAGCATAGAGTAAACTTCCAAAATCTGTTCTGATTTGATTTAGTGACCTTCCCTCACTGGTATCATTTCTACGCTACTAAAATAATAATTTAGTTGTATTTGGTTTGGTCAGTTTCATTATTCTGTCCGTGATGTAGATTTTTGCACCTCTTATAAAAAGTCTCCTTGGTATTATGCTTTTCAATATTGAGGAGCCAATTATTAGAGTTCTATCTTTTCTGGCTTGGGATTTCATGTGTTGGGCTCTGGTGGTTTGTATATCAGACACATATCTTGGAGGAAGGGGTGCTGAAATTGGTGTTTCAGTTGTGTGAGCTAATTGAGCTGATGTTGTCACATTTATCTGAGCACCGGGAAATGCAGTTGTTGGTGCAGGCAACAGACTTGTCTGAGATGAGGGCCAGGGGTGTACACTTATTGCTGTTGCAGGTGTGACACATGACTGGGGGGGGTAATGTTTTTTGCAATGCAGGATTACTTTGGGTATCAGTTTTTATTTGCATGGTCATTTTACATTTTCTCTTGACTGGTATTGGGATTGTCTGTGTCTGAGCATCTGACATTGTTGCTACTTGGGAGTCTGTCTGAATTCCTATTTCACATGAGGTTTTAATTCTTCAATTTGGGCCTCCAAGTTACTAATTGTTTTTTGATGTGCACACATGGAGATATCATTAAAGTTTAAGCCATCACTGATGTGATCATGATTTTTGGAGCGTGTAATTGCTAGTCACTCTGGAGGGGTGTTCATTTTATTGCCTGAGTCATCTAGGTCAAAGACTTTAGAAGCTGTTTCATGTTTGGTACTACATCTAGTTACTGGTGTAGATGTCAGCATATAGCTGCCTTTAGTATGGGTATTTTCATCCTGTCTACATTTACAGATAATATGATCTAACCATGAGCAGCATAGAGGGTGAACAGACCTTTTTCTAGAACGTCATTTTTAAAAAAAATAAACCTTCCTACGAAAATGACGAAAATAAGGTCAATAATGTTAAACCAAAGCCTCTAACTTATCGAGAGTTTCTCACCAAGAGTCTCTCTTGGGTTAGATTTGTTTGTTGCATCATTAGTTATTGTTTTTTCAAACTTTTTATGCGCGTGTGTTTTTGTTGATGTCATATTTGAGGTCGTGCCCTCTCTGCTGCTCTAATCTTTCAAATTTAACCAAAGATTTTATCAAGACCTACAATGATATCTTGATCTAGGGTCATGTAAATTTATCGTTATTAAACCAGGTGGGGTAGATTGCGCACGTGAAAAGAAGTTTTTAAACTTAATTATTTCCATGTCTCTACTACACCAAGTCTGATGAATATTTCTTAAAGTATGTGTATCAACTCCATTAAATACAGCTAAAATATTAGTTATCTCTGATCACTTTCGGAATTTGAGTATATTGTTGAGTTACATAAATTATATCTATATTTTTATGTCGTCCTCGAGAAAATATTCTAGCTTGATTTGCTTGTTTATCCAACATCACGTCATTGTACACAACTAAATCATTAATAAATCCATCAAGTTCATCAATGGACAGTGCTTCATCAATATCAGTGATAAAATTTATAATATCATCACCATCACTTAACAATTTTGCATTTTCTTTAAAATCTTTAAGTACTTCATAGCATATCTGATCATCTACGGAAGGTGCAACTAAATACAACTTATCCCATTTCAACCATTTCATTATTATATTAAGCAACAACTGAGTTTTACCCGATCCAGATGGACCTATTATTATCATTCTAATTGAATTTGGTAGCGCTGGATGATGTTTGACCGGATCACGCGCTAGTGTTGTTGAGAAATCAATTACATTCATATTATAAATATATGGATCTCTATTGTTTACGATGCCAAGTTAAAACTCCAACCATTAATTTATCCATGGTTACAAAAAAAATAAAAAAATAGCATACAGTGGAAAATGTGCAGTATGTGGTAGAAAGAAATTTTCATTTTTATCTAAAACCCAACACAAATCCGGTGGTGAAATTGCAACATTAATAGCAAGATTTCCAGGAACTCCATGGGCTAAATATCAAGAAGAAAAACATCTTCCTGGATATAATTATTGCGGTCCTGGAACTCTACTTGATATTCGACTTGATACCAAAAATCAACCAAAACTGCTGAATATCCAATAAATGTGATTGATTGAACATGTCATGCTCATGATGTTGCGTATTTAAGTAAAGATTTAGAACGACGCCTCGCAGACGTGAAGTTGATTCGTGCGTTCAATTCTATAAAATATAAATATTTCAGAGAAAATCTTGCTAGCTTTCTAGTAAAATCCACGATGAAAGGTAAACTAGCAATATGGGCTGGTAATTAATCATTCACTTATAAAAAAATGGAATCAATTTATTATAGCCCAAGAGGTTATTGGAAAGGTAGAGCAGTGATTAGTAAACTCACTGATGCAGCAAATGTTTCACGTGTTGTTGCTGCAGCGTGGTTAGCACGACAGGAAATATGGCAAATTTATCTACCACCACCTAAACGAATTCAACGCACACATTTTGATGTTAGTGCTCCTAATGAAGTTCATCAGGCTGATATTCTGTTTTTACCTCATGATGTAATTAAGATCGGTAGACGTTAATACACGTACAAATATGCGTTGACACTTGTTGACGTTGCAAGTAGATATAAAGAAGCAGAGCCGCTATCAGCAAAGATGGCAGCTGAAGTTGTATTAGCTTCTGAACAAATTTATCAACGAGGACCCTTGCGATGGTCACAGCTGCTACATGTTGATCCTAGCAAGGTATTTCTAGGTGCAGTGTCGTCGCTGATGAACAATCATAACGTTGAAATACGACGAGGACATACGTGAACAATTACAAGTAGTTCCTGAAGATACACATTTACCACCGCGTTCACTTAATTAGCACCCCTACGTCGATTACATTCAAGACAGGTCAGCGTGACATTTTCGCGTGTATGACCAAAACTACTGTCTTTTCTACCTACGGTAAACTGTCATGAATCATTATTTGAATACTGCCACAACATTACTGTGTTACAGCTCGCACAATGATTATTCTGTTGCTGTTGCAGCGTCGTGATAAATTGAGCATCAAGATCAAAATTGTCTTTATTTTTTTGTCACATTGTTTATATCCGATTAATTTTTTTCTTACTACGACAACGTTAACTTCGTTGTCATTAGCTTCTGTAAAATCTATGCTAACCCTCCGCAACTGAGATATTTTTCTAACTCTAGACACCGCGAGATAAACTAAATTTGACCATTCGATACGATCATCGACTATCCAAACAAGTGTATCAGAAATAGTTAATCGTTATGATGAGTGGATCGCCATTGCGTATCCTAGCGTCCATGGAGATTTATCTGCTAACGTATCCACAACTCTGACATCAACTAAAACGATATCATTTAACACGAGATTCTGTTTCTCTGAAGATCCTGGTATGTCAACGAAAATATTTTGCCGTCGCGTATTTGCTTGTCGATAACATAATGGTACTGGCAGCGCTGAAAACTTCTCTCGGTGTAATTGAAATAATTGTTCTTGTAGTTTATCACAAACTATCTTTCTACTTGCAGCTATCAAATCATTTGGTTTCCATAAATTCTAAATATCATCCATGGATGTTTCTAAAATTATATCACGCATTACTTCACACTAAATATTTAGAATTTTATCCTTTTTTAATCTGATTAATTTCTTAAACTCGGATAATTCTGAATCAAGTGCTCTATGATCATCAGTTATTTCCTCGTAATAATCAACAAACTTTTTCAAACATGCATGTGGAGATAATCCAACAAAAGGTGGCGGTTGACCATAATCGCCACACATTATCACAGCAGTATTCTTCAAAAATCATGAAATGATTTAATATAACTTTAGATGCTGTACATATTTCATCCCAAACGATAATCTTTGGAACATATTTCTCTCCCATTCAATCAGGAGTCCATGCGTCTCCCTTCCATCGAAAAAACTATGATAAGTACATGATTTAATGCCTTGTTCTCTGTTTTCTCGCGCAAGTCTATGTGTAGGTGTTAGCACAACCATATCAAAATTTCGAAATAATTCGATCACTCAAGTTGTTTTACCATAACCTCCAGGTCCATTAAGATACTGTTTTATGTCTAGCTATAGGATCACATACAGACGGTGCAGACGATAAATTTATCCCTGATTTTATCGTGTAAATATCTTTAAACGTAATATCAGCGGATTCAGAATAATTCAGTATATTTTCCTGTTTTATTCTCCACGATCCCATCATGCATCAGCGCCAATATGTAGTTGTTCAAGCAATCCTAAATGCGTTTCATTGATATAAAACGAATCAGTAGCTACTCTGACAGCAAACTTAGAAACTTTATTTATGATCGATAATAGATTTATTGAAACATATGCAAGCATTGAAGATCTTAAATGAACAAATTGTGGTGATTCATCATCAATATAACTTACGACTGTACCTAATTTAGTTCCGTTTGATAAAGTAACATTACTTCGACTTATAAACGTATATTTTGTTGTTGTATCAGCAATTATAAAATCTAACTCAGAATCATCTATAATCAATCTTGTACACGTTCGTTTATGATCAGATCCTCCTTGGGTAAACTTACCGATTATTTTTCTGCCAAGGTCTTTCGCGATTTTATCATCATTTTCTTGCCTGACCTTAGATATATTATTAAAGACTTTCGTGATTGCTTCTTCGTCAAGATCAGGAAATTGTTCTCGCACGTTTTTAATATCAAATGTGTCTGACTGTGGTAACCAAACTTCGCTCTGCACGCGGTATGATATATTGCTTCACTTATTTCGTGAAACATCAGTGTAATTACGTCGATCGTATATTCTAACAATACAATCGGTACCCATTTCCTTTCTACCAAACCAGACATAACAAATCGGATGCAGATTTTCTGCAAACTTAAATGACTCAACACAAGCGAATCAAGTCAAGTCAAACTCTGGTAAAGGTCCGTTTATCGATACTCGCGTCATCTCGTGTGTCGGATGACCAAACCGCGCAAAATATACAGAACATTCTCCCATTCCAAGAAAACTTCCCGGATAACACGCAACTATATCAACTGAGATAACGTAGCTATAATCATATTTGGTATTCCATAATCCACAGTGTCCGTATTCGACACAACTTGATATTATATCATTGAGAAATTCCAATCGAGTTGGTTTCCAAGAATTTTTCTCTCTAGCAAAATGAATAGCTACTAACGGAACTGTAAAACAGTTGCTCAGCAACTCGTCAGTATTATCAGCATATTTCAATTAAAGATTTTTCATTTCTTCGTGGAGAGATTCTGTACGATAAATATCTCCATTTGGTCTTACAAATTGGTCATAGTTTTCATCGGAACTTTGAAATAGCCATACTGATACGGGATCGTTCTTACTCATTTCGTTAATAAAATCAAATACATTATCGTTATACAATTTAACAGTTCGATTTCGTGGAAATATTGTTATTGCATTAGTCCATGCATCTGCATTATGATCAATAATTTCAATCGAAGCTCCCTTTGATTTATATTTTGATTCGTACAAAATCTCTCCGGTTATCGTTTTCACTGTTATTGGGAATTTTAGTTTCTTTCCCAGCTCAGCGACGTCTTTGATAGACGCTCCAGTATCTTTAACTATTTCTTCCCACGTCTTTAGTTTTTTAGGTCTTAGATCTGTTTGACCGTTTCCACGTATTGCATTTGTTAAGTGTTCCGTTACTCGTTCAGCAACACAATTTATTTTAGAAAATTTCATTGGTTTTAAATTATTAATGTTGGGTTTGTCATTCAGTGGATATATCCCAGAAATTACAGCCGTTACAGGATACGCTCGCGTATAATATAGTTTGTCAATACCAGTCAACATTCCTGGTCTGGAATTTTTACTCAATATGGCATTTTTTCCATTAGCAAGGACAGGGTCGTAATTGTCACGGATAATCCATGTTTCTGATAATACAATAAATTTTATTTTAAAAAGATATTTTTTGATCGCCTAGATGATTTATAATCATTGCCGCTCGTTTATCGTTCATGGTAGCATCGACACATTTAGTGTTGCGTATGATTTTAAACGTTGACCACACATGAGATGCGCCATCTTTAATAAATTCTTCTTTGGCGTCATGCATTTTATTAATCAGTGCATCTCTCCTAAATTCCTTCTTGGTATCATGAATTTTATCATTGGTTGGATCAACCAGAGCTCGCACCGGTAAGTCAGGGGATATTCTGTCAAGATTAAATTTATCTTAATAAGGTTTAATTTTAGATAAAATCGTAAATTCATCCATATTATAATTAAGACAAATATATATTTAAATTGAAATATTGTATATATAATGATTAAAACAAAGAACAAATGCAATTGGCTTATGATAGGCTCTACAACTTCTTGTAGCAAATCTTGCGTAAACGAGTTATGTGGACTTCACTTACAGCGCATTCGTAATGGAAGTCTAGGACCTAAACCGTGTTTACGATGTGGTGTTGGAGTTAGAGGAGAAACGCGATTATGTGTACAGTGTGGTGGTAAAAAATAAAGAGCTCAAAAGATACTATGATAAAAAAAATCTAACGACAGCGACAAAGCTATAAGAACCGCAGAAAATTATCTATCTAGATTTCTAGTAATGATTTAGACAAATAATGATTTAAACAAATAATAACATATATAATGGAGCAAAGTGAGTTTGTCAAACATCCAATCATCAACAATTACGAAGTATCTCGTGATGGTGCAGTCAGAAACTATCGACGAAGAAAAACAGTTGGTTCTGTCATTAATACTGGTTATTTCATATTTAGTACCGCGAAAAATAAAACATATCTCTGTCATAGGCTCGAGTTCGAATGTTTCAACGGATTAATCAAAGACGGTCTTGTGATCGATCATATCAACGGTACTAAAATTGATAATAATTTATCCTATTTATGAGCTATCACACAAGGCAAAAATTCTGCATGTGGTGAGACTAGTAAACATTAAAAAATTGCAAGATAAGCTGTATCTACAAATGTTGAGACTGGCAAAGAAATAATATTTATATCGACATATGCAGCTAGCAAATATTTTTATATTAACTCACGTGTGGTACAATATGTTGCAGACAATATAACCAGACCAGCATTTTCAAAGAAATATAAACAAAAAATTATATTTCAATATTGTTGAAGGTATTACTACACTATTTTATTTTATTTATTCATTTTTTGTCAATTCAGTTACTTTGAGACGTTTAGTATAAAAATTGTGCTAAACTTCTCCGTTCGTATACTACTGCTTCATGTCAATGACCAAGGGAGATAATTCTGTAACATATCTTTTTCCGTTGATCTTATCATAATTAAAAATAATTAATGACCATTTCTGTGTTAATTAATATCAGTGCACAGTACGGTAAGTTATTTTTAAATCCGTTATACAATATATTTCTGTCAGGTTAAAATGTCAAGACATAACTTTTATGTATATCTGTGACTAATAGCTGGTGAAGAACAAATCATAATATTATTATTATATAAGAAAATGATTCGTTCCTCAGTCGTAAAACACGGGCACACGAATTATATATATATATATATATATATATATATATATATATATATATATATATATATATATATATATATATATATATATATATATATATAATATTTTACGTACTTCCTCACTCACAGAAATTTAGGATAGAACGGTTATTTTGTCATTCCGAGACCTTTCGCATTTCTGCCTTGACAAGGTCAGGTTTGAAAATATAGTGTTTTGGAAAATCAAGTTGTGATTTTACTCAGTACTTATCTAGGCATATAATAATTTCTACAACATGTATTTGTAAGATCCGGCGGTTACTCTGATGCTGGAGTCTTCAAGTTCGAAACCCATGGCCGGCATATTATCGATGGTGCTATATTTCGCGAATTGTCTTAAATAAGTGGGGGGGGGGGCTCTAGTCCAAAGCTCGAATTACATAAGCACACTCTCCCACCATATCACGTGGTGGGTGATATTTTTTGTACGTAGAGCTTTCCGAAATATATGGGGAAACCTAAATCTCAAATGAAATGCTAAACAGATTTGAAAACCATTGCTAAAAATAACATCCCGTATATGTTATGTGCTGTTCTTAGGAGAAGTTAATTAAGTTAATATTGTGCAGTGATCGAAACACAATTATATGTTTGTGCTGTCCTTAAGATAAGTTAATTAAGTTGATGTTGTGCAGTGATCGAAACACAATTATATGTTTGTGCTGTCCTTAAGATAAGTTAATTAAGCTGATGTTGTGCAGTGATCGAAACACAATTATATGTTTGTGCTGTCCTTAAGATGAGTTAATTAAGTTAATGTTGTGCAGTGATCGAAACACAATTATATGTTGTGCTGGATATATGTACCTTCTGATCCTGCTAGGATGTCATAAGGCAACCTAGGGCTTCACATAAGGTTGCGCTGTAAATATTTTTTTATTATATATATATATATATATATATATATATATATATATATATATATATATATATATAATATTATGAACCTTGAAAATATTAATGATATAATTTCTAAAATTAACAAATCAAAACATGATGGCATAAAATAAAGAAAAAATAATGATTTTGAGTCAATCCAACAAGGAAAAATAGAGTGCGGCTATATACTTCCAATAGAATATCGATTAATTAAGACCATCCGACAAATTATTTTATAATCTTTATCTGCAGTGAAAGACACTGATGTAGATAAATTTGTCCTACTTTCGATCGCGATTGGTGATATTAAATCAAAATTATCTCACGAATATGAAACAAAAAAGATTATCAACACACGCGTGAGACAAATATAAAGATTATATCAGATCGTGAAAACGAAAATAGTAAAGACGTCTGTGATTGTGAAAGTGGCTGGTGATTTAAGAATCAGTAAAAAAAATATCTTGTTATAATATGATTTTTTTTTTAGATTTTAGGGAAATTTAGTCAAAATTCACCATTTTTTAAAACCTATTTTAGTAGATTTTATCATAGAAAATCGGTGAAATTGTAAAATTCGTAGCATCAAAACCCCAGCGATTCTCTAAATAATTTATCGATAAATCGTTAATTTGTCATAAAACATAGTCAAAAGTAATGTCTTTTTTACTGAAATATACCTGATTTTTGGTCGATTTATGAGCAGAAAAGGAAAAATTTATCAATTTATCGATAAATCATTTAGAGAATCGCTGAGGTTTTCACCCATCAATATCAGAAATTTCACCGATTTTCTATGATAAAATCGACTAAAATAGGTAAAAAAAATTATGAATTTTGACTAAATCACAGAATTTTCTGAGATCTGAATAAAAAAATATTCTGTTATAATATTTCTTTTATGAAATTCATCAGACCAATATACCCAATCTGATAGATTTAGTACTATTATGCCTATGATAGATTTTCATTATACTTATTGTATTTATTAGATTTAGTACAAATATACCAATCAAATTAATTAAATTGTTTGATAATCTGGAATTATGGGTAATGTACCCTTTATTCAGAATTAGGTAACATTTTTTTAAATCTGATCAAATTTAATGCAGGAATGTGCATAATTCAGAATCTGATCTCGTTCACACTTGATCATGACAATATGTTCTCGCCGCAGTTTATCTAACTACATCTGCGTTAATAAAAAAATCTTCGTTACCGTACTCATCAATAACTATATCAACGCTAAATTGTTCTACCTGTGTAAATATTCTCTTTATTGCATTTTCAGGATTGTCTTGAGATTGTATCATAATAGAACGATTTAATCGGACTCTTGCTGAGCGGTTATTTGGATATCAATACGCAAAAGAATTTATCCAAGAAAAGCGATCCCGTGAATGGGTCAAACAGTTACCAGGGGTAGTTGCAGCGCTAAATAACGAGATTACCAGAGCAATCAATATGAAACCTAACAACGCAATTAAAAAAAAGTATATACCACAACCACAGCGGGATAGCGTTTCCCAGCCAATTCTCAGCAATGTCACTGTGAGATATTTATATGAACCAGGAGAACTCGAAGGTGGTAAAGAAAGGGCTACTGATCCTATTTGGAGTGTCACTACGCATAGCATATCTACTATAACACGATCAACTGGTAGACCTCCAATCTATAAATTGGATTCAACTGCCCCTCAGCGGGGTTTTACACGCGAACAATTACAAGTGATTCCTGATGATACTCAATTGCCGCCGCATGGTGTTAACTAGCGCCGTTGCGTCTGTTGCACTCACGACAAGTCAACATCACATTGTTTCTGACATGACCGAGACTGTTATTTTTTCTATCTACGGTAAATTGGCGAGGATCTTTATCCGAATACTGCCAACGCATTATACAATTGCAACTCGCGCAGTGATTATTTTGTTGTTCCTTCAACGTAATTTTTAATTCAGCATCAATATCAAATTCTCTTTGTTTTTTTTTGTCTTGGAGTTTGTAACCGGAGAGTTTTTTTATTAATGATGCTAACATCAATATCATCCATTGTGGTGTCATCATCGAAAACAATTCTTCGAAGTTGATTTATTCGCCGTACTCTAGACACTGCAAGATAGACTAAATTTGACCACTCAATGCGATTATCGACTATCCAAACAATTGTATCCGCGATGGTTAATCCCTGCTAGGAATGTATTGTTGTTACGTAACCCAGTGTCCATGGCGATTTATTAGCACGCAATGCGCCTTCGACAACACTGATATCAACCAGCACAATATCATTTAATACTAGTGTTTGTCTTTCGCGCTGTCCTGGAATTTCAACTTCAATATTCTGTCGCCGTGTGTCAGCGGGTCTATAACACAATTGAACTTTTATCAGGGGATATTTTTCTTTGTGAAGCTCAAACTTTTTCTGAAGTGTGTCTCTGACTATTTTTCTGCTAGCAACTACAAAATCGTTTGGTCTCCATGTGTTATAAAATTCCTCCATTGGAGTTTCAGAAATTATTTCTCTTATTATTTCACATTGGATTCTATTCGGTTGTAATCTAATTAATTTTTTAACCTCATTTAATTGTTCATCAAGTGCTCAATTTCTTCATAATAATCGACGAATTCTTTCAGCCACTTATGTGGACCCGCGCCGACAAATTGTGGTGGCTGTCCATGATCTCCGCACATTATCACGGTCGTGTTTTTTGTCAGCAGCCAATCCAAGAACATCTTTAATATTTCTGTTGATACTGTGCATACTTCATCCCAAATTATAACCTCGGGGATGAATTTCTCTCCCATTCGTTCAGGTGTCCATTTGTCACCACTGTATCTGAAAAAACTACGATACGTACACGCGGAAACGCCTCGTTGTTTTATCTCTCTGGCTAATCTATGTGTTGGCGTCAGCACAATGATGTTTACGCGTCCTCGATATAACTCGATTGCACGCGTCGTTTTTCCTGACCCGCTACAGCCATTTAAATAAACTGTTTTATATCTGCAAATTGGATCTGATATCGGTGGTGCATTAGAACGCTCTGATAAATTATCGCCGTGTAAGTAATTATTTTTAATTTCAACGTCTGATGATTCAGAATACTCGGGCAGCATTTCTTTTTTAATTCTCCATGATCCCCAACTTTCATCTGAATTAGTGAATTCAGCAACTGCGCAACTGTACTTGCTGTTAATGTAAAATGAATCAACGGCAACTCTAACCGCAGTGTCAGTAAATCTATTTATCATTGAAAATAAATTAATACAAGCATAACCCAGCATCGACGACCTCAAATGTGTATACGGGGATCTGTAACCATCGCTATAAGTAACAACTGCACCCAATTTTGTTCCATTGGACAAAAAAGCATCTTTACGATCCACATATATGTTTTTGGATACTGCATCCGCGATTACAAAGTCATATTCGGTGTTATCCATAATCAGCCGTGAACAATATCGTTTATAGTCGCATTTTTTTCCTCCCTGAGTGAATTTTCCGATTATTCTTCTGCCGAGATCTTTTGCTTCGATGTTTCGGTGATTAAATACCCGTTTGGACCACTCAATGATATATTCTTCGTCGGCATCAATATGTTTTCTGGATTCCTCAATTATACTATCAAGACGTTCCGGTGTTGGTAACCAGACATTGATTTGTTTCCGATATGATATAATTGCTTCACTGACCGTCAGTAAAATTAACATTTTTGTATCAATCATGAACCGTAATAACGTTATTGGCAGCCACTTCTTTCAGATATGTGTCTACCAATCCAAACATAACAACAGCGATGAAGTCCTGCTGCGAACTCAAATGATACTACACGAGCGAATCCAGTTAAATCAAAATCAGGCAGCGGCCCATTAATTACAACACGAGTCATTTCATGTACGGGGTGTCCAAATCGTTTAAAATACTCAGTACACTCTCCATAACCAAGAAAACTCGCTTGATAACAAGCAACCATATCAACTGAAATGATATTATCATGGTCGTATTTTTGATTCATTAAACCGCCATGATTAAATTCTAAACAACTAGCCTCAATGTCTGGCAAGAATTCTACGCGCGTTGGTTTCCATGCGTTTTTGATTCTTGCAAAATGAGCTGCAACCGACGGGATTGTTAAACAGTTTGTCAATAATTGTTCGTCGTTGATAATTTCATCGTTGATGATTTCATTATTGTTGTTGCCTTCGCCACACGCCGTTAAAAATCCGCTAGCTGTTTTTTTCATTTTGTTGTGAAATGCTTCAGTGCGGTATAATTCACCGTTTGGTCTTACAAACTGATCAAACGTATTCGTGTCGTTTTCAGTGCTGCGAAGTAACCACACCGACACGGGGTCGTTTTGACTCAAATGCGCAATAGCATCGAATAGTTTCTCTTCAACGAGAAAACCATCCCTGGAGAATTCTTCTCCTAAGAATTCGTCGGGTATATACTTTATTGTTCTGTTTCGTGGAAATATTGTGACCGCGGACGTCCATGCGTGTTCGTTATGATCAATAATTTTAATTGGGGCTCGTTCATAGTATGGTTTGTCAATTCCAGTTAACAAACCCGGCTTAGAATCACGGCTAACAATGACTGTTTTCTTGTCTTTGAGAATCGGTTCAAATTTGTCTCGTATAATCCAACCGCCTGATTCTACACGGATAATGAATTTCACTCTAAAAAAATACTTTTTGTTGCCAAGTTGTGATAACATCAACGCTGCGTTGCTGTCGTTCATGGTGGCATCAACAACGCCATCAATTCGAAATGTTGACCAGCTATGAGATGCACCGTCGTGCTTGAATTCATTAATACAATCGCGTATTTTATTTATCAGGGCTCTATCAGTTATTGCCCGTCGGGCACATCTTTGAGGGTTCTATCGAGATTAAATTTAACGTTTTTGAAAGGCTTAATTGCTGATAATCTCTCGAACTCCTCCATGTTATAATTAAAACAAGTATTTATATAGAAAAATATAGTATAATGAATCACTGCTAGTGGCTAATGATTGGATCAACAACTCCATGTAACAAAACATGCAGAAGCGAATTCTGTGGGTATCATTTACAAAGCGTTCGCAAAGGTTCCTTTGGCCCCCTTCCATGCCTCCGATGTGGGGTGGAGGTAAGGGGAAAATCGCAGTTGTGTCTCAGTTGTGGAGGCAAACGTTACAGGGAACTAAAACGCTATTATGACAAACGAATAAAAAATGCAGTCATTGATCCTACTGATGACTCCGTCAGCGACAAAATCATAAAAAAACCCTCAAGACTACATTGATAGACTTATAATTAAAGCAAATAATAAATTAGACAAATAGTATTATTATACAAATGAGCTAAGATTTCAGACCTCACCCAGTGCTTGTTAATTATAAAGCATCCCGTAATGGTATTGTTAGAAATTGCAGACTAAAAAAACCGGTTGGACGGGTAAATAATAGAGGATACTTGACGTTTACAGCTAGGAAGAAGAGATATTATTGTCATCGATTCGCATACGAATGTCACAACGGATTGATCAAAGATGGCCTTGTGATTGATCATATCAATAATAACAAGACTGATAACTGTCTTGAGAATCTTAAACCATCTCACAAAGTCAGAATGCAAAAAGGGGCGGGACAGGGATCTGTAAGTCAGTTGGAAAGAGATCCGTCAAATCATTTGATACAGAAACCAACGAGGAGAAATTATTTCAGTCAATAAATGAAGCCAGTAGATATTTTGATATTTGTAGTCCTTCAGTACAAAGAGTAGCAGAAGGAATTCAAAAATTAACTCTGTCAAAGAAAAATGGCCATAAAATAAAATTCGTATACATCTGAAACGATTCAAGGGAGATAACTCCTTTATGGATAAGTCCGCCGCCACTCATAACACTCTACTCACTAAGTTCCCTTGTATTATGACCGTCAAAGGTATTTTGTGTCGTCTGCTACACCTGTAGAGAGAGAGTTATAATTGGCATAGGCGCGCACACGTGACTGTAATGGAGTATAATACATGAGTTTCGGTAGAGTTGTATTTATCAACTTTTAACATTTTTTAAAAACTTTTTATTGTCGCTTGGCTAAAACTGCATCATTTAAACAGTTGTATTTATTTAGACCATCTACATTCAGCTATTAATACACTTTTAGTACAGACGTTCTTTATAATCCAACGCGTTACCTATGTTCGCTCAGCCGGAACGAGAATGAAACACTAGTGTTTTCCATTCATTGAAGTAAGTGGGCGTGGTTAAAATTCCTCTGTATACAGTTCTTTTTGACCTAATCGGTAACGCATTTTGTCTAGAGGATTAGAACAGAGAAAATACACGCTGTTATCTAACAACTGTATTATTTTGTTTAGTGCTTTATTTAAATATTTTGTCTCATTTGAATGTTGTGAAAAGGCATTAATAAGTAATTCAAGGAAATAAAATAACACACCCGTGAATCAACGCTGCTGTATTAGTCACCTTATATATGTTATGACTCGTAATAAGCTTGGGGCTTTCGAAAGCCAAATCCGACCGATCAAAACTAACCAACGCCATTAACCCGGGCGTGTGGTTGTCTTTTGTCAATCTTGCAACCGGGTTAATTTACTTTGGTTGCTTTTGATTGGTTGGATTGGCCGTAGAAAATCTGCCCCGTAGTTTCATGTTTGTGCTGTCTTGTGCCGTCCCACATCATTACATCACAAATTCCATCATCGTTTCATTGAATATACCATCCTTAATTAAGTATATATGGAATTGTGCCGTCCCACATCAATCGTTTCATTGAATATATACCATCCTTAATTAAGTATATGTTATGCCTAAAATCTGCCACAACACTCGAGTGGAGATATATATGGAATTGTGCCGTCCCACTTCAATCGTTTCATTGTAAATATCCATCCTTAATTAAGTATATGTTATGCCTAAAATCTGCCACAACACTCGAGTGGAGATATATATGGCATTGTGCCGTCCCACGTCATCGTTTCATTGTAAATATCCATCCTTAATTAACTTAATTAAGTGCATGTAGTGCTGTCCCCCAAGCATATCTTCTGGGCGGTCTAAGATGGCGTTTGCCACGTTAGGCCTCCCGCCGGAGATGTATGTTTCGGGTTCCTTTGGGCTAACTTGGATGTGAAAGCAACCAAGGAGTTCCAAAGATGCGTGTTGTGCTGTCCTTAATTAAGTTAATAAAGTAACCTCTGGGTCTCTCTGACGTCATAGGGCGCCAGCGAGATTGCCAAATGAGTGCTATTTTTTTAATAATTATAGGTAAAATGTATTATATAAATAATGGATATCAATTGATGTAAATTCTATAATTGTTGAAATTTCAAATTTGAGAATCGAGGGATAGTATTATCTGAAGATCTCGACTGCGACAGGATTGCCTCGGAATATGAAGACAGTGAGTATCAGCTTAGTAAGGGTCGTTATGTTTTACCTAAGATGTACAGGCTCGTGAAAGGAATTCAAAAGTCCATCAATGCTTGTTTGTACGGTAACGACATTAATGTATTTATAACGCTATTTAGCACCGTTGAAGCAATACGTCAAAATCTCGGCCAAGAGTATAAAAAACGAGCTGAAATTAGTTCTAAGGTTCGTGATCTTAGAAAAATATTAAACGAGGAAAAACCAGTATCCTAACCACGTGAGCGTTACTATAAAGAATAGGCTTTCAGTAAATTTTTCAGTAAAAATTTATTTTTTTTAGCGTTTTTTGTAACACTTGTTACACTTGTCACATAGGATTTTCTCCTGAAAGAATACTCATCAGTTTGGGCTTGTTCATGCAGTTATGTGCGTACTGGATGATCTGGTTGTATTAGCAAGTAATCACCGCGACGCCTCCATTTTCACGTAGTTGTTGTTGTTGCCGCGTCGTTAACAAAAATCGTTCATCGCCGTTCTCAGATATTACAATTCTTAAACCCCCAGCGATGTTATTTCTGAAACACTCGCGGGTCGCGTCGTACAGTTTAACCCTGTCGGAGATGGATACGTTAGCTTGATGGTACATTATTTAATAACTCAGCTTTTAATTGTGATAGTTTCACATTTGAAAACTCAGTTCACAAACAATATATGGTAGGTGAATCGCTTACAACTAAATTAGCCCGAGAGCGGCTAGCAGCAATTAAAAAGTTTATACCGGTTCGAGACAGACTTCGCGAGAAACTTCAACAACGACAACAAGCGCAGACTGACTTTTCTGTGTCAAGTGAACAACTGTTTACTCCGATAACAAGTGCGACCAAATATGTGAAAAAGTTAACTGAAGCAGCGATATACGGAGATATTCCTGAACGAGAACGAGCAAAGAAGGCGCCGCTGCTTGATACACTTGAAAAGATAGCAGCAGAGACCGAACAAACACGCGCAGGGATACAACAGCTATCCAGTGATATAAAAACTCAACGCAAAATTGAAGAACGCGAAGAAGAACAGCAAGATGCAGCTGCAGGAAGAGTCTATTCACCTGAAAATATATTTACAGTCTCAGCATTAAATGAAATTAGAGGAAACCATACGGATTCCGAATTAGCTGATTTTGCTAGAGAATATTTTCCAAAGGGTAAAAGAGAGAATTTTTTGAAAGACGAGTTTAAAAATTTTATAAAATCCAGAAAGGATTGGGCATCAAAAATATATCTAGTGAAACGCGGCGGGGATAGAATCTCGGCATTGCAGCACCCTGGTTATGATGACTTTCTAGCTGCGGTTAAAGGCGGTCCACAACCACCACGTTATACGGAGTACCCAATCCCGGAACAAATAGACATAAGAGCAGAAGCCGGTTCTAAGAAAACAAGCGGAAAAGGATATTCGATTAAAAATCCAAAGGATTTCAACGCAACCGTGACATGCCCTGGTAATATTCTCTCGGATATATCACGGTTGGAAGTACTTATGGGTGGAAAACGAGCCAGAAACAACTCCGTCGAGATAATTAATGAAGCAGCTGATATCTGTAGACGATTATTTGCCGGCGGTATCATGGGCATTGATGTATATCGAGAACTCATTGCTGAATTAGTTGAAAATCACAGAGATGCCCATGGTTATGATGAAAATCCTATGGATTTTAGCGATTGATCACTAATTGAAAAACTACTAGTTTTATAACAAGATTATCATACACTACAACCATGATAAACCCGTAAGCGTCTACGTGGTGAACTCACGATTGCCTGTTTATAGAGCATATTACGGAGATGGTTTTGGCAGTACCATTGCGAGGCTATTTACAAGAATGGCCCCAAAAGTGGCGCCATTAGCTAAACAATTATCAATGAAAGCCATTGATGTTATTCGTGATAAGGGAATCAGCGCTGTTGGAAATCTTGCCGGAAAGGCATTTTCTGCCGCGAAAGATAAAATAGCATCATTGGTGCGAAAGAAACCAACGGTGCGGCCATCAACTACAGTGATGCCTGCAAAAATCAGCAAAGCAATAAATAGCGCAGTGGAAGAAAAACTATCGTTGTTGGCTGCTTCGGTGACTCCGTCGCCATTGACGGCTTCACCGGTAACAGATAGCGCTATCATGAACGCGATAGCAGGAAGTGGTTTGAAACGAAAACAAAAACGACGATGATTACAAAGAGTTTCACAATTGAAAACACTAGTGTGAATAATATAATGTTTAAACGAACAGCTGATCCCGCGTTTGATATGGAAGCCCCAGTACCCAAAGACAATTCCGTCCGCGATTATCAATATTATTCCTATCATGCAATACAACCCGACCTACGATCGCGAATTGAACTTCAAGTTCAAGATACCAGTAAATACTTTTTGCCATGTGAAGCATTTATTGAAATCGAGGGGAAACTCGTAACAAATGTTGCAGCTGATACCCCATATGCAGATAACGCAAATATCCGAGTTGGTTTTGTTAATAATGGCATAATGGCGTTATTTGAAAGTGCAAGATATCTCATTGATGGAAAAGAAATTGAATCAATAGACCGTGAAGTTGATGTTGCAACAACAATAATCGGGCTAGCAAGATACTGCGATGATTATACAAGGTCGGCTGGTCCATCTATGATGTTTGCAAAGGATACCTCTGATAACGCTGACCACCTTCAATACATTAAAGTGTTGACAGCACAAGATACTGCAGAAGAAAATCAACAAGAAGCAGCTAATCCAGAACGTCGAGCTAGACCCGGAGCTGCGTTTGATATTCTCGGAGGCGTTAATGGTAATTTCAATTTAGGATTTGCAACACGAAAAGGAGCATTGCAAGGACAGCAGCGATATTTTTCATGTGCGATTCCACTCCATCACATATTTGGATTCTGCAGAAATGTCAGAAAAGTCATCTATGGAGCCAAACACACAATCGCGTTAGTGCGAAAAGGCAATGACAATGATGCAATTTGGCGTACTGGTGCCGCTGATGGTAAAGTTGTTTTGAGTAAAATAGTATTGTGGATGCCAGTAATGACCCCATCAATTACCACGGAAGAGCGGCTACTTTCATTTATGGACACAGGTGGCAAATCATTGATAAGTTGGCTAACAACAACAACTGATGCCAAAGAGGATAATGTTGCTGATACATTTACATGGCACCTGGCATCAAAACAAGGCGTTTCAGCTCCACGTCATATATTTATAGCGCTGCAGAATCGGGATCGATTAGGCTCCCAAGAACGCAGTCATATGATATTTGATCGATTAGGAGTCAAGGAGGTTTCACTGAGAATAAACGGACAACAAGAACCATCTGAGGATATACAGCTTAATTACGAAAACAACCATATAGCACGTGTGTATCATAGGATGCTGTCATTTATGGGCCGTGATCAAAATGTTGATACTGGTTTACAAATATCGCAACTTGATTTTAAAAACCTATATCCGATTTATTACTTTTCGCTGGAGCATCTTGATTTAACAAGGCAATCCGTCGTTGACATACATTTTAGGGCTCGTATAGATCCTGGTGGTGTTGATTATAGAGCGGTTGCTATCATTCTCAGCGACAAATCAATGTTGTTAGAAGGGGCTGGCGGACGAATGAGAGTCGTTGATGCACCAGTGGAAAATATGTAAACGATTCACAATTAGATCAATTGAAAGCATAAATGTGTTTTACAATAAAATGACATATAGTGTTGTTAGTGTCAAGCTGACTGATGGTCAGGTCATGAAATTGCGATCAAAATCCGCTAAAGAATGTGGAACAACAATAACGTTAAAACCAGCGCAGATGTCCGGAGGTACACATAAAATATCACTGACGGATCGTCAAATAAAACATTTCAATGATGCGCTAAAGAATAAGAGAGGGGTTCAAATTGTATTTTCAAAGGCTGCAGTCGCCAACATGATAAAATCAGGTGGTATATTTCCATTGTTAGCTGCAATACCAGCATTGATTTCAGCGGCTGCCCCAGCGGTGGCGAAAGCGGCGTTGTTGGGAGCCGTTGGGACCGCCGCAGGGATGGCGTTGAAAAAGGCAACTGGGAAAGGATATAAAAAAAGGGAAAGGGTCTAAGACTACCAGGAACCCCGTATTCATGGTACAGCGGAAAGGGTCTGAGAATACCAGGAACGGTTTATTAGTTGAAAGCCCAATTCTCCCTATGTCCAATTTTGATTTAATTGATGCTGATAAAAAACTAGCGATAAAAAACTTCAGAGGGGTTTTATGAGAGATCAATTACCGAGAAAACCTAAACGCGTTGAAACCGGTATCATCAATCTTGATAACAGTAACGGATCGGGAACTCACTGGGTTGCATACGCAATTGAGCCACGTGGGATTGTCTATTTTGATTCATATGGGTTAGCTCCGCCAAGCGAGTTTATGCGGTATATAAATTCTTCGATGAAACTCAAAGAGTTTCCGATTTTTTATTCCACGCTACCAACACAACAATTATATGATCCACCGATGTGCGGCCGTGAAGTATTAAATGTCCTCGCGGAAATTTCATCGTCACAGAAACCACCTCATCTGGTTGTAAATAAATACACGAGTGGGAAATTACAAGGTAATTTTAGAGAATCAATAAATTGAAAATACTAGAGTCTTTACAATAATGATTGATATTTGGGGACGATCTCTGTCAATGTCGAAACCCACCGCGAAAACATCTGCGGGTTCTATCGAGGATGTAAAAAAAATAATTGAAGATGAAATCGTTGAGACGTTAAATTTAGCAAGTGTTGACCCGAACGAAATAGTTGTATTTCAAGATCGCCAGGGTAAATTGAAAAGCAGTAATATATCCGCGGATGACATTTTGATACGGCAGAGCGATGCCGCTGAAAAACTCTATTGCGCTGTATTCCAGCGGTGGACGACTTAAACCAGGCGCACTTGTGTCTACGATCACCGACGCGATTGCCGCCCACGGCCGTGAGCTGGATGATTATACACGAGGTTATAATAATTTTCGCAAAAATGTCGTACATAAATTCTTTGGAACCCCGCTTGTGGTTGGCATGACCCTCGCTGAAATTAAAAACTTTCTATCTTTATTCTTTTTTAACAAGGAGGCGGGGTGGATGATGAATGAAGATGAAATCAAGGCAAATTATCTCGATATTTACCCGGATATTTCTAAACTAATAGAAAATTTTGAAAAGGTACAAAAACCCACCAACGACGTCGTTAGTAAGTTTTTTGGATCCTCACTTGTGGCAGACTCGACTCTCGCTGAAATTAGCGAGTTTACTATCAGGCATACCCACAATGCCTACGTCGCTAATAATTTCTTCGGTGTCCCGGCTACATCTACGATGATTCTCAAAGATATTAATGCGTTTATGGTGAGACAAGCAACACTTAATACCATCGTGGATAATTTTTTGGGGAGAACACGTGAATCTAACCACATCTCTGACAGGCCCGACCCTCGCTGAAATTAGCGAGTTTATTGGCAAGCATACTCACAATGCCTACGTCGCTAATAGTTTCTTCGGTGCCCCGACTGCATCTACGATGACTACTCTCAAAGATATTAATATGTTTATGGTGAGACAAGCAACACTTAATACCATCGTGGATAATTTTGTGGGAGAAACACGTGAATCTGAAACCACATCTCTGACAGGCCCGACCCTCGCTGAAATTACAAAAGCTATTGACGAACAAAAGCCCATCAGCGAAATTGTTAATAAGTTCTTTGGGGAGTATGGCCCCCAAGATATCACGACAAAATTTTTTCACATCGACCTGTATCTTAAAGACCAAGCACAGCTTAAAATCAGAGACCTTCTGACTTCATGCTTTTCTAACAAGGAGCCGAGGAGGGTAATAGATCCTACCATAATCACGGTAAATTATCTCGATATTTACGACGATATTCTTAAACTAAAAGGAAAATCCGAAAAGGTAAAGATTCCGCATCCAGACATAGGCGTTAACAATATCGTGTATACGGTCGATCATGGAACCATGGATTGGATAAGAGACGTTTATACTACATTGTCCATGGTTCTCTTGGGGGTCGAAGCGAGGGGGGCGAAAACTACAGGTCGACGTGGGTCGATGGTATCTACAGCTAACGTGGATCTCTATGCATCAATTTAATATAATCGCGGACGGTAAAACCTACTCTGGTGGCACCGCGACGTTAATTATGAAGGGTCGCGAACAAAACTTTAATGTCGTCGCGGTTGATAGATCCACCATTAGATCAAAAATAACTTGGTGTTTAGAATTTTTAGATGATATTTCCGGCAGAAGCTAACATAACCTATAGGCCCGCAATTCCCCTTCCACCTGGCCCCTTAACGATGGCGAATAATTGAAAACACTAGCAGGTTTAAAATAACAATGGCATCGATGAAATCAATTGAACCGATAATAGTCCCAGAGGTATCACAATCGCATCGATATCGATATGATACCGTGAAAGAATTTTCCGCGAACTTGAAATCACTTTCTGAGCGCTATCGTGAAAAAATGAAAAAATACCGACGCAGCATAGCAATCATCGACATCACCGTGTACTCGGTGTCCGGTGTTATGGCCAGCGCCGGGATTATTTTGTCGACGGTGACCATGATGGCTCCGATTGCAGTTCCAATCGCTATCTCCGCGGCAAGTTATCATCGTGTTCTCAGAAAAAACTCAGTGATTATACAGCTCGGTACCGGGTGGTATTTGACGCATACTCGAAATTATCCGAGTTGATCTCGCTGTCGATAGATAATGCGTTCATATCCGATCTTGAATTTTCCACGATGACCCAGATGTATAACTCCGCGATGTTGAAATTGGAAATTGAAGACAGCGTTAACAATAATGTCACTCGAACTGCTTCAACGAATCGCGGAGAATACCACTCCGATACGAACAAGCATGATATCAATAACATCAACAAACCCTGAATTTAGTGTGAACTTCCCTTCTCCGATTCCAGTGCGCGAGTATATCATAGCTGGCCTAATATCAGATCGGTTGCGTTTGGCGGTCAGCAACCCAATAACTCGTTAAGGTTTTGGTGGAATAAACCCGATGGTACTCTAGCGCGGGAAACTGTTTCGTTACCAATGGGTCGTACCAAATTGAGCAAATCGATGCTGAAATTCAGCGTAGAATAAAATCAATCACGGGAAAAGAATCAAAAATAGCTATTAAACTTCATGAACCGACGCTCTCGTCGTCGATCGAAATAAGCACAGAGGGATACGCTGTAGATATCTATAAAAGCTCGTTAAAAACAGTGTTAGGATGGCCTGAAAAACCACCGGAGAAATCCGCCACCGACTTAACCACAGACGTACAATCAGATCACGAAATCAATCCCAGGTATCGAGATAATTTATCTGATATAAGAAAAGGAAGAATCGGCGATAGATTTATATTTACCAACAAAGACACATTGCAATGGGAGTTTATCATTAAAAGAACAGCCGACTCATCTGTTACTATTTCATTTACGCTAACTGACATCACTGGTTATTTTAATGAAATTAAACAATTACATAAAACACAACTAGAACAACTACGGCAAACAAAATCGCGAAAACACGTTGAAATATTAAATCAGCTTATATCTGACATGGAATATATCAATGAACTAATTATTCAAACAATAATTAATGACAACAGCGACAGTAAACAACGATTCCTAACCGATTACAATATCACAGAAGCCGATCTGCGTAATTTCAAGTTTCCAGGATATAACGCTAATGAACTAAAAAAACTGTTAGAAACTTTTAAGATTATCAAGGCGCTACAAGCATCAGATTCAACTGCCTTCCTCAAGTGTAATAATGACCAAGATGGCGGTAGGCATATTGCCCCGCATAATGTAAATATTTCAACGGTGATTGCACTCAATTTAACATGTGATGCTATCGAAGGAAGCTATCAAATTAATCTAGAGCAATCAAATCAAGCACAGCAAGGATATATTCTTTATTCGTTTGCACCAACATCTCCTCCAGGATTCCTAATTATTGAAAACCCAATTAATCCTGTCTACATGCGATGCCATAATAATTCGCTAACGAGAATTAATTTCCGACTCAAAGACCAGTCAAATAATTTGATTGATCTACAAGACGAGGTGTTAGCGATTAGTTTGTTTGTAAAGTCCTAAAGACTCGATCAAATATTTGGTTGAAATCGTAAAAACCCATAGCAGCATGGGGGCGATGACATCACGACGAGACCGTATTTTGACTAAACGATGAAAACGGCCTTGGAGTATGATTTGCGAAAAACTTATGTTTCGAGCAAGTAATCTTTTTTTTGGGTTGAAAAAGAAGGATTCGAATTAATTCTCTCGAGATGTTTGTTAGATTTAGAGCAAATGATGTCTCGGACAAATGTAGGATTCGCCCCCCCCCCCTGCTGCTTCATCAATAGCATGGTAAATAAAGTGTTAAATACAGATTTAGAGAAACTGAAGAAAATAAGCATAAAGTTCACATTGTTATTATAGTCATCCTTGTTAATATTTGACATTATTTTAAGTGGTAACATTTCAGTCATGTTGCTCAGTTAGTCCTAACTTCTCACTTTTCCTTCTTGTTATAAACTTGTACTGAAATCTATGCAGAATAAGTTCATTCCCATAGAACAGGCTAGTTTAATGTAAGATATCAAATACAGCTTAACATTGTTTTAATGTGTCTTTCATAAGCCTCTGAAAGTGTTATTACAGTAGTTTTATTATCCTAAATCTACATACCAGAGAACTTAAGTAGTCATCAGTATTCATTCATTAAACTAAAATTACAGCTTAGCTGTATTTAGAGAAAGTGTTTCATAACTTAATCTAAATTTAACAACTTCTATTTGCATTTGACTGTTTCCATATCATCAAGTTTAGGAAATATTTTCTATCACAGAGACTCAGAGAAAATATTATGATACAATCCCTCCTTAGCTGAATTCTGCAATCAGGCAGACCCAGAGAAAATAGTATAGAATTATGTACCCTAACATAATTCTATTATTAGACAGACATAGAAAGGATTATCCCAATAACACTTTTTTTACATATGTACACAATACAGAACTAAAAGAAGTGATAGTAAATGTTTATTTATCTGATATATACATTACAGATACATCTTTTTTACAACTTTGTTACCAGTATATGTAAAATTAAATTTGAGGGTGCAACTCTGGCATACAGTCATTTCTGTTACTACACACACCAAGAGAAAGGGTTATCAGAGCATTCCTTCCTTACATATTTGCATTTTACAGTTAGGTGTTTTACAGCACAGCAACACAATTCAGTTATTTCATGCTGAGGCAATTGTAGTTAAGTGCCTTGCCCAAGGGTACACCTGGTGGCTGACTGATGGTAGGATCCTTTCGTTTGTGAGTTTGGCACATTAACCACTGAGCCATCAAGCCTCCCCTTCACAATACAGAACTAAAAGAAATGATAGTAAACTGTTTATTTCTCAGATATATACATATTACAGGCAGACCAGACCACTCCTGTGGAATAAGTGGTTAGAGCATCTGCTCGGATGCGGGAGGTAGCAGGTTCGAACCCCAGGTGTGTCATACAAAAGACTTATAAAAATGGTACTATGAGCTGCCTCGCTTGGCGCTGACAGCATTCAGAGGTAGTGATAGAATTGATCAGCCTTGTGTCAGGATAATGTAACTGGATGGGACATGATGACATAGTGCTAGACCTCACTATAAATTGCCACACTGTATACATGATAACCACATGACTAAAATTGTTAGAGCTACATTAAATCCAAATCGCACACATACTTACAGGCAGACTCAAATAAGATAATATTGTACAATCTAACAAAACTCTATTATCATGTATTCTATTAGATAGATGGATAGGTTGAAATAGGTTTTGCAACTGTATCAGTTTTTTTAAAGACAGACAGACAGACAAAGAGATGTGTTAAGTTAAAAAAGACCTGGAAAAACAAAATTCAGCAACAAAGAACAATGTTAACTTGAATTTAATCCTGTTTTATTAAATCATAACACTATTCTTTGTCTTCTTTTCACTTAAATTTAAATTGATCATGCAGATTAATGAACTCAGCCAGTAAAAAAACAAGGTAAAACCATGTCCCGCACTGAAATATTCAAATATCGTTAAATTCGCTCTTTGTTTTTGATTTTGGGGAGTTTTGTGTTGACTCACCTTTTCCTCCACTTACATGCCACAAAAACTTTCAACAGCATGTCCTGCAGAAAAGTCTGCAATAGATGGACCATGAATACTTACATTCCATTGAAACAGAAGAGTATATTTTCCTTTTTTATCCAAGATATACTAGCAAACTGGTTGCTTCCACCACATCAATAATAGTGAAATCTAGAAACATTGAATGATATATTTATACTTGCAAATCATGATTTATGAACATTTATTTTATCCAGTTGTATAACAATTATCCCCTAGTCACCTTGAAATCAGTGACATAGATCAAATCAATCTCTACAAGCTCACTTTTGATAATGATTTGAGAGCACTTACTTTTTATTCATTTAATTCATAGCCAAACAGTACTTATGTATCAGTCTACTCTACCATGCAAACAAAAGATGATAAAATGTGCTTGTGGGTGCTAAATATTCATTATACCGATTGCTCTTAGAATGAAACTCCATGTGGCTGATCATCAGTGATGAGTGCCTTTTGTGGTCAAGTGCACCTGTTCAAAGATCCAGATTTTAGTGCCCATCTTGGCCATTATGCCATGTATTTTGACATATCTTTTTACATGAGCACAGCAGAAACTACACATTGTAATAATAACTGATAGGATTACCAAGATATCTTATTGTAATAACAATTAGCAATAAATATTTAAACAATGTAGAAAGTTAATGTCCTTGAGTAAGTAACTAAGAGTTTCTCTTCATAACTTTGTATGATGAAGAACAATTCCTTCCTTCTTTAATTTGTCCTTTATAATAATCTATCAGCTATTCAAATTACATATATAATTTCAGCATAATACTTTAATAAATCTGGGTAATAAGAAATCCTGAAGACAGGACTAATATTTATGAATGTATTTGATCAGTTTTTGAATGTATTTTATTTTATCACCAATTAAATAAATCAATCATTATTTGTTTCAGTCAGGTAGCCAATGAAATGTTAGACAATTAACATTCCCTTCTTAAATAAATTTTGAAAGGTGAATTATACCATCTCTAGCTGATTAACAGGTTACCTGAGTATTTGATTCCATTTAATTGATAACTATGTGATTACATGATGTTGATTGAAATGAGAATTAACAATGATATGATGAATATAATTGTTCAGTAAAGAAAAGAAGGATGATGCTGATGATCATGTTATAACTCTATGGTCTTAAATTCAGTAACAGACAAGAACGAAAACCAATAATTTTTTTTAAAATTCAACAGTTTATTTACCTAGAATACAACGTGAAAATTTAAAAGAACTTACAATATTGTGTATTAAATCCCAAATAGTTCTAAAAGTTTTGTCACAAGTCCAAATGAATCAAGTTCTAATTAAATTCCAGTGATATTCCAAATAAACTCCAACACTAAATGTATTGATGTGCTTGTAGTCTTGAATTTGCTAGTGTGCCAGCAATCTGGAATGCAGTGATGTATTAACAGTCTTTTGAAGTATCACAATAATATAATCCAAAAAAATCCTTATCTGAATTTGCTATATTCCAAATTAATGTTTAAGTCCAAGAATATTATTGAATGCTTTGTAATTCCAGCAAATGATTTAAATAACTAAATCCATCTCAAGTTAAAAACGGAACACAACAGTATGGCTGATTCAGCTTCAGATGTCAAGACAAGAATGAGTAATGTTTCAAGTAAACAACATTTATATAAATGGCTAAGACACAGTAAGACATTAACTGTATGGCAGTGTCATTCTGCCAAAATATGTCAATATATCCAAACATAATGAGATAAAAGACAATATAAGATGAGTATGACAAGTATAATTTAATGATTCATAGTCCTGTGTTTGACGTACAATATTGTTACAGAAGTGAATTAACCTGACTATGGAAAGGTACAGTAAACTATGTGCTATCAATGCACTTTATGAATTACATACAGATTAGTTTTTCCACCTACCTATTTCAGTAAAGGGGTGCTGTATTATTGATTGAGAACATGCATTCATATAGAAACTTGGATTTTCAACATCAAATATTTCATAGTGCAACATTCCTGTATTCAAGGAAAAACAAAATATATGTAACAATTGTGAAGCATGAGATAGTGATTACTTTTGATGTCAGTGTGTATATCTGATTGTACTGTGAGTCATCCATCCATATTTCTGTTCAGACCCTAGATTAACCAGCATGTTAAAGTTATTTTACCATTTTTTTATCTTGATATCTTAATATCATCTTATCTCATCCTGTTCAGATATGAGAGCTAGCTTAAGTATGCAATTATATTTGTGTACTAAATAAATGCCTGCATGCAAACCTGGGGTAGTGGGGGTGGTGGCTCTGTGTGCAGGCCATTGCCAGATTCTTGTAACAAAAACCTAAAATTAGCTTGGAGACCAACTTCTGTCAAGAAGATATTGCCCATATGGAATCACATCACAATTAATACTTCCAGTTCAGTACCCACGAATGTAATTCTAGTCTATTTTTAGAACATTTTTTCCTCTCTCTCCTTTTGGTGGTGATAGAAGAGTCATATTGATGCATCTTTGGTATGGATTTAAAGTTAATTGTTTATTCTTGAGAATAGGAGCTCTGAGAGTGGCTGTCTGTATGTATTTTGGCAACAGTGCACACTGTGTAATTAGGCCTTAGTGATGATCCCGCAGTGAAATCAGTGTTCTGTGTACATGCTGCTCTGTTTACAGTGCAGCCACTCAAAAAAATGAAGGTCAACCCTTAACAAGAATTTCACCGTGAAGTCATCTGTCAAGAAGATATTGCCCATATAGCATATAAGTGGACATGAATGATGCTGGACTTAGCACTATAGAAAAGATCTTTAGTCTTCAGTTCTTATAACAATATCCTAACATTAGCTGAGACAAACTTTAAGAGTGAATGGTCAGAAGCTGGGCACAATGATAAGCTTTGAATATTAAAAACACTTTCAGATATCTCAACTGTTGTCATTAAAGAATGGTTACATTGTATAGAGTGTATAGATTTGACTATGAAAAGTGGGTTGTTTTGCAGATTGGTTAATATCTGTGCTATCAAATATTTACAATTTGGACAATTTACCTTTTACAAACTAATTATGGTCACCAATTTGATATTTCCTAGTTGTATTTTGACACATTATGCATCATATATGATTATTCAGGTCTGAAGCCTTATTTATAATGCTGATGACTCCTTATGATTTTGTCTGCCACCAATTTCATTCAGTGAAATAGAACTCATGGTACTAATTATGTATATCCAAAGTTGTAACTGAAAAGTAGAGATCATATTTAACAGATGGAATTTCAGTCCATTTACAGACTCGAGTTTGGAATTCCATTACTGGAATTAGTAAAATAATAAAATAAAATAGAGATAAAGTCATATTATATAATCATGTTGTGATAAAGGATATACAATTTATAACTTTTAAAAAAAATATATTATAAATAATATTTTTAAAAAAAATTGAGAAAGTGTATATCCTTTATAACAATTTAATTATATGTATGACTGTTTGTCCCTATTTTATTTTATTATTTTACTGATTCAGGTTTCATTAGAGACTCGTGTATCTTTTTGATCCTGTCATATATATAAAATTGTTATGATGATGCATATCATTTATCATTATGACGTTATGTAAATGATGTAATTGTTATTTTAAAATATAAATACGTCATCTGTTTCTTTTGGAACATTTTATGTCTGAAGAAGTATACATTAAATGCAAAACTAGTTGCACAGAATTATCAGCATTTGTAATGTTTTTTTTTTACCCAAATTCCATTACTGGAATTATCATTTGACTCTATTGTATGGAATTGAAAACACTATTCAAACACATGCAGATCCAGAAAATGCCAAAATAAGATAAAATAGAGTTTATATGTGTTTGGCTGGCCAGGATTGGATGATTATGAAAGTATAATTTTTTTGAAAATAATCTTTTGAGGGTTACCTTTGTTGTAAATGAGAACAATTAAGATTATATAGTCTTCCACTTGACCTCAGGTCACAATTAACATTTTCTAAAAAGAAGTAATACTTAATGGAAAATAACATTCTAGAACTTCTTAATGCCTACAAAATAAAATGTTCAAAAGGGGAGATGATGCACAAAAATAATATATGGTGGGTACAAAAGCGCACACTGTGCAATGGGAGGGGATGGGAGTCGAAACTGGCTGATTTGTTTTGTCTATGCACTTTATGGATATCCCTTAATGTAATCAAAATTTACGGCAAATTTGAATTAAGTTTTCTCTACAAATTGTTAAAAGTAAATATAAATTGTAAAAGAATATAATTTGCATAGAATTTTAAAACGTGGTTAAAATGTATCTATTCTGTAAGAAATTAAGTAAGTTCAATATCAAAAATGCAAGAAAAACTGCAATAGCTAGGTCCCTCTGAAATCTGATACTATGAGACTATAGAACTGCTAAGAAATTAAGCTAAATATGTTAAACTAGACTTAAAGAAAATAAATAAATATTTTAAACTGTCAAGCTTTTAGAAGGCAGTTCAGCATTTAAAAAATAATGCAAGTTTTATAGAATTTTAAAGAACTGTGTACTCCACATATTTGTATCTTGTGAACATGTTTTTTCAGACATGTAAAAAACACTTTGTATTCCCAAATCAATTTGTGCTGGATATTCCTCAAGAATAGTTCAATATTCACTAGGAAAAATGAATAAAAGGACAGAAGAAGGGGTCATAACTTAGTGGTGCAAGTAGATTTTATTTCTACCGACCCTGTCTTTCTGGTACGACCTCACTGGCAATAAATATATTAATGGTATGGTGTACCTAGTCATACAGTCCTACTTACACCAATGCTTACCTTAGATCAATTATTTTCCTTTAGTAGAGTGTCAGTTCAATAAAGGGACTCTTGATGTTATGGACACATTATGTATTTTGAGACCCTGGAGTTAGACACAGAATTACCAAATGTTCTGCAGATTCAGGTGGAAGGACTTAAATTATACTATTCTATTTTCTGCATAGATTCATCAACTATTTATGTTAAGCTGGTTATCACATTTTCAAGAAATTTCACAAAAAAGTCAGAGGTGAGATTTCACTTATTCCCACTTACTCTTATGTTGCAAGTGTTTTGATGTAAAGTTTCAGTAGCAGTAATCTAACATGTAGATAAATAAGGTCATTTTTGTTAACAGTATGTACTTGTCTCAAACAAAGTGTTGGTTAGTTACATATATATTTGTATAAAAACTTATATTTCATATACATACACATGGAAAAAAGAAAAAAATTTAAACAGAATAATAGTCCAATGCTTGTGACACAAGTTAAAACATAATTGTGTTTAGTGTATCATGCAGAAAATGTTTGCAACATTTGCTATCAGTTGAGATATGTAATGAATTGAAGGTGGAAATTGTGAAAAGAAAAACACTGTGATTAATAAACTGATGTAAAATAAAACGTCCATTTTTTAACACCTCTTGGGCTATATATGCAAAGCATCAGCTTTAAAAAAAAAATGTTTCAGGATTCACCTATATTTTGATTATTCCTTTGTGCATTTTAATGATAATCTAAAAATTGAATGAAAACTTGATATTTTATTATAAGACCAGAACAGAAGCACAAACAGTTGACAGCAGAGCATCTATGCTGGTTCACAATAAAAGATCCATTCACTATTATATTTTCTTTTCTACCTTGAAAAAAAACATAAACTAAAATGTGATTGAAATTCTGAACTTCTTGCCCCTCCCAAAATACTGAAGAGAAGGAGACAACAAGTTTCATGCACATGGTTACAATTTGGAACCTTAAAGTAAAGTGGAAACTTGAGTGAATTTATAAAATGTAGTAATGTAATGGAGAGACATATGCACAGATGGATGAAGATATCAGTATATCCAAAATATTTTAGAATGATTTTGATAACACAGATTCAATTGAGATGCATGTTTCCTCTCTCCCACTCTGCAAAAAAAGTAATCCAGTGAGGAAGTGATTGTAATGGTTGTAATATATTTGTCTGGGTATACATTTTTACCAATTTTTTAATTGGAGGTGGGGGAGGCAAAATTGAATGAACACCTTTACATTAAACACAAATAATTGATAGGATAATTTGAAGCCAAATGGATTTGATAGTTTTTGAAGTACAGCTGTGTTATGTACATTTGATTTAATTTATATTTGATTTAGTTTAATTGTTTGTTTGTTAGTTTTAAATTTTTATATTTTTTTTATTCCATTACATGCTATTATAATGTAATTTAATTTAATGGATTTTATATTTTCCAGAAATTCAGTTCAGTTTTTCAAAAACCTAATATTAGAACTTTGTATGTAAAGCTGACCTAGTTCCTGACTTTAATTCATGATTTTAAATAAACAACTTTGTTTTATTTTTTGTATTCCTTCTTAATGTGTGATTCATAGCATGAAATCAAGGCTGTACAGGGAGTACGTGTCTTTACACATGTAAATAGATTCTATGTTGATCTAGAAACATGTAGCAATTATTTTGAAATTCTAGTTTTGCTGGAAGGTTTTATGCAGTAGCCAGATTCAATAGTGATATATTGAGATATAATTTCAGTTGGGCTTTAAACACTAAGAAGTCAAAGTGTTTTGTTTTTTGCTGTGACCAGTTTGAGTTTAATTTTCTTCAAATTATTTGAATTCTAAGAGATTATTTTTCCCTGGAAATATTTGTGCTGAAAATTAATTCTTGGACAAAGACAGTTATTGAAATTGACAGAATTCAAACACTGGAATATTATTATCTGAAATTCAACAAAGAACTGTAGACACACCAGTACTACACTGGCTATAGCATATGTCATCGCCTTCCATTTTGGATTTCCTCAGGACTCAAGCTCAGATTAATTAGAGCATCTTAATATTAGGACTTATATTTTATAATTCTTGGATTATTTTTGGATTTAATTCTTAAAACCATAAGTTCTTTTTCTCATTTTTACCTTGTTTTTCTAGGGGAAAAAATTATTTGTTAAAGTTTATAAAGCTTGTTGTCTTCACTTTTTTCTTGTTACTGTTTAAAAGAGACTAAACATGTAACAGCTATGCATTTTACACCAGTTTAATCACTCTGTTGTTCCAAGTCAAACATAATTTAGTGAGTCACCTTATGATGTTATAGGTCTTTAAATAAATATTGAAGCTTATGGCAGTGGCGTCACTACATCACTAGGGTTGGTGTCACCCAGTGCGGTAACTCATGGTGTCACCCCCAATGGACCTCCTTCCTACACAAAAATTCTAAAATTGTATAGACAGTCATTTTGGTGTCACCCCCTCTGATAATGTCACCCGGTGCAATCTGCACCCCCATAGTGACGCCACTGGCTTATGGGCTTATTAGGAGCACTCTGCAATTTAACACAAAACAATATTTTGAGTATACACATTTGGGGGAGTTCAGTTTATCTTACTTTATCTCTTGCCCAAAATACATGTACTACATGTACTTTTACAGCTCCGTAGTTGTAATTCACTATTTTATTGGCATTTCCTTAGCTAGTTGCACAATACTATACCTGTGTTTATTCTTTAGTCTTATTGTATCTTATTTATTGTGTATATATTTATTAGCTAGTCAGATGTATCAAATTTGATTATTGCATGCTTTAATAAGATTTATATAATGCATTTGCCTGAGAAATAATCATTTTACTATAATTTAAATTATTTTACTTCCGTATTGTATAAATATGTAAGGAAGAAATACTTTAATATCCTTTTCTCTTGGTTTTTTTAATAATAAAATTGTTTGCTTTCCAGAGGTACTCCCTGAAATTTAATTTGTAAATTTGCTCACATATAATGGTAAAAAAAGTTGTAAATAAGATGTATATATCTGTGAAATAAATATTTAGCCATCATTTATTTGAGTTTGGTGTTGTGTAAATATGTAAGGAAGTAATACTATAATAATCCTTTCTCATTGTCTGTCTAATAATAGAATTCAGTTTGGGAACAATTGTGTGGTACTATTTTCTCTGTGTCTGCGTTATAGCAGAATTCTTTTAAGGAGGGATTGGGTGACAATATTTTCTCTGTGTACGTTTGATAGCAGAATTCTGTTAAGGAGAGACTGTATTATTTTCTATGAGTATCTCTGATGGCAGAATTCTGTTAAGGAGAGATTGTGTGGTATTATTTTCTATGGGTCTCTCTGATGGCAGAATTCTGCTAAGGAGAGATTGTGTGGTATTATTTTCTATGAGTATCTCTGATATCATAATTCAGTTAAGGAGGGATTGGGTTATAATAGTTTCTCTGTGTATGCCTTATAACAGAATTATGTTAAGGAGGGATTGGGTGACAATATTTTCTCTGTGCATGCCTGATAGCAGAATTCTGTTAAGGAAAGATTGTGTGGTATTATTTTCTATGGATCTCTCTGATGGCAGAATTCTGCTAAGGAGAGATTGTGTGGTATTATTTTCTATGAGTATCTCTGATATCATAATTCAGTTAAGGAGGGATTGGGTTATAATAGTTTCTCTGTGTATGCCTTATAACAGAATTATGTTAAGGAGGGATTGAGTGGTATTATTTTCAATGGATATCTCTGAATCTCTGATAGCAGAATTCGGTTAAAGGACTACTTTTATCCTTAGATTTGGTAGGCCTCTATATTATTATTGTTTTGAAGATAATCACAGGGGCTCTTGTCATTGCTTTCATTTTAAGTACATGTACTATATGGTGTCTTCTTACAGCAATAGTAACATAATATCAAATTACAATAAAAACTAAAATAACTTGAGCAGACATTTTTGTTTTTAAATGCATGTATGAAAGTATTTCAAGAATATGGGGGCAACTGTAACAGATGAAGGATCTAAGACTGAAGTACTCTCCAGGATTGCACAGACAACAGCAGCACTGACAAACTGAAGCCCATCTGGAAGGACAAGAACATCACACTCAGCTCAAAAGTCTGACTGATGTGATCACTGGTGATCTCCATATTTCTTGATGCCTGTGAATCATGGACCATAACAGCTGACTTAGAGAAAATGATACAGGCCACAAAGATGAGATGTTTCTGAAAGATCCTCGGCCTCACATACAAAGACCATGTCACCAATGAAGTAATACAGCAAAGGATAAGACAGGCCATGGGGCCTGACGATGACCTCCTGATCACAGTTAAAAAAACATAAACTGCAGTGGTATGGGCATGTCTCACGATCATCAGGACTTGCCAAGACAATCCTGCAAGGCACTGTACAAGGAAGAAGAAAGAGAGGCAGGCAAAGTAAGAGGTGGGAACACAACATTTGAGAGTGGACAGGCTTGACATTGAATGACTCACTGAGAAAGATGGAAAATTGAGAGGAATGGAGGAAGCTGGTTGTTAGTTCTTGTGCAGTGCCCCAACAGTCTTCCAGACTACGGGACTGATGATGATGATGATGAAATATTGGGAGAAAAGAAAAAGTGTTGTGTCGGTAAGATAGTGTGTATTTTATTTTTTTTGTTGTTGGAGAGAGAGAGGGGTTTACAAAAGTGACTGTAATCTTTATTGTTCAGTTACTTGATGAATGTGTTTTCATCATTTATGTACATACAAAGGTATTACTACATTGTCAGTTAAGCTCTGAATAAGAACCTTATTCTTGTTTTAATTATACTATCCAAGAACCACATGGCTGTCATGCAGAGTTATTACATGCTAATTAAATATGTCATGACCTTTAACTGGATCATTTCCAGTTAATACTGGAGTGAGGACCAGATTACTTTTACTAATCGGTAGGGAAATGAGGCAAAGGGTATTGAAAATGTTTCTGACATGGCCTTTGTGTCAACAGCAGTGTTGACATCCATGGTGTACAGCACTTGTGAATCATATTGTGTGTGGGCTGAACTGGGCTTCACAGTTATATTTTTCTATCTTTCTAGTCCTCTTCTGCCTGTTTTGGATGATTTAGCACAGATACGTGCCAGTGGAACAAAGGTGTCTAACTTTCCAGCATTTTGAAAATCTTAATGAAAACATCTCTAAGCAAGAACTATACAGACACTTAAAAGATACTATATAGGAATCTAATTTGCTGAGTCAGTGATTTTGGATTTATGATTGAAATTTATAGTCCATTATTGCATTGCTATAATGAAAGAATATGACTGTTTGACCAATGGTCTCTGGTCTTCACATTAGCATATACAGAGATATAATTTATACTGGATATGAAAACAGAAATGGCATCTGAATAGTTATAAAATGTTTGTGGTGCTCTGTCACACTGGCCAAGTTTATAAAGAGCACTAATTAATGACAGTTTTTTAAGGAAATGTACTGTAAACACCATTGTCCACTTAATGATATCATTTAAGGATTATGAACTGTAAAGGCCATTGTCCAGTTAATGATATTGTTAAGGGCTATGTACTGTAAAGTCATATATAAGAATTTCATCATATACTTTCTATCACTGTTGTGAACAAGCTGAAAATATCAGAATCATGGAAACATATTTAAATACCAGTTTTGTTGGTTCCTTACTCAACACACTCAGCTCAACCTTTTCTGCATCCTTCTCAGGCTTTAGTATATTTGATATACCTGAAGATCAGAGCCACATAGATAATCCCATTCAGAAAAGTCATGAACAGAGTGAAAATGAAAACAATGGTACAGATGGTGATTTGGAGTTATCCAATATGGCTGACATTTATCCAGAATTCATGAGAGTCAAACATAATAAATACAGTATCACTGTGCATATAGATCCACAAAAGTTTGAGTTTTGTAAAACAGATATTGGATTCAGAACCTTGCATGACTTCATGCAGTTCAAGTGTACAAAATGGTACTTACAGAACACAAGAGAAAAACACTGTGACAGCTACATTGTATAAAACAACATGTCTTACATATACAGAGGCTGAACTGTTTAATATGGTTAGATCATATTATATGTACATGTATAGAGGATGTGAATACCCATGCTAAAGGCAGTTATAGGCTGACATCTACACCAGCAACTAGAGGTGGTACCAAACATGAAACAGCTCCAAAAGTCTTTGACCTAGATGACTCAGATAATACAATTAACACCCCTCCAGAATGTCAGGCAATTACACGCTCCATAAATCATGACCACAGCAGTGATGGCTTAAACCTTAATGATTTTTCCATGTGTGTACATCAAAAAACAATTGGGAACTTGGAGGCCCAAATTGAAGAATTAAAACTACAGTTACATGCTATTAAGTCAGCACAGGAAAGGATTGATGAGCAAGTAAACTCATGTAAAATAGCAATCCAGACAGACTCCCAAATAGCAACAATGTATGATGCTCAAACACAGACAATCCCAATGCCAGTCAAAAGAAAATGTAAAATGACCATGCAAGTAACAACTGATACCCAAAGTAATCCTGCATTGCAAACAACATTACCCCCCCAGTCATGTGTCACATCTGCAACAGCAATAAGTGTACACCCATGGCCCTCAGCTCAGACAAGTCTGTTGCCTGCACCAACAACTGCATTTCCCAGTGCTCAGATAAATGTGACAACATCAGCTCAATTAGCTCATACAACTGAGACACCAATTTCATCACCCCTTCCTCCAAGAGATGTGTCTGATATACAAACCACCAGAGTCCAACACATGAAATCACAAGCCAGAAAAGATAGGACTTTAATAATTGGCTCCTCAATATTGAAAAGCATAATACCAAGGAAACTTTTTAAAACAGATGTACAGACTCAAAGAGGTGCAATAATCGACAACATCAGCAGCAGAGAGGGTGAACCCTACAACAAGCGACAAGCGTCGAAATCGTAAAAAAGCGTCGAATCGTATAAAAAAGCGTCGACAACCAACGCTTCCTCGTCTACGCCAGCGTCGTTGTCATTCACCCTCTCTGCTGCTGGAACTTTCAGTTCTGGGTTAATAATTTTTTTACGAGTTCAACCAAATATTTGATCGAGTCCGATACGATATCGTGTCCGAGGGTCATGTAAATTTATTGTTACAAATCCGTACGGGGTCGACTGAGCATGACTAAAGAAATTTTTTAATTTATTATGATCTATATCACCGCAGCACCAAGTTTGCCAAATATTTCTAAGAGTATGTGTATCAACGCCGTTGAATACAGACAATAAATTGCAGTTATCTCTGATCACTTTTGGAATCTGTGTGTAGCGTTGAGTGATATATATCACGTCGGTGTTTTTATGCCTGCCTCTGGAAAATATTCTAGCAGGATTTTTTTGTTTATCTAACATCACATCGTCGTATACGACTAAATTGTTAATACTCCCATCGAGATCTTCTACTGATGGTGCCTCGTCAATATCGGTTATAAAATCAACGACGTTCTCGCCTTTAATTTCTGAAGCGTTTTCATTAAAATCCTTTAACACTTCATAGCATCGTTGATCATCTACGCTAGGAGCAACTAAATACAACTTATCCCACTTCATCCATCTCATTATTAAATTGAGCAACAATTGTGTCTTGCCGGATCCAGATGGCCCGATTATAATCATTCGGATAGAGTTTGTTAGCGCTGCATGATGCTTAACTGGTTCTCTTGCTTTAGTCGCTGAAAAATCAATTATATCCATATCTCTATACATAAATTATGGATCTATATTGTGTGAAGTGTAAAACGCGTACTGGCACAGATGACTTGACGACGATTACAACTAAAAATAACCGATCAGCGCTTTCTGGTAAATGCGTACAATGTGGTACAAAGAAATTTAGATTTGTGTCTATGAGATCTGCAGGAAATGATTATGTAAAAAAAAACGAGGAGGTGATATCACAGCCAAATTGGCAAAATTCCCTGGAACCCCATGGGCAAAGTATCCCGGAGAAAAGCACCTTCCAGGATATAGCTACTGTGGCCCCGGAACACGATTAGATATCAGACTTGATGATCAAAATCAACCCAGATCCGGCGAGTATCCGATAAACGCTATTGATAAGGCCTGTCACCTTCATGATGTTGCTTATAAAAGCAGCAACCTGCAACATAGGCATCTAGCAGATGTGAAATTAATTCATGCGTTAAATGCTATTCCTGATAAATCCTTCAAAGAAAAATTAGCTGCCTTTTTGATAAAATCGGCTATGAAAAGCAAATTGATGTTAGGTGCTGGTAATTAATAATAACATGGAATCTATTTATTATTCTCCAAAAGGATACTGGCGGGGTAGCGCTGCAATCAGTAAACTCGCCAACGCCGCAAAAGTGAAAAAAGCTACTGCGGCTAATTGGTTATCCAAACAGGCACTATGGCAAATTTATCTACCAGCGCCTAAACGAGTTAATTACTCGCATTTTGATGTTACCGGACCCAATGAAGTTCATCAAGCTGATTTATTGTTTTTACCATATGACAACGGTTACAAATACGCGCTAACCGTAGTTGACGTTGCGAGTCGATACAAACAAGCAGAGCCGCTGAAAACAAAATCATCAACTGAAGTCGCTTCTGCATTTGAAAGGATTTATCGAAAGGGTCCTCTGCGTTGGCCAAATCTGTTACAAGTTGATCCTGGCAAGGAATTTCAAGGTGTGGTTGCATCTACAATGAAACATCACAATGTCACCATCAGACGAGGGCATACTGCGTTACATCGCGATCAGGCAATTGTAGAACGGTTTAATCGGACGATTGCTGAGCGGTTATTTGGATATCAATACGCAAAATAATTCATCCAAGAAAAGCGATCCCGTGAATGGGTCAAAAGGTTACCAGCTGTGATTACCGCACTGAATAATGAGATTACTAGAACAATTCACATGAAACCTATCAACGCGATTAAAAAGAAGTCTATACCTAAAATGGAAATTCAAGGAATTTCACAAAATGATTTCAAAGAACAAATTCTTGGTAGTAATGTCACTGTTAGGTATTTATACGAACCAGGAGAGCTTGAGGGTGGCACAAAAAGGGCTACTGATCCTATTTGGAGTGTCACCGTACATAAAATATCTAGTATAACACGATCAACTGGTAGACCAGCAATCTATAGACTGGACTCAACTGCCCTTCAGCGGGGTTTTACACGACAACAACTGCAAGTAATACCCGAGGATACTCAACTACCACCGCGGGGTCTTAACTAGCACCCCCCAGAGGCATTGTGCTGGCACCCCGGCGCCTGTTGCACTCAAGACATGTTAGCATCACATTATTTCTTGTATGACCAATACTGCTATTTTTTCTGTCTACGGTAAATTGTCGAGAATCCCTATCTGACCAACACCAATTCATTACACAATTGCAACTCGCGCAGTGATTATTCTGTTGCTGTTTCAACGTCATTATTAATTCAACATCAATATCAAATTATAGTCAATCCCTGCGAAGAATGTATCGTCGCTGCGTATCCTAGCGTCCACGGGCATTTATTAGCACGCAATGCATCTTCAACGACGCTGATATCAACCAGCACAATATCATTTAATACGAGAATTTGTGTTTCACGATGTCCTGGAATATCAACTTCTATATTATGTTTTCGTGTATCCGAAGGCCTATAACACAACGGTACTGGAAGTGTTGCAAATTTTTCTTTATGCAATTCAAATAACTTCATCTGAAGTGTGTCTCTGACTATTTTTCTACTTGCTACTATCAAATCGTTTGGTCTCCACGTTTTCCAAAAATCATTCATAGGAGTTTCTGAAATTATTTCACGGGCTATTTCACACTGGATGTTATCCGGTTGTAATCTAATTAGCGCTTTGAATTCTCGTAATCGCTCATCAAGTGATCTATGGTCGGTATTAATTTCTTCATAATAGTCTACAAAACCCTTTAGCCATTCATGTGGAGATGCACCGACAAATGGTGGTGGCTGGCCGTGATCACCGCACATGACGACTTTTGTGTTTTTGTTTAACAACCACTCAAGAAATGTTTGTAATACATCTAATGACACTGTGCATATTTCATCCCAAATTATGATTTCAGGAATGAATTTATCACCCATTCGATCAGGAGTCCATTTGTCACCCTTCCATCGAAAAAAACTGTGATAAGTACAAGCATTTACCCCTCGCTGTATCATCTCTCTGGCGAGTCTGTGAGTTGGTGTTAGCACAATCATGTTGGACTTGGAAACGCTAGCGTTTCTACGGAATAATTCAATTGTACGAGTTGTCTTTCCTGACCCCCCACAACCGTTTAAATAAACTGTCTTGTATCTACATATCGGATCAGATACCGGTGGTGCATGATAAAATTCTGATTGAATTTCAATACGGTTACAACAAAGATATTTATCATCCATGGTAATGTCTGCGGATTCACAATACTCGTGTAGCGTTTCCTTTTTAAATCTCCAACGTCCCCAATTTTCCTCGGGATCTGTGAATGCCGCTACATCTGATTTGTATTTCTCGTGGATATAAATAGAATCAGTGGCTACTCTAACTGCGGTATTAGGAAATCTATTTATCATCGAAAATAAATTGATAGAAGCATAAGCTAGCATAGAACTTCTCAAATGTGTGTACTGGGAATTATATCCATCACAGTAGGTAACAACCGTACCTAATTTCTCACCATTGGATAGAAAAGCATCCTTACGGGATACAAGTTTTCCTTGTTTCGTTAAATCCGTTACAATAAAATCGTATTCAGCGACGTCTATAATCAACCGCGAAGAATATTTTGCATTGTCGTATCGTCCACCCTGGGTAAATTTACCGATTATTCTTCGTCCAAAATCTTTTGCTTGTTCTTTTTTAATTTCAAATAACTTCTTAGACCAATTCATGATTTGTTCTTCATTGAAATCAGGAAATTGTTTTCGCTGTTCGCTAATTATTCTATCTAGATCGGGTTGTGGTAGCCAAACTTCTTTCTGAGCTCGATAGGATATAATCGCTTCACTGACAATTAACGATTGTAACATCTCACAATCGATCATATATCTCAATAGCACTATTGGCATCCAGTGTTTTTCAGATAGGTGTCTACCAAGCCAAAGATAACTACACGGATGTAACCCTGTAGCGAATTCGAATGATATCACACGAGCGAATCCAGTTAAATCAAAATCGGGCAATGGACCATTAATCGCAACACGAGTCATTTCATGCGTGGGGTGTCCAAATCGTTTAAAATACTCAGCACATTCCCCATACCCGAGAAAACTTCCAGGATAACACGCGGATATATCAATTGAAATCATACCGCTACGATGGTATTTTGTATTCCACAGTCCTCCATGACTGAATTCGACGCAGCTCGATTTAACGTCCTCGAGAAAATCACTTCGTGTTGGACGCCATGAGTTTTTTTCTCTTGCGTAGTGAGCTACCACTGATGGAATAGTAAAACTATCCGTGAGTAGTTTTTCATGGAAACTCTCCGGTGAAAAATCATTAGCGATTTTTCTCATTCTGTTATCTAATTCTTCAACGCGATATAATTCACCATTTGGTCTTACAAATTGATCGAATCCTATTTCGGGATCTTCATCACTTCTAAGTAACCACACTGACACAGGGTCCTCTTTACACAACGCATGAATAGCATCGAATAATTTCTCATTATAAAAAACATCCCCGACGAATTCCTCCGGGATATATCTCACGGTTCGTTCTCGTGGAAATATTGTTACCGCAGGTGTCCACGCGTGTTCGTTATGATCAATAATTTGTATTGGAGCTCCATTTTTGTTATATTTCGGTTCGTATAAAACTTCTCCGGTTATCGTCATAACGGTTATTGGGAATCTTAATAATTTTTCTAATTTAGCTATATCAGAAATCTTTGCACCGTGCTGTTTCACTGTCAGTTCCCATTCGGTTATTTTCCTACGTCGCAGATCAGTTAGTTTATTTCCTCGGGATGCATTTGTGAAGTGTTCCATCACCCGTGTTGCTACACAATTCAGTGAACTAGAATATTTCATAGGAGCTAGTTTTGCGATATCGGGTTTATCATTTAACGGATATATCCCATAAACGATTGCTGTTACAGGATAAGATCTCTCGTAGTATGGTTTGTCAATTCCAGTTAGAATTCCTGGTTTGGAATCTCTACTCAACGTGATTGTTTTTTTATTCTTGAGGATTGGTTCGAATTTATCCCTGATAATCCATTTACCCTCGACTTCGATAATGAATTTTATTCTGAAAAAATACTTTTGTTGGGAATTGATTTGCAATGACAATCCTTTGGATTTCCAGCCAAGATGTGAGATTATTTCAGCTGCTCTTTCATCGTTCATGGTAGCATCGATGTTGGGTACATTGCCATCCTCGTGTATAATCCGAAATGTCGACCAACAGTGTGCTGCACCGTCTCGGTAAAATTCATTAAAACAGTCGCTGATTTTACTCAACAGGGTTCTATCGTCTATTAGACGTTTTGGTGTATCAGAGACTCTATCGAGATTGAATTTAGCATTTTTCGAAGGCGTAATTTTCGATAATCTCTTGAACTCCTCCATACTATAATTAAAACAAGCATTTAAATGAAAGATTTATGTATAATGAATCACTGCAAATGGCTTATGATTGGATCAACGACACCGTGTAACAAATCATGCAGAAATGAATTCTGTGGGTATCATATGCAAAGTTTTCGTCGTGGAAGCCTTGGTCCGTTACCTTGCATACGATGTGGGGTTGGGGTCAGGGGGAAATCGCAATTGTGTCTGAATTGCGGTGGTGAGCGATACAGGGAATTGAAGCGTTATTATGATAAAAGAATCAAAAATGGACAATCAATCAGAAATTTTGACACTGACTGTGCCCTTGACACTGACACTGTCAAGGATAAAATCATAAGAACACCTCAAGACTACATTGAAAGATTCATTATTAAACCAAACAATGAATTAGACAAACAATAGTATTAGTATACGAATGAACCAAGAATTCAGACAGCATCCCTTGATTACAAATTATGAAGCATCCAGTGATGGTATTGTCAGACACTGCTTTTTGAAGAAACCAGTTGGTGCTGTGAATAATCAAGGGTATTTGAAGTTTCGCGCTGGAAAGAAATTTTATCTCAATCATCGTTTCATATTTAAATGTTTTAATGGATTGATCAAAGATGGTTTTGTTATCGATCACATTGATTCTAATCCGAAGAACAATTCTTTATCAAATCTTCAAGCTATCACACAGAGTGAGAATTCCAAACGAGGAAGGACTGGCACTTGTTCAAAAAAAAACGAGACCAGTAAAATCTTTTAATACAACAACTAACGAAGAGAAAATATTTCAATCAATATATCAAGCCGGTAGGCATTTTGATATTTGTGGATCCTCAGTACGATTCGTTGCAGAGGGGATTTATCGATCTGCCATTTCAAAAAAGACCGAACAGAAAATTCAATTTAGTTATGTCCCCGATGATATCATCGGCGCGTCATTATTTTCAATTAGAGATATGTCATTGTTATAGAATAATGAATTCTGAAAATATGAATAGCATCATAGTTGAAATTTTAAAATTGAAAAGTCAGGATACCAAACTATCAGATGGTTTGAATCCTGATCAAATCAAGTCGGATTTTCAGGATATAGAATACGGAGTTAACACTAACAAGTATATGCTGCCAAAGAAATATGCCCTCATCAAAAAAATTCAGAATTCTATTAGAGACTCTCTTGCATTTTCCAGTGATGTAAGTGTGTTCGCCCCGTTGTATACTATCGTAGAACGAATACGAAAAGAATTAGGTAACGAATACGAATTGAAAAAAGATATCAATTCTAAAGTTAGAAACCTACGAGCGTTAATTCAAGAAAATTGATTGCCCGACCCCCCCCCCCTTATCATTTTTTGATTGCCTGACCCTCAAAGAGATTTTTTTTTTCGACTCTCAAGGAAAATCGGTGAAAATATTTCACACTGAATAAAAAACAAAAATATTTCACACTGCGTTGGCACTTGCGCCATCCATGAAATACTCCCACGATGGTGTTAAAAATCATCCGACATGTCAAATTGGAAAATTGTTTACGTCTGTTGGATCGGGTTTGGGAAAATTGTTTTACAATTGAAAAATTGTTTCTGATTTCAAATAATGGTCAATGAAGCATTAACAACTAGATTGGCTCGTGAACGACTAGACGCAATCAAGAGATTTATACCAATTCGCGACTCTGTAAGAAATAAACTGCAACAACGACAGAGTTTACAAACTGACTTTGCTGTGGGATCTGAAGAATTGTTTAAACCAGTAACCACAGCAACGTACGGGGTAGAGCGTGCTATACGGGGAGATGTTCCCCCCGAGACGGGGAAATCTGTTATCGGTGAACTTGAAAAAATAGCAGCGAAAACTGAACAAACAAAACAGGCTGTACAAAAAATGGAATAAAAAAAAACAGTAGATGATTTACGCGTGAGATTTAACGAGGAAGGGTTAGCAGCAATTGATAAGACTGATCCAACAGAAATTCCTAGGCTTGTTGTTATGACTTATGAAAATAGAAAAAAAATGTTGAAACCAGAACATCATAAGTTTGTTAGGAGTATAACTCACTGGGCTGATATATTCTACAAAATCAAAACTGAAAAAAGTCAAATTAAGACAGATAGTGCATCATACATTGGATATATCAATAACGTGGGTGCAGTGTATAAGCAATATGAAGAACTAAAACAACAACAAAAACCGAAAAAATTGCAAAAACAGCAAAGGCGACAGCAACCTGCAAGGAAAATATCTTTTTCACCTAAACAACAACAACTACCACCTGATCGAGATGATGATGATGATACTCTTGATTATTTAAAAGGAACGGATACAGAAAAACTGGATGAAGCAACTGGTTATAGTGGAAGTGGATTGCAAGATTCCAGTGGAAACTCAAAGAGTGAAAATCCAAGGATTTCATGTCCTGGTAGTGTTCTCAGTGATATATCACGATTAGAAGTTCTTGTAGGAGGGTTCCGAGCTGGAAATAACTCACCAGAAATAATTAATGAAGCATCTGATATCTGTAGACGATTATTTCAGGGTGGTATCATGGATATCAGCACCTATCGAGATTTCATTGACGAGTTAGCAAATGGGTATCACAGTGACTGAATTTACAATTGAAAAATAGTTTCTGATTTCAAATAATGATCATACACTACAATCATGACAAACCAACCCCGGTCTATGTAGTTAATTCACGGTTTCCAGTTTATAGAGCATACTATGGTGATGGTTTAGGTAATACCATTGCAGGGTTATTTGCGAGAATGGCTCCAAAAGTGATGCCGTTGGCCAAACAATTATCAATGAAAGCAATTGATGTTATTCGTGATAAGGGTATTAGTGCTGTTGGAGATCTTGCCGGAAAAGCGTTTTCAGCCGCGAAGAATAAAATAACATCATTGGTGCGACGAAGAAAGAAACCGTTACCGTCTACAGCGGAAATGCCTGCAAGTGTTAGTAAAATTATAAATAACGCAGTAGATGAAAAACTAGCGCAATTGACTTCGTCAATAGTGGCAACTCCCGACCAAAGCAATATTGCAAATATGATAACAGGAAGTGGCTTTAAAAAACTACGACGATGAAAATCGTTTACGATTTAGACTCTGATAAATAGAATAAAATATTCAAAAAGTCACCTGATCCAGCGTTTGATATAGACGCCCCAGTTGGCAAGGATGATTCTGTACGCGATTATCAATATTACGCCTATCATGCAATAGACTCAAATAGTCGATCGCGAATTGAACTTCAAGTCCATGATACCAGTAAATACTTTCTACCCGCTGAAGCGTTTATTGAAATCGAAGGAGAAATTGTAACATCTGCTGATACTCCTGCTGTACCAGCACCGTATCCAGCTGGTACTCAAGTCGGGTTTGTCAATAATGGTATTATGGCGCTATTCGAAAGTGCTAGATATCTCATTGATGGAAAAGAAATCGAGTCGATAGATCGCGATGTTGATGTGGCTACAACAATAATCGGGTTAGCAAGATATTCCGATGATTATACAAGATCGGCGGGACCTTCTATGATGTTTGCAAAGGATGTTAAAAAATACCGCTGGAGGAAGTCAATTTGTTGTAAGACGACCACAGAATAATGCTGGCACCGCTAATGTTGATGTCGAGAATATGATTATAAGTACTAATGATAATTTCAATCTAGGAGCTGTAACACGTATATTAATGTTGGAAGGGCGGCGTAGATCATTTTCATGTGCGATTCCACTGCATCACATATTTGGATTCTGTAGAAACGTCCGAAAAGTTATCTACGGGGCGAAGCATACAGTATCGCTTGTACGAAAGAGTGATGATAATTACGCAATTTGGAGGATTCCAGCAGACAATGCAAATCCCAATGCTGATGCCGGTAAAGTCAATTTAACAAAAATATCATTGTGGATGCCAGTGTTGACTCCATCAATCACCGCAGAAGAACGATTACTATCATGTATGGATCATGGAGGAAAGTCGTTGTTAAGTTGGCTAACCGTGAGTACAGATGTTAAACAATCAAATATCAACGGGTTATTCACGTGGAATCTAGCATCAAAACAGGGCACTGCTGCACTACGTCACATATTCGTAGCGTTACAGGATAACACACGAGTTGGCAATCAACTCTCCAGTCATATGATATTTGATCAATTAGGTGTTAGAGACGTCTCACTGAGAATAAACGGCCAGCAGGAACCATCTGAAGATGTACAACTTGATTACAGTCAAAATCATATTGCTCGCGTGTATCATAGGTTGTTGTCGTTTATGGCACGCGATCAAAATGTTGATACTGGTCTGCAAATATCACAATACGACTTTAAAAATCTGTATCCGATCTATTACTTTTCGCTGGAACATCTTGATTTAACAAGACAGTCCGTCGTTGATATACACTTTAGAGCTAATATAACCCGTCCTGGTGGTATTGCTAATTATAGAGCAGTTGCTGTCATTCTCAGTGATAAATCAATGCTACTCGAAGGTGTTGGAGGAAGAATGAGAGTGGTAGATGCGCCAGTAGAAAATATGTAAACGATTTTTCATTGAAATTGTAAACGATTTAGAATCAATCTATTATGTATAATGTCATATAGTGTTATTAGTGTTGCGTTAACTCCCGGTCAAGTCAAGAAATTGCAATCCAAATCAGCTAAGCAATGTGGAACCACAATCACGTTGAAACCCAATCAAATGACTGGCGGTGCAAATAAATTATCACTGACAACTCGTCAAATAAAACATTTCAATGATGCACTTGTAGCAAAAAAGGGTGTCCAGATTACTCTCTCTGCGGCTGCTATCAAAAATATGATTAAGACAGGCGGTATATTCCCGTTGTTAGCTGCGATTCCAGCATTGATTGCCGCAGCAGCCCCAGCAGTAGCTAAAGCGGCAGCGTTGGGAGCTGTTGGGACCGCGGCAGGAATGGCGTTGAAAAAGGCAATTGGGCAGGGTTATAAAAAAAGGGAAAGGGTCTAAGACTAACAGGAACCCCGTATTCGTGGTACAGCGGGAGATCCGTTCACGGATCAGGCCTGAGACTAGGACCGGTTTACTAGTTGGAGGGAAACCGGTTCCTATGTCCAATTTTGATTTACTCGATGCTGCTAAAAAACTCGCGATTAAAAACTTCAGAGGTGTTTTTATGAAAGATCAATTACCACATCAACCAAACAGCGCTGAAACCGGAATCATTAATTTAGATAACAGCACCGGACCTGTAACTCACTGGGTTGCATACGCTATTGATCCACGTGGGATTGTCTATTTTGATTCATATGGATTAGCCCCACCAAAAGAGTTTATGCGTTACATAAAAAATTTTCCAATGAAGACTTGGTATTCTACGCTACCAACACAAACGATGATTGACCCACCAATATGTGGCAGTGAAGTATTAAATGTCCTCGATGCTATTTCTAACTATTTGGGTAACCCAAGGGGAAAACCACCACATGTTGTCGTAAATGACTACACTAGCAATAGCTTTTTAGAGAGAGAAAGAGTTTTACAATAACATGATTGATATTTGGGGAAGACCTCTGAAACCCAAACCCGATGACACTGCAACGGGTGATGTAAAAAAACTAATCAAAGATGAAATAGCTGAGACGTTGAATTTAGCAAGTGTTGACCTGAACGAAATAGTTGTATTTCAAGACAAACAGGGTAAATTGAAAACTAGTGATGTGTCGTTGGATGATATTTTAGTTAAACAACGAAACGCAATCGAGAATACTATCGCGTTATTTTCCGATCAAGGTAAATTGAAAACTAGTGATGTGTCGTTGGATGATATTTTAGTTAAACAACGAAACGCAATCGAGGATACTATCGCGTTATTTTCCGATCAGGGTAAACTCAAACCAGGTGTACTTATTTCGACTATTACAGATAGAATAGAAACTTTCAACAATGAGTTGGAAAATTCTCTGTTGGAACTAACAATACTTCAATCTAAAATTGAAGAACACGGAAAACAGTTTTCAATTTTTCGTAGAAATATCGTGGATAAATTTCTTGGAACCCCGTTGGATAAAATTGAAATAAAACTCCCTGATATTAAAAAATCCATCGATGAGACGAAAACCTTCATCGAAGCCATCAAAGGGGATGCAACGAGGATGATAACAATTATTGAAAAAACAAAAATTCCTCATGAGAAAACCAACAACGTAGTATACACGATCCAACACGGATCATTTGCGTGGACACCTACAGACAATATACTAAGTATCACTGCAACCGTTAAGGGTATTTATCGATTAACACTAGTGACAACGACTCAATTCAATATTTCATCGTCAAGTTCATCCGGGGTCAACAATACGATTTCAACTATCATCGACAAGGATACAACGGAAAAGTGCACGATAACATCTACTGATAAAAATTTGGTTAGGGTTTCAGTAACATGGTATGTGGAATTCGTAGCGGATTTAAGTAAATAACTAAATTGAAAGGAAAAATCCTTCGGATTTCACAATTGAAAACGCTAGCGTTTCTAAAATAAAAAATGATTTCATCAACGCAATGTCGCTATGATCAGGTCAGAGAATTTCAAACTAGACTCAAAACCATCGCCGAGGAGTATCAAATAAAAATAAAAAAATACCGACGAAGAATCACCGCAATTGATATTACTATGTACTCGGTGTCAAGCGTTCTCGATGGCGCCGGAATAATACTTGCATCGGTTACAATGATTGCCTCGGTCGTAGTTCCAATTTGCATATCTGCGGTGGGTACAATCGCGGGTATATCAACCGGGATAACAAAAAAAATATCATCATGCAGCCAGAGTAAACTGCAAGACTACGTGCTTAAATTTCATATTGTATCAACCGCATACTCGCAATTATCCTCGATGATATCGTCGTCACTCGATAATACGATTATATCAGATAGTGAGTTCTCAGCGATGGTCAGTATTTTTGATTCCGCGATATCAAAATTAGAGAGACAACAACAGTATAGCAACGATGACAACACCGATGGAATTAGAAAACACGAACCCAAAAACCAGAATGATCTCAATAACCTCAACGATATCGGATAGTGAGTTCTCAGTGATGGTCAGTATTTATGATTCCGCGATATCAAAATTAGAGCGACAACATGAGTATAGCAACGATGACAACACCGATGGAATTACTTCAACGAATAGTGGAGAACACGAACCCAGTACAAACAAGCATGATATAAATAACATCAACGAAACCCGAGTTTAGTGTGAATTTCCCTAGCCCAGTCCCCGTGAAGGAGATAGCGCTAGCAAAACTACGAGTGTATCACAGTTGGCCTAATATCAGATCAAAATCATTTGGTGGTCAACAACCGAATAATTCCTTGGTGTTCGCGAATAAGAATAAAGAAGACGGGACTCCAGACTGGAACGTTGTTTCCATACCAACAGGGTCATACCAAATCGAACAAATCAATGCTGAATTCCAACGTAGAATAAAATCCATTACTGGAGCAGAATCAAAAATTGCTATAACGGTTCATGAACCGACGCTATCATCTGCCATTGAAATAAACACAGAAGGATACGTCGTAGATATCTATCAGAGTTCTATTAGAACCGTACTAGGATGGCCTGAATTACCACCAGGGGGGAAAACCATTGATTTACCAGAACCACAAAAATCTGATTATATCACCAACGTGATAAAATCTGATAATCCAATAAAGAGTTATAAAGATCACAGAATCACTATAGATTTTTTTGGTCTCGGATACAAATCAACTGGAAGAGAGAAGCCAGGGGAGAGAATAGAGGGATGTCATTTTATTGACGAACCTAAAATCGTTGAAAATTTCACAGCAATTTATAATGATTTTTCACTGTTGTTAATACCCCTTAAATCCGGCTCTCTCACCCGAGATGAATTTATCAGCGTCGTAGAAACATGCAACAAAATTATCGACGATATGGAAACATTTAATTTAAAAATTATTCAGGATATATTAGATGACGATAATCCCCTATCGAGAACAACATTTGCATCAGACCTTAATATCCCGGTCAAGGATATTCCAACAGTCAAACTACCAGGATATAACGTACCAGAACTAAAAAGACTTCTCAGTGATGCCATCGATGTTGGTTTCAAAATAATTCATGATGCATGGAGAAAAACAGCATCACAGGAAATAAAAATCCTCAAGCATAATAATGACCCAGACGGTGGCGGCAGACATATCGCTCCGTTCAACGTGAATATTTCATCGGTGATTGCGCTCAATTTAGTATGCGATGTTATCGAAGGAAGCTATCAAATTAATCTCGAACGATCAAATCAAGCTCAGCAGGGATATATTCTTTATTCGTTTGCACCAACAGCTCCTCCAGGATTTTTAATAATCGAGTCTCCGGTTAATCCAGTCTATATGCGGTGTCATAATGATTCGCTGACCAGAATTAATTTCAAACTCACAGATCAGTCCAATAATCTAATTGATCTACAAGAGGAGGTGTTAGCGATTAGTCTGTTTGTGAAGTCCTAAGGACTCGATCAAATATTCGGTTGAACTCGTAAAAAAATTATTAACCCAGAACTGAGAGGGTGAATGACAACGACGCTGGCGTAGACGAGGAAGCGTTGGTTGTCGACGCTTTTTTATACGATTCGACGCTTTTTTACGATTTCGACGCTTGTCGCTTGTTGTAGGGTTCACCCTCTCTGCTGCTACATCACAGACAGAATAATGAATACTGACCTAACCAAATACAACTAAATTATTATTTTAGTAGCGTAGAAATGATGCCAGTGAGGGAAGGTCTCTAAATCAAATCAGAACAGATTTTGAAAGTTTACTGTATGCTGCTTGGTATTGCAGCCCAGATACGTGTAAAATAATGATATCAAGACTACCTCCTCATGTGGACACCAGAGTGAAAGAAATCAATGATCTGATAATTGACCTATGTGAAGACTTCAACCTGCAGTACATTCCACACTGGGGCCCCGAGTGGCCGAGTGGTCTAAAGCGCTGTCGGTTACGGACCACTGCCATCTCACCTCTGTCTGTGTGTGTTCGAGTCTAAGATTCGGCAAATGCAGTTATGTGAGAAAGCTTGCCAGTAGCTTCTCGTGGGTCGGTGGTTCTTTCCGGGGTTTGTCCGGTTTCTTCCTCCACCATTAATACTGGCTGCCATGTATAGCCTATATTGTGCTGAAAAATGGCGTTAAACCATAAAAAAACAAAACAAGCAAAACATTCCACACTAAACATATTTCTTTCTTCAGAACCAGGATGTCAATCTAAGTCTCTACCATAGAGACAAAATTCATTTTAGTAGAAAGGAGTCTCTCAACTACTGAGAAATATTTGCCCATTTTCAGGCAAAATAATGAGTACTGTCTGTACTGTGGAGAAACTGGGCATGTGACACAGGTATGCCATCACTGAAAACAGATTGAGTGCTTCAGATGCCATACATTTGGACACAAAGACTCTGTGAATCAATGTATTATACATATTAGGAAGCTGTCAAAGAGGAGAATGCCAGTGCTTCATATATAACAAATCTAAATGTACCTGTAGTGAGACTATTGACCCTATCCATTCAATGGGCACTATCTAAATGCAAAAGTTAATGGATTTTTAGGGTTTGTATGTGACTTTGCAGATGCTAATATATATGAAGATTAAAATATGGAAATAGGATGTCAGAATGATAAAAGTAGTATGGAGACAATCTCATAGAGTACCCCATTGCATGATGACATAAATAAAATAATAATAATAATAATAATAATAATAATAATAATAATAATAATAATAATGAGGACTTTGTATAGAGCCTAATCTTTAAAAGCTCTAAGTGCTTTACACCATCTATAATGATATGACTACACTACAGAACAATAAATGACAAAAACAATGAATTGGAAAACATAAAAACATGCAGAAAATATAAGATACAAAACATGATTAGGTCGCTAAGTTTGTCCCTGAAGTCGAAACAGGTGAGTCATGAAAACACTCTTAAAAGGGACCACTGTGTCTTTGTGTCTAATTTCAATGGGCAACTCGTTCCACGTCGCCAGGCCCTGGTATGCAAATGAACGTTGTCCATATGACTTTGTTTTCACCTTGGGAACAATGAGTATACGATTATCAGAAGAAGAGCGTAAGGATCTAGCTGGTGTATACACATGGGTGAGGCTGGATAGGTATGTTGGACTGGAGTCTGTAATTGAAATATAGCACAGAGAACAAATTTGATTTGTTTGATTCTGTATCAAATTGATAGCCAGTGTAGGGTACAGAGCAGTGGTGAGGTGTGCTGTGATCGAGGTACTCTAAAGATGATCTGTGCAGCTGTGTTTTGAACTTTTTGAAGTTTCTGGAGTAAATACATATTAATTGATTTGAAACTGAATTCAAAAGGTTTTAACATAGGTTACTAAAATGTACAAGGTTAGTGGGGAAAATAGACCAGATTAAGTTAACGTTGTCTTCCAAGCAATTTTCGCACTCACTGAAACAAAATTAAATGCTAACCACAATGATAATCTATTTCACTGTCAAGGCTACAATAAGCCATTACACAGGGACAGAGAGACAGCAGGGGGAGGTCTTGCTGTATACATTAGGGAAGATGTAAATGCAGAAAGGCAGCCTGACTTGGAATCACATGAAATTGAGAGTACCTGGGTGGAAATTTCTCAAAATAATGCAAAATCATTCCAAGTTAGCTTCATTTATAGGCCACCTTCCTGAAAAGCAATTTTGATTGATAACTTTTTTAAACAAATGAAAAATGTACTTGGCACAGGAGAAAGAAACGTAGTCTGCAATGTAAATAAGGACATTCTCAATTCTCAAATAAGAAACAACTGGATAGAATTTATTGAATCATTAGGCCTAGTCCAGCTGGTAAATGAGCCCACAAGGGTAACAGAAAAATCAAGCACTCTTATTGATCACATTTATACCAAAATACCATACAATGTGGCTTATGTTGATATACTGAATTTTGGTTGTATAGGCCACTATTATACTTTTTTAACAAGAAAGGTTAAATGCAAGAGAAATAAGAAAAATACTCACAAAACCGTCACTTACAGATTGTTCAAAATTTTTAATGAAGAATAATTTCTCGATGACCCATTTAATGTTCCTTGAAATATATTCCCAAATTTTGATTACATGGATGAAGCTCTGAGTGTGGACTGATTTATTTCTGACCCGTTAAGTGTGGTCTGTCTGAGCTGTTGGGTTTTTCTGTTGACTTCAGGGTGACTAAGTCATATTGTAATCTACTGTTATATCCAAAATACACACTAGTTCTGTTCACCTCTCCAAATTCTACACTAATGTTTATCTACATTATTTCTCACTATATTTGTCCACTCAGAATCTCTATCACTCCATTATGTCTATTAAGTATCCTTTCTCTTAACTCCCCATCTTGCATATCTCTGTCTGATTCTTATTTTCAACTGCATCTTATCTCTACTGTCCCTTTTTTTCTTCTCGGCTTTTCTGCTTTTCTTTCTGCTTTGTGCCCTTCTGCTCTCTCTACTTTCTACCCCACCCTATATCTTGTATCTATCTATATACACATATCGTAATCCCACACCCTTTCCCCACATTAAAAATATGATTGGCTAACCATTACTAGACAAATGACAGCTCCCTCCTTCCCCAGAACATACCATAACTAAATCATACTGAAACAGCAGGAATATGACCCAGTTATCCAGATATGTCATGTTGCTGTCCCATTTACCCAGATTTGTTAAAGCCTTCCTGAAGCCCAAAAACTTGACTGCTATTGATGTGTTCTCACACCCAACTTACATTAGTTTCTGTGATGCTGACCTAGTTACCCAGATTTGTCATTGCTTCACCCACATCCATCCCAGATACTCTGTGTTTTCCGCAAATTCTCATGCCTAACTTATATTAGTTAGAAATCTGATATTGGTACTGCTATATATCTTACTTTTTTCCATACTACAATCTCTTTGGTCATATATTTATGGATGTAGTTTCTAAGCATGCACCACTGAAAGTACATTGGGTAAAGTATGAAATCGAACCTTGTTGGGCTACATCTGAAATCCCAGATGCTATGAAAACACAAGACCATTTCAAGGCTATGGGAAACCATGCACAATGTAAAGTATGGAGAAATAAAATAACAAGTATGATTAAAAAAGCTAATAATACTTATTATCAATCATTGCTTGAAAACAAAAAGTGCAACACAAACTCCATTTGGAAAGTTTTCAATGAACTCGCTGGGGGAACAGACTAAGATCAGACAAAATAAAATTCACTCACTTCTGGTAAATGACACCATAGTCACTGATGACACTGACATTGCAAATGTTTTTAATGATTTTTTCACTAACATTACCACTTAAAAGTTAAAAGAACCAGTGATAGAACACAACTTTAATGAACTGAAAAATTTATGCAGCAGTAAAATCTCCAAGGAGTTATGTTTCTCTATCCCACCAGTATCAAAAAACTTTGTTAAAAATGTTTTGGTCAACTTAACACCAAGAAAGCTACAGGACTTGATTAGATTGGTCCACAACTCATTAAATCTTCTACCTCTGCTATTTTAGATAGCATAATATTCATAATCAATTTAAGTATTGCAACCTCGTATGTGCCCAAAATATGGAAAACTGCAAAAGTAACTCCCATTCACAAATCTGGTTTTAAGGATGATGCTGATAACTACCGGCCAATCTCAATACTACCAAACTTGTCAAAATTGATTGAAAGACATGTCCATGACTCATTCATGTCATATTTAACTAAACACTTGCTGTTACACCCTAATTAATCAGGCTTTAGACAGAAACATTCATGTGAGACTGCCTTGATCTCCCTAACTGATAAACAGCTAAAAGCACTTGATCAAGATAGAATCATAGAATTTTGTAGATTTCAGGAAAGCATTTGACATGGTGGATCATGAAATTCTTTTGAAGAAATTGAAACTTTACCAATGTGATGAAAGCACAATTAGATGGTTTACTTCATACTTAAGTGAGAGAACACAACAATTAGATATGGAGTACCACAAGGCTTAATACTTGGTCCATTACTATTTATATTATTTATTAATGACCTACCACTTTACTACTATACATATAATAAAGTTCATATCCAAACTGACCCTCCCAAACCCTCCTCCCCCCCCCCCGTGTAAGTCTATTTATTGTCAAAATTATGTGATATCTATAAAGTTATCGAAGCAAAAGTTATCAATACAAAACGGCAAAAAGCAAAATGATTTAATATGAAGGAAAGTACAACCTATACGTTGTACTAATTATTATGCAAAAAGAAATTAAAAATTATGACTATTAAAAATTAATTGGATGAGTATGTAGAATTAGTCTACAATTCGGATGATAATAGTAGAAACTTACAACAACCTGTTACTGGAAGTGACACAATTGTTACGTGTTTAGGCTCTAATAAACAGTAACAAAGAAAGAGTGAAAACATCAAGCTTTGTAAAATTTAACAAATAATGTATTTCCCCGGAAAAACAATGTAAAAATCAAATCTAGAACTTAAGGTTTTAAGAATCAAATCCAAAAATAATCCAAGAATAATCCATGAATTAAATTTTAAAAGTATTAGTAATGAAATGTTCTAATAAATTCAAGGTTGAGTCCCGATGAAAATCCAAGATGGAAGGTGATGATGTATGCTGTATCCTGTATAGTGTTGCTGTCTACAGTTCCTTGTAGAAACACAAGAAATAACACTCCGGTGTTGGAAATCCGAATAAAAATTTAAAGAAATGTCTTTGTCCAAGAATTCTGTATGAGCACTCAAATATTTCCACAGAAACGAATTAATCTTTTAAAATCCAAATAATCTGAAGAAAATTTAACATATAACTCAACTCAAATCTGGTCACAAACAAAAAAACTTTCAGTGTAAAGGTAAAAGCCCAAACTGTGAAATTTTTATCATAGCATCTGTATTAACTCACCAGTTATTATGTACTTTTGAGAGAGTGACGTATGTAAGGTGAAGTTGTTTGTATTTAAAACATGCACAGTGGAGAGAATGTTGGTATACCTCTATGCTACTTTAATGTAATATGGCTCTAATTTCTTTGGATACTGTACTTTTGGAAATTGTACATGATCTAAACACACTGCTAACTAAAATGACTGCTCCCTTGTGATAAAAAATCAGCCTGAATTAGTCTAAAGTACACTATCTATAGCAGCTATTAAAATTGGGAAAATGAATTTTGCCAGACTAGACAATACCAGCTTCTGAAAGTGCAATGAATGAATTACCAAATATATAAAATGTAAAAAAAAGTTATCGGCTCCTTTTTATATAATTTACCTCTGAAGTTCAGGAAGTGAAAATAACCAAGTGGAGCTAGCACTTTTTTGAAAGATGCACATCTGGAGTAAGGCCAAGCTGTATACTCTATAACCCATATTACACCCACCAATCATACACCAAAATAAAGGGAACTGGGGGGGGGGGGTCAACCATGGCACTTGTCAGGGGCCCGAGCTAGATAGATAAAATATACGCACATGTTTGAAACACGAAAGGGGCCCGAACTCTATCAGCTGCCTGGGGCCCAGAATTTCCTAGGTGCAGGCCTGATTAAAGGTTCTTTGAACTATACCTAAGATATACATGTTCTTTTTTTTAAATAGCCAGTATAACAGGTGAGGAAAGCCGGGGAACTTCTTTTTATTTAAAATTCTAACCCTAAGCAAAATATGAAACTGGAGAGCGCCACCTAAATCATAGCAAGAGTAGGATCACGTAGATTTCTATAATAAAAAGTGGCCTGGCACTATGGGGTCAAAATTTATAGGGTCACATAGACTTCTATGTTAAAAAGATTTGCACTATGAGGTAAAAATGTATAGGGCCTGTATAGGGTCAAATGAAAATGTATAGGGCCTGTATAGGGTCAAATGAAAATGTATAGGGCCTGTATTGGGTCAAATGAAAATGTATAGGGCCTGTATTGGGTCAAATGAAAATGTATAGGGCCTGTATTGGGTCAAATGAAAATGTATAAGGATTGTATAGGGTCAAATGAAAAATGTATAGGGTCAACTGAAAAATGTATAGGGTCAAATGAAAAATGTATAGGGCCTGTATAGGGCCAAGGGTTGCATAGGGACTAGCACAATATAGACATAGACATACACATATACAGGCATATACAAACAAACAAATACACACACACAAACAAATGCACAAATATGGCAATAGAGTATAAATCTTTTCGCGGCAATGGAGTGGCCCTGAAATGGGTCGTGGTGATTTTGTTGACACCACTGAGTTAAGACAGGGGACATCGCACGAGTCTTCTTCTCGCATGAGTCTTCTTCTCTTCCTCAAACTCTGTCTGACATCCGGAGCATAAATTAAGACTCGCTTCAGACAGCCTTGCCTCTAGATCGTTCGTTTCCAAACATCCGTATATGTGATCTTCGTGATAGCCCATGACGATTTCACATACATGAGGTAGTCTGGGTTGAACAGCATCGACTATATGAGGGTAGACGATTCTAGGTTAGTCCACATCTTGTCAGGCAAACAGGTGAATGGAATGAAACCAGTGACGGGCATTTCTAGTTTATGAGCGGATCAAAAAGGATTGGCCTCTTTCACCAATCCAAACGTTTGGGATACACAATGCAATGTATAGAAGCAAACAAATCAGAATCAGTTGTTATTTGCTTCCATCAATTATACAGGATACTATTCAAATGCCAACTAATCACTTTTTTGAGCTAATTGTTTGCTTTTTTGTATATATATATATATATATATATATATATATATATATATATATATATATATATATATATATTTGTATCCACCCGACTATACAGTTTATGTTGCAGCTGTTAGCTTTAATAATAATACTTCAGTCAGTGTTGTGTTATCCACTCTACCATCAATTTTCTGGTGTAGTCAGTGTTTTGTAAATATGCTAAGTTTCAGGTAGTTGCTATTTTAATGAATGTATTTGATTATCATTTTCTTTTCTTTTTGCTTGTTTGTTTTATAGAGATTAGTAGCTGACCAGCTGTTACTTTATGGAATCTGTAAATCTGATGAATTACTGAACTATTTTTTTAATGTGAAAAAGGTCTCCAATTTGAATAGCGACTGTGTTAGAACTCGCTATCAGAATACTACTGCCAGGTGATAAAAGTGTTTATGTTCCAGTTACCTCCCTTACACCGACGACGGACTAAATAGTTATTTGTCATCTATTGCTTGTGTATTTATGAATATTCTCGTGTTCATATTTTCAGTACATTTAAAAAAGAGTTCGCTTCTTATACATTTATAACATTCTTCCAATCGAAGTTATCAATCAGGTGTAAGGTTGCACGTCCAACCAAAGTTACATTATGGTTCCACACTTGCGAAATATAGCTTCAGGTGACAGAGACAAGGAGACGTGATTCAGAACATATTCACTGTTCGTGTGCATGTTTCTTTACAACTAATTTCGACAGTAAATGAAGGAAATCAAACGAATGAATTCAGAGTATTGATATATATATATATATATATATATATATATATATATATATATATATATATATATATATATATATATATATAACATTTGTGTAATCAGTGTACATAATATTTTTATACACTGTGAGCATGTCTGTCTTATTTTCATGCACATACTATACACACGATCTCTCTTATGTCATTTGGATAGGGGGTTTCCCCAAAGATTGTCCTCAGCACTATGATGAAGTTGCAGAGATTTACCAAAAAAAAAGAAAATCCAGACTCACAGTTTCCGAAAAAGCTCAGAATTCTTTTAAATGTTAGCAATCTACCACCTTTAGAGCATTGTGTCACAATAATAAATGCTGGAGATTTCTCATATTTTGGATGCATTGTGTTTGTATCATTGTTTTGTATCATTATTTTTTCATTGTTAAGATGCCATTTATCTATCGTCGTTTAGGTTTGTATCATTACTTGTGTCTACCGTTATACTAAATTGTATCATTGTTATTACTCGCTATGATGACACGTATCATTATTGCCATTTGTTATGATAACATGCTGATATCATTGTTATTACTAGTCATGGTGAAATGACATGTATCATTATTAGTATTACTCGTCGTGATGACATATATATATATATACACACACACATATCATTATTACTCGTCATGATGGTATGTATGTATCATTATTATTAATCGTCTTGATGTTATGTATGTATCATTATTATTACTCGTCATAATGCCATGTATCATTATTATTACTCGTCATGATGGCATGTATGTATCATTTGTATTACTCGTTAGGATGGCATATATGTATCATTATTATTATTTGTATCATTATTACCACTGTTTAAGATAACATGTCTTCAGGGCTTTTTGTTTGTGTTTGTATTATTGTTTGCCAGTTTGTTTGTGATTTACGGCAGATCAACACAATTAGGATACTTAGTGCCGAGACAAGCTGGAGTAAAGTGCCTTGTCCAAGGATACACCACTGTAGCCTATATGAGGTCAGGATTCGAACTCACGACTTTTCAGGCTCGAGTCCGGCTCTCCAGCCACTGAACCAAGGCGGCTTATATTTTGCCATCACTCTAAGAAATTGTCAGGGTTTTTTTGTAGGAAATATCCACGAACTTGTTATCCTGGAAGCTAGCACATAATCCATTTAGTTCAAAGATATTCTCATATAATATTTGTATATATAATTACATATACCGAGTGCGTTATATCTATAATTCACTTTGCAGTTGATCTCAATTTAATGTTATCTAATTGTCTGTCTGGACACTAGAATTATATGTAGAACGATAGAGGAAGGAAAATTGAATGTAAGAATGAAGAAACGAGTTTTATTGGTTTGGCAGGCATCAGCATCAGCATGTCAAAGTTATGTCTAACATGCATACACTAATGATGACCTGTGTCTGTTGGTTCACGTGACTGGTAACAATCACATGAGTAGTTTATTTCCCTGTAATAACGATTTCCTGACAAAACTTGTTAGATAAGAGGGGGTAATTCAGTCTTTATTCATATTGAAACCGCCCAGTTGCTGCTGGTTTGAACCGGACAGTGCAGTTGTTAAAATCAATAAGTTGGTATTATAAAATTTATTATTTCTAAACTTTTTCTTATACATAATAGCCCATATTCATACAGGAAAATAATGTATTGGTCTAATTTCAAACATCATTGTCTCTAAGAGAATATCATAAAATAATTAACTTTTGAGGAAGCCTGAGATTCATCGCACACCATAAATCACTACCTCCAGTTCGGTGTTTGGCATATAGCCACCAAATGTGTTTTTTCTTCCTTGTCGTAACAAAAGACACGTATTCAGCTGACTGAGATCGTCTTGGATTTACCCGTGTCCTTTGCCAGGAAGTTTTGACCTAAATATCAACTTTATGCTCACACAAGTCAGATGTGTAAAATATTTATCTATTCACATTGCAGTTTGAATCTAGCTAATAGTAAAGAATCACAAGTGTGTCAAAGCAAGTGAACAGATTAAATATTAAATATTAAGTGTTAAATATGCTAATACCTATTGACATAATTTATACTGTGGATTTATGACAATATTAAGTTGGTGTAAGTGAAATTTAACATGCATGTTTTCATTTATTCAAGTGAATTTGGAAACCTGTTCAAACAAAGGATTTTAGGTTATCCAAGATGGTTACCAATTTAGTGGATTAATTTGAAATTGATCTACATCTACCATATGATAGATAGATAGATTAGATAGATTAGATCCGATTTTGAATAAAAGACCAACCACTTAATTTTTCAGGGGGGGGGGGGCGGGGCCGATTTTTTATTTTTTAAATTTACAAAAAAAATAAATTCGATGCCTTAATTGACCTGATAGACGTAATCCAGTTCTGATTTATGGCCAAAAAGACCTACTATACTTGATGCAAAAGAAAACAAGGTATTGTTTTCTTAATTCATCTTATCAATTACTTTGTATGTTGTCATATAGGTCGTTTTTACACACTGCATAGTCAATTATAAACCATACAATTCGAAAATATTTTTCTTGGTTGTCAAACCCCATCTAACCTATTTATGTCAACAACAACAAACATGTGGTTACGGTTCGGCTACTAAGTCAAACTTCATAGTTATACCATTGAATCTGTAAATAGAATACTTGAAAACTCTACTGGAATCTTAAAACACTAAAGGTCATCACTGATAAAGAAGGAAACAAGACAATAATGATTTTAAGACCAATATATATTTTCCAAATCTGCAGTGAGGATGACAAAATGGCTTTGAAACCACCAGCGTCTTGTTTTTTTTTTATCAAACATGCAGTCAAAGAGCAAATTCCAAATTAACTAGAAAAAGTAACCGACAGACCTGTTGGTATACTCATATGGAAAATATATTCGCAGAATATCATCGTAATCACTTGGCATTCTTAATAGTAAAAACAATTAAGATAAGATAAGAATTCTTTATTTCAGACTACAAAGTCTATACCTTTAAAAAAAAATTTAAAACGCAATAGTACACACACACACACACACATACACACATACACACATATGTATGTAACGTTGTCGAGCCGACCCTTTGAGACTAGGCAGGGTTTTAAAGAAATAACAAACACGTTCGGTCAAATAAAAATTATATTAAAAATCAACATGATAGGTATATATATATATATATATATATATATATATATATATATATATATATATATATATATATATATATATATAATGATATATATATATATACAAATGAATCCACTACCGTACTAAATATCTGTAGTCATCCACTACTGTACTATATGTCTGTAGTCATCCACTACTGTACTAAATGTCTGTAGTCATCCACTACTGTACTAAATGTCTGTAGTCATCCACTACTGTACTAAATGTCTGTAGTCATCCACTACTGTACTAAATGTCTGTAGTCATCCACTACTGTACTAAATGTCTGTAGTCATCCACTACTGTACTATATGTCTGTAGTCATCCACTACTGTACTATATGTCTGTAGTCATCCACTACTGTACTATATGTCTGTAGTCATCCACTACTGTACTATATGTCTGTAGTCATCCACTACTGTACTATATGTCTGTAGTCATCCACTACTGTACTATATGTCTGTATCCAATATACAAAACGTAGCATTACATTGACTATAGACACGATATTCGTATCTAACACAAAATAGTCAATGAATCAAAACATAAGGTTCAATTGACAATAAACACGCTATTCGTGTCACTCACAAAATAGTCAATAAAACAAGACATACCGTTCAATTGACTAAACACGCTATTCGTGTCTCACACAAAATAGTCAATAAATCAAAACATAGGGTTCAATTGACTATAAACACGCTATTCGTGTCTTACATAAAATAGTCAATAAACCAAAACTACGGACGTTAACACTGCACTTCCTTTCGGTGAGGCAGTAGTTCATGTTTGCCCGTCTCCACTCCACCGGTTAACATTGGACTGGAATACTCATCTATTCACTCGTTGACCGGCGAGCTGAATATAAAAATGGACAGTTTTCCAAATAATAAAACGAGCAGCACAGAGGGTGAACAGACCAAATTTGTAGGCGTCAACGATGCTTCCTTATAGTTATATTTACTAGGAAGTCTCAATTTGTCAAATAGACCTTTCTAGTAAATATTAACTAGAAGGGTCCATTTGGTAAAAAAAAAGACGCCAAATATATGGCGTTCACCCTCTGTGCTGCTATGCGCTAACCGAATTAGTTATAGATACAATGATGAATTAGCAATATATTTTTTATATAAATGTCAAACATCGGAGAAGCACAAATAACTAGATTAACACGAGAACGGTTGGCTGCGATTAAGAAATTTCTCCCGGTGAGAGATTCTTTCAGAGATAATCTTCAAGCGCGTCAACAAGCGAAAGAAGATTTTACCGCTGATACTAAAGAATTATTCGAGCCGATAACTACGGCAACTAATTAAGTTGTAACCGCGGTACAAGAATTAAAACCAGAGGTAAAACCTCCTAAAAAATATGATGAACGAGTTCAAGAACTCAGAGATAGATTTACCGAGGAAGCCTTAGCGGAGATTAATAAAAAAGACTTAACTGATTTAGTAGATTTTGCTGCGCAAGGATATTACGCTAAAGGAAATTATTTAAAACCTGGACAACACGGCTATATAAAAAATGTAAATGATTTTGCTAAAGCAGTTTACAAAATTAAAAGAGAACTACCACAAGCCAAGAATGAGGATCCCATATATCAGGCGTATGTAACTGCTGTTGAAAAAAAATATTACGAATATCAACAACAGCGAGGTTTATTAGTAACTGAACAACAACGACTAGCAACCGAACAAAAACAACGAGAAAAAGAAGAACGAGAACGAAAAAAACAAGAACGAGCACGTGTACAATCAACTCCATAAAAACGAGGACGACCACAAAAACAACCAGAACCTGTTATTGAAGATCCTCAACAAGAAGAAGAAAAAACCGGTGAGGGATATCACGGTGGAAATTTAATACCCTGTTCAAGAAGTGTCCTCGATGATATATCACGGCTAGAAGTTCTCATTGGAGGAAAACGAGCTGGAAATAATTCTCCGGAAATAATTAACGAAGCGACTGAAATCTGTCAGCGGTTATTTCAAGGTGGTGTAATGGATATCGGACTATATCGAAGTTTCATCGATGAACTTACCGATGATTATTACAGCGACTGAAAATCTTTTGGTGAAATTCTTTGAAGTTCCATTTTCGATCGAAAATCTCAAAGAGATTTCACGATTAGATATATAGCATTTAAATAAAATGATAGTACATCGTAGTATGAACAGAGCAAGACCTGTTTATGTTGTAAACTCGCGACTACCGGTTTATAAACTCACGTATGGAAATGGACTTGGTGATATTGTCACTGGATTATTTACTAGAATTGCTCCAAAGATTTTACCTGTTGGTAAAGAAATAGCGTCAAAAGCTATTGGTGTTTTCGGTGATAGAGCTGGTAAAGTTATCGGTGATAGCGCATTTGATATGTTGGGCAATGCAAAAGAAAAACTTATGTCGTTGGCGAGAGGTTTTACCTCCAGAGGTGGAAATAGAAAATCCAAAAGAAATTTACAACTACAGTCTACGGAACAAATGCCATCTAAAATAGGTAGCGCGATTAATAAAATTGTAGTTGCACGGTTAAGAAAAATTGCTGGTTCCGGGTTGGCGCGGTTAAACATTTAGAACAACTACGTTAGTATAAAATGTTTAAGGACGAAATCGATGATGCTTTTAAAGTAGATGATCCCGTAGCAAGAAATAATTCTGTACGTGATTATCAGTATTTTTCATATCAAGCTCATGATCCAGATACAAGATCACGAATTGAACTTAGATTCGATGACACATCTAAATACTTCTTGCCGTGTGAAGCATACATCGAAGTAGAAGGACAACTGCGGAAACATGATAAAACTGAATTTGTAGATGCTGATAATCTCGAAAATATTCCGATTGGATTTGTCAACAATGGAATAATGGTGTTATTTAACAACGCTCAGTATAGTATTGGTTCTTCTAGAATTGAATCTATCGATAACGATGTTGATGTTGCAACCACAATTATAGGTTTTGCTAGATATTCTGATGATTTTATTAAATCTGCGGGTCATTCAATAATGTTTGCGAAGGATACTTCCAATAACGCTGATCATCGTCAATTTACTACAAGAACACCAAATAAATTAGATAATACTGCCTTCGCTGACGGTTCTAAAAGTGAACCTGTTGTTGTAGGTAATAATCTTAATTACAACGCAGGATTTGCATCACGAAAAGCAAACATAGATAAATTGGGTAGATTTTCGTGTACGATTCCGTTGTCGCATATATTTGGATTTTGCAGAGATGTCCGACGAGTAATATTTGGTGCTAGTCATACTGTAACACTCACACGAAGATCAACTGATGATTACGCTCTTTGGCATGGTCCTGATCCTGTACGAGATGGTGTTGTAACATTAACAAAGTTAGCGTTGTGGATGCCAGTTATGACTCTATCGTTGGCTGTTGAAACTCGATTGTTATCGTTTATGGACCAAGGAGGAAAATCGTTGTTGAGTTGGGGTGATGTTACAACAGCTACAACATCCGGTACAGGTACTGGGGTTTTTACTTGGCAACTTGCATTGACGAAAAATGTTTCCGCACCAAGACATGTTTTTGTTGTGTTGCAGAACGCGAATAGAACTAAAAAAATAGCTGGTGTTGCAAATGATAGTATACAATTGCGATCTCATATGATATTTGACAAATGTGATGTCATTTAAGTATCATTGCGAATAAGTAATCAACAAGAACCGGCAGAAAATCTTATCATCGACTACGATAATAATCAAATAGGACGTGTTTATCACAGATTGTGGTCATTTATGGGTCGTGATCAAAATATCGATACTGGGCTTCAAATATCACAATTGGATTTTAAAGAATTGTATCCGATTTATTACTTTTCATTGCAACATCTTGATCTATCTAAACATTCAACCGTTGATGTAAAATTTCAAGCTCGTATCGGTGATGCTCTTGGAGGATTTAGAGCAGTTGCTGTTCTTCTCAGTGATAAAAATATGATACTTAAAGGTGGTGTTGGAAGAATGAGAATCGTTGATGCACCACTGGAAACCCTTTGAATGAATCTCAAAGAGATTTCCCATTGAAAGAATTTCACTTCGAGATTTTCATGGAATTTCATTGAAATTCGAAGACATGTAATTGAATCAATTAGTGTTATATAAAATGTCGTATAACGTTATTAATGTTACATTAACACCAGGTCAGATAAAAAAACTTCAATCAAGTTCAGCTAAAAAATGCGGAACTACGATTACGCTAAAACATAATCAAATGACCGGCGGATCAAATAAGTTATCGTTGACGAAAACACAGGTTAATCATTTCAATAGCGCCTTTAAAGAAAAAAAGGGAGTTCAGATTACGCTATCCGCAGCTGCTATAGCGAATATGATAAAAATCGGAGGATTTTTCCCGTTGTTGGCTGCAATTCCAGGGTTGATTGCGTCAGCGGCTCCGGCACTTCTTGGAGCGTTAGGAACTGGTGCAGCTGGAGCACTTGCTTCTAATGTTGTCAATAGGATAATGGGTAAAGGTCTAAACGGAAAATCACGAAAAATAAAAGGGAAAGGGATTCAGACTACCAGGAAGTCGATTCACGCGATACTACAAAACCAGTTAGTGAAATCTTATGAAATTTCGCCAATGTCAAATTTTGATTTACTCGACTCAGTAAAAAAACTCCCAATAAAGCATTTCAGAGGTGTATTCATGAAAGATCAATTACCAGCAAAACCACAAATACCAGAAACTGGTATAATTAATCTTGATGATAACACTGGACATGGAACTCATTGGGTTTGTTACGCAATATTTCCAACGTCAATTATTTATTTTGACTCATATGGATTACCACCTCCGATTGAATTTGTCAAATACGTGTCTAAATTACGAAGTAATTCAATTCCCATTTGGTATTCAACGTTACCCACGCAGACATTAACAGATCCTCCAATATGTGGACAAGAAACCCTCAACGCGTTGATGATTATCTCGGCAAATCCTAAATTACCTCATAAAGCCATACACGAATACACAACGACAGTGATAAAATCACCGTTGTCATTGATTCATCATCACTTATTCATCATCGATGATTTTAACAATGATTTATCATCAATGAATATATATATAACATGTCAGATATTTTTGGAAGATCAGTAACACGTGTTCCTGAATCAGTTACTATCGCACAAGTAAAAAAAAAATAATCAACAAAGCTATCTCATCGATAGAAACTTAGACGAATTAAAAAAAATATATGATCAAATAAATGATATAACACAATTACAAAAAACCATCGATGACGTTAAAGTCACTGCTAGTGACTCCGTCAATGATATGAAAAAACTACGTGACGATTATAACGATCATATAACCAAGTTTAATCAGCTTCAACAAGATATCATTGAAGCTGTTGGAATTCCCATGACGGCGTTTTTTGGCAATCCGCGTGTTACCACACCGAATCTTAACACGATAAAGGATTCTCTGTTGGAGTTGACAGTGTTACAGGGGAAATACGAAGACCATGTAAAAACGTTTTCTACATTTCGAAGAAATATCGTTGATAAATTTCTCGGATCTACATTTGATAAACTCGATATAAAACTTCCAGATATAAAGAAATCTATCGATGATCTTAAAACTACCATAAATGCCATCAAAGAGGATGCAATAAGGATGATACCAATACTTGAAAAAACAAAAATCCCTCATGAGAAAACTAACAACGTCGTATACACGATTCAACACGGATCATATACGTGGACACCTACAAATAATATTTTACAAGTTACTGCAACCGTCAAAGGTATTTATCGATTAACGTTAGTGACAGCAACGTTGTTTAATATATCATCGTCGAGTTCATCTGGAGTCAATAATACGATATCAACGATAATCGACAAGGATACGATTGAACAATTCACGATTATATCCACTGATAACAACCTAGTTAAGGTTTCAATGTCATGGCATGTTGAATTTGTAGCTGATTTAAGTAAACAGTTAAACTAGAAGGGGAAAATCTTCGATTTTCATCAATGGGAAATATTACGGATTTCAACGAAGAATTGTTGACGTTGTTAATAGATAAAATGTCAACAACGTCATTGGCGACAGTGATAAAATCACCGTCAGCAACCGCATTTGAATATCGTTATAACACTGTCAAAGAATTTCAAAATAAACTTGAAGCGTTAATCGCCGAGTATAAAACTAAAAAGAAAAAATACCAGCGTAGAATTACCGCGTTAGATATAACCGTTTACACGGTATCATGTGTGATTACCGGCGCTGGAATAATACTATCTTCGGTGGTAATGATAGCTCCAGTTGTTGTACCAATTTGTATATCTGCGGCTGCAACAATCACTGGAATATTTACCACGATAACAAAAAAAATTATCATCATGTTCTCAACAAAAATTACACGATTACGCTGTTAAACTTATTACTGCGTCAAACGCTTATTCGGAATTATCAATGTTAATCTCGTCATCAATTGATGATCAAATAATCACCGAAGAAGAGTTCTCGAAGATGGTCCGGTTGTATGATTCAACGATTTCAAAATTGGAAAACAATAACAATAATGTCACAAGAAATCCTTCAACGAATAGCAACAAACACCGCCAACACAAAAACAAAGTTGATCTCGGTGGTAACGAAAACACCAGAATTCAGCGTTGAATTTAATCCTCCGTTGGCAGTATCTGCAATAGCGTTAACACAATTAAGATGTTACTACAGTTGGCCAAATGTGCGATCAGAACCGTTCAATGGTAAACCTCCCAATAACAGTTTCACGTTCACGTATAGAAAAACTAACCCGGATGGAACAAAATCCGAACCAACCACACATACAATACATCTGCCAACGGGTGTATACGACATCGAAGATATCAATGACGCAATCATAGAATCAATCCAAGCAATCACAGGACCAAATATCATCGAAGTCAAAGATGAACCTGATAAATACCCAATTGAGATAAAAGGACATGAGCCGCTGTTATCAACGGTCATCGAAGTTAACTCACCTGACTACACCGTAGATATATACAACAGCTCAATTAGAACTTTATTGGGTTATCCTGAGTTTATTCCAGGCACTGTCGACGTGAAAGATCTACCACCGGAACCGTTGAAATCCGACTATATTTCCACGAAAAAAGATCATCATGAGTATAGCATTAGTTTCTTTGGGTATATTGGTGGTGGTGATAATCTTAGATTATCATATAGCATATTAAGTTTATCACCTGCTATTACTTTTTCTAAAAATGATGAAACTTTTACATTAATGAATGATGATTTTAATCGATTTCTAAGACATTTGATAACTGCAATAAATGAAATTCCACCACGTCGTGACGACGTCATTAAATACATGGAAGTGTGTAATGAAATTATCTTCGATATGGAAAAATTTAATCAAGATCTCATTAAAATGATTTCTAGTTCTAATGTTGAAAAGTTAAGAACAGATTTTGCAGCGCATTATAAAATCCGCGTCGAAGACATTCCCACGTTTAAACCTCCCGGATATAAAGTAGCATGGATGCGTCAAAAACTCACTGACACCATTGATGAATTCTTCCCACGGATTCACCAAAGATGGCTTGATAGTCTTTCTGCGTATCACCCAAGATTACCAGAACCTAAATACGCTGACTTCATCGATGATACAAAACCAGCTGTTGCACAACTAGATTATTCCGATGATGGTTTTTTTCGTACGATATCAGCGGCAGATGTAATAAAACAATATCGTGTAATAACAAACGAACAGAGTTCCGAGTATATCATAGGTGGTCCAGTCACGTGGATATTTACATCAGCGTCTACAGGAAAAAGTTTCACCGTGTCATACAATAATTTATCCGCGAGATTCAATAACATGAAGCGATTATATCAAACTCACCAACAACAACTTCGAAATCTTATTCAAGAATCTCTCGGAAATTATTTAAACTTTTCAAGTGTAACAATTACACGTAATTCAATCAAGCAACAACAACAACAACTAAATCAAATTATCGCTGATATGAATTCGTTAAATAAAACATTACTTGATGTGGTAGACCAAAATGAAGATTTTCAAAGAATATTTTCGCTGCGAGATAAAAAAAACTATACTTGATTATAAATTTCCAGGGTATGATGTACCAGCGTTAAAAGCGTCAACGAGAAAACTCATCAACGAATACTTCCCACAGATTCACGCGTTATGGTTTAAACTGATTCCACCAGAAGCAATTTTAACATCAACGAATTCAGTGTACCGCAACAACAAACACAGATCTCCCGGCAACGTTGATATATCATCTGTTATTGCAATACACGTTATCTGTGATGGTATCTTGGGAAGTTTCTCCGTGGACGTTTCAAAATCAAATAGCGCCGAACAGGGATATATCATGTACACATTTTCTCCGGACGTATCACCAGGGAGTCTTATAGTGAAAAACCCACCTAATTTGACTTATCTCGAGCCCATTAATCCTTTTATAACCAAGATGAGTTTTTCAATAACCGACCAAGAATTTAACCTAATTGACCTTCGCGGGGAAACACTACAAATAACGCTAGATGTGAAAAGTTCCTGAAAATTCGAAGAATTTTACAAAGAACTTTCAGGTCGTAAACGGTTTTCATCGTAAATTGCTTTGCAATTTCAATAAAAAAAAACTAAACTGCTTTAATAATGTATCAACACGTGCTAGTATCTATCCATTACAAAGAACTTCTTGTGGACGCTATCAGAGAGGTATTTAACGGAGCAACAACAAGTGAATTCTACGTGGATATAGTCATAGATAACCTTGGAAATGGAAATTCTTCAAATTTCACGAATGAAAATTCTGAAAGAATTTCACCACGAGAAAAGTTTGTATTGACGGATTATCAAATGTTACAACTTCAGCAAAACGTTATAACCATGGTGAGATTAACCCGTGATCAAATAATGCAGTATACTCATTCATGCTTATCCGTGAAAGATCTTAAAAAAATCTTGTATATTTTCTAAAATTTTCCATTCACGATTTTGAAATTTTAAAGAATTTTCAGCTAAAAAAAAATCACTGCATAAACTTTTATACTTCCCTGTTGTCACACACACTAACAGGTATTATTCATGACAATTTTACTTCCCTGTTGTTCACCAACAGGTTTTATAAATTTGTTCTAGTAATCGGAGACGCATTCATTACCTGTGTACCGGTTATACGAAGGCGGCTCTCTACGCGTAGGGATCAGCCTGCTCGATTAAAGCTTTTATCTGTCTCACCTTAAAATTAATAAGTTTTCTTTGCTCGTATTCAGAACTGAATTGTTTCCGTACATCTTCTACTATCTTACATAATGGTACAAACACATTAACGTCTTCGGTATTAACTAAACTTTCAGGGATAAGTTTTTGTATGCGCTTAATTAAATAATACTGCTTAGCGAGTACATATTTTCCATTGTTTTGTGCAAATTCCATATCCTCAAAATCGGTCATGATTTGATCACAATCTAACCCCGAACATAGTTTAATATTTTGATCTTTGAGCTTGTTGATTTCCGAAATAATACATTTGATATTTTCAGAATTCATATATATGAAAAGTATATTTGTTGAATTGCTTGCAATTTCAATTGATGAGTGAAAATCCAAAGGATGGAAACTCTTTGAGTGAAAATCCAAAGGATGGAAACTCTTTGAGTTTCACAAAATGAATTCTGGACCCGCTAAGGTGTTGGTCATCTTACCATGTCCAGAAGCTTAATGCGATTACGATGATGTGATGGTTATATAAAATGGATGACGACGGTACATTCAACCCCACTATCTAGTTTGTATGGCGGTTGACTATACATATACGACGGCACATTACACATCACCGTTTTGAACCCCCTTGGTGTATTTATACATCAAGCGGCGCTCAACGGTTCCGCTAAGTACTTTAAACGATTTGGACACCCCACACATGAAATGACTCGTGTTTCGGTTAATGGTCCATTGCCTGATTTGGACTTAACTGGATTCGCTTGTGTGGTATCATTTGAATTAGCGTCAGGATTACACCCGTGTAGTTATGTTTGGATTGGTAGACATATGTCTGTGAAACATTGGATGCCAATAGTGTTACTACGATATATGATTGATAGTGGTATGCTGATATCGTTGATTATCAGCGAAGCAATTATATGCTATCGAGCTCAGAAAGAAGTTTGGCTACCAAAACCAGATTTAGATGATATAAAACGCGAACAACGAAAACAATTTTCTGATGGAAAATCGGAGATTTTCAATGAACAACAAATCATGGATAGGTCTAGGAAGTTATTTGAAACTGAAAATAGACAAGCAAAAGATTTTGGACGAAAAATAATCGGTAAATTTACTCAAGGTGGAAGAAATGACAATGCAAAATACTCTTCGCGGTTGATCATAGACAGCGCTGAATACGATTTTATCATAGCGGATTTAACGAAAAATGGAAAACTTGTAACTCGTAAAGATGCTTTTCTATCCAATGGGACTAAGTTAGGTACAGTTGTTACCTACTGTGATGGATATAGTTGTCAGTATACATATTTGAGAAGTTCTATGCTAGCCTATGCTTCTATTAATCTATTTTCGATGATAAATAGATTTCCTAATACCGCGGTCAGAGTAGCCACTGATTCGATGTATATCCACGAGAAATACAAATCAGATGTAGCTAAATTCACATCCCCGGAGGAGGCGTGGGGGTATTGGAGATTTAAAAAGGAGACACTACACGAGTATTGTGAATCAGCAGATGTTACCAACGACGATAAATACTTGAAAAGCAACCAGTGTTCAGAATTTTCTAATGCACCACCGATATCAGATCCAATTACGCGATATAAAATCGTTTACATAAACGGATTAGGAGGATCAGGAAAGACAACACGAGTAATTAATTTATTTAATAAGAAAAGAAAGCCAATTGAAAAATCCGTTGAAAAACCAATTGAAAAACTTACAGATGATCAAAAACAAATACAAGAAATCATACAACAAATTCTACACGAGGGGTCTCCAGAAATCATACGACAAATCTTAGGGGAAAATTCTACGGAAACCCCTACGGAAACCCCTACGGAAACCACTATGGAAAAGTCTACAAATTTCACAAATATGATTGTTCTAACACCAACTCATAAACTTGCCAGAGACATAAAAAAGCGTGGGGTAAATGCTTGTACTTATCACAGTTTCTTTCGATGGAAAGGAGATCAGTGGACCCCTGAAAGAATGGGAAATAAATATATTCCACCGGTGATATTATGGGATGAAATTGATACAGTGCCGGAACATATATTAAAAATGTTTCTTGAATGGCTGTCAACGAAAAATACAAACATTATTATGTGCGGCGATCATGGTCAACCACCACCAATGTTCGGTAAATCTCCCCATGAATGGCTAAAAAAATACGTTGATTATTACACAGAGATGAACTATGACCATAGATCGTTAGATGAAGTATTACGTGAGTTTAAACAACTAATCAGATTACAACCGGATAGAATCCAACGTGAAATAAAGCGTGGAATAATTTCAGAAACTCCCATGAATGATTTTTGGGAAACATGGAAACCAGACGATTTTATAATAGCAAGTAGAAAAATAGATGAAATTATTTGAATTACATAAACAAAAATTTGCAACACTTCCAGTACCGCTCTGTTATACACCCAAGGATACACGAAAGCAGAATATTTTCGTTGACATTCCTGGACAACGTGAAAAGCAGAATTTAGTGTTAAATGATATTGTGCTGGTTGATATCAGCGTCGTCGAAGATGCATTGCGTGGTGATAAATCCCCGTGGACGTTAGGTTACGCAGCGACAATACACTCTTCACAGGGATTAACTGTCACAGACACAATTGTTTGGATAGTAGATAATCGCATTGAGTGGTCAAATTTAATTTATCTCGCAGTATCCAGAGTACGAAGAATAAATCAACTTCGAAGAATCATTGTTGACGAAGTCAGTGACGATGATGACACTTCAATAAGTGATATTGTCAGCGCCGATGATATCATCCGGGACATAATCAGAAAAAAACTATCTGGTTATAAACAACAGGATAAAAAAAATAATAGAGAATTTGACATTGATGCTGAATTAATAATTACGCTGAAGCAACAACAGAATAATCACTGCGCTAGTTGCAATTGTATAATGCGTTGGAGTTGGTCGAATAAAGATCCTTGCCAATTTACCGTAGACAGAAAGAATAGCAGCGTAGGTCATACCAACGATAACGTTATGCTGACTTGTCTTGAGTGTAACAGACGCCGGGGTGCCGGCACATTGGGTGCTAGTTAAGACCACGCGGTGGTAATTGAGTATCCTCGGGAATTACCTGTAGTTGTTGTCGAGTAAATCCTCGCTGAGGAGCAGTTGAATCTAGTTTATAGATTGGAGGTCTACCAGTTGATCGTGTTATACTAGATATCTTATGTGTAGTGACACTCCAAATAGGATCGGTAGCTCTTTTTTTACCACCCTCAAGCTCTCGTAGTTCGTATAAGTACCTTACAGTGACATTACTACCAAGAATTGGTTCTCGGAAATCTTTTTGTGGGGTTTTAGGTATATACTTCTTTTTAATAGCGTTGTTAGGTTTCATGTTGATTGTTCTAGTAATCTCATTATTGATTGCGGTAACTACACCTGGTAATCTCTTGACCCATTCACGGGATTGCTTTTCTTGGATAAATTTTTTCGCGTATTGATATCCAAATAACCGCTCAGCAAGTGTCCGATTAAATCGTTCAACAATTGCCTGATCGCGATGTAGCGCAGTATGCCCTCGTCGTAACGTGGTATTATGATGTTTCATCATTGTTAAAACAGCGCCTTCAAATTCCTTGCCAGGATCAACTTGTAATAGATTTGGCCAACGCAGAGGACCTCGTCGATAAATTTTTTCAAATGCAGAAGCCACTTCAGTTGATGATTTTGTCCTTAGCGGCTCTGCTTGTTTGTATCGACTCGCAATATCAACTACGGTTAACGCGTATTTGTATCCGTTGTCATGTGGTAAAAATAATATATCAGCTTGATGAACTTCATTGGGTCCTGTAACATCAAAATGTGAGTAGTTAATTTGTTTAAGCGCTGGTAGATAAATTTGCCATATCGCCTGTTTGGATAACCAATCCGCCGCTGTAGTTTTTTTTACTTTTGCAGCGCTAGCGAGTTTACTAATTGCCGCCTTACCTCTCCAGTATCCTCTCGGAGAATAGTAAATAGATTCCATGTTGTTATTAATTACCCGCACCAAATATTAATTTGCCTTTCATGGCGGATTTTATCAGCGTTGAGGTTAATTTTTCTTTGAAAGATTTATCTGGAATAGCATTCAACGCGTGTATCAATGCTACATCTATGAGATGACGCTGTTGTAGATCACCACTACGGTAAGCTATATCATGTACACGACACGCTTCATCGATAGCGTTTATAGGATTTTCTCCCGGATTAGGATTATCATGACTATCAAGTCTTATATCTAATCGTGTTCCCGGCCCGCAATAACTATACCCGGGGAGATGTTTTTCTCCTGGATATTTTGACCATGGTAACCCTGGGAGTTTAGCTAACTTTGCGGCGATATCACCTCCTTTTTTTAAAGGATTTTCCTTCAAAGGATTTTTCACAAATCGATATTTTTTGTACCGCATATTTCACACTTACCGGTGACCGCGCTTCTGTTATTTTTTGTGGTAACAGTCGTTGGGTCAAACGTCGGTGTACGCGCTCTACATTTCACACAATATAGATCCATAATTATATTTATGTTATATCAACAAATGGAAGTGATCGATTTCTCCGCGTTGAAAAGGAAACCCCCGGTAAAACATCATCCGATGCTACCAAATTCAATCAGAATGTTAATCATTGGACCTTCCGGAAGTGGTAAAACCCAGTTGATGTTAACGATGATAATGAAGTATCTCAACTGGGATAAATTATATCTGATTGCACCAACTGCCGACGATCAACATTGCTATCAAGTGTTGAAAGAGTTCGACGAAACTGTATCAGAAGCTAACGGTAAAAGCGTAATTGAATTTATCAACGTCGTTGAAGAGGCGCCATCCATCGAAGACATTGATGGTTTCGTTAATAATCGTGTCGTGTACGACGATCTAATGTTAGACAAACAAAAAAAATCCTGCGTCGATATTTTCAAAGGGACGTCATAAAAACATTGATGTGATATATTTAACTCAACGTTATACACAAATACCAAAAGTGATAAGGGATAATTGTAATTTGTTATGCGTGTTTAACGGAGTTGACACACACACGTTATGAAATATTTGGCAGACCTGGTGTCCTGACATGGATTATAATCGATTTAAAAATTTCTTTGACGGCGCCAGAGCTACCCCGCATGGATTTATCACGATAAGTATACATGATCCTCAGACACGATATCGAATTGGATTGGATCGTATCTATAACTAATTCGGTTAGCGCATAGCAGCACAGAGGGTGAGCGCCATATATTTGGCGTCTTTTGTTTTACCAAATGGACCCTTCTAGTTAATATTTACTAGAAAAGTCTATTTGACAAATTGAGACTTCCTAGTAAATATAACTATAAGGAAGCATCGTTGACGCCTACAAATTTGGTCTGTTCACCCTCTGTGCTGCTAAACGAATTAACGCAATACATAATAAAACGAACGTGCTATTACGAAACTGAACATTTAACTGAAACATTAACCTAAAAGGACGCATTCGACTCACCCAACTTTTTGGCTCTAATTCCCGTGTGACGATTTTACCCCAACCCCTTGTATTAGTACATGTATGCATAACTTGTGAGTCTGACTGGCTTTGTACATGTATAAAGTGTACGTCTGCCTGACCAAGCTTTGATGTTTCAAATTGTTCTAAGTTATCTAAGTTAGCTAATCCCCTTATCTAAGATGGTCTTTGTTTAGCTCTCGAGGGGAAATTCTACTAGGAGAATGTGTACATTGCGGACGGGTGACGTAACCACCTCAAAGGACAGGAGACCGCCAAATAAGTAGACTGTAACCATTGATAGACACACAGACAGACATTCGGATGATTGACAGTCGAACGACTGACCAGAGTCGATCGCCCTCCAATCGAAATGCGATGTGGGTGGGATTGGATTCGAAAATTTTAGATAATACCTGATGTTTAGTAGGAATTAGTCAGTTCGCTACAATAAGAAATTGTGTAAAGAGAGGTAGAACTCCGTACGGCCAGACGAAAATTGGCGGCAGACTCAGATTTTGGAAATCAAGGAAATCTTAAGATAGCTTCAAATGAAGCTTTCGGGTGACGTTAAGAGAATTCCAGGGGAATTTCGGACGACGTGGAGAGAATTCCGAGGGGATTTGAGAGATACCGAGTGAATTTCGGGTGACCTCAAGAGATACCGTCGAAGAGGAAACGGAAGTAGAGATAGAAGAGGAAACGGAAGTAGAGGAATTGGAAGGAGAGGAAGACGAAAGGAGACATAGTTAGATGAGTAACACTCAAGAAGGTAAAATACTCCTCACACTGAAACCAAATGATGATCTAGGGATCATTGGGTAAAGAGTGACATTGATTGCCTAATATCTTTAAAACTTTCATTTATTAAATTGTTATTGTTTAAATTTCATCTTTGTATTTCTTTTAATTTAACTGTCGGCATTGTTGACTGGGGGCTCGTAGCCATATATAATATATTGTCCAGAAGTAAACATTCTGAATGCGGACCAGGGGAACTTCCTCATAATTCTTTAAGGTCTATAGGAAGAACCCCACCCCTACTACCCGAGCCTTCAAAGTGGGCGCTTTCGTCCGGGATATGAATTAGACATATATTATTTTAGGACCTAAAGTTATTTGTAGGAGTATTAGGGAAGAGTGTGAGATATTTTCCATTCTTTGTATTTGTTTATGATTTTCTCATCTTGCATTTTATTGTCATATGTGCATGCTTTGTAGACCTTCCATTACTAGCAGTACTGGTGAAGCAGATATCGAACAAATATCTTACCTGAACGGAATTAGTTGCTATCGACAGGTAAGTATTTAAACTTGTATTACAAGTATCTGTGTATTGTTAGAATATTGAGACAAGGTATCACTTTACATTAGTTATAATGGCCACCGAAAGGCAAATGATAAAGGAATATCGAGCTAAGGGGTCTGAAGATCTTGGATATGAGGGAGATCGCCTGGCGGCCTTTATAGAAGAAAGGATCAAGGAATGGAAGGCCGAAAAAGCAGCGAAGATAGCCGCGGACAGAGAAACCCAAAGAGAGCTGGAGCTAGCCAAGATAGCCGCGGACAGAGAAACCCAAAGAGAGCTGGAGCTAGCCAAGATAGCTGCGGACCAAGAGCTAGCCAGACTCGCCCACACTCTGGAGATGGAAAAGGTGAGAGTTGACGCTAGGACCAACGGACGGGACGACGCCAGTACAAGCTCTGGAACGACCGGCCGACCATTCATCGACCACCGGATGGTCCAGATCAACATGCCACGCTTCAATGACAGGGAGAAGGCTATTTTCTCGTGCAGTTCGAGAAACTCGCACACGCTCATCAGGTCCCTGAACAGCACTGGGTCATTAATGTCTCGGTTTTTTTGCAAGGTGCAGCTCGGGAAGTCTACCACGGCTTAGCTGCAGAAGAGGCTGATAACTACAATGCCCTCAAGAAGGCCCTTCTCTGCCATTATCGGCTGACCGCCGAGACTTACTGGAAACTTTTTCGGGACTCGGTGAAAAAGGTAACAGAGACCCACTCTCAATTCCACAACCGTGTTCGAGGTTTATTTGAGAAGTGGATGAAAATGGCTGAAGTCAAACGCACGTACGACGGGCTACGCGAGGTAATACTCAAGGAACATGTCCTGGGTACTTACCGTCGCGAATTGACAGTCTTCTTAGCCGAAAGAGATCACCGGATGCTCGAAGAGATCGCTAACATGGCGGAGCGATATGAGCAGGCGCACTCGAAGAGTGGAGGTTCCGGGGGCGCGGATCGACCCCGACCCTCTGAGTCGCGTCGTATGGGGGAATTTGAGCCGGCTGTCCGCAAACGTCAGGGCGACGTGAAGGTCGGAGGGGCACCTACAGGTAGGGATGCCACCTATCGGCCTGGACAGGCCTCACCCACGAAACCAGGACTTGCAAGTCGGCGAGGGCCGCCGACGTGTTTTAACTGCAAGCGCCTGGGGCATTTTGCCAGGGACTGTCCCAAGGGCAGGCAGACCCAGGTGAATGTCGTTGCTAGAAAGGAGTGCGTGCCGGAAGCGAGTCGCAACCCAGCCAACCTTGCGGCCGCAACTGTCAATGGTGAAGGTGCCACCATCTTGTATGACACCGGGTGCAGCGTCCCCGCGCTTGTCGACAAAAAGTATGTCAAGCCGGAGGACTATACAGGGGAGGTAATAGAAGTTCAGTACGCGAACTGCGCGCGTGACTCATTACCAGTAGCTGTCATTGACCTCGATTCACCATACGTGAAGGGGAAAATTTCAGCTGCTTTCTTGGAGGGACTATCACATGACGTCATATTGGGATGCCGTTATGTGTTACCCCAGCCGAACCCCGAAACCTGTACACCTATGCCAGTGAGTGCTGTTGAGACCAGGGCCATGAGTCGACAGCCGAAACAGAAGCCGATCCAAGTTACATCGACACCGGTTAGTAATGTTCTTCCAGCTGAGTTGAGGAAGCTGCAACAGGAAGACGCAACTCTGGCGCAGTTGCTTAAACACGCAGAAGCGGGAACGGAAAGGGAAACTCCGAACGGCACGGTGAAGTTTGTCTACAAGAAGGGAATCTTGTATCGCCACGCCAGGAAACACAACGACCACTTTAAGCAAGTCGTCGTGCCAAAGGAAAAGCGTTGTGAAGTGCTGAAGCTTGCACACAAAAGTCTCATGGGTGGACACATGGGAATTGCTAAGACACGTGACCGTCTGGTAAAAGAGTTTTACTGGCCAGGGGTCCAGGGAGACGTAAAACGGTTCTGTCTCTCCTGTGACAAATGCCAGAAAATGGCACCGAAAACGGATCATCGACCCATTCCCTTGGGAAGTACGCCCCTTATCGATGAACCATTTCGACGTGTCGCCATGGATTTAATCGGACCGATAAAACCCGCGTCTGCGCACGGAAATTGGTATATTTTAACGGTCGTCGATTATGCTACACGCTATCCGGAGGCCGTAGCATTGCGTAACATTGACACGGAAACCGTCGCGGAAGCTCTGTTTGTGATTTGGTCAAGAGTCGAAGTGCCCGACGAGATCTTGAGGTGAATCATCTCATGTCAATTAAGCACCTCACGACTACACCGTATCACCCCCAATGTAACGGATTGGTCGAACGGTTTAATGGGACTCTAAAGCCCACGCTCAAAAAATTGTGCGAAGGCCGCCCCAAGGATTGGGACCGGTATATTCCTGCCATGCTTTTCGCATACCGGGAAATACCACAAGCGAGTTTGAGGTTCTCTCCCTTTGAACTCTTGTACGGGAGGACCGTACGCGGCCCAATCGCCGTACTGAGACAGCTGTGGACAGACGACCACGCTGTAGAGGAAGTACGCACTACCTACCAGTACGTCGCGGACTTGCGCAACAAACTGGAAGAGGTTTGTTCTCTCGCGCAAGATAATTTCAAACGAGCTAAGGCACAGCAGGCGAAAAATTACAATAAGCGCGCAAAATCACGTCAGTTTGAGGTAGGGGATAAGGTGTTGTTGTTGTTGCCCCAGGAACACAACAAGTTGCAAGTTTCCTGGAGGGGTCCATACGTCGTCACCGAGAAGGTCGGAGGTCAAACCTACAGGATACGGCTACCGACGAAAGAGAAATTGTACCATTCCAATTTGCTCAAGAGGTACCGGGAAAGGGAGACCGTAAGCGATTTTGTTGTCGCCACGATAGTCACCGAGGATGCCGAAGGCGATCCGGAAGGTGTCAACACTGTCCCGAGCTGTCCATTAACGAGGGTCGAGACTCCGTCGGACGTGGAGTGTGACCCCATGTTAACTGGAGGCCAGCGGGACGCGATAGAGACCCTGCTGGCCGGGTATTCCGACGTGTTAACAGAAAAACCCGGAGGAAGGCGCTTGTCGAGTTCGGGTTAAAGATGGCGGACGACCGACCAGTGCAGCGGAAACCCTACCCCTTGCCCCACGCGAAACGACAAGTTGTAAGGGAGGAAATTGAGCAGATGATTGTTCTGGGAGTAATCAAACCTGCCGACTCTCCGTACAGCTCACCAGTAGTCCTAGTGCAGAAGAAGGACGGCACCCATCGGTTCTGCGTCGACTACCGGAAGCTGAATCAGGTGACAGAATTTCAAGTCGAAATGTTACCTGACCCGGAACATATCTTCGCTTCGGTCTCAAAAGCGAAATATTTTTCCAAGCTGGATTTGTCCAAGGGGTATTGACAAATTCCGGTAAGGAAAGAAGACAGACCGAAGCTTGCTTTTGCTACTCCCGACGGGACATACCAATGGCCGGTTATGCCGTTCGGGGTACAAAACGCGCCCAGCGTCTTTGCAAGGATGATGCGGAAGTTGTTGGAGCCCTTGCGCGATAGGGGTGTCCACAACTTCATGGATGACCTCTTGTTAGCTACAGAGAAATGGGGTGAACACCTCGCTCTTTTAGCTGACGTTTTGGAGCGGATACGTCAGGAGGGCTTGACAGCCCGCCCTTCCAAATGTCACCTTGGTTTCAGGACATTGAACTACTTAGGACATACCCTGAGCCAAGGCACGCTGTCTCCAGAGAAGTCGAAGGTGGAGCAACTGCGAAACGCCGCACGCCCCACCACGAAAACGGAGGTGAGGCCATTCCTGGGATTGGCTGGATACTATCGGAGGTATGTCGCTAATTTCAGCGCGATTGCGGGGCTGTTGTCCGACCTAACCAAGAAACGGACCCCGAGTAAGATTATTTGGACAGATGCGTGTGAGCACGCTTTCCAAACACTGAAGGCTAGACTTACATCCGACGCCGTTGTTCGTCTACCGGATTTGGATAAGGAATTCGTTCTTCGCACCGATACATGCGACACAGGACTGGGAGCAGTACTGCTACAGGAGCATGACAAAACGCTTTTCCCTGTCGCATACGGCAGTCGGAAGTTGTCTGCTGCCGAGAAGAACTACTCCGTATCGGAGAGGGAATGTCTCGGAATCGTGTTCGGCATATCACGGTTCGAGCGATACCTATATGGACGCAAGTTCATATTGGAGACCGACCACCAACCACTCGCCCATTTGGCGCAGGCAAAGTTGTCCAATGGTCGATTGATGCGATGGTCGCTGTTCTTACAGCAGTACCAGATGCAGATCAGATACGTGAAAGGATCTGGAAACGTAGGCGCAGATTTCATGAGTAGAAGCGCTGAAATGATATAGATCATTCTGTTTAAATTTTCATGTTCATACTCAGTTTAGCATCTAGTTGGTTTTGCTGATGTTTTTTATATTGTTGTAACACTTTTGCATTTGTAGTATTTTGAGGGAATAAAATCCTGATTTTATTCTCAAGCGTGGGGGGATGTGACGATTTTACCCCAACCCCTTGTATTAGTACATGTATGTATAACTTGTGAGTCTGACTGGCCTTGTACATGTATAAAGTGTACGTCTGCCTGACCAAGCTTTGATGTTTCAAATTGTTCTAAGTTATCTAAGTTAGCTAATCCCCTTATCTAAGATGGTCTTTGTTTAGCTCTCGAGGGGAAATTCTACTAGGAGAATGTGTACATTGCGGAGCTGCGCGACTACTAGCTTGCCTTAACGTTTCATGGGCTATTGCACAAGTTTCTCTCAACTTGTCCTTCAAATCACATACGTACTGGTATGTTGTTCGAATCTCGTCATCTGTTTCGTCATCTGACCACAATTGTCTTAGAATTTTCATTGGCCCTCGCACCGTTCTCCCGTATAAAAGTTCAAATGGTGAAAACCCCAGACTCTCTTGAGGAACCTCTCGATATGCAAATAATACTGCATGGAGATATCTATCCCAATCGTTCGGACGTTCTGCACATATTCGTCGCAACATTTGTTTGAGTGTTCCATTGAACTTCTCAACCAGCCCGTTGCACATTGGGTGATATGGAGTTGTCCATAGTTGTTTGATCGATAGAAGCCTACTAACTTCTGCCACGAGTTCTGATGTGAATGTCACAGAATTAGGCGAAAATTTAATTTATTTTCTAATTGATTTACAAACTAATCTCACCATTTCTTTTGTTTCGTCGTACATGCGTTACCTGGGGTGAATAAGTGGTTTTCTCCAAGGTAAGCGGCGTGTAACGATTTGCATGTGCCTGATTTTGAATTACATGAAATCCGGAACATTAGTTTCACGTGGTGCATGGTAATCTTGCCGTGATTTCTGCTCACCTATTTGAGGGTATATAAGGCAGAATATTTATGATCAATATTACGGGACCTAATGTATCTAATCATAGGATAGATAGCTTGTCTTTCAATCTCCAGCCAAAGGGGTGAGTGTTAAATTTATATTTCGTTTTATTGTGAATTTTATTCAGTTTATCATTTCATATAATGATGCCTTTATTGCAATGCAGATTTTAAACGTGGAATATTTGGAATTACTAGTCACTATTAGACTTTAAATGCAATAGCGTAATCTAAGGTTTAGATTATTTTTTGAAACAACTATTATTAGTCTGGTTTCTTTATTGTAGCTGATAGCGCATCTGATAACATCTGATAATCTCTGATAGCATCTCTGATAACGCATCTGATAACGCATCTGATAACATCGTTGATAACGTCTTTGAGATCGTAGCTGAAATTGTTGCTGATTTATTGTGCAATCGAATTGAAGTATCTGACTGTCTGTCTGTCGAATTGTCTGTTTGTCTACATCTGTCGTGACGTGTAAATATCCGGAAATCTAGAAGTCCGAGTGTCGGAGCTGTCTAGAGTTGTAAACATCCGGGGCGACATCTAGGGTATTGATGAACGTTGGTTCTAGTAGATGCTGTATGCTGTCTGTACGTATAACTGTGGTGGATCCGTGAAGGGCAAACGGCCGATAAAAGTATTGATCAACCCTAGGTCTTCGGGGGAACTGGGCGGCGATTCAACAGGTGGTGAATCGTACGGTTGGTTATACAGGGTCGAGCCACATGTGTGTTGCAATTGTAGTACAATTGAATACATTGTTGTATTTACATGGTTATTTCAGAACACAATAGTATTTCAAGGGATTGCATGAATCTCAATAAAAAGCTAGCAACTTGATTGAATACATGTATATGTTCGTGCTAGTTTTCGCAATCCATACGTGCGATAGTATAGTTTGATGTTTTGTGTTTGTTATCGTAATTTAAACTTGCGGTAATATAACTTTTGTAAAGATTCCTTGGATCTGTGTATAGTACAAGAGATCCCTTTATATCTGTGTTTTATTTTGTATTGATATTTCATTTATTCATGTATTGTGAATGGTTGTGAGTGTAATTGTGGGTTGAGCGCATGAGTTATTGTGTTGATACATCATTATTTTTCATTAATAATTTATTTCATAAATTTATATTTTCTTTAACATATTGTGTTTGCGTTGTTCATTTAATCCACCATCCTCTCGGTAACAATTCTGTTACAGTGAACTGTGACCCACAGTCTGTCAGAATCTCCTCCGGAATCCCTAATCTACTGAACATCTCTACTAGGGCTTCGGCTACTCGCTCAGTTTCGATGGATGGTAGAGCGACGGCTTCCGGATACCTGGTTGCATAATCAACCATAGTCAAGATGTAGCTATTCTTGCGGTCTGTAAGAGGTGATAATGGACCAACAATATCTATCGCCACGCGTTTGAATGGAGTTTCAATTAAAGGCATTTTACCGATAGGTACGAGTTTCACTTTCCCTTTGTACTGCGTTTTCTGACAAATGTCGCATGATCTGCAATACCTAGTTACATCACCGTGAGCCCCTGGCCAATGAAATTCTGCACATACACGGTCTTTAGTTTTTGTAGAACCCAAGTGACCCCCCATCGTCGACTCGTGTGCTAACTTCAACACATGCGGTCTATAGTTCCGAGGCACTACTACCTGTGTAAACCGTCGGCCTTCACGAGTAGTATGCTCCCTATGCAAGACATTATTGAGATATCTGAACCGGTAGCTACCGCCACATTTACATTTCATGACTTCCCCTGACGCGGCTTTAATTCTGATTATTGACAACGACTCGTCTTCATTTTGCTCTTCAATTAGTGTCTTTTTATCTATCATCGGTATGGCATCTGGTACTTTTAGTTTTGGCAAAGGCTTCTTACTCTTAGATATATGTGACCTAGTTTCAGCAGCCATGGAAGTTGAAACATCGGCCACTGCTTTGCCTGGCACAACAAAATTCGCTACCCCTTCTATATTACCTACAATCAGATCATACAGCGGTCGCTTTACACAACATGCTGTCACTGTGCCTGTCAAATAAGGAATTTCGATATGTACGCATGCAGTCGGCACTTGTACTGCGGTATTATCCATGAATCTGACAGATACGGTTTTCCCAAGGTATTGATCCGGCCTTACCAGACTTTGCTTAACAACTACTGTATTACATCCCGTATCTCTAAGTGCTGAGGCCCTAACCCCATTCACTAATCCCTCACACTGTATTGATACGTTTGATGCATTTTGATTGGAGCCACTCCTATTGCTCTCTACACAAGCTGAAAAAGCTACCATATGATACCCCTACCGCCTTTGGTAAATCCTTTTTACGCTTCGGACATGCACTAGATATATGACCCCATTCTCCGCAACTGAAACATTGTTTTCTCTGTCTATCTTGACTTCTAGGTCCCCTCTGATCTAACCTAACTAACTCACCCTTTTGGTTTTGTGGTAAACCCCTCCCAAAATTAGTTTTATCTGAATTGACCTGCTTACTTTCCTTAGGACCCCTCGTGTCCCGGACTATCACGTTCATAACCCCTCCGTGCGCATCAGCGAATATATCTGCTTGTTTTGCCATCTCGCTTGACTTATTAATGGTTTTCTCTTTTAAGTATTGGAATAGTTCCTTACTACATACTGCAAGCAATTGATCTCTGACAAGAAAATCACATACTGCTACGTAAGTTTTTGCGACTCCCCCGCAAGCTAACCAACGGAATAGGTAATTAGATATCCGGTATACAAATTGATCAAAGTTTTCTCCCTTTTCTGGCTTACTAGATCGGAATTTTTCCCTGAAACCCTTTTCAGTAAGTTCAAACTTTTTCAGTAATGCATCCTTTAACAAATCGTAATTAGATGCCTCTGCACTCGGTATCCTTGAGTACACTTCTAAAGCCCTACCTTTCAATAAAGTGCTAAGGTGTAATGCCCAATCTTCTTTTCGGAGATTTTGCGCAGTAACATATCTTTCAAATCTCAACAGGTAACTATCTAAGTCATCTTTATATTCTTCAAATGCTGGAAGTTGTGGTTTTTTTGAATTTACTCGATTGAAATACCCTATCGTTCTCTAGTCTAGAACTTTCTAACTCTAGCTTTTCCCTTTCGATACGCGCGTTTAGTTCTAGTTTTTCGCGTTCTGCCTCCTGTTCACGTTGAAACCTTTCCTTTTCGATGCATGCGTTTAATTCTAGTTTTTCGCGTTCTTCCTCCTGTTCACGTTGAACCCTTTCCTTTTCGATGCGTGCGTTTAGTTCTATCTTTTCTTTTTCAAAAGCCATTCTCCTTTCTTCTGCTTGTTTTTCTAGTTCTATCTTTTCTTTTTCTAATTCTATCCTTTCCTTTTCTGCCTGTTTTTCTAGTTCTATCTTTTCTTTTTCTAATTCCCTCTCCTTTAATATTTAGTCCCTCTCCCTAGCCTGTTTCTCACGAACGAAATTTCTAAGGGACTCCCCCTCATAACCGAATTGCTTACCAAGCTCTAACAATTCATTAGTGGACGACATGATATTAGATAAACGTTCGCTTCAAATGAGCGTCACTAAATTAACTTGTTTATCTAAGGGAAGATCAAATTCAGTTTCGTTTACAATGAAATGTAAAATAGTATTTCTCAAAACACTCCTGTCTCAAAGGCTTTCGCCGACACTTGTTGGATATGAAAACTTAAACTAACAATCCAAAAGTTTTCTCGAATAGAAAGTACAATCCCACCGCTGCCACCAAAATTGTAACGTTGTCGAGCCGACCCTTTGAGACTAGGCAGGGTTTTAAAGAAATAACAAACACGTTCGGTCAAATAAAAATTATATTAAAAATCAACATGATAGGTATAGGTATATATATATATATATATATATATATATATATATATATATATATATATATATATATATATATATATATATATATATATATATATATATATATATATACATATATATATACAAATGAATCCACTACCGTACTAAATATCTGTAGTCATCCACTACTGTACTATATGTCTGTAGTCCTCCACTACTGTACTAAATGTCTGTAGTCATCCACTACTGTACTATATGTCTGTAGTCATCCACTACTGTACTATATGTCTGTATCCAATATACAAAAACGTAGCATTACATTGACTATAGACACGATATTCGTATCTAACACAAAATAGTCAATAAATCAAAACATAGGGTTCAATTGACTATAAACACGCTATTCGTGTCACACACAAAATAGTCAATAAAACAAGACATACCGTTCAATTGACTAAACACGCTATTCGTGTCTCACACAAAATAGTCAATAAATCAAAACATAGGGTTCAATTGACTATAAACACGCTATTCGTGTCTTACATAAAATAGTCAATAAACCAAAACTACGGACGTTAACACTGCACTTCCTTTCGGTGCGGCAGTAGTTCATGTTTGCCCGTCTCCACTCCACCGGTTAACATTGGACTGGAATACTCATCTATTCACTCGTTGACCGGCGAGCTGAATATAAAAATGGACAGTTTTCCAAATAATAAAACGAATTAACGCAATACATAATAAAACGAACGTGCTATTACGAAACTGAACATTTAACTGAAACATTAACCAAAAAGGACGCATTCGACTCACCCAAATTTTTGGCTCTAATTCCCGACAAATGAAAGAGTTCAGCCTCGTTACTCTCTCCAGCACAAGCTGGTTCAAGTTGATTGAGGTACACCATCTCTACGTCAAAAGTGTCTTACGTTGGTGTAATGTTTTCCCTGTCCATCCCGTGAGTGTATTAAGTATTGTATATATTATTGTATATATTTTTATCATTTATTCTATCAAAATTTTGTTGACGGTTAATCTCTGCTTTGTTCATCAAATATAATTAAGTCTCATTAACCCACTAAGAGAATCAGACTGATAATACTTTCTATCACAAGTCAGGGCTGACCTATGACATATATTCTCCACTTGTGCTGTGGTGAATACAGATTTCTTTACAATCCAATAATTCTAGAACTTAGGATCGTAATCTCTTCCCTTAGAACTATTGAGTTCCAGGGCCGATTTCCGCTCCTTTTTCCAACAAAGTAATTATTTCTTGTTTCCCAGTTGACTTTGCCAGAGTCATTTGTCCATTATGTGTGCATTTTGTGTTTTTATTTGGATGTTGTAATATATTGTTGTATGGACAACACTATCTAAATCATATCTTATGAGTTATAAGTCTATCTTAAATTTTAATGAAATTTTGAATATTTTTCCATTTTATAAAATAAAATAATAAAATAATAATAAAATAATAAAAATTTAATTTAGATTACAATTCCAAAGGTGTGATTTATTTAAATACTTTATGTGTTTTTGTTTTCTAATAATTTCTTTTTATATGCTGTGGCATAACCAATTGTTGTGTCTATTAGCGATGTGTTTTACCATTGATCAATTGGGTTGTCCAGTTCTCGCAGTCGTTTCCCTTTATTCACTTAGTCTCATGAATACTTTTTTTAAGAATATAATATATAATATTCTTTCTGTGATTTTCTTTAATCAAATATATTTGTCCAAATTGTAAAAACCCCTTAGTTATTGACATGAAATTTGGAAACAAATAGCAATTACCTCTATTTCCTTGTTCATTGTGTGTATATAATTAAAATAGTGATAGAAAGAAGGATGAATAAAAGGTAAAGTTCTCCACAATTAACTGTAGGTGGCAGCATAAGTTCTGCATACATTAGTTATTTCTAAGAGTCATTTCAAGAATGCATCTCCTGTTTATCGGACATAGTATTGTTGCCAGATTGAGTTCTGACCGGTATCTTCTAAGTTCATGTCAGATACCTACTGGATTAAGTGTTTCTTTTTATGGTATTCTGGAGCTAGGATCTCCATTTTCTTGGATGGAATTTTACCTAATCCATTACCAGACGTCATTTCCATTCAAGTTGGAGGGAATGAAGTCGGTAACTTTTTCTCTTTCCAAGATTGTGAATAACCTCAAAAGTTTGATTCAAATTTATGTTCAACAAGGTATAAATCTCATTTTAATTGGAGCTTTCTGCCTAGGGATCGTCCCAGAAGACTAACCATAGGACAGTACAATCGAAGAGTTAGATTTATTAACAACAAGATTGCTCAATATACTTTAATAGTGTCCATATTATAGGAAATTATGGTTTCTATAGGACTTTTCTGGATCATGATGGTGTGCATCTCAGTTGGAGAGGAAGGCTGTGGTTTGTCCAAAAAGTTTTAAATTTCATCAATAGACTGTAATTTCAAAATATTCTTTTGTTTTCCATAATTTATGGAATTCCGGGTAGTAGATCACGTGGTTTACTACTACTACGATCGCATTTCAGTCACGTGTTATTTATCGCTCTAGGCGTGTTAGTAAGATCATGTATAGGTCAAATCCTTTTTCTATGTACGTACTACAGATTTTGGTTAAGTTGTAAAACTCCTAAATGTTACTAGGAGTATTGTGGAGTTTAAATAGAAGGAAGAAAGTAGAGTATTACCAAATGACATTTTGAAATTAGAAAGCACCAGATGAAAATAAAGACTTAAAGCCAGTACCACAATCCACAGCTGGTGTTTTTATAACTAGCCAAAAATGGCTATCCAGTGTAAATGTAATCCATCGTCCAGTCCCCACCCCCATCCAAAACCTCCCAATTCCCCTATCATATTATATGTTTTCTAGTACTTGATTCCTTTTCTTTATTATTTCAATTATATAATTTACAACCTCTTGATAAAGTTGTTTGTTATTAATGTTATTAGTGTACAATAAGTCATTATTTTCAAATTTTCCGTTTATGTTTTTAATTTTCTTTATTATTTTTTCTCTATCATTCTTAAATACATCACAATGTAATATCAAATGAATTTTACTATCTTGAAAATTCTTACATAATGTATATTTCAGAATGTTTGGAATAATTTTCCTTTTAAAGGCTACTTCACTTGTCCACCAAATATCATGTAGGTAATTAAACATTAAGTTAGATTTGTAAAAAACTTTCATTTGAGACCAATTTCTCCAAATGATTGTCCAATTCAAGCTAGGTATTTTGATTTCAATCTTATGTTTAGGTAACATAAGTTTTTTCAATATTCCATATATTTCTGGTTTTTTGGAGGATTTCCATATTAATTCAGAATACTTGTATTTTTTTAAATTTTCAATCCGTCTTTTTAGAAATATTGGAGGGTCCAAAAGTTCTTAAAAGTCTATTGTTGTTGTATGCCCTTTTATTATTTGGTAAAGACAGACCAAACCAATATATGTATATACCTTGCCATGGATATTTTGGTGGAACATCAATGATCAAGTGTCAAAAATCTATATAAATAATTAGAAAATTGTTTTAATTTTAAATTAAGAAGATTTAAACCTCCCATTTCTTTATCATATTGTAAAGAAGATTTTGAAAGTTTATGTATTTTTGCCCATAAAAAGTTATAAATGGATTGTTCCATTTTTTTAATGTGATATATATCAAAATCTATCACATCGAACTCATGCCAAATTGAATTAAATAAGTAATTCTTAGTAATATAGACCTGTCCCATGAAGCTAAAATTCCTCATGCCCCATGTATCTTTGAATTTTATTAAGAATTTGCCGTAAAGTTTTATTTTATTATTTTTTCCTAAATATACTCCTAACACTTTTATTTGTTCTTTAATTTTATCTTTAGGTAATGTTAAGTATTTTCCTTTTATCCAATTTTCCATCATTAGAATCTCTGTTTTTTCCTGATTCAGTTCAGATCCTGAGGCATCACTGAACTTTTTAAATTGATTAATTAAGTTTTCATAAGAATTATTTGTAGTAATAAAATTGGTTAAATCTTCTGCATGTAGAAAAGTTTTCGTTTGGTCTGTCATATTAGGTAGTGAAATTCCTTTAATCATATCATCATTTTGAATAGAGACATTTAGTGTTTCTATTCCAATTACATAAAGTAGCATTGACAATGGGCAACCTTGTCTCACTGATCTGGTGAGAGAAAAAGGTTTTGTTTGTGCCCCATTAATTTGAATTTGGGATTTTATTTGGTTGTATAGGATTTGTATTCATTTGGTAAAGTTAGTACCAAATCCATTTTATTTAAGAATTTTGATTATAAAGTTTATTTCAATCTTGTCAAATGCTTTTTCCTGGTCAAATTGTATTAAAGCACCACCTAAATTTGTATCTTGCATATATTCAATTATTGTTTTGATAGAGAGAATGTTGTCATGTATTTGTCTTCCTGGTGCTCCACATGTTTGGTTATTCATAGTTAACTCACTGAGCGTGTTTGTTAGTCTATTTGCCAGGATTTTACTTAATATTTTATAATCAATATTAAGGAGTGACACCGGTCTCCAGTTTTTTAGGTCAGTTGTCTCTCCTTTGTTTTTATATATAAGTGTTATCAATCCAGTTCTCATTGAGTTGCTCATAATTTCACAGTGATATATGTAATTGTATAAGGTTGTTAAAAGAGGTAAAAGTTGTATTTTGAATTTCTGATAAAATTCTGAAGTTAATCCATCTAGACCAGGAGACCTATTTTTGGAAAGATTATCAATTTCTTTTTCTATCTCTATTGTTTCTATCGGTTTGTAACACATTTCTTTATCTTCTTCTTCTATAGTAGGTAAAGATAAATTGTTTAAATAATTCTTTATCCTATCTTCAGGTATATTCTTACTTTGATATAATTTTGTATAAAATTCCCTAATATTATCTATAATTTCCATTTTGTTTTCAGTAATTTGTCCATTTATTTTTAATTTAGTCAACAATTTCTCATTCCACTTTTTGAATTCCTCTCTTCTATATATATATTTTCCTAAGTCATGTATATCATGATAGAAACCAGCTCGTTGTTTTTCTCCTTTATGTTTATATTCTTTAAGATTATCTAATACTTCTTTACTTTTTTCTTTTTTGCTCTTCAGTACTATTCTCTTTTTCTAAAATTCTTATGCATTCTTTCTCTAATATTTGATTATTTTTACTTTTAAGTCTTGAATATTTTTGACAAATTGTTTTAAATTTTTCTTTTAATGCATCCCATGATTTTAAATTTTCAAAATAAAAGGATTCTATTTCATTTATAACTTCAAATTGTAATTCCTTAAGTTTCAGGACACTTGAATTCAATTTCCAGTATCCTTTTCCCCATTTCTTATAATGTTGTATTTTATATTCTAAATAGATTGTTTTATGGTCAGCCAAAATCTGGTCTAGAATTTCACATTTTATTACCTTGTCTGTGTTTCGCTGTGATATATAAAAATGGTCTATTCTTGCTTTTATATTTGTATTTTTTATTTAAAATGTATAATTAATGTCATTTTTATGTAGTAATCTAAAAGCATCTATAATATTATTAGTCTGAATAAAGTTATTTAATATTATCACTTGTTGTTTTCTTATTTGTAAGGTTGATCTATCTATTTTCTCTTTGCATGCATTAAAGTCTCCAAAAATCACTACATCGTCTTGAGCATACATGGATACATAATTTGTAAAATTACCATAAAACTCTCTTTTTACTTCAACTTTTGAAGGAGCATAAACATTTATCACATTTGTATTATCCAGTAATATGTGTATTACTCTACCTTTTAAATTATTAGGAGTTTGGATTAATTTCCAATTCTTTTGTAGGGTTTTGTTTTGAATTATGAAACCCACTCCTGAAAAAAGCTCAGAAGGGTTAATTTGCACTAAAAACAAAGCATCCAATTGATCTACAATATAATTTATAGTTTTTGGATGAATATTATGTAGCTCCTGTAAAGCTACTATGTCAAAATTGTCTAATAATTTTATTAAAGTTTTTGCTTTTTCCAAAGGTAAACCTCTCACATTTATTGAGCCAAGTTTTAAAATTTTCGATTCATCCATATATGCCCAATATTAAAGTGACAATTGCAGATTGGGCTGTAATTTATTTAATGGCGATTGTTATGATTGTGTATTAGTTTTTGATTGTTGTTGTTTTGTATTTTCTGATTCTAATCGTTGTTGTGTGTCAAATTATTTCATTCTGATAGGTTTTGGTGGGGGTACTGCCCTGTTGGCTTCACTCAGTAGCCATGTAATTGCAGCTGTTTTTGGGGTTTCTACTTTAACATTTTTCTTTTTCCTTATAGTTGGCGAAAATAATAGGTTTGCTTTTCTTTTTGACTTCGCTTTCAGTTTTGTCATTGCCTCTTTCCACTTCTTTTCAATATTGGCTTTCTCACATACTTTAGTCTCTTCAGTCACGTCTTTCGACATATCCTCATTATTTTCATTTCTGTTTGAATCTTCTTTCTTACTGTTTCCTTCATTTTCTGTTTGGTTCATTTCAGTTTTATTTTATTTTCCTGTGGTTACAACCTCTATTGTAAAAGGCTCAAATTCCATTGAAACAGCTTCTTGTGTTTCAAATTCTTCTATTTCTTCACATTTCTTGTCATCATTTTTTTTCTTATCTTCCTTTCCTTGTGGTGTAAAATCTGCAATTTCTGCATTGTTTTCTTTCTCCTGTGTCTCTTCTATTCTTTTTCTATTTTCATCATCTATTCTTCTGTAGTCTTCATTTTCATTTTCTTCCTTATCTTTTAATTCATCATTTCTTGCTTTTTCTCTTTCTTTTCCCATTCCTTTCATTTTCTCTTCTGAAGAATCTTCATTCTTTTCATCAAATAGTGGTCTTTTTTCTTTTGATTCCCGTATTTGAACTTATAATCTTCGTCTTTTTCCTTCTTCTAGGGGTCTCCCACACATTTTGCTTATCTGGGATAATTCGTCATCTTCTGATATTCTTAGATCCCTTTCCAAAACAGAATCAGCATTCTCGTTTTCACTTTCATTTTCATTGTCATTGTCATTATCACTTTTCTTTTCTGGTTTTTTGTTTGGTAGTCCCGAGGCAGTAACTGTTGCATATGATTAGTTCATTGACTTTCTTGTGATGTCATAAGCAGTATTATTATTGTTGTGATTTTTGTTGTTATGGTTGTTGTGCATGTTTTTGTCTGTTTGTCTGTTTTGGTGCGATTGGGACATTTGTCTTTCGATATTGGAGGTGTCCTCAACATGTTGCTGGGGGCACCTCCATTTATCATGGCCTGTTTGTTTGCAATTGTCACATGGTCTAACAAAGATACAACCCGCGTACCACGTTTGCACTATACATCCAAACACCTTAAAAAACTGTGGGATATTCGCAACTTCACGCGAATCTACCTTGACTATAATTTTTCCCGTGTTCACATTCGGGCACGTTTTATAGGTCTCTCTCCTAACATTTAACACATTGATTCTTAGCCTCTGTTCGAATCCCTCTCTAAAAATGGCTAAAGGGATTTCATAGGGAAATTGGGAGACAAAAATATCCACTGTCTTCCTCTCAAAGAGGTGATTGATTGGAGGGGCTGGTCGAACCATCGCCTTATGGGAGTCAATGTCTATCTCACCCATTGGAAGGAGAAAGCCCTTTTCTTTGGGGTAAAGTAGAAATATCCCCCTCCCATTGTACGTCAGGGATTCCACATTGGAGTCATTAATCCCCCTCGCTCCCAATAGGGTCAGTAGGGTTGGGGCATTTGGTCTAACGTTAATCTGGATATGGGACAGGTCAATCGCCTGCACCAATTGTCCCCTATGGGCCCTTAATAGCCTCCCTTCCGAGTTCTCCTCAACATCACATCTAAAGTGCTTTCTGTACATTTGCTTCAGATTCGAAATCTGTGCAGACATGTTTCAACAATGTAATAGCAGAACAACAAAAATGCAAAGTTTATCAAACGCAAAAAAAAAACAATAAATTTTTTTTAAAAAAAAATAGTGAAAAAGATGAAAAATAATGAGAAGTAAAGTAAGAAAAGGATTAATATGATTAGTGAAATATTAGATTAGTAAAGAATGTTACCACACAATGATCAAGTTGACGTTTAGAGGTCTGCTCTAATGTCCACTGCGTCTTAAAATGACCCTGCACTATACTTATATAGTAGTATGCCGTACTTGTAAAAAGTGATTCGCGCGAAACCTTCATTATACACGCGGCACGTGCGACTCGCTGTACAGGACAACTCACTTAGAGGAGTATGGTGTACCCTCTATGCCATATCGGGTATTGCGTAACAGTGTCATAACTACGAGTTTCAAAATAATAATTCATTAAATACAGGATAACGACAGACAAATTATATAACAATATTAACAGGACTGATAAGCTTAAAAATAGATTAGAGGAGTATGGTGTACCCTCTATGCCATACCGGGTATTTCGTAACAATATATATATACAGCAACATCTACGACTATTAACTGTGTTATGCATTATTAATAATAAAAATTAAATTACCCATTTAAAGAGTAATTTGTTCCATCTACTAATAATATGAGAATTTACATAAATGTCATAGTTCCAAAGAGATTTCAAAATACAGTTCTTACTAGTAGATATTCTTGTCAACATTGAGAATACATACTTTCTCATCATTTCATCAAAACTGAATACATCATAGTTAACAAACATGTTGGAGGCACTGTTCCACCTTGGAAGACCTAATAGAAAACGAAGACTATTGTTATGACCAGTAGCTAGTTTTCTTTTGGTACATTCACTTAAATTTGTCCACAGAGGAGCGCAATACATGGTGCAGCAATAAGATTTAAATAATCTAATTTTGATATGCAATGAACAATTCTTGATTTACGCAGAAGCATATTTGTTCGAGTACACAGAGATCGGTAATGTCTCATCATATCTTCATTATCCGACCGATTGGATTTCAAAATATGACCCAAATACGTATAAGTGTTGACATAGATAAGAACATTGCCGTTAAGATATACAAGGGTAGGAGATGGTAATTCGAAAGAAACTGTCTGAAAGACCATGCATACTGATTTTTTGTATTATACATTATATCATTCTCAAATGCGTATTGTTCACATATCTTTAATAATTTCCTTAAACCTGCTATAGAAGGACTTATCAATGACATATCATCAGCAAAACTGAAATTGTTAAGAAAAAACACATTTGGTGGCAGACATAACCCTACGTTACACTGACTGAGCTTACGATTTAACTCGTCTATATATATATATATATATATATATATATATATATATATATATATATATATATATATATATATTGAATAACAAGTGGGACAGAATTCCCCCCTGCCTCACCCCATTGGTTACATTGAAAGCGTTGGATATTACACTTCCCCATCGCACACTATACAACTGTTTCCCATACCAGTTAACTAAAGTATGAACTATGTAGACAGGTATTTTAATATCAATCAACTTTTTAAAGAGTGTCCAGAGATTGACCCTATCAAATGCCTTGCTAGCGTCTAAAAAACATGCAAACACTGAGCTGCCATGTTCTACATAATAGCTGACAGCTTCCTTAAAACATATATGCATAAATCGGTTGAATGCTGCTTTTTAAAGCCAAACTGATTATCAGAGATTGTAACTTCACATCTATGCAGAATGATGCATTCAAATATTTTTTGAAATAATAGTCGTAAGAGCTATAGGTCTGTAGTTATTTTTGTCCGCTATGTTACCAATTTTGCATTTTAGTAGCGGTATAATGGTAACTTTTGTGAAATCATCTGGTACAAAGTTATGCACAAACATACAGTTAAATAAAATCATCAATAACACATGAAGTCTAGTATCTGAAAATTTTAAATGTTCCACATATACAAAATCTGAACCTGGACATTTACCACCTTTTTGTCTTGCTATAGCACGTTGGATCTCAGATAATGTGATTACTTCAATACGAGCAGAAGGTGCATTCAATGCTGAAAGTACATACATCTTATTCGATTCATTTTTACACTATTGATGAAGTCTTCAAAATGATTTCTCCACATGTTGCAAATATTATTCTGACCATGGTTTCCATCTATGCAAATTGGTAATTTATTGGAAGTTGTGGTGGTATGTTGTTTAACATGCTTCCAGAATTCACGTTGGTCGACATTTTCAAATTTTTGTGCTAGCGAGTCTGCACTGTGTGTTACTTCCTCCTTCTTACATAATCTAAGAGCATACTTAAATTGTGCTCTAGTTTGACGCATTTGATTACTAAGATGGCCGTGACGAGGTTTACCGTTATCACGCCACATAAGGTAAACATTTCGTGCGAAATCATGTAATTCTTTGACACAGTCATTCCAACCTGGTATAATCCGGTGACTACGTTTGGATTTACTAGTCAAGCTATTACCGGAGTTCGACAAAGCTTTTACTATATCAGTGTATAATTCATTTATCTGTTTCATATGCACCTGGTTAGTGCAGCCGTGGTCATTACAGATCGCGACACAATGTGGGATCTCAATCTTGTTTAATAGGAATGCAGAAGTCAGAGTATAATTCAGCTTTTCGTCAGCAGTAAGGTCTGACCAGTTGATGTTGAATTTCAAGTTTAAGAGTTCATTGGGGCATGGATCAAATTTGGGAAGCAATTCAGTCTTAATAGTCATTAAAGTAGGACAATGGTCGGACCCTACTAGGGTGTGAAGTATTCTCATATCACTTATAGCGGAATGAGCAGACTGTGTAGAGACACAATGATCCAACCAAGACACTGTATTGTGTGAATCACTGACGTAAGTAAAATTAGTTGAGTGGTCTACAATTAATTTTAAGTCCGATATGATATAACCATATTCGTCACAAAATAGGCGAAGCTCATCTCCAAAATTAATAGTCTGTGTCACGAGGTGGTGAAGATGTGTGCAATCCCCACTCCTTATGGTTTTTGGTCATCGTTATCTAGGAGATGATCGATCACAGTGTTATTGTCCAGATCGAGTAATTAATAAGAAAAATATGAAAATAAAGGATGGAATAACAGAGATCTGAGAGGAAATATAGAATAGAATAAGACGAGTCCCCGGATGTAAAATATAACAATTTAATCAAGTACATAAACAAATGAAATCGAACATGGCATGTGAATGTTTCACTTTCTCTCAGAAATAGAGTAACGAAATTATGCGAAATTCAACTAGCCGTTCTGTTATACTGACAGAACAAATTTCATCATATGATCGAACTCAGATTGCCGGCATGACAGCATCATCTTGTGATTCCGGTCGTTCCCAAAACACATCTGGTAATCGGTCTGAGTTTCCGTCTCTTTCCTACTCTATCACTCTCTCCTTAGCCTCTTCGGGTCATCAACCTCTTGGTTGTAGGCTGTTCTCTATTCCCCACTGTACAATATAGGTGTGTGTAGAGCTATTTTCTTTCCTTCAAAATAAAAATATGGTACCCAACCTAAATACATGTCGCGTTTTTTCTCCTGGGATCAACACATATTCCAACTCTTTTCATCATACATCGTCTATCTAAACACAACAGAGATGGCTATGATCTTACGCAACCTAATATTGATACTCAATCTTATTATCATAAATCGATGCTTTGTTAGCGGTTACCGCATTCCAACTGATCATATCATAATTAGACTTTTTAGATAAACTGTTACACCCCGCTGTGGCTATAAATTTACCAGCTGAACTTGGCCAGTCGGCACACGTTAATCGATTCTCGGCTGAAATGAATTGACGCTTAAATTACACACGAATTAATAGACTTCATTCCTTGCGATAACTACGTTACTTTGCTAATTAACAAATCATTGACATTCATTTCCAGATATAGGGGGAAAAAAGTCCCATTATATCTTATACAAAGCATGAAATCTTTATGATCCAATTCATTTAAGACAGATAATTTACTGCTCACAATTTGTGCAGAAGAAATACATAAAATCTTCCACTACATGATTTCTATTACATACAAAACAATTGAATCCGAACTCACTGATGTAACGAAATATTGTACGATATTCTTACAATACATGAATCATAAACCATGCTCTATTATTTCTGAACTCAAGGAAAATTGAAGTATACATTTTAAACGAATAAATACAACAATAATTACAGACTTACATAAATGAATACACATTGCATGAAATCGTAACAATACATTTTTGCTTTATTCAAGATTCGTATCTATGCAGCCGAATCTGTCTCTTTCCGTGTCCCCAACCTTCCGACACTCATCCTTATGACGATTTAATGAGAAGTTACTTTCTTATGAACTATTCTCGGAGCTAAATTCTAGCTTGCTTCAGAAACTTACACTAATTTCACGTGAGGAATTATATTAAACCCCCGAATTCCGTCTGGGAACCCCCTCCCCCCATAATTCAGGATAACAAATTAAAGAGCCAAAATTCTCATCACTAACATCACCTGTTCCTAGCTGTTGACCGTGCTGGTTCTAACTAAAATTCATTTCGTTCCCCTAATAAGAAAGGTTAATAGTCGCTAGCTACCACGTTTATTGGCAGGCTAGCTCATACTTCAGTCTTAACGTTTACGTGTCACACTGACCATGAAAGAATGTACTCGGAAATATTCAGAACAATTTTGCACCATTAGTCTTTCAGTATATTATATCTAGGAAAATTTTAAATTGGTCGTAACAAAAGAGGTGACTGAGAGAGATAAGCTAGTATTTACTCTTGCCCTTTATCAGGAAGTTCTGAGCAAAAAATCGAAAACGTTTTCACCATAGTGAACACCAGAATAATTTATGGTAACGTAGAAACACGAACAACATTAGTACCAGGAGTACGCGGTCGATTGTATATATATATATATATATATATATATATATATATATATATATATATATATATATATATATATATATATATATATATATATATATATATATATATATATATTTATTTATATATATATTTATATATATATATATATCAGAGTATTATAAGAAACTTTTTCTTCCACTGGCGTCCGCTCTGGTGGCCTAGTGGTTAGAGGGTCCGCCTCGGATGATGGAGGTCGCGGGCTAGAACCCCTGCCGAGTCATACTAAAATTTATAAAAATGGTACTAAAATCCAATTCATCACACACACACACACAAGCACGCACGCACGCACACACACACATACACACACACAGAGTTGTATATGGGTGATATAGCCTCGCGTAGACTTCTATGTTAAGTTTGGTCGTTTACACTATAGCCTCAAGATTTATAGCCTCACGTAGACTTCTATGATAAAAGAGGTGGTTAGCACTTTGGGGAAAATGGAAATTTAACTTGGGAATGTCACCTGAAGGTCAATGGTAAATGAATATGGGTGACGTCATGGGGTTTATAGGGTCAAAAATAATTATAGGGTGAAATATATTTATAGGTACAAAGGGTTGATAGGGACAAACATAGACATACAGAAACAAATAAATACACATCCAAACCCACAGAAAAGTTGACAGGGATGTTCCAAAGTAAGACTCACAAAAAGAATAGAGAATCCAAAAAGAAAAGTCCATTGTATGGGTTCAAAACATTTATTCAAATATATACATGGGCTCTATGTCCTGTGCTTTGGTCTAAGCACTACCCATTTAATACATACAAATTTGGGCATGTAACAAACATATTCACAAGTAATCTTTCTTGGTTCTAGAAAACTACCTTTGAAAACGGATATGCATTTCATAAAAGAATGACATTTTTCATACTACAATTAATGTCCATTCTTGAGAAAAAGCTAAAACAAGAAACAAACAATCAAATATGACAAAGTTCGTGCTTTTCTATTTATCAGTCACACACGTTATTTAAATCTGGTCAGCTACCCCTTGTTTCCATCGCAGATATTTCCCATCACGTACTCCCTATCATCGGTAGATATGTTGTAATATCCATCGTATTAGGTGCAGATCAATGGCAGATCAATAGTGGTTATTGTTTTCTTCCCATGGAGGTACAACGTATGCCATATGAATGGTCACTTTTCCATCGGTGATGTCAAATTGTCTTTCATTGTCTGCACGTCTTCAATAGCCCTCAATAGTTTGGAAGAAGTTAATTCTGCAGGTGTACTAAACCTGAAACATACAGGAGAGTTCAAACTGTCGTGATACATAGATAGGCTCAAACGACATTGATCTTTGTCTTGACACTGACGTTTGAGTTCCTCTAACAGTGAGTCAAATAAGTCCGTGATGAAACCTGTTGCTTCCTCGGCTGGAACTTTAGACTCAAAGTCTTTAAATTTCACCGTGTAGATATAAGTTGTCGTAAATTTTCTCGAAGTCGCTGTCTGAGTCATTTGGATGCTAAAATATTTCTTTTGGTCTACTGAATCCTTTTCCTTCTCGGACGCACTTTGCTGTGACGGTATAGTGGTGAAAGAGGTCAGTAATGTTTGTTCCTTCTCTTTTTTCATCTGCGTAGAGTGATTCATCTTTCTCTGCGTTTATTCTCGCCATGAAGTGTCGTTCCTGTAAGTCGTCCCTTTTTATACTAGGTGATATCAGCATGTCCATAAGGTAAAGTCTTGTAGTCTTGAAGTCCCAATGGTTGCACATAGTTTTGGTTTTTCATGACGTTAGTAAATAAACAACTAAGATCTGGTACTGCATTGGTGATATGATCGTGAGTTTTCTCTCGCTTGATACTTGCTGTGTGAAAGGATTCATCTTTCTCGCTTGGTATTTGTATTCACAATGAAGTATCGGTCTTGGAAGTTTTCCCCTTTATACGCTGACCAATATCGGCGTGTCCGTACGGTAAAGTGAAGTGGATGGGAAGCCGTACTCGCTTCTGGTGCACGATTTGATACAGTTTTTCCATTGTCCGACTGACGATTTGGTGGGTAAACGTACAATCTTGTGCTGTTCGTAGGTGATGAATCTCAAATCTCAATGCCCTCCAGATTGCAACGCTTCTTTTAGCACGCCAAAGTTCATCACTTGACTGGTGCGATGATTTAAAGTCAATCCTTTCAATTTACACTCCGTGTGCACTTGGGACCGCCACTAGCCAAACTAAGAATCTTGTTCTCGGGGTGCTCGTCGGTCCAGGCTCCTAAACGGTCTCCTTCGATTTTAGGGTAATGATGGTCATCAGGACGTTGTACGTAGATGTAACTGTCCGTGTGAAAATCCAGCATACGATCTCCTAATTGGAGTAACGCTTCGTACAATTTTAAGCGAGCATGGGCTGTCACGTAGGCCGCAATGATGACATTTCCAAATTCTTCGGCCTCTACAAAGTCCAGTTCTTCTTCTTAATTGACCAAGACTAAGTCCTCACGAAGGACGTCCACGTGTTTCATGTATCTAGTATTGTCGTGATTCATCTGGAAGTAGCGGGAAGGATCGGACAAATACTCTGTCTTGGGTAAACACGGTCGTTGTGCCATTTTGCCCCACAAGCAATTCAAAATCAGTCTGGCAAATGATAGCTTTCCTTCGTTTTTCTCGATGTGGTCTAAAGCGATGACTTCCTGCTCCAAGTATTTCTCTTTGAATTTCTGTTGGTCTTCAGGAGTGTGGCACCAGGAAGGATAGCCGCTGCCTTCTTGTTTCAGTTTCAAACAGGCATCCACGTAGTCTGCGAAAATGCCTTTCTGAGTCTCGTCACCCTTGTGGTACTGTTCTGTCATGGGAAAGTGGTAAACTTCGTACACTTCTAACAGTTGGTATCCCAGATCCAGAGCTTTAAACAATTCCTTGCTGACCCACGTTCCCGTCAAGGCGCCTTTAATTCTGGGTGTGCTGACAAGGTCGGTCTTGGTTACACGTTTCGGCACAAATACAGCACAAAGGAAACATCAGTTTTCTTTGGCAATGGTGAGGTAAAACGGGTTGGTACAAGTCCGTGGAAGGCAAGACTTTACATTTAATCAATCCTTCGCATTGTCGAATGTTGTCCAGGTCGATGTGTTTCGTCAGCAATTGCGGGTGCCCTGCGGAAAAGTGACAATATTTGCACACATAAGGATACAGCGAACACACGTCCAAGTATTTGATCTCTTCTCCTTTCTCACTGTCGGCGTGGTACAGCAAACAGGTGGCATTCGTCCGTCCTCCGTACAAACTGTCCCTTGGCTTCAGTGGGTCCACCAACTTGTAACTTTCTACGATGCGTTTAAACTCGGGATCGGTTTTCAAACGGTGATCGCACTCGTGTTCCTACATTTCCATCACTTGGTATCCTTGCTGTTCTAACTTCAAGCGCCGGGGACAAGTGACCTCGTAAAAGTCTTCCGTGCTACGTTGTAAAACTCATTTTTGGTGTCACGTTGAGGGTAATAGACGGAACATCCGTGAAGTAAGCAACCATTAAACTCGTACACGATCTTGGGGTTTTCTATGTCCCAACCATCCACCGAATACGATCCGATGGTCTTTTTGCCTCCTCCGTTTCGGGCATATTGGATCCATTTGTCTTCCTTGTCGCACAAGTAATGTAGCCAGCGTAGGGCTTTGACCGAGTATTGACGTTTGACAAAGTTCGTGTGAGTGCAGCTGACAGCCAGGGTGTTTTCGGGCATGAATCGTTTGTGGTACACTAAGGAACACGCTTTGGCAATGGTGCAGTCTTCTTTGAAAAGACCGATCCCTCCGTGCTCCATGAATAATTCTCAAAATTTTCCACAGCAACGCCGTAAAATTTCCACGTCAGAACGACAATACTTTAACATTTCTTCCTGAAAGTCGAAAGGGTCCGAGGCGTGAGTGTAGTACCAAGCGTAGAAAATTTATCGTCGTTCGGTGCGCATCTTGTCAGAGTCGTAGTAGTGAGCATTAGACAAATGGGGTAGAACGGCGTGTTGATTGGCTTCGGTGTTGAAAAAGTGCGGAAATAGCCTTTGGCCATTCTTGTCATTCCAAACGTTTTACGCATTCAACTCAATGGCATAGCCAAGTAACTCATCGAATCTATAAATCGTACTTGTCCCACTTGCATGTAGATGAGTTTGGTTTCGTTGAAAGTGACTTTAGGACGTTCGGAGCCTTGTTCCGTATGGTATTTTAGAAGAAATTGTCCAACGTATCCCGAGAAATTGTGAGTAATCACCGTGGCATAGGGATGACAATCTCCGTAACGTTCGATGTCCTGTTGAGTCCACGTCTCGTCGATAGGGTTTAAGATCCATTTGGCGAAATTGGTCAGCGTGTTTGGTCCCCGAAATTTTTTTGTCACGTTCTCCAGGAATCTTGCTACAGTGAGGGCAATGACTAAAGATAGGTTCTTGGATGCACTTCTCGCACGCTCGATGCGCCACAAAGAAATTAACACTGTGAATGCCAGTTTCTTGCATGCATTCGAAACCGAAAAAAGATGAAATTACCTTTCTTCAGGTTATCATCTGCTTCTTATTGGGGTTGGTATATTTGAATGTAGCATTCGTGTTCCGAGTCCATGATTTGGTGACAAATGTGACATGAAATCCTTCCTGAACATACGTGTGCCTTGGCACTGTTGGTGCGTATGCCTTGTCCACAAGTCGGGCACAATCTCAGGAGTTGACAAGCACTTTTCTGCTGTGAGCCTTGCGTCTTCAGATGTTGGTAGTAACAGGCAGGGCTGTCAAAAGTACACTGACAAGCAGCGCAATGGACTCGTTCTTGTCCTTCGTCAAGACAGGGTTTAGAGGTCAAACATACCTCACATTTCGATCCACAATGCTTGTGTTGCCCTCGACTGTTATAGCCATAGTCACATTTCTCACAGTAATAACTGTATACCAGGAATCCGGTGATACTGGTAATGGCATTTAAATGTTCATCGTGATGATCGACGTGAATGTATTTTCCATCTTTAAATTTTTGCCTCGAAACAACGGAGGTCCGCGCACTTGTTGAGGATGATGCATTTTTAACGTGTAGCGTGGAGCCAAGACGTCTTGCAATTTTTGCATTTCAGGAATGCCACAGGGTGTGTCTTTGGATAGCCCCGATTGCTGTAACAGGACTTCTGCTTCTCTTCGTTGTTTAGCTCGGTCCGAGTGTCGAATAGTTTTCCAGGCTTTTTTCCATTCTGCTTTGTCGTTCTTGTCGGCATACGTTGGTCCCACCACGATAGCCCTGGCTAAACACATCTGGTCTTGAGGATTATTAATTTGGACGAGGCTACGCTTGATGCTACGAAGGTCGTCCACCAATAACACTTTTCTGCGTTGTCCGGTCCCTTTGGGAAGAGAAATGTGGGTCATGAACAGTGTCGCTTTTCCATCGGTGATGTGAAACTTGTCGTTGCATTGTTGCACGTGTTGAATCTTGTCGATGACTGTGGAAGGTGTCAATTCTGATGGGCTGCTAAACTCGATCCAAACAGGGGACTTCAGACTGTCGTGATCAATGGAAAGTCTCAAGCGATCGTCCTCTTTGCATTGGCATCGTCGTTTCAGTGCGTTTAACAAAGAATCCCACACATCGGTGATGAACCCTTCTGCTTTCTTCAGCGGTAGGTCTGACTTGAAATCTTTAAACTTCACGTTGTACGTGTAGGCCGTAGTTCTAAATTTTCTAGAGGAGAGTTTTTCCGTCTCTGGAATGTGGTTATATATTTCGGGTGATATTGGTAGACTTTGGTTTGGAATAGGCTCTCTCGGTTTTGTCGCAGACGTGGAAAGTGTTGGTTCAGGTTCGCTCATGTCAGCAAAGAAGACGAGTACGATGCACGGTATGTTATCTCTTTTTTGTTAACAACCCCCAACTTTGTCAGGGCCACTGAATTGCCTCAAACAGATATGCATATTGCTCAACATATTTATTGTCTTTGTGTTGTAAAAGTGTTTGCTTGTTTGTTGTATGTCTATGTTTTGTTTGTCAACATCAACCCCTTTGTCCTTATAAATCCATTTCATATAGCCTTTTCCATAGCTACCAAAAGTAATGCGTTTATAGGTCAACTCGATCACTTATACTAATTCACTGCCCGATTGAGGTCAGCCACTTGTAAGACTGTTACCATTTTTCCTTAGAGTCCAGTACCATGACGTCAACTATGTTAAAATTCCCATTGAGCTCCAAGTGCCTTTCCCATGTTAAATTTCCTTTGCCACTATAAATTTTTTCCGTCATTTTCAATGGAAGTCCATAGATCCACAAGTACCCTACATAGCTACTGTTATGTTTAATTCTTTCATTTTTTTTAAAATATAAATAAATGTATATCTTGGAAAATCGAGTGGTTCTTTTGTTTACCTTTTCTTTGTGCTTAATTTTAAGCCGCTAAACGTAACAAAATCCTGTCAAAGTAGAGCCAAACACAACCTTGCAATGTTTTCTTCCAGGCATTGTATAGAAAATAGTATAGAGATTCAAACAATTTCAAGGTCTAAGAGATCAGCGAAAGCTTTTCTTTATGCTTGGAACCTGACCAAATGAACCTGCAGCTTATATATGCTATGCCTGCTCTATAATGAATACTGCAGTGTTCAACCTTTAAACACAAAATTGACAATTAAACTAGTTCGTCTTCACTCTTGTCTCATACATAGTTTGAGGATCATAGAGTCGTAACAGAAAATTGGGGCATTATATTAAATAAGTTTTTTTTTAAAATTTAAATTCAATGAATAATATATTTCCCCAGAATAAAAAGTGAGATTTCAAAAATAACTTACCGTAATGCGAATTAAATTCAAAATAGTCCTTAAAGATTTATCACAAGATGAAATGTATAAAATTCCTACTGAATTCCAGTGGTATTACAAATAGGTTGCAATATTGAATGTGTTGCTATTCTTGTAGTAATATGCCAATGACATGAAGTGTGATGATATGCTAACAGTCTTTTCATGTATCCCAAAATTATAATCTTAAAACGCTCTTGTCTGATTTCACAATGATACCAAATTAATGTTCCAGTCAAAGAGTATTACAGATGGGTACTTTGTATGTCCAGTGAAAAATAATTTTAATAAATAATTCCTATCAGATGTTAAATGCAAGAATGAGTAATTTCTTAAGTAAACAACATTATCTAATAAAGCTAGTAAATTATAAGTTGTCAGCCAGATAAAATCTGCTACTAAAATTATAATAAAACAGATGGGAAATATCATGTGAACCATTTTATCATGGGAAATTCCAATGTCCTAGACTCAGACCCAAATAATCATGTTTACTTCCATTGATAATATCCTAATATTTAATCCACACTCATATAGAAATATTAACTATGTATTATTTGTTTACAAAATAAAAGTTACTGGCCAGGTACACATGGAACTTGTTTCTGGACACGGTCAAGTCCAAACATAATTATACCTAATATAAAGTGATGGGGAAAAAACTAACAAACAGTACAAATTAAATATACATAACAAATCGCTATTAAAGACCTGGCCTGGCAGCTAACTGTATAAATGTTTCATACGTAAACATTGGTAAAAATGTTGCTGCAGCTACCTAAATCGGCTGCAGCTACCTAAATCGGCTGCATACTTAGCTTTTCAGATCTTAGTTTTTCATAATGATTGTAGGTATCTGATTGCCCTGACTGTTGTATATTCGATTGTAGCTAGTGATTGCACAAACGTTGGATTGTGTAATATTTAATGTGTAAATGTGTTAAGGATGTTATTAGTCAGTCATTATTTTATACACATTATTTAAAACAGTGTATATGATAGTCATGTAAACTGACTTCTCTGCATTGAATATTTAATCAGACGTTATAAATTTGGGAGAGGGGAATTAGCTTAAATGTGCATTGACTAGCCATTATGCATGTGTATTTTAATACAGTCTTAAAAGAGTATAAACATTTTTGAAACAAAAATAAAACACCCCACCCCTGAAAAAAAAGAACTTATGATCGTAAGTACTATATGACTGATTGTTGAATTATGTGTGATGCTAATATTTATAGTCGGTAAAATAGTTCCAACGAGCTAATGTTTTTATTAAGTAATGAAATTCCAACTTTAAATAAAAATTGTATATGTCAATGCCTGTCTATAGCTTGCGAAGGAAAATGCAGATGATATTCTAGTTGTTTGAAGTGCCGCTTCGAGTAATGGGCCCTATGTTCGCTAGAGAAAACGAAAATAGCCGAAAGAAGCAAACTACCCGTGCCCCCCAAACCCCACCACAAAGCAAGCAAACAAGCAAGCACAAAAACACGATACACGTGAAAATCAATGTAATATACTGCCTATTATTATTATCTCAGATCTAGCACATTTATCCCTGAAACAGGGCTAAGTTACAAGTTTTATAGGACGCAGAGGGAGCTTGCAAACTTGTGGTTACCGCACACGATGTGCTAGAAAAAGGATCTCCGCTTTATGCATTTTTGACCCTCATTTTACATTTTTATGATGAATTTATTTTATTTTTCATTGCATGAAATATAATTGGTGGACTCAATCGGAAAAAGGAATCAAGGATAGTATGCTGGCTTTGTTCGCATGATTTATTTGTGATACCTTTGGTCCGGGATTTTGCTTACAAAATTTGGATTGGGTCCGGCTTGAAAGTGGCTGGGTCCAGATAAGTTTGCAACTAAAGTAACACAAACTATCATGAAATTGTGCATATTCTTAAGGCCCTGTCTATTCACACTGCAGCAATGTATCTTTTCTGGGAAAGAAGATGTGCATGGCTGCCGTGTGCCTCACAGGGGCTCGTATCGTTGCTTACAATCGACCTGTCATACATATACAATATAATAAATACAAGGGAGGACACTTCTCTCCTGTCTCGCGCGACCCATTTAAAAATAAACGCTGATATTTCAAGCTACGCTTTGCGTAGCTTAATAAATTTGGTACGGATATTTAGCTCAGGCATTCGTCTGTGTAACCCTATCATACTTTTAAGGAATGCCAAATCATCTTCCCACGGTACCGCTCGACACGTACCTGATCGCGCCCTTTTAATATTTAAGAACAACGCGCTGAATGGAATACTGCACTCTCATTGGCAAACTGAAAATGACGTACGCGCCTATGTATAAGTTATTCCGGTAAATTTAAATTGCTCGATTGTCCAGAAGAAGCAGACAAAAAAAAATGACGGAATCACGCATTGTTTTATGGTAAGACTGATTAAAATGTGAAGAACATCTATTGTTTTAAATTTATTTATCCTTTCCTCTAAATACAGTGACATGCATCAGTTTAGTCCTAATCGTTTCTATTACAAATCATGTGAATGTTGCAAAAATACCAATACATACTAAAACAGATACTGCAGCGCGGGGCTTCGATGTATCATTAACTAATTATATGAGAACATTTACAACATGTATTTTGCAGATTTGTAAGATTGTAATTATTTGGTAGGGTGATTAATCTGTTTGAGAAAGTTAGCATTTCTTATAGGTATTCCAACTTTACTGGGGCAGTGTTAGAAGTGCTTTCCTACTAACTGTATGTCTAAAATTTTAGGATTTTAAGCATAATATCTTTACATTGTTTATAAATTGTTCCCTTATTACACTAGATTTCCAAAGTTTAATTGTCTTTGAGGCATTTCACGAGGGCCTTGGGTGCATGATCACAACTCAATCTCTATTTTGCAGAAAATATATTAATATAGTTTTTTTTTTAAGATAACACAGGGAGAGAAGATATTGTCACAGCCCATGTACCATTCTGTCAATCCATCATTCTATTAATAATGCACTGAATCTCCTCTAACACTGCTGAATATAATAGCATGACACTTTGGAATATGATTGATTTTCATCAGAAATGTTCATAAAAGTTTTAGAATTTGATATTATCTCTTATGTGGAGAAATGTAGATAAGACACTGTTTTTCAGTATCTTCAAATTTGTATGTATCATAATTGAGAGCCATTATATGACCTATATAATGGATTTTAGGATAAATCCATTGGACCATGAACAATGTGTGAATACATTTTTCTCCTACATCAAAATGTTTCAAGGTCTAATTAACTCATTATTGTAATATACTGAGTGCATGTAGGTCATAAATATAACACTGTTATGATCAAAACACTATAGACATATACATATTTCCATAGCATGAAGTTACTCCCATTGACACAGCTAGGAAGCACAGGGATTTAAAATTATGAGAAATATTGAAAATTATAGTGCACTTATTGGTAGTACTCGAACTAATAAATAATGACATTGCCAATATTATTAATTTATTCCTTTATGACGTCACCCGAAAGTTTACAGTCTGGACATATCCTTTCCTCCTCCTAAAGCTCATGTTCATCTCTGAGCAAACCAATGCACTCATAATGAAGCCGTGTATCACACATCACAACAAACAATATCAACTATACAGTCCTCCTGACATCTTCCACACCGCCACTTAGTTCTCTTTGATCGTTTCCCTTTTCCCTTTCCGGTCTTTTTCTTTACTGCTTTCCTTTTTACTAATTTATTCAGGCTTCCTTGCTGTTGTGAGGTGGAAGAATCATCTGATCTGTCTTTCCTCAACTGACTTTGCTTAGAGCTTACTTGTGCTTCTGAAAAAGAAGCTTTTACTTTACTGTCTCTTCTCATTTGAATTTTTTTCCTGTGTGCTTCATCCTCTCTAGCCTTAACTTTTCTCTTGAATTCTCATCTAAACTGTGCAGATGACATAAACAAATACTTACTCACTACCTCCTCTATTAACGTCTGAACTCGTACAGAGAAATATTCATCATCTTCAATGTTAAAGATCTGTCACCACTTTTGGTTCAGTGTCTCATTTAGCAGAACCCTTGATGTTACAAAGTAATAAAAGGTTTGCCATACAAATTTACATTTTCTATTGTTTCAAGTTTTCTAATGACATTGTCTAACTCTTGGAAGAAATGAAAGGTTTAATCACTTACACAGCACAGACCACTCCTTACATTTTGCTTTCTCTGTATCTCAATCATGGAAACCTTATCTTCTGATGATTCCATTAGGTCACTTTCATATTGGATGAGTGTATCTAACATCGTTGCTTGGTAATACAACTGGTTCACATAGTCCCTGGAATTATTCCTGTACAAATTTTTTTTCACAGCACTTCTTTTTCTATGACTGAGTGTTGCAACACACCAATCAGCTCTATATCTCAATTTTGCTCTTCCACTGCTTGTATCTTCAAAGACTTTACCTTCTTTCTGTGACTTATATTGCTTTTGCTTTTAATGGATCATCAGCCACACGTTTTGCTCTCAGCTTCATTAATATCCCAAAAGCAACTCTGTAATGGATAGGTCTGAGATCTGTGCACAAAAAAAGTTCCCTTACATTACTTCTGACTCTTCTGTACTGATAAACTCTGTGACTGCAACATAAAATGAAGTCAGTGTTTGGTTCCTGATGTTTCCTTCTGATACAGTGTCTTGAAATAAGCCTTTCAGCTTGAAATAAATATATCTGGCCAAACACTCAGAGACATGCTTGTTGGCTTTAATAACTTGTATTTCTGTATTCAAGTCATTCTGTTCCTAAGTATGTGGGATCTTATAAATAATCAGATCTAGCAGTTCATCTATATTTATTGATGCAGGCATTGGACTATCAGAAGTTTGTTTGAAAGTACTTTCAAGTATATCCAAGTGGTAGTGGATGTTCCAATCTTTGTAGGAGACTTTCTTTATCTTTAGATAACTGTACACCCTCACTTAGTTCATGTATAGCTTTGATTAACCTGTAAGGTGTTTAGAAAACAAGTATGTGTTAATTCTGTATTTGGTTTATTTATTTCACAGGCAAATGTCAACATCTCACCTGGTTAAAAATAGCAATATGAATACTTTGCTGCAGATGTATTTAGAAAAGGCTGTGTTTGTATGCATGTGTTCCCATGCTTACTTTCTCTGACCTTCATCCCAAAGCCCCAAGTTTGAGCCAATTGCCTATTGAGCAGGTCCTTAAAGGATCAAGAGCAAGTAGCTGGATGTGTGATTTAATCTTTGCATGCCTATCTATCTATCTATCTATCTATCTATCTATCTATCTATCTATCTATCTATCTATCTATCTATCTATCTATCTATCTATCTATCTATCTGTCTGTCTGTCTGTCTGTCTGTCTGTCTGTCTGTCTGTCTGTGTGTGTGTGTGTGATCATAACAGTTATTAAGATATTATTGGGTGTAGAATAAGGATGTACCCCCTTGGTCAATTTTATTTGCATGCATACATTTTTTCTCAATGATCAGTCATTTTATATATGGTAACATAGTGTTAATCTCAATAGTTTATAAGTTCTGACATAGGGTATATGACCCTTGGGTATAGACACTGTCCTAGGAGTATAAGTCATCTGCATGTTTGTATTTGTCTCTAAATGGCTAATAATTCTATATATGGTTATATGATGGCGATTTCATTGTCATGATGAGGTTTGTCATGATGAGGTTTGCATAAAGAACATTATATATTACACATCTTATGCAAATCTGTACAAACCCATTTTGATCATATCTGTAACTAACTACATAAATCATGATCATGACTGTTTGTTGAGTGCCCACATAATGCAAAATTTTACAAATTTAGTTATTTCAGGACTACATGTATTACTGTCTGAGAACTTATTATGCTTAGGTAGCTTCTCTCTCTCTCTCTCTCTCTCTCGCTATATATATATATATATATATATATATATATATATATATATATATATATATATATATATATATATATATATATATATATATATATATATATACATATATATATATATATATATATATATATATATATATATATATATATATATATATATATATATATATATATATATATATATATATATATATATATATATCTGTGTGTGTGTATTTGTTTTTACACATACATCCTAATATTGGTGAAAATGATAGAAAAAGCAGAAATAAAATTTTTTTAAAGAGATGGAAGATGTTTTTATTTTGTTTTATCTTTTCCTCTTTCTTCACACGATGTCTATTGTTATTAAAATATAATGTTTAAATTACCTTCTGTTTGTCTGTGTACATGTGACAGAACATAATGATGTGGAATCAGGCTATGAATCTTCTCATACCTGATAAGGAGTTCTCCTCTATCATGGTACACATCATTTTGCACAGGCTTCAGTTGAAAGAAATCACCAGAAATAGTTATCTGAATGCCACCAAACGGGAAATTGCTTTCCTTTACTGTTCTGAGCACCTTCTCTATTTGCAGAAATAAGTTAAGAGATAGCATGGAAATTTCATCAATAAAACGAGTGTCAACATTCATAATCCTTCTTTTAATATCTATCATATCATCATTTTTAATCTTATCAATCAAAAATATTCGGGGGGAAACGACCGTCCTGAATGCCCGAAAACTTGTGTATTGTCATTCCGTACAACTTAGAGGCAGCAATACCTGTACTGGCTGTCAAGTAAACTGTTTTTCCTTATTTCTTTCAGTCTTTTGCTTAAATTGTTAACTAGGAAGCTTTTACCAGTGCCAGACTGGCCTAATATCATGATATTGTTGTCTGAAATTGCGGCGTGTACGATATCTTCCATAATGCAAACATGTGCCAGCAACAGCAACTCTGCCATGCCAGTGAAAACACCCGCCATATGTCAATGAATTTCAGCCAATCAAAAAATTACGATTAAAAATCTTAGATATCATGCGTCATTTTTGGTTGGCCAATGAAAGTGCAGTATTCCATTCAGCACGAGCGCGATCAGGTACATGTCGAGCGGTAATTTGGGAAAATGATTCTGCTTTCCTTAAAAGTATGATATTAAGTCAAACATTTGCTAGGGTTACACAGACGAATGCCTGAGCTAAATATCGGTACCAAAGTTATTAAGCTACGCAAAGCGTAGCTTGAAATATCAGCGTTTATTCTTAAATGGGTCGCGTGAGACAGGAGAGAAGTGTCCTCCCTTGTAGTTATTATATAGTACATGTACGACAGCAGCAGAGGGAGCGAACCCTACAACATTTTCAGGCAAAAAATAGATCCTTAAAACAAAAAATAGAGCCTTCTAACGAAATCTCATATTTTAAGCCCCAAAAAATAAGTCTCCATTTAGCAAACGGACACTTTGCGATTTTTCAATCAATTTTGGTCGCGACTTGTTGTCGTTCACCCTCTCTGCTGCTATGGGTTAATAATTCTTTTACGAGTTCAACTGAATATTTGATCAAGTCCGATACGATATCGTGTCCAAGGATCATGTAAATTTATTGTTGCAAATCCGTACGGGGTTGACTGAGCGTTACTAAAGAAATTTTTAAATTGATTGAAGTCCATATCGGAACACCATGTCTGCCAAATATTTCTAAGAGTATGAGTATCAACTCCGTTAAATACAGCAAGAATATTGCAGTTATCTCTGATCACTTTTGGAATCTGAGTGTATCGTTGAGTGACATATATCACGTCGGTGTTTTTATGCCTGCCTCGGGAAAATATTCTAGCTGGGTTTGTTTGTTTATCCAACATCTTATCGTCGTATACGACTAAATTGTTAATGCTCCCATCAAGGTCATCCACGGATGGTGCCTCGTCAATATCGGTTATAAAATCAATGGCGTTCTCACCCTTAATTTCTGATGCATTCTCGTTAAAATCCTTTAACACTTCATAGCATCGTTGATCATCTACGCTAGGGGCAATTAAATACAACTTATCCCACTTCATCCATCTCATTATTAAATTGAGCAACAATTGCGTTTTACCGGATCCAGATGGCCCGATTATAATCATCCGGATAGAGTTTGGTAGCGCTGCATGATGCTTAACCGGTTCTCTTGCTTTAGTCGCTGAAAAATCAATTATATCCATATTTCTATACATAAATTATGGATCTATATTGTGTGAAGTGTAAAACGCGTACTGGCACAGATGACTTGACGACGATTACAACTAAAAATAACCGATCAGCGCTTTCTGGTAAATGCGTGCAATGTGGTACAAAGAAATTTAGATTTGTGTCTATGAGATCTGCAGGAAATGATGATTTAAAAAAAAACGAGGGGGTGATATCGCAGCCAAATTGGCAAAACTCCCTGGAACCCCATGGGCAAAACACCCCGGAGAAAAGCACCTTCCAGGATATAGCTACTGTGGGCCGGGAACCAGACTTGATATCAGACTCAATAATCAAAATCAGCCCCGACCCGGTGAAGAACCAATAAACGCCATTGATAAGGCTTGTCACCTTCATGATGTTTCTTATAAAAGCAGTAATCTGCAACACAGGCATCTAGCAGATGTGAAATTAATTCATGCGTTAAATGCTATTCCTGATAAATCCTTCAAAGAAAAATTGTCTTCCTTTTTGATAAAATCGGCTATGAAAGGTAAATTGATGTTAGGTGCCGGTAATTAATAACAACATGGAATCTATTTATTAGTCTCCAAAAGGATACTGGAGAGGCAAGGCAGCAATCAATAAACTCGCTAGCGCTGCAAAAGTGAAAAAAAAAACACTGCGGCTCATTGGTTATCCAAACAGGCGATATGGCAAATTTATCTATCACCGCCTAAACAGATTAATTACTCGCATTTTGATGTGACTGTCCCTAATGAAGTTCATCAGGCTGATATATTATTTTTACCTCATGACAACGGTTACAAATATGCGTTAACTGTAGTTGATATTGCGAGTCGATCCAAATAAGCAGAACCGTTAAAAAGAAAATCATCAACTGAAGTCGCTTCTGCATTTGAAAGGATTTATCGACGAGGTCCTCTGTACTGGTCAAATCTGTTACAGGTTGATCCTGGCAAGGAATTTCAAGGTGTGGTTGCATCTACAATGAAACATCACAATGTCACCATCAGACGGGGGCATACTGCGTTACATCGCGATCAGGCAATTGTTGAACGGTTTAATCGGACGATTGCTGAGCGGTTATTTGGATATCAATACGCAAAAGAATTCATCCAAGAAAAGCGATCCCGTGAATGGGTCAAAAGATTACCAGCTGTGATTATCGCACTGAATAACGAGATTACTAGAACAATCAACATGAAACCTATCAACGCGATTAAAAAGAAGTCTATACCTAAAATGGAAATTCAAGGGATTTCACAAAAAGATTATAGCGTTTCCCAAGCAATTCTTGGTAGTAACGTCACCGTGAGATATTTATACGAACCAGGAGAGCTTGAGGGTGGCAGAAAAAGGGCTACTGATCCTATTTGGAGTGTTACTGCACACAAGATATCTACTATAACACGATCAACTGGTAGACCTCCAATCTATAAATTGGATTCAACTGCCCCTCAACGAGGATTTACTCGTGAACAACTGCAAGAGATTCCTGACGTTACTCAATTACTACCACGGGGTCTTAACTAGCGCCGTTGCGTCTATTGCACTCAAGACAAGTCAACATCACATTGTTTCTGACATGACCGAGATTGTTATTTTTTCTGTCTACGGTAAATTGGCGAGGATCTTTATCCGAATACTGCCAACGCATTATACAGTTGCGACTTGCGCAGTGATTATTCTGTTGTTTCTTCAAACTGATTATTAATTCAGCATCAATATCAAATTCTCGTTGTTTTTTTTTGTCTTGTTGATTGTAACCGGAGAGTTTTTTATCAATAATTGTAACATCAATATCATCCATTGTTGTGTCATTATCATCGAAAACAATTCTTTGAAGCTGATTTATTCTTCGTACTCTGGATACTGCGAGATAAACTAAATTTGACCACTCAATGCGATTATCTACTATCCGAACAATTGTGTCTGTGATAATTAATCCCTGTGAAGAGTGTATTGTCGCTGCGTAACCTAACGTCCACGGGGATTTATCAGCACGCAATGCATCTTCGACGACGCTGATATCAACCAGCACAATATCATTTAATACTAAATTCTGCTTTTCACGTTGTCCAGGAATGTCAACGAAAATATTTTGCTTTCGTGTATCCGAAGGTCTATAACACAACGGTACTGGAAGTGTTGCAAATTTACGTTTATGTAATTCAAATAATTTCATCGGAAGTTTATCTCTGACTATTTTTCTACTTGCTATTATCAAATCGTTTGGTCTCCACAACTCCCAAAAATCATTCATGGGAGTTTCTGAAATTATTTCACGTGCTATTTCACATTGGATTCTATCCGGTTGTAATCTGATTAGTTGTTTAAACTCACGTAATACTTCATCTAATGATCTAATGTCATCATTCATCTCTTCGTAATAATCAACGTATGATTTTAACCATTCATGAGGAGGTTCACCGACTAATGGTGGTGGTTGGCCTTGATCGCCGCACATGATAATTTTTGTATTTTTCGTTGACAACCATTCAAGAAATGTTTTTAATACTTGTAACGGTACCGTGCATATTTCATCCCATAATATCACCGGTGGAATAAATTTCTGTCCCATTCTTTCAGGGGTCCATTTATCACCGCTCCATCGGAAGAAGCTGTGATAAGTACCAGAATTTTTTACATCTCGTTGTTTTATGTCTCTGGTAAGTTTATGAGTTGGTGTTAACGCATTCATGTTGATTTTATCTTTGAATAAATTAATTACTCGTGTTGTCTTTCCTGATCCTCCACAACCATTCAAATAAACGATTTTATATCGCGTAATCGGATCAGATATCGGTGGTGCATTAGAAAATTCTGAACACTGGTTGCTTTTCAAGTATTTATCGTCCATGGTAACATCTGCCGATTTACAATACTCGTGTAGCGTCTCCTTTATAAATCTCCAACATCCCCACGCTTCCTCCCGGGATGTGAATTCAGCCACTGCTGATTTGTATTTGTTGTGTATATACATCGAATCAGTGGCTACTCTAATCGCGGTATTAGGAAATCTATTTATCATCGAAAATAGATTAATAGTAGAATAACCGAGCATAGACGATCTTAAATGTGTATACTGGGAACTTTATCCATCACAGTAGGTAACAACTGTACCCAACTTAGTCCCATTGGATAGAAAAGCATCTTTACGAGTTACACGTTTTCCTTGATTCGTTAAATCCGCTATGATAAAATCGTATTCAGCGTTGTCTATGATCAACCGTGAAGAATATTTTGCATTGTCATATCTTCCACCTTGAGTAAATTTACCGATTATTTTTCGTCCAAAATCTTTTGCTTGTCCATTTTCAATTTCAAATAACTTCCTAGACCAATCCATGATTTGTTGTTCATTGAAATCAGGAAATTGTTTTCGTTGTTCGCGTATTATACTATCTAGATCGGGTTGTGGTAGCCAAACTTCCTTCTGAGCTCGATAGCATATAATTGCTTTGGAAATAATCAGCGATATCAGCATACCACTATCAATCATGTATCTCAATAACACAATTGGCATCCAGTGTTTTTCAGACATATGTCTACCAATCCAAACATAACTACATGAATGTAATCCTGACGCTAATTCAAATGATACCACACGAGCGAATCCAGTTAAGTCAAAATCAGGCAATGGACCATTAACCGAAACACGAGTCATTTCATGTGTGGGGTGTCCAAATCGTTTAAAGTACTTATCACATTCTCCATATCCTAGAAACCTCCCTGGATAACACGCGGATATATCAATTGAAATCATACCCTCGCGGTGGTATTTTGTATTCCACAGTCCTCCATGACTGAATTCAAGACAACTTGATTTAACATCTTCGAGAAAATCACTTAGTGTTGGACGCCATGAGTTCTTTTCTCGTGCAAAATGAGCTACCACTGATGTAATAGTAAAACTATCCGTGAGTAGTTTTTCATGGGAACTCTCTGGTGAAAAATCACTAGCGATTTCTCTCATTCTGTTATCTAATTCTTCAACGCGATATAATTCACCATTTGGTCTTACAAATTGTTCAAATCCTATTTCGGGATCTTCATCACTTCTAAGTAACCACACTGACACAGGATCATCCTTACACAGCTTGTGAATAGCATCGAATAATTTCTCATTATAAAAAACATCCCCGACGAACTCCTCGGGGATATATCTCACGGTTCGTTCTCGTGGAAATATTGTTACTGCAGGTGTCCACACGTGTTTGTAATGATCAATAATTTGTATTGGCGCTCCATTTTTGTTATATTTCGGTTCGTATAAAACTTCTCCGGTTATCGTCTTAACGGTTATTGGGAATCTTAATGATGTTTCTAATTTAGCTATATCAGAAATCTTTGCACCGTGCTTTTTCACTGTCAGTTCCCATTCGGTTATTTTCCTACGTCGCAGATCAGTTAGTTTATTTCCTCGGGATGCATTTGTGAAGTGTTCCATTACCCGTGTTGCTACACAATTCAGTGAACTAGAATATTTCATAGGAGCTAGTTTTGCGATATCGGGTTTATCATTTAACGGGTATATTCCATAAACGATTGCTGTTACATGATAAGATCTCTCGTAGTATGGTTTGTCAATTCCAGTTAGAATTCCTGGTTTGGAATCTCTACTCACAATGACAGCTTTTTTATTCTTGAGGACTGGTTCGAATTTATCCCTAATAATCCATTTGCCTTCGACTTCGATAATGAATTTTATTCTGAAAAAATACTTCTGTTGGGAATTGCTTTGTTGAAATCTTTGATTTTCCATGAAAATCCTTTGGATGCTACACCCTTGGATTTCCACCCCGTTGGCTCGCCAAGGTGTGAAATTATCTCAGCTGCTCTTTCATCGTTCATGGTAGCATCGATGTTGGGTACATTGACATCTTCATCAATAATTCGAAATGTCGACCAACAGTGTGCTGCACCGTCTCGGTAGAATTCATTAAAACACTCCCTGATTTTACCCAGTATAGTTCTATCACCGATTAGACGTTTTGGTATATCAGAGGCTCTATCGAGATTGAAATTAACATTTTTCCAGGGTTTAATTTTCGATAATCTCTTGAACTCATTATCGAGATTGAATTTAACATTTTTCCAGGGTTTAATTTTCGATAATCTCTTGAACTCATTATCGAGATTGAATTTAACATTTTTCCAAGGTTTAATTTTCGATAATCTCTTGAACTCCTCCATACTATAATTAAAACAAGCATTTAAATGAAAGATTTATGTATAATGAATCACTGCAAATGGCTCATGATTGGATCAGTGACACCGTGTAATAAATCATGCAGAAATGAATTCTGTGGGTATCATATGCAAAGCTTTCGTCGTGAAAGCCTTGGTCCGTTACCTTGTATACGATGTGGGGTTGGGGTTAGGGGAAAATCGCAATTATGTCTAAATTGTGGTGGCAAACGATACAGGGAGTTGAAGCGTTATTATGATAAAAGAATCAAAAATGGATTTTCAATCAAAAAATCTGACCCTGACAAAGTCCCTGACAGTGACAAAGTCCCTGACCCTGACACTGTCAGAGTCAGCGACAGAATCATAAGAACTCCTCAAGACTACATTGAAAGATTCATTATTAAACCAAACAATGAATTAGACAAATAGTATAGTATATAATGAACCAAGAATTCAAACCACACCCTGTGATTACAAATTATGAAGCATCCAGTGATGGTATCGTAAGAAACCGTAGACTGAAGAAACCAGTTGGGTGGGATAATTATGTGGGGTATTTGATGTTTATTGTTGGGGGAAAGAAAAAATATTACAATCATCGTTTCGTGTATGAATGTTTCCGTGGATTGATCAAAGATGGTTTTGTTATTGATCACATTGATTCTAATTCAAAGAACAATTCTTTATCAAATCTGCAAGCTATAACACAGAGTGAAAATTTGAAACGAAGAAAGACTGGAAAATGCAAAACGGTTGGGAAGAGACCTGTGAAATCTTTGAATACAACAACTAACGAAGAAAAAATATTTCAATCAATAACTAGCGCCGGTAGGCACTTCGGTATTTGTTCATCTTCTGTTCAATTCGTTGCAGAGGGGATAACCAAGACGGCGATTTCAAAACAGACCGGACAGAAAATTCAATTTATTTATGTCTGATGCGTCATAATTTTCATTTAGAAATATGTAATTACCATAGAATATGAATTCTGAAAAAATTAATAGCATTATTGATGAAATTTCAAAATTGAAAAATCAGGATATCAAACTATCAGATGGGTTAAATCCTGATCAAATCATGTCAGATTTTCAGGATATAGAATACGGAGTTAACAACAATAAATATATGCTGCCAAAGAAATACGCGCTCATCAAAAAAATTCAGAATTCTATTCGAGACTCTCTTACATTTTCCAGTGACGTAAGTGTGTTTGTACCGTTATATACTATCGTAGAGGGAATACGAAAAGAATTAGGTAACGAATACGAATTGAGAAAGGATATCAGTTCTAAAGTTAGAAACCTACGAGCGTTAATTCAAGAAAATGAACGATTTTGACCGTGACCGACCCTCAAAGAGATTTTGTCGTTTTTTGATTGATTGACCCTCAAAGAGATTTTTTTTTCGACCCTCAAGGGAAATCAGTGAAAATATTTCACACTGAATAAAAAATAAAAATATTTCACACTGAATAAAAAATAAAAATATTTCACACTGCGTAAAATTAAAATCAAATCCTAACAGCTTTTTCCTATTGGAAATCGCATGCAAAATCGACTACTTTACCCGACGAGGTTTTTTATCGAAAATCAAGGAAAAATGACCAAAAATCAATGAAAACAGGAAAAAATTGATGAAAAATGACTAAAAAACCATCAAAATGAATCCTAACAGCTTTTTCCTATGGGAAATCCCATGCAAAATCGACTACTTTACCCGACGAAGACTGATCAAAATGGTATAAAAAAACAGTGAAAAATAGGCAAATCAGTAAAAAAAACAGGCAAAATCAGTCAAAAACAGGGAAAATCAGTGAATAAAAATAAAAATATTTCACACACTGAATAAAAAAAAAATATTTCAATGGCGTTGGCACTTGCGCCATCAATGATAGAGCTGTTATATACTCCCACGATGGTGTTAAAAATCATCCGACATGTCAAATGTTTTCGTCTGTTAGGTTAGGTTCGGGAAAATTGTTTTACAATTGAAAAATTGTTTCTGATTTCAAATAATGGTCAATGAAGCATTAACAACTAGATTGGCTCGTGAACGACTAGATGCAATCAAGAGATTTATACCAATTCGCGACTCTGTAAGAAATAAACTGCAAGAACGACAGAGTCTTCAGACTGATTTTGCTGAGGGATCTGAAGAGTTGTTTAAACCAATAACTACAACAACGAAACAGATAGTGTCAACAATCTCTGAACAAGGAAAAAAACAAGAAGAGACTTTTCTCCCTGTGTTAGAAAAAATAGCAAAAAGAACTAAACAAACAAAACAATCATTAAAAACACTTCCTCAGGATATATCAACCGCTTCAGAACGAAAATTTGAAGGATTTCAGGAAGAACTAGTTAGTGGACAACTACCTATATCAATTATATTTACCGATAGCGCTAAACAACGAATTCTCAAGGAGGATATAGACAATTTAGGTGAATTTGCTGCTAACAGCTATGATTCACAAGAGAAGTTTTTCAAGGACAATTATACGAATTATAGAATGTCACATAATGAATGGGCTGATATAGTGTATGAAATAAATACTGGGAGTTTAGATAGAAGGATGAAGGAATACAGATACTTCAAGAGAAAATTTCAACTCCAAATAAGACAACAAAAACAAGACCCATACGATGAGAAGAAATTTCTGGGGAGTGGTCTAGTTGGAAACGCTAGCGTTTCATGTCCTGGTAATATTCTCAGTGATATATCACGATTAGAAGTTCTCATCGGAGGAAAACGAGCTGGAAATAACTCTCCAGAAATAATTAATGAAGCAGCTGATATCTGCAGGCGGTTATTTCAAGACGGTATCATGGATATCAAAACATATCGAGATTTCATTGGCGAGTTAGTGGAAAGTGGGTATCATAGTGATTAATTGAAAAATTGTTTTACAATTGAAAAATTGTTTACAATTTCAAATAATGATCCTACACTACAAACATGACAAACCAACTAGCGTCTATGTGGTAAACTCACGGTTTTCAGTTTATAGAGCATACTACGGAGATGGTTTAGGTAATACCATTGCAGGGTTATTTGCGAGAATGGCTCCAAAAGTGATCCTGTTAGCTAAACAATTATCAATGAAAGCAATTGATGTTATTCGTGATAAGGGTATTAGTGCTGTTGGAGATCTTGCCGGAAAAGCATTTTTGGCCGCGAAGAATAAATTAACAGCGCTAGTGAAATCACGGAGGAAATCCAAAGGATTTTCAAAACCGAAACCGTCTACAGCGGAAATGCCTGCAAGTGTTAGTAAAATTATAAATAACGCAGTAGATGAAAAACTAGCGTCGTTGATAACACATGACCAAAGCAATATTGCAAATATGATAGCAGGAAGTGGCTTTAAAAAACTACGACGATGAAATCCTACGATTCTTTTACGATGAAAATCGTTTACGATTTCACGATTTAGACTCTGATAAATAGAATAAAATGTTCAAACGGTCACCTGATCCAGCGTTTGATATAAACGCCCCAGTTGGCAAGGATGATTCTGTACGCGATTATCAATATTACGCCTATCATGCAATAGACTCAAATAGTCGATCGCGAATTGAACTTCAAGTCCATGATACCAGTAAATATTTTCTACCCGCTGAAGCGTTTATTGAAGTAGAAGGAGAACTTGTAACAGCTACTGATACTCCTGCTGTACCAGCACCGTATCCAGCTGGTACTCAAGTCGGTTTTGTCAATAATGGTATTATGGCGCTATTCGATAGTGCAAAATATTTCATTGATGGAAAAGAAATTGAGTCGATAGGACCGCGATGTTGATGTGGCTACAATAATAATCGGGTTATCGAGATATTCTGATGATTATACAAGATCAGCAGGACCTTCTATGATGTTTGCAAAGGATAATAAAAATACCGCTGGAGGAAATCAATTTGTTGTAAGACGACCACAGAACAATGCTGGTAATGCTAATGCTGATGTCGAGAATATGATTATAAACGACGATCCTAATTTCAATCTAGGAGCTGCAACACGTATTTCAATGTTGGAAGGGCGGCGTAAATCATTTTCATGCGCGATTCCACTGCATCACATATTTGGATTCTGTAGAAACGTCAGAAAAGTTATCTACGGGGCGAAGCATACAGTATCGCTTGTACGAAAGAGTGATGATAATGACGCAATTTGGAGGATTCCAGCGGATGCTGCAAATCCTATTGCTGATGCTGGTAAAGTTATTTTAACAAAAATATCATTATGGATGCCAGTGTTGACTCCATCAATCACCGCAGAAGAACGATTACTATTATTTATGGACCAAGGAGGAAAATCATTACTAAGTTGGCTAACGGTAAGTACAGATGTTAAACAATCAAATATCAACGGGGTATTCACGTGGAACCTAGCATCAAAACAAGGTGTTGCTGCGCCACGTCATATATTTATTGCGTTACAGGATAACACACGAGTTGGCAATCAACTCTCCAGCCATATGATATTTGATCAATTAGGTGTTAAAGACGTCTCACTGAGAATAAACGGTCAGCAGGAACCATCTGAAGATGTACAACTTGATTACGGTCAGAATCATATTGCACGCGTGTATCATAGATTGTTGTCCTTTATGGCACGTGATCAAAATGTTGATACTGGTTTGCAAATATCACAATTTGATTTTAAAAATCTATATCCGATCTTTTACTTTTCACTGGAACATCTCGATTTGATGAGACAATCCGTCGTTGATATACACTTTAGAGCTAATGTGCTTCGTGGTGCTATTGCTAATTATAGAGCGGTTGCTGTCATTCTCAGTGATAAATCAATGCTACTCGAAGGTGTTGGAGGAAGAAAGAGAGTGGTAGATGCGCCAGTAGAAAATATGTAATCTAAACTTTATAGCAATTAGATCAATCTGTTATTGTATAATGTCGTATAGTAATATCAATGTATCGTTAACTCCCGGTCAATTAAAAAAATTGCAATCCAAATCAGCTAAGCAATGTGGAACCACAATCACGTTGAAACCTAATCAAATGACTGGCGGGGCGAATAAATTATCGCTGACAACTCGTCAAGTGAAACATTTCAATGATGCACTAGTAGCAAAAAAGGGTGTTCAGATTACTCTTTCTGCGGCTGCTATCAAAAATATGATGAAAACAGGCGGTATATTCCCGTTTTTAGCTGAGATTCCGGCCTTGATTGCAGCAGCAGCCCCAGCGGTGGCTAAAGCGGCAGCGTTAAGAGCCGTTGGTACCGCGGCAGGAATGGCACTACAGAAAGCAACGGGAAAGGGGTATAAAAAAAGGAAAAGGGTCTAAGACTACCAGGAACCCCGTATCGTTGGTACAGCGGAAAGGGTCTAAGACTACCAGGAACCCCGTATTCATGGTACAGCGGAAAAGGCCTGAGACTAGGACCGGTTTATTAATTGAGGAACCTATGGTTCCCAAATCTTCGATTGGAAATCCTTCGGATTTCACGCCAATGTCCAATTTTGATTTACTCGATGCTGCTAAAAAACTCGCGATTAAAAACTTCAGAGGTGTCTTTATGAAAGATCAATTACCACATCAACCCAACAGTGTTGAAACCGGAATCATTAATCTCGATAACAGCACCGGACCCGGAACTCACTGGGTTGCATACGCTATTGATCCACGTGGGATTGTCTATTTTGATTCATATGGGTTAGCTCCGCCAAGCGAGTTAATGCGTTATATAAAAACTTTTCCAATGAAGACTTGGTATTCTACGCTACCAACACAACAAATGAATGACCCACCAATATGTGGCAGCGAAGTATTAAATGTCCTTAACGCTATTTCTAACTCCTTGGGTAACCCAAGGGGAAAACCACCACATGTTGTCGTAAATGAATACACTAGTAATCACTGGCAACGACGGAGTCGTCAAAAACGATTTTAGAGAGAGAAAGAGTTTTGTAATAACATGATTGATATTTGGGGAAGACCTCTGAAACCCAAACCCGATGACACTGCGACGGGTGATATAAAAAAAATAATCGAAGATGAAATCGCTGAGGCGTTGAACTTAACAAGTGTTGACCCGAATGAAATAGTTGTATTTCAAGATCTCCAGGGTAAATTGAAAACCAGTAATATATCCGTAAATGACATTTTGATACGGCAGCGCGACGCCGCTGAAAACTCTATTGCGCTGTATTCCAGCGGTGGACGACTTAAAACCAGTAATATATCCACGGATGACATTTTAACACGACAACGCGACGTCGCTGAAGACTCTATTGCGCTGTATTCCAGTGACGGACGACTTAAAACCAGTAATATATCCGCGAATAACATTTTGATACGGCAGCGCGACGCCGCTGAAAACTCTGTTGCGCTGTATTCCAAGGATGGACAACTTAAACCAGGCGCACTTGTGTCTACAATCACCGACGCGACTGACGCCCACGGCCGTGAGCTGGATGATCATATACGAGGTTATAATGCTTTTCGAAGAAATATCGTTGATAAGTTCTTTGGAACTCCACCTGTGGTTGGCATGACTCTCGCTGAAATTAAAAACTTTCTATCGCTATTCTTTTTTAACAAGGACGCGGGGAGCATGATGAATGAAAATGAAATCAAGGCAAATTATCTCGATATTTCTAAACTAATAGAAAATCTTGAAAAGGTAAAGATTCCGCACAAGCGCATTAAAAATATCGTGTATACGACCAAACATGGAATCGTGGATTGGATAAGAGACGACAATACTTTTACTACCGTCGATCTCTTGTGGGGTGGGGAAGCGAAGGTTGATGGTATCTATAGGTTAACGTGGGCCTCTATCAATCAATTTAATATGATTGTGGGCGGTAAAACCTACTCTGGTGGCGTCGCGACGTTAATTATTGAGACTGGCATAACACCAAGCTTTCACTTCGTCGCGGTTGATAGCTCCACCATTAGATCAAAAATAGCCTGGTGTATAGAACTTGTAGATAATTTTTCCGGCTGAAGCAACTAGCAATTCCCGCTAACGATGGCGAATAATTGAAAAAACTAGCGGGTTTAAAATAACAATGACATCATTGACGAAGTCAACGAAATCAATTGAACCGATAATAATCCCGTTGACAGAGTCAATGGAATCACAATCGCATCGATATCGATATGATACCGTGAAAGAATTTTCCGCGAACTTGAAATCACTTTCTGAGCGTTATCGTGAAAAAATGAAAAAATACCGACGAAGAATCACCGCAATTGATGTTACTGTGTACTCGGTGTCAGGCGTTCTCGCTGGCGCCGGAATAATACTCGCATCGGTTTACAATGATTGCCCCGGTCGTAGTTCCAATTTGCATTTCTGCGGCGGCTACAATCGCGGGTATATCAACCGGGATAACAAAAAGGATATCATCATGCAGCCAGAGTAAACTGCAAGATTACTTAATTCAATTTCATATTGTATCAACTGGATACTCGCAATTATCCTCGATGATATCGTCGTCACTCGATAATACAATTATATCAGATAGTGAGTTCTCAGCGATGGCCAGTATTTACGGTTCCGCGATATCGAAATTAGAGCGACAACAACAGTATAATAACAATGACAACACCGATGGAATCAGAAAACACGAACCCGAAAACCAGAATGATCTCAATAACCTCAACGATATCAGAGAGTGAGTTCTCAGTGATGGTCAGTATTCACGATTCCGCGATATCAAAATTAGAGCGACAACATGAGTATAATAACAATGACAACACCGATGGAATTATTTCAACAAATAGTGGAGAACACGAACCCAGTTCAAACAAGCATGATATCAATAACATCAACGAATCCTGAATTCAGTGTGAATTTCCCTAGCCCAGTCCCCGTGAAGGAGATAGCGCTAGCAAAACTACGAGTGTATCACAGTTGGCCTAATATCAGATCGGTAGCATTTGGTGGTCAACAACCGAATAATTCCTTGGTTTTTGCGAATAAGAATAAACCCGATGGAACTCCAGACTGGAACGTTGTTTCGATACCAACAGGGTCATACCAAATTGAACAAATCAATGCCGAATTGCAACGTAGAATAAAATCGATTACTGGAACAGAATCGAAAATCGCTATAACGGTTCATGAGCCGACGCTATCATCCGCAATTGAGATAAGCACAGAAGGATACGTCGTAGATATCTATCAGAGTTCTATAAGAACCGTACTAGGATGGCCTGAATTACCACCAGTGGGGAAAACCGTTGATTTACCAGAACCACAAAAAATTAATTATATCACAGACAGGATAAAACCTGATAATCCAATAAGGAGTTATAAAGATCACACAATCACTATAGATTTATTTTGTCTCGGATACCACTCAACTGGAAACGAGAAGGAAGGGGAGAGAATAGAGGGACATCATTTTGTTGACGAACCTAAAATTATTGAAAATTTCACAGCAATGAATAATGATTTATCGCTGTTGTTAATATCTCTTAAATCCGGTACTCTCACCCGAGATGAATTTATCAGCGTCGTAGAAACATGCAACAAAATTATCGACGATATGGAAACATTTAATTTGAAAATTATTCAGGATATACTAGATGACGATAATCCCCTATCGAGAACAAGATTTGCATCAGACTATAAAATCCCCGTCAAAGATATTCCAACATTTAAACTACCGGGATATAACGTACCAGAACTAAAAAAACTTCACAGTGACACCATCGATGTTGGTTTTAAAATAATTCATGATGCATGGAAAAAAACAGCATCACCGGAAATAGAAATCCTCAAACATAATAATGATCCAGATGGTGGCGGTAGGCATATCGCTCCGTTCAACGTGAATATATCCTCAGTGATTGCGCTCAATTTAGTATGTGATGTTATCGAAGGAAGCTATCAAATTAATCTCGAACGATCAAATCAAGCTCAGCAAGGATATATTCTTTATTCGTTTGCACCAATAGCCCCTCCAGGATTTTTAATAATTGAGTCTCCGGTTAATCCAGTCTATATGCGGTGTCATAATGATTCATTAACCAGAATTAATTTCAAACTCACAGATCAGTCCAATAATCTAATTGATCTACAAGAGGAGGTGTTAGCGATTAGTCTGTTTATGAAGTCCTAAAGACTGGATCAAATATTCAGTTGAACTCGTAAACGAATTATTAACCCATAGCAGCAGAGGGGGTGAACGACAACAAGTCGCGACCAAATTGATTGAAAAATCGCAAAGTCTCCGTTTGCTAAATGGAGACTTATTTTTTGGGGGTTAAAATATGAGATTTCGTTGGAAGGCTCTATTTTTTGTTTAAAAAATTCAATCTATTTTTTGCCTGAAAAGGTTGTAGGGTTAACCCCCTCTGCTGCTACGACAGGTACTTTGTAAGCAACGATACGAGCCCCTGTGGTACCTTCTTGTGCTTCGGTGGTTCTTTCCGGGGTTTTCCCGGGTTCTTCCTCCACCATTAAAAAATGGCGTTAAATCCTACAACAACAACAACAACAACAACAACTAGATTTATAATCACATTAGGAACAATTGTCAACAAACAGCTTTTTCTAAAAAAATTGTTTGCTCTTTTGGTGAAAATTATTTACAAGATAACCAATCTCCGATAGACGATGAAAATATAGCTCCAAGATGTTTCAACGCATCGTGTACACGTATATCTCAATTTGTACCTGCAAAATATTTTGTACATCGCTGCTTTCTACACATAAGAAAACAAGATTGCTTTTGTTAAAAGAGAAGAGACTTTTGTTTCATGAATAAAATCCTCAGTGTTTAAACTCAGTTTTTAAAATTGTTTTATTAGTGTTACATTCGGGTTCAAAGGACACACAAACACCAAGTAAGGGTCCTAACACTTTATGTAAAATAAAGCTAAACTCTTCACAAAAACTAGAAACCATAATCCAGTGTTGCTTACAGTACCAAGCCCATAACTTAACTGCTTGCCCTACCACTCTACTATCATTTTATTAAGGGTTAGAGATAATGGATAATAATTGATTTAACATTTGTGCCTTATCAGAAGGCAGGAAGAAGTCCAGACTCAGTTAGCCTTGGGAAGAGAACCAGACCTGCTATCCAGAATGCTGAGATTAATGTTCTGGCCAAATGTCTCTGCTAACAGCTAGAATCTGATACAGCACTTAGGGTGAAATCATACTTATAACACCTCCCTTCTTAAAAGGAAATTTTATGTTTTGGATACAATAATATTTTTTTTTAAAAATATCTTGCTCTCTTGATATCAATAAAATGATAAAACTTGTATAAAGCTTACGTTACTAATAAATGCATAAAGCTTAGAGTCACTACTATTAACCTCTGTAAAATAGTCTTGAATTCCAACAGTGACCATCCAGAATAGTGGAAATCCAACAAATTGGCTACCGTCTATATCCGCATAAATTCCTTATGATTCCACAAAACAGAACACACTGAAGTTCGAAAAGTCCAGGAATCCTGAGCTTATCCAGTAGGTTTCTCAATGCCTTTGAAGTGTACTAAGCATGCCAGTATCTTTTGTCGTTTAATTCTTACAGTTACATGGGCAATAATCCATCTGCATTCCCATGTTGTTTGCCGCTCCTGTGCTTTATAATGAAGTAAGGCTGGAGTGCCAAACACCATCTAAGTAGACACTGATACTTGCTTTGCATTTGATTCAACCGTATCAATGGGTTATAGTCAGTCACGATTTTAAATGTCGTCCCTGACTGGTAATACCTTAACGAATCAATCGCCCACACGATCACAAAACATTCCTTCATAATAGCTGCATATTTCTGCTCTCCAGAAGAAGATTCCGGCTTAGATAGGCCACCATTTGTTCTTCACCGTCTACTGTCTGGCTCAGAACATCCTGAAATTCATTGCAAAGATTTCTAATATCCTCTCGTTGCTCTTTTGTCAAGTGTGCCCCCAGCTTAACACCAGCATCACCTTCACCTGCTGTTAGTGGAAAATCAATGTCCACACCATCGTTCTCATCTGCCTGCGTCGCAAGAAGCACAGCACGCTTGTATCTACGCAGTAAGTTTACATGATAGGTTACCATACCCCACCTACCGGGTACAGATACCTGGTAGTTAACATCGTTTACCTTTCGGACCACACGATAAGGTCCCTGCCATTGTGCCTTCATCATGGACGAACTTGAAGGCAAGAAAATAAGGACTTCATCCCCTGGACTATATTGTCTTATCTTCATATGACGATCGTACGATGCCCTGATTTTCCTTTGATAATTCATCTGTTTATCTTGGAGAAGAGCTCCGATATCAACCAACTTCTCAAGCATTTTAACAATATGCTCCGCAACTTACTTCTTACTGACATCTTTTCTCCCATAAACAAGCCTCGAACATTCGGCATTGGCAATCTACTCGGCCAACCATGCAACACGACTGGGTATTTCTCAAAGGGTGCGAATCCAGTCTCTTCGAGAGGGACTTCGTGGTATGCAAACAACAAATATGGTAACATCTCATCCCATTCATTCTTGTTGTCTGTACAGAACTTCCACAACATTGACTGCAATGTCCTGTTAAAACGTTCTACCATTCCATTTGCTTGTGGGTGATAAGGCATTGTTGTAACTCCACGGATACCCAATAGCTCATACAACTGTTTCAATAAGGTGCTAGTGAAGTTGGTCCCTTTGTCTGTTAATTTGACCCTTGGAAAACCAACACGGCTAAACAGCTCAATCAGTGCTCTAGCTACACTCGTTGTCTCCATATCCTTGAAAGTTAAAGCTTCGGGATACCTCGTTGCATCATCAACCACCGTCAGAATGTATTTGTGTCCAGACTTTGTTCTAGCTAAAGGTCCTACAATATCCATTGCAATTTATTAGAAAGGTTATGTTATCACTGGTGGGCAAACCATTGGTGCTTTCTCATCTGCAGTCCGTTTTGCTGTCATCTGACATTCACGACACGATGTACAATATCTTTTCTACATCGGAAAACATTCCAGGCCAAAAGAACGATTGGAGAATCCTCTTTTGTTTTTTCCAAACCCAAATGACCTGCAAGGGGTCGATCGTGTGCCAGCTCCATTAAAATGTTTCATAATCTTACTGGTACAACAATTTGCTCCCCCACATGAACCATCACCAAATTGCCATTTCCGCCGCAAAATAGCATTCTCCCATAAGAATGCCATTGGCTCCTCTTCAGCCTCTTCACGAGTAGCAAAGGACTTCTCTCTAATACTTTGCAGTGAGATATCCGCAATCTGTAGTTTCGACAACATGTCTGCATTCATTGCTGAAAGTGTGTCAACTTCAATGTCATCACGCTGATCAGTATCTTCTTTCTCGATGATGTTGTTGACAACTTCATTTTTATCCTCATCCTCACATTGGTCAGTATTCTCCACAGTCCTCTCCTGTCGAGTCCTTTTACCATCGACCTCATAACAACAAATGACTCTTTCTTGCTAAGTATATCCATCCCCAATAGGGTTTCAGCGGCAAAATTTGAAACAAGACCCACTTGCGCTGGTCCCTTATAATACGTATTGTCGATATTTACTACAGCCAACTGTGTGGTAAATGGCTGACCGACTGCTGTGTATAACGTAACTTTGTGCCCCTCCAGCTTCTAACTCTCATCAACGAGATCGTCTCTTATCAAGGTCATATCGGAGCCAGTGTCCTTCACAAACATGATCTCGCGACCATTTACACATCCTGTTTCCGAAATAAGCCTTTCACCTATTGTTGGCTTAATAAAACAAGTTGCTGGGTTGCTACGATGTTTCACATCATCTGTTGGACAATACCTTGCAATATGTTCCCATTGCTTGCGTCGATAACATGCATATTCTTATGTTTGGACTGGTCATTCATCGATGTCAGTTTCGCTTGCTGCTGTAAGTTCTGCATATTCGTCTTGTTACTATTCGCATTTGTATTCGGATGAAATTTATTCTTCTGTTATTGCTGTTGTACATTGGTAGGAATATAATCTTTCGCAGCCACTACAACTGGACTAGAGCCCTGGTTTCTCCTAATCCACTGTGCTTGATCTTGTGGCAAGGCTTTCAAGCAAAGTTCCTCACAAAGACAAATAACTGTGTCACGACCATCCAAGAAACGCTTTATGTGCTGATCGATCCTACCCATCAGCCCACGATACGTCTCGGTGCTTTCCTTCTTCATGCTCACCAACGCAGCGAAATGTTCACGAGGTCTCTTTCCAAAGCAATCAATCAGTCTTTTCCTGTGTTCCAGGTAATCTCCACAAGCTTAAGTTTCAACATATCTAGACTCATCTATCAAAAGAGTTCTTAGCTGTAATATTTTCAAACTTGTCAGACCACTTAGCATGTTTTGCAATTGATTCAAACTCTACTAGGAATGTCACAATAGCTTCTCATCGTTTATGGTCATTTGGTAGCTTGGTAGCTTAACTTTAAATGGCATGGGAGATGTTTTTTTCCATTGCATTTTCTTGACGTTTTACTCTTTCTAACTCAATTTCCAAACGCTTCATTTCTAATCTTATTTTCTCTCTTTCCATTTCCCATTCAAACTCCTTCTATCTTAACTCCAATTCTCTTTCATTCTACTTTGCGCTAGGTTTTCGCTTTGTTTCCTTGGGTAGTTGCATATACTCAAGGTTACATTCCTCTTCATACTTCGGAATCTCAGTATCATTAAATTCCATTAAATTCTGTGCTGGCACTTTTCTTCGTGGTCGTCCTGAAGCAACCGTTGCTCCCTCAACTTCTACGTTATCAGCAACCGAGATAATGACAATCTATATGTTCGTACTGTAAGTTCTATCACTGTATTCACAGCCACTGGACTAATTTTTCTTTTCAATGAATTTCTGGGCTTATACTTGTACACTCGTTACAGTGATACACACTTTGCACTTAGCAATCAACAACTGTACGTTATACACACAGTACAACCAGTCACTGCTAATATCACACAGATTCGCTTAATTCACAGCTTCCAGAACTGTCAAACACAATTCCAACGTATTGAACAATTCCACAAAATTCACAGAGAATTATTGGAATCTGTGCCGCTGCCACCAAAATGTTACATTCGGGTTCAAAGGACTCACAAAAACCAAGTAAGGGTCCTAACACTTTATGTAAAATAAAGCTAAAATCTTCACAAAAACTAGAAACAAAAATCCAGTGTTGCTTACAGTACCAAACCCATAACTTAACTGCTTGCCCTACCACTCTACTATAATTTTATTAAGGGTTAGAGATATTGGATCATAATTGATTTAACATTTATGCCTTATCAGAAGGCAGGAAGAAGTCCAGGCTCAGTTAGCCCTGGGAAGATAAACAACAGAACCAGACCTGTTGACAGTCTCTGGTATCAAATATCCATAATGCTGGGATTAATGTTCTGACCAAATGTCTCTGCTAACAGCAAGAATCTGATACAGCACTTAGGGTGAAATCACATTTAAAACAATTAGTGAAAGATGTGTATGCCGTGATTTTAATGCTAGTAAGGAGGATCTTAATGGGGATATCAACAATCTAGTGGATTACGATGATGTCATGGGTAAAAACAAGCAAATCGAGCCAGAATATTTTCATGGGTCAGACATAAAAACACAGATCACATTTGCGTCACTCCGCGGCAAAATCTGATTCCGAAAGTGATAAGATATAATTCCAATATTTTATTATTTCTTACGGTGCTGATACAAATAACCTACGAAATATTCATCAGTCATGGTGTCCCGGCGACATGAACATAGGTACGTTTAAACATTTCTCCGCACATGCTCATAAAAATCCGCATGGATTCATCACGATAAGTTTACACGATCCAGCAACACGTTTGCGTCTTGATAAAATTTGGTCTTGATAAAATATTTTTTTAAAAGTTAGCCTCTTTGTATAATGAACCAGGAATACATTAACGAGATTATCTCTACGATCGAACAATTGCAGCAAGATGATATCTCGATTCAATTCGATGTTGAAAAAAATCAACGATTATTTTGAATGATACATCAGCGACGTGAAGAGGGAAGATATACACTAGTGGCAGAGTAAAGATTTATCAAATTAATCCAGCGTGAAATGGAATTGTCACTGGCGGATTTACACGAACAATATGATATAATTAAATTTGTTCCAATAGCAAGCTCCATTGAGAAAATTATATGCTGTCGGATCTCGTAAAATTAAATCAGATGACAAAAATCAATCATGGCTTACATATATATCCGTTGTGGCCGGTGGGAGATAAAGTATTTGAGAACGACGATGATAAAGTGAATGTGCACATCCAATTCTCAAAGGAAAACTTGCCACAGCAATGAGTACAAGGCCATACCAGGAATAGAGATACTACACAGCAGTAGATGAAGCAACTGTGAGACAAATACAAAGCGCTTAATGGAAGAACGGCTAAGCTTTCCTAGCTCCTTCGACTTCATAATGCAATCGAGAAAAACTTCCCAAAATCGACCTTCTAGCCGTTCAGTGCCAGCGCGATCAGGTCACACGTCTTCCAACCCCAAGACGCGTTTAAAAAGCATACGGAGGCGCTGATAAAGGTTTTATTTACGATTATTCCCATATCCTTCAGCGTGGAGTCGATAAAGAGGTCCTAGAGTGCATTCTACAAACCACTATCCAACCAGAACTGCGTAACCACACAGATATCAATCTCGGAGTTGTCTTCAACATTCATCTGGTCAATGAAAACAAGGGCATAGATGTATGGATCAGATCAAAATCCTTGATCGTGTATCTTTGTGATGATTTTGCCACATCGTCGACATTGCCTGGGCGTTTATTCAGCGTCGCATCGAAGATTATGAGGAGTCAGAATCAGCATGGATCATTGCTGGAGTCAATTCTTTCTCGTTTAAGACATCCCAAATTTACACCGTTGCGTGGAAGTAAGTATGTACCACTACCGAAGCAAATCTTAGCAACTAAAACCTGCATCAATGTCAAAAACAATGATGACTAATGTATAGTATTGGCCATTCTCTCCGCACTATATCCTGCAGAGGATAATGCCGATCGCGTGTCCAAGTACAAGCAACAATGTGGAAAACTCAAAACAACTGGAATCACCTTTCAAGCATCCATCAAAGATGTTCTTAAGCTTGCGGTAATCAACGAAGATATCTCCATTAACGTGTTTGGACTTCATCATAAAAAAGCAGGCGATAAACAGTAAACAATTCCTAATCTACCGGATGATCTCCAAAATAGCCTCACAGCACAGCATCAATTTACTGCATTACCAAAACCATTTCGTGTACATCAAAGACTTCAGCCGATTATGTCGATCTCAGTACACACAGCAAGAAAATCATGGCCATTTCCGTGATTACCTCAACCCGCACGACTTCACTAGCACATCTCGTCGGGATACAAACAGTTCAGATGCCACGGGATGAGACGCTCAAATTCGAACATCATCACAAAATATACACTCATGCGTTTTATACCCTCATTGACTGCGAGGATATCCTGAAAAAAAGTATAAGAACTCTCGCCTAATCCTAGCTATTCTTTCATTCAGGTAGAACTCAAAAATGTCCCATGCTCAGTTGGGTTTAAGGTATGCTGTTCCGTCGATGAATCCTTATCGTCATGAAAAAGCCAAAGGAGTAAAAAAAAATGTCACTACAATAGTAGCAACCCATTAACATTATAAACAAGCACTATATGGTCATCTCCAGTACTACTCCATGAAAGCTTTCAGTTCACAACGACACCAAATCTTCACCACACTTATCAACAAGAAAGGATTATGTCCCTTTGATGATATAGGTTACTCCACCGATGGCATTCATACACTCGATCATGGACACAAAGACATAATAAAACCGCCCTTTCGAGCACAGGTGAGCCAGAACACCCATTACCCAGTAATGTAGTTCCATGGTGAAAAAGTCGAAATATCGTTTTATGAAAATTTTAGTTACCGCTCTAACGATTTGGACCCCTTCGATTTGCTGAAAGAAGTATTGTTGATCCAACATGAACATTGTACATCGTTGCTGTGGACAATTTCGAGAACTGTTCATGGAGCACGGAAGCATTGGTCCTTCTTCTTAGTGTATCGCATCCGATTCATGCCCGAGAACACCTTAGTTGTTATACTCCCTCATACTTCTGAATTAACGTCGATACTCGAATAAAGCTTTGCGCTGGTTACATTACTTGTGCGAAAAGGACGACAAATAAATCCAACATGCCCGAAACTCAGGAGGCGGATAGATCATTGGAAGATATTCAGTGGATTGCTAGGACTTAGAAGACCTTTAGATCGTGTACGAATTTAATGATGATTATTTCACGGATGCCCTACTTATTATCCTCAACGGTATATGAAACAAATGTTTAGAGAGCACCATGGGAGAATCATATCAGAAAAGTTACTAACGGCATATAAAGTTAGAGAAAGAAGGATGACTAGTGGTTGAAATGTGGGGGCATGACTGCGATGGATGTTTGAAAACTGGTCCCGAATTTAAGCGTATCGTAAAAAGTTACAACGTAGTGGAATCTTTAGACCCACGCGACAGCTTATGTGGAGGACAAATGAATGCCACATACTTGCTATACAACGCGGAAGAGGAGACATGAGAGGAAATCAAATACCTGGACGTGTGTTCGCTGTATGCTTGGGTGTGTAAAAATTGCTACTTTCCATCAAGACACGCACAATTGTTAACATAAACACATCGACATTAATGACATTCGTCAATACGAAGGCTTGATCAAGTGCAAAGTCTTACCTCCCACTGACTTGTGCCATCTCGTCTTACCCTATCATTGCCAAGGAAAGCTGATGTTTTCACTGTGTCGTACCTGTGTCGAAATCTATAACAAATATTGACATGTCATCACACCCAGAATGAACGAGCTTTGCCAGGAACGTGGTTCAGCGGAGAAAAGGGTACCAAATACTAGAAGTGTACGAAATTTACCACTTTACCAACACAGAAAAGTACCAAAAGGACGACGACACTGAGAAATACATTTGCTCGGGCTATGTCAACGCATTTTTTTTAAAAACTGAAACAAGAAGCCAACAGCTATCCTTCTTGTAGCCAGACTCCCGAAGACCAAGACAAATTTAACGAGGAGTACCGTTCCAACGTGGTGCAACGTCCATGTTTACCCAAGACTGAGTACTTAACAGATCCAAGTCGCTACTACGATAAGATTGATGACAAAAGAAAATATAACAAAAACGTGGACGTCGTCCGTTTACATTTCATCTTGGTCAATTACAAAGAATAGCTAGAGTTATTACTTGCCGACGAATTTGGAAATGACTGATGCCCAGATGACATCCCACGAAGCCTAGGAACTGTTAGGAGATTGTGTGCTGTACTTTGACACAAACATTTGCATTTACATCGATCGCCCTGACCTTCCTTACCCAGAGATCGACCGAGACCGTTTACGGGCATGGACGGACGAGGATCCGAAAGACAAGATTTTGTGTTTTGCTAGTGGTGGTCCTAAAATTTACGACTACGAATACCAAGACCACATGACGAACTACATGAGAACTGCAAAGTGCAAGGATTGACGCTCAACCATAGAACGATTCAAGTGATCAATGTTGGAAAGAATATGGAGAGATTCTAGTATTTGATACCCTTTTCTTCCTACGAACTGCACCAAACTGTACTGTTACTAAAGCACCAAATCCACACTCACCCTTTGGATAAAGTATATCAAATCGCGTACCAGAAGCGATTGCCACTTCCCAACCACTTCACTTTACCGTACAGACACTCCGATATCGCCCTGTAATTAAAAGGGAAAGGCTTCCAAGACTGACACTTCATTTACGAGGAGAAACTCATAGCTATAAAAAGATGAATTATTCCACATAGCCACGAACAAACGACGGATTGAAATTTAGTGAGAAACTCGAGTGCGATTATGTGCATTTATGTCGATATGAGGTGTACATGCTTCACATCAGTTTCAAGAACAACGCAAGCTTGAAATATCTAATTCACAGATGTATCCATATCTTTAGTTACAAAACAAAAATTACTCAAAAAGACACTCCAAATCCTTAACTTAAAGGTCACTGGCCACCTATATTGTACAAACGTGTGATATTATTATAGTTATAAACAAAACGCATTTGTTATGTATGCACACCATAAAAATGTTGAATTAGTCTAAAAAATTCCGCTTTTATAAATGATTTGTTCTCCCGCAATCATCGTAAACAATCAGTAGTTTCCGCGTGCCAAAACCGAATATAACGTACAAATTATTCCTTTTATTCAACCTGGCCATTCAAGTGTTTAATGTCTATGTGATATATCTTACGATCGTGCTTTTGTACAGCAAATATGGTGCACTGTGTTGCATACGGATGTAACCAAAAGAGTGATGATGATTGTAGTGAATTTGGCCCAGAGACAATTTGAGCCAACTTAACAATAATAGTTTGAACGTGTTTCTTTTCTTCAAAAATCAAGTAGATACTATGTGAGATACATTTTAGGAAAAAAAAAGAAATGTAAACAAACTATCTAGATATTCTTTCAAAAAAAATAATAATGCATCTTAACGTACATATTTATGATTAGAAAATACAAACTAACATGTCTTGCTCGTTCTAATTAAAGTATTTATATACATTTTTTATGCTAAAAATATCTTCATCTGCAAAAAGATATTCTCAATTTATGTATTCCGATCATATTATCAATATTGATTTGTAAAACAATAATAATTAACAGATACTATTATGAGGAAAACCTATACAATTTTCTAAGGGTAGTGTACATGAGATATTATAACTAATATACTTAATATCAGGCTTCAAGTTTTAACACTGCTGCATACAATACACGCTCGATTTCACGAGAGAGAGAGAGAGAGAGAGAGAGAGAGAGAGAGAGAGAGAGTAATGTTGAGCATTTTGTCGGTGCTTAGTTTTTCAAGTTGTCTTAGTGTGTGCGCGCGTAAATTGAAAGCTTGTTATTTCTAGTCAATATCGTCAATCATATTTGCTCCATTATTCTGTACAAATAAGAAAGAAAATAATTATTTGAAAATAAAATGGAAGAAACTAACCTTGCATTGTTATCATATAATCTCTTTTTATCATGGGAAATTTTTTTTAATATTTAAAATATGTCCACAAACTCCGTATACGTAGCGGATGCTGGCTTGCGTATGCATCCTTACTGAAGTGTGTATCGCAAATAACATAATCGCAAATGAGACGAAAATATCACCCGATTGCTTGAAGGCACCTGCCATTCACGCATAATAAGTTACATGGTGCAAACTGACCCATATTATATTGTATCTAGGTTAACTATAAGACGTTATCTCGCAAATAAAAATCATTATTTTAAAATAAATTCACTGTGAGTGCAAATGATCATCTCGCTAGCATGGTTTAGAAAAGTACAATTAAAGCAAGTTATTGTTGTGTATAATATTTGCCCAGCAAACACCAATCATGATTACATATGGCAAACAAATAGAAGCCTGGGTGATAAATAAACACAGCTGGCAGCGAGCAATAAACTCATTGTTTAAACTTACCGACGGGATATCAAAAAGAAAGGTTATTTTATTACAAAGCAAACCATCCCCGGAAACTGACTTTGGTATCTTCTAAGTGTATCGGTTTTTTTTTTCTTATGAAGTCGGCCGACAAATGGAAGTAAAGTTTGGTTCCTTTGGATTCTTTAAGTGTGCCGATTTCTTTTTTCTTTTTATAAAGTCTGCCGACATAGCGAAGCCAGTACTGATTTCTTTTTACCTGTATTAAAAGGAATTTTCAAAATAAACTGAAACAATGAAACAGTTTTGGAAGCTACACAATATAATGCTTCGTGCACACATACCGATATAAGGCAGAACAATAAATTAGTTTTCATTAGTTTCATCAAAATAATCCCTATCCATAGTTTACAGTATTTATTTTTCGCCAAGAAGAGGTATATACTAAGTCTTGTAGTGATAAATGTACGTCATTTTCGGTTGGCGTCCTCTATAGGTGGGAAATCGAAGCTTAGGGGAAGTAACAGCGTTTTATACTTCTATTTCGAGTGATAAAATAATTATTTCTTCTTTCCACTTCATAATGTTTGTGTTCTTTTTGTGCGAGTATTACTACTTTTAATCATGTATTGCAAATGTGGATGTAAACAGAAAAATGCTGGAGTATGGCCGGTGACCTTTAAGAAATTTGACATGTGTCAATGTACGATGCTGTCTCAATAGCTGAGTGCAACGCAGGGATCATACGAAGCAGGGAACCAGACTAATTATATTCTGTCCTAGTTTGGCTTAAGTCGGCAGGGGCCAGGTTTTATGAACAAATTTAATGTCGCATGCACCTGCCTAACATATAAAATCACCTTTTTTGACAATATGTGGTTCTCACAGTGCAAACCCAAACCCTTTCCCTGTGTGATACTTTTGAAAAAGACTGTCTACTAAATAGCTTGATGTAATTCAGACTAGTTCTCGTTCATGCCGTCTTTTAGATATTCTATTTACCTTGAACCCATACGTCTACTGCTATGGGTAGCTAGCTCTACTTCCTAGCCGACTATTGGTATTTCAATGGCTACATACTGTGCAGTGACTAAGGGGACAGGGTCCAGTTTTTATGTACAAATTTAATGTCGCATGCACCTGCCTAATATAAAAATTTATTAAAAATATAATACGCGAGTGAGGTCAAAAAGATACATATTTCTGGATAGGTATTATGTAGTGCAACATAATCATATCACCCACATGACCTGACAAGTCTACTGAAGTTCTTAGAATAAAATATTTATGTACCCCAACCCCTATTTTATCCATGCATTTTTCACATCCGAAGGCCATTTTTGACAGCATGTGGTGCTCACAGTGCAAACGCAAGGCCTTTTCCTAGATGAAAATTTTGAAAAACATTGTCTACTAAATAGCTTGATGCAATTCATAATAGTTGTCATCCATGCCGTTTTTGAGATATTCTACTTGCCTTGAACCCACGTGTCTACTGCTATGGGAGGCTAGCTCTTCTTCCTAGCCGACTATTGGTATTTCACAATCAACATACTGCAGAGTAACTATGGAAAGTGTACATGTCTGACATCAATTTCAAGAACAACACAAGCCTGAAACACCTAGTTCACAAATTTATCCATATCTTTAATTATTACACAATAGTAGCTCAAAAACTCACACCATACCCTTAAGTTAAGAAATTTGCCAAGGGCCAATTTACGAAACTGGACCCTGCCACCTAAGGGAGGTGGACATGCCTCACATCATTTTCAAGAACAACACAAGCCCGAAACACCTAGTTCACAAATATATTCATCTCTTTAATCATTACACAATAATAGCTCAAAACCTCACACCGTATCCTTAACTTACGAAATTTGACCGGGGCCAATATGCGAAACTGGACCCTGCCACTTTAATTGTCTCGATACTTGCAGCGCCCTCTAACAGCGGCGCCTGTTGCCAGTTTATCGTTTCACATATAACAGAGGGATCTTGCAAAAATAGTTGTTGCCGTATAAACACAATGCTGAAAATCTCTCATCTATTTTGGATACTGATTGTTCACTCTTGTGATGAATCAACAATATTGGCAGGTAAAGTAATAATTTTATTTTTTATTGTATGAAATTAATAGTTTAAAGGGGAAAAACATTGTGATCATTTCCGGGATTCCTCTGTTCTTGACGCACTTAAGTACTTATTTATACCTTTTCAGAAATATACTTCTTTCATAGTGGTATCTCCACAGACGCTTAGTTCAGGGGAAAACTAATGTGTACACTCACAAACTAGTTTCCCCCTGAATCAAGTGCCTAAGGATATCTCTTATTATTTTCAAAATATTAGTTATTTTAGCAATGTATGGTTAACAAAAAAAAAAATTATATATTCCCTCATACTCATTTTAAGGAGCTTTGATCAAGTCTATCATATGTCGTAAATATCTTGTGTAGTACGCCACCTATTTTGTCGCGTCTCACAGTAGACCAGAAAGTAGGTCTCCGCTTTTTTTTTTCTGACAGCGGAAACCAACGTTGTCGGGCAGTATTCCATACTGAAGTTTTACTCTGTTTTAATCTCCCCATCATTTGACTATCGGACGCTCGCTGTAATTAAGAAATTTCGTTCGACTGACCTTGGTATGCGGATGGTAACTAAAAACCTTCTCTTGACCCATGGTATTAAATCCTTCAGAGCACTCACTTTTACGTAATAATCCCTGCCAGAACAGAACACCTATGTATACATCTATTATTGACTTTATTTTTAAATTGCTGACGCATGCGGATTCTAATTGAAAGGGATTGTGACCGTAATGGTGAAAATAAAGGTTAATTCGCCATGGTCATCCGATACATGTTATGCGTTAGTACGTCACTGTTTTTGAATGTATATGTGTATGTCTTCTTGCGATTATAAAGCGATAAAAGACGCAAGAGAAAAAGTCGAATGAGCGGAAGGTTGTGATCACGCTTGCATTCCTTGTATTCATTTACATAACGGATAAGGATATTTCATGCTGTCAGAGATTTCGTCGTACTTTAGTGATAAAACGTCAGACTCCTCCTGGATAACGCATATGCAGATTTAAATGTCGTAAACCAGTCTGAAGACTGGAAACAAGGGAAGTAACCGCCGTTGACATCTCTATGCCGAATCAGGTATATGTCGCAGAAAACCAATTTTGCGTGATTTTATTATTTGATTTCTTTTTTTTTTTTTTAATAAAAGCAAAATTGATCAAGCTTCATTCTTGATAGAATGCTAACTGAATGGGATCTCTCTCTCAGAAAACAACAATAATTATATATATATATATATATATATATATATATATATATATATATATATATATATATATATATATATATATATATATATATATATATATATATATATATATATATATATATATATATATATATATATATATAAATGCAATAAACTGACAAGCAACAGTGCAAAAACTAGTATCACTCTAGCCTGAGCGCTTTCGACTCTCAATGAGTGTTTATCAAAGGCAAATACAAAACATAGACAAGACAGACTGTTAAAATACAAAAACTGTGTTTACAGAACTTTACATATATATATATGTATAAAGTTTTTATTTATTAGAAAAAAACTGCCACTGATTTGATTCTTCTGGCAGCAGATAATAATAATAATAATAATAATAATGATAATAATAATTCACACTATTCAAAATACTATTGTCAGACTAACAACAGGGACATGTATAATATACACGATGATAAGCAAAAGCTTCAGAACAATGGAATTTTATAAAAAATGGCAGTTTTTTTCTCATTTTTGTTTTTAAAAAAAATTCTCATTATTTAAACATTGATATTGTATGGAAAGGTATAATAACAGGCTATACAATCATATTCATGTACTTGTCTTGCATCTAAAAATAATGAAGTTTATTATTATTATTATTGAGTTTTGATATTTACCACATTAAAAAATGTATAATAATTTTGTAATATTAAATATAACAAAATGTAATTGATGGAAAATGAATAATCCACATTATTAAATTAGCTTAGATCATCTTTAGAATAAAATTGTTTCTTGCACATTTGCTGTTTGAAATTGTTTACAAGTTAATTGAAGTTTAAAAAGCCTATTGTTATGTGTATTTGATTTATTTTAAATTTGATTTAATTGTTTGTTAGTTTTAATTTTTTGTTATATTCCATTACATGCTATAGCAATGTAATTTTGTTTACTGGAATTTGACATTTTCCAGAAATTATTTTGACCCGACTGTTTTTTTTTTGTAAACACCTAATATTAGAACTTGAATCTTAATGCTGACCTAGTTCCTGACCTTGATACAGCATTAGTAAGAGCTGAAGTAAACATCTTCATTTTTATTTTTTTTTTAGTAATTCTTAGTGTGGATTTATAGGGTGGAATCTAGGCTGTACTGGATGTATGTGACTTTACAAATGTGAATAGCCTGTTTCGAAATTCTGGTTTTACCGGAATTGCGCAGTAGTCAGACTTAATAGTGATGTATTGAGAAATAATTTTAGTTGGGCTGTTTACCTTTGACACTGAAAGATGTTTTGTTGTGACCAGTTTAATTGAAATTTTATTTTATGAAATTATTAATTCTTTTTCCTGGAATTATTTAAGTGATGATACAGAATTTTTGGACAAAGACATTTATTGAAATTTTATTTGGAATTCAAACTCCGAAATATTATTGTTTGTGGATCAACAAAGAACTGTTCAATACTATAGTGGCTACAGGATACGTCATCTCCTTCCATTTTGGATTTTCGTCGGGAATCAAACTTAAATTCATTAGAACATTTTATTACTAGGACTTTTAATTTTTAATACTAGATTATACCTGGATTATTTTTGGATTTGATTCTTAACATCGTAAGTTCTTTTCCTAATTTTTACCTCGTTTTTCGAGGGATATAAATTTGTCAAATTTTACAAAGATTGTTGTCTTCACTTTTTTCTTGTTACTGTTTATGAGAGCCTAAACACGTAACAAAGAAAATTGGGGGCTCGTCCAGAATATATGAATTCTGGCTAAAATATTTCAGAAAACTTGTTTTTTGAAATCTGAATTCTCCTAGTTTTTGAAATTTTTGAAATCCCAAGTATTATTTTACAATTTTGAAATTTTTATTGAAATCAGCAAGCTTTTTCTACAATGTCATAAAAAGTGGAAATCTTTCATTCAAGTCCTACCCAGGAACATTTAGATCATTTGTAAAAACGTGAATTGATTCAACTTGCCAGAAAATAAGATCTTTCTGAGGCAAAAGTTTCCTTAATGAAGCAAGAAATAACAAATATTTTGGTCCAGTATTTGGTAGAAAAGATTGTTTTGGATAAAAGTGCTTTGGTTTCGATCAGTAAGTCTGTGTCAGACTCTGACATAAAAGTAAAGGAATTAAAATTAAAATACAAGAAGGAATTAGAGTTAAGGAAGCTGGAGCTTCAGAAAGAAGAATGACAAATGCAGTTACATGGACAACAAATGCAGTTACAATTTGAGAAAAAGGAGAGAGATATACAGGAAAGAGAGAAAGTAAAACAAACACAGTTACAATTTGAGAAAAAGGAGAGAGAGAGAGACAAGAGAAATAAAAAGAAATACAGTTGCAATTTGAGAAAGAGGAGAGAGAGACAGGAAAAAGAGAAAGAAAAACAAATTCAATTAGATAAGGAAGAAAGAGAGAAAGAAAGCCAAATGCAGTTACAAAAAGAACAAATGCAATTAGATAAGGAAGAAAGAGAAAGACAGACAGATGCACAGAGAGAAGGAAGAAAGGGAATATCAATTTAGAATAAAAGAAATGGAGCTGGCAAGTGAAAAGCACATTCGCACTTAAAATACAAATTTAAGTTTTGATTTGCAATGAATATTAGTTTAGTGCCCCCTTACAAAGAATAAGAGGTAGACAAATATTTTACTTGTTTTGAAAAAGTTGCTGAAAATTTGGTATGGCCAAGGGAGCATTGGACTCAGTTATTACAATGTGTACTTATTGGTAAAGCTAGTGATATTTACCATTCACTCTCAGTTCACCAAATTGGTGACTATGATGTGGTTAAGGAATGCATCTTAAGTGGTTATGAGTTAGTCCCTGAAGCTTATCGGCAAAAAATCAGAAACTATAAAAAAGAAGCAGGACAAACTCATGTCGAATTAGTTAGAGAAAAAGAGCAGTTATTTGATAGATGGTGCTTAGCCAAGAAAGTTGAAAACGATTATGAAAGATTAAAGCAACTTGTATTACTTGAAGAGTTCAAGACCTGTATCCATAGTGACATTAAGACTTATCTTGACGAGCATAGAAACCTTGGAAAATGCTGCTCGTGCTTCTGATGACTATTCTTTAATTCATAAAATTCCAATCAACATAATAGTATTTCAGCCTTCAATACATACCCTTCTAAATCTCAAACTGGCACAACTTTTAAAAATCAAACTTCAGATAAGCTTGATCAAAGATCCTTGTCTCTTCCTATGTGTACCTATTGCAAGAAGAAATGACACGTTATTTCTGATTGCTACAAATTGAAAAATAGGCATCAGAATCAAGATAGACCTATTCCAAATGCTCTTATTTCTAAGAGGTCATGGTCATGTATTGAAGCAATACATTTGTTGGGTCTAATAAACCCCAGTTTGATTTTATTATGGATAATTATGAAACCATTTATGTCGAAGGCTTCTATATCACTCATGGGTGATTCGGCCAATCCCATCTCTATTAAAATTTTAAGGTACACTGGACCTTGTCGGAGTCTTTTATTATCAGGTACTTTGCCTTTTCCGGAGAAGTCTCTTCTAATAAAAGTGTTCTTATTCAGGGAGTAGAGTGCGGCTTTGTTAATGTTCCTCTCCATTGTGTAAATTTGTAATCAGACTTAGTCTCAGGACATGTGACGGTCGGAACAGTGATTGTTCTACCCATTAAGGGCATTCATATATTACTAAGCAACGACCTAGCTGGAGATAAGGTGGTGGTTAATCTACTTGTAATTGACAAGCCATGTTTGGATCAGAAAGTTGATCCAATTGAAAAGGAATTCCCTGGCTTCTACCCAGCTTCTGCAGTTTCCAGAACTATGGCAAAGAAAGCTTTTGAGAATGATGCAGACATATGTATTGTTTGGGCTTTTGATGAGGTCACTTTTACAACTTGTTGCATCAATCAAAAGGTATTGATCACAGTGATCTTCTTTTAACTACTCATTCTCTTTATTCTAATCAAGGTGATAAATGACAATCACTTGTCGTCGAACAGGAAATAGATCCTGAGATCTCCTGTTTGTTTCAAAGGGCCATTAGTGAAACTGAAGCCATTTAAGTACCTGACAGTTATTTCTTTATAATGGATTACTTATCAGAAAATGGATACCTCCCAGGGTACCTGCTGGTGACGAGTTATCAGTGAACTATCAAATTGTAATTCCAAAATCTTACAAGAAATACTTAGTTTGGCCCATGAAACTCCTTTGGCTGTTCATTTAGGGATTAATAAGACTGATCACAAGATCTCGAGTCACTTCTATTGGCGAAAAATCAAATTTGATGTTTGTAAATACTGTAGATTTTGTCATACTTGTCAAATGGTAAGAAAACCCAATCAGAAGATACCTAAGGCTCATCTGCAACCTATTCCTGCATTTGACAAACCATTTAGCAGAATTATGGTAGACTGTGTTGGTCCCTTACCTAAGACCAACTCAGGTAACCAATACTTGTTAACCATAATGTGTGCGTCAACAAGGTTTCCAGAGGCAATTCCTTTGAGGAATAGTTAATCTAAAACAATAGTAAAAGCTTTAAGAAAGTTTTTATTCAATTTGGCCTTCCCAAATCTGGCCAATCTGAAAAAGGCTCAAATTTCATGTCTGGAATTTTTCAGCAAATAATGTAAGAATTAGCCATCCAACAATTCAAGTCTTCTGTCCATCAGACTTTGTAAAATATTATTGAATCATATTGTTTTGATACGGTTAAAGATTGGGATGAAGGCATTCAATTACTATTGTTTGCTGTTAGGGAATCAGTTCAAGAATCTTTCAGCTTCAGTCCCTTTGACTGGTTTTTGGACACACTGTGAGTGGACCATTGAAGTTGTTGAAAGAGAAACTTCTTTCAAATGAAGATACTGAAATTAATCTTCTTGATTATGTTTCCAATTTTAAGTATAAGTTGTTAAAGGCTTGTGAGGTTGCAAGAGCAAATCTGCACTCTACTCAGTGAAAACTGAAATAAAGATATGATAAGAACTCAAAGAAAAGGAGTTTTCAACCTCGTGATAGAGTTCTGGCTCTCTTTCCGATACCACAAAATCCTCATCAGGCCAAGTATTATGGAAAGTAAATGATTTAAATTACATCATAAATACTACTGGGAGGCGAAAACAAAAACAACTTTGCCACATAAACATGCTAAAGGAGTATATTGAAAGAGATAGCCAGGTTAAACATACAATTAATTTAGTTGTACCTGTCCCACTCTGTGAAGGTTAATCGTCGAATTCTAATGATATTGGAGTGACAAATCTTTGAAATGCAGAAATTATGAAAGATCTGGACCAGAACTATTCATATTTGTTCACCATGTATACTTGTTTCAAAACCAGATAAAACTTTCCGCATATGCGGAAAAAGCAAAGGAAATTTCAGCATTCGTGACTCCAGATGGACTTTACCAATATAAATTAATGCCATTTGGGATGAAAGGGTCGCCATGTACTTTCTGACGTCTAATGAATGTGATCACTTCTGGTGTAGATAATTGTCATGCTTACATCGATGATGTCATCATCTACAACGACACCTGGAAAGAACATTTAGCATTAATTCGAAAATGCTTTGACAGACTCACTGATGCAAGTTTGACAATTAATTTAGCCAAAAATGAGTCTGCCGTACTAGTGTAACTTTTCTAGGGCATATCTTAGGATATGGATAAGTTAAACCTAGAGATACTAAGGTCAAGGCTATCTCTGAATTCTCTGTGCTTGTTAGTAGAATGCAACTGATGCGATTTTAGGTGTGGCTGGTTACTATCGGAAATTTTGTTCCAACTTTTCTGTAACTGGTGAACCCCTAACAAATTTATTGAGTAAAAAAAGATGTTTCTTTGGACTGAAAAATGTCAGGAGGCTTTTGACAAGTTCAAAGCGCGCAAGTTCTTACAGCTCCAAATTTCAGCCAATCATTTAAACTGTCTGTTGATGCAAGTGATGTTGGGGTTGGATGAGTATTGATTCAAGAAGACGAAAATGGTGTTGATCATCCAGTGTGCTAGTTTTCTAAGAAATTAATTAGGCACCAGAGAAATTATTCAACAATTGAGAAGCAATGTTTGGCTTTGATATTTTCGTTACAACATTTTGAAGTTTACATTAGTTCAGCTCCATCTCCGATTATTGTGTTTAGTGATTACAAACCCCTTACTTTCATAAACAAGATGAAAAATTCAAATCAAAGACTAATAAGGTATTGTTTGTTGTTACACAAATATAATATTGACATCAGACACATCAAGGGAAAATAATATTGACATCAGGCACATCAAGGGAAAATATAGTTTAAGAGCAGGTGCTCTTTCCCGTGTATAGAAATGTATTATTTCGTGCACACTTTGCATAATTTATAAGATTTCTTTCTGTTGTTTTTTTTTACCTCATGCATAATTAATCTATGGTAAAAAGAAAGCTTTATCATTTAACTCTTTTCTTTTCTTTATGGGGGAAGTGTTATGCACATTTTTTAAAATTTATGTTTGATTTATTTTAATTATTTGTTTGTTTGTTTTAATTTTTTATAGTCCATTATGTGCTATAGTAATGTAATTTTGTTTACTGGAATTTGACATTTTACAGAATTTTTTTTTCTGTAAATACCTAATATTAGTACTTTGTATCTTAATGCTAACCTAGTTCTTGACCTTGATACAGAATTTGTAAGAGTTGAAGCAAACAACTTTTTTTATTTTGTTTTAATCATTCTTAGTGTGGATTTATAGGGTGGAATTGAGGATGTACTGGGTGAACATGACTTTACAAATGTGAATAGCCTCTATTTCGAGATTCTGGCATTACCGGAATTGCGCAGTAGTCAGATTAAATAGTGATGTATTGAGAAATAATTTTAGTTGGGCTTTCTATATTTGACACTGAAAGGTGTTTTGTTGTGACCAGTTGAGTTGAAATTTTATTTTATAGAACTATTAATTCTTTTCGCTGAGAATATTTAAGTGCTAATACAGAATTTTTGGACCAAGACATTTATTTTAAAAAAATTTTGGAATTAAATCAATGGAATATTATTGTTTGTGGATCAACAATGAACTGTTGACACATCAATATTATACTGGCTACAGGATATGTCATCGCCTTCCATTTTGGATTTTCGTCTGGACATAAACTCAAATTCATTAGAACATTTTATTTCTATTACTTTTAATTTTTAATTCTGGATTATTCTGGATTCTTTTCGGATTTGATTCTTAAAACCGTAAGTTTTTTCCTCCATTATACCTTGTTTTTCTAGGAAAATAAAGTATTTGTTAAATTTTACAAATCTTGTTGTCTTCACATTTTTTCTTGTTACTGTTTATGAGAGCCTAAACACGGAACAATATATTATGCAATGAACAAAAACTCTCTAAGACATTGGGGCTGGAAATATATGGAAGCTTGCGCTTTTCATAAGCTTGCGAATTGTGCAAGCTTGCAAGAAACACAAGCTTGAAGATTCCGGTAAGAAATTGACCAGAAAAGGTGCCACGATTGCACAAGCTAAAAAATATTCATAGGCAAACTTATTTTGATGATATGTGCTTTCCGCAACCTTCCGGCGAGCTAACCACAAGGATGCATCTATTTGCAAAAAGATATGAATACTAATTCTAAATAACTGTTCAATGTTCAGAATGATCCAAAGTGATCTTAAACCTTGCAATATAGCAGTACAACACAAAAAGATGACACATGTAAAGATGTACTGCCTTAGCAGAGTTATCTATGTCTGGAAGTTTGGTGTATTATAAAGTTATTTATCTTATAAGGTTAAATATATTAGCATCTTTAAACAGTTGAAGGAAAAATGAAAACCGTGTAACTGTCCATTTACCATACATTGGCGGACCCTCCGAAAGACTACAAAAATAATCTTCTGAAATCATCGAGCAAATGTCATCCACAAACTCTGTAACATCATCTGCTCAATCTTGTTAAAGTAGAACCTGTCTTGAATGACCTCTCCTAAAGCTAAAAATAATGGGCTCTCAAGACAGTTGATCTCTCATGACAGATCATAATATTATATAACCAATAAATCTGTGCGAGGAGAACCTGGTCTCTCAAGACAGGTGGTATTTCTAAGTAGTGGTTTCAGAAGACATGTTTTAAGCTCCAATGTGATACTTGTGGAAAAGACTACATTAGGGAAACTGCTAGAGGCATTGAAACAAGAGTTAAAGAGCTCTTTTGTACCAACAGATAATCCATGAAAGCAGCTGGTACACATTGCAAAGAATCCAGGCATACTTTATCTTGGGATAACATCTGAGTACTTACTAGAGAGAATTAAACCTTAAAGAGAAATAAATAAGGGAAGCTATTGAAATCATAGAGGGGGAGGCAACTGTTGAATCGTTATTCCGTATTTAACTACTGCCTTGGTTCAAAAGGGTTTTATCATGTGATCAACAAATAGTTGATCATATGACTTCAGTTCAGACATCATTGCTCTGATGGTCGAAGCTGATGAGTCAAATACTTATTTTGCTACATATATATATATATATATATATATATATATATATATATATATATATATATATATATATATATATATATTCTCTTTTTCTTTGAGAAATCTAAACAAACTTGGCACAGACTTGACAAGAGGCACAATTTTAAGGCTTCCCTTGGACAGCTGAAATTTATCCTGTTGATACAAAGGAAAAGTGTTTTTCAGGAATGTGGACAGTTAAATTGAAAATGACAACCACTGCTGTTTAAAATAAAGAAAAAAAACAGAAAATGTTATATTTATACTGAAATTCAAACCACATGTTTAGTCATTAAGTAGTAATATAGTAGTAGCAAACTGCCGGTTTTGCCATTTTTGGTCCCTTTCCGTCACTGACACCCGTCATAGCTCCAACCCCACCCCCCATGACTTTTCAGGTGATCAATATACCATGAGCAATTCATGGAATATTAGCATTAATAATCCACGCATGTGACCAGTCATGGGGGCTAAAGTCTATGACATGCATCAGTGCCCCAAAGTTCCAAAAAGGGCCACACAGTATTTGCCTCTACTTGCTTTGTTATGGATATAAACAAATACAGTACTACAGGCACATCTTGTGCTGGTGATATTGCGTTGGTCGATATTGTTCCATAAAATGAGTTACTATATATCATCACCACACCAGTTGCCATTGCAACAACAGTAACAGCCATTACTGATAAAGCAATGGAACAGCAACTAAAAATCTCTACATGTAAGCATACTATCAGAATACCAAAAGGTGCAAGAAAAATTGACATTGTTGCAACATTTGGTGAGTATTAGCAAAGTCGTTGCATTGAGGATGAGCAAAACCGTCTTGCATCTGCTACTGCTATTGAAGCAACTGAGTATGTTCATACAAAAGCACAGCAATCACAATTACCTGAATTTAAATTATACATGCATAGTGGCGAATTTGAAAATCACATGGCAATTATCCAACCCACATACAATCCATGTAAAGATACTTGACAACTGTTAAAATATGATTCCTGGAATCATAGTAGTGTCACAAAACTTTGGTCACTCTGGCGTTAAAGTATACATTGTCCTTAGCACACATTTGGTTATGCCTCTTGACAAACATGGATTTAAAACTACTACCCAGGTAATTTACAGCGGTGCTTGCATAATCCTGAACCGTAACAAAACCAGCGCCAACAGTGATGAATTTGACAAAGGTGTTGAAAAGATTCTCGAAACGTTGAAAATACACCAAGGCCTGATTGGGAAAGACTATTCAAAGATTATGTCCATGTTAAGGTACATCTATCACCCATATCAACTGTTTCATGGATCCAGTTTACATAGCAACACCAGCATGGGTTCCGCCAAAGTTTGTGATAAACTTAAATAATTTTGACAATCATTGTTTTGGTTGGACATTTTTATCGGTGTTATATCCAGCTAGTAATAACCAACACCTGCCTTGCAAATATCAACAACACCTGGGTCAACACAGCTTTGGTGATATCGAATTTTTCGTGTAGGTTACCAAGGCCACACTGTCATATTTGAAGCACTCAACCCATATTTCTCGTTTAGAGGTCACTCGCCCGGCTGTACATATTCCGAGGTGTCCTAGGAAACCTAGGACAAATATTTCTAGGAAAAACCTCAGAGTATTGGTTGCTGATTTTCCAAGGTAATAGTCCAAGGACAAAACTTTTTAAAACCAATGTCCAAGGTTTTTATAGTCAAACGTCCGAGGTTTTAAAGGACATATTGTCCAAGGATTCCTAGGACAACTTGGACATATTGTCCGAGGATTCCTAGGACACCTCGGACATAACGTCCGGGGTGTCCTAGGACATAACGTCCGAGGCATATTGTCCAAGGATTCCTCTGGCACCTCCCTGGAATAAAATAGCAGACCAGCAATGATGAAGCAAATGTTACAGAATATAAGAATACATTTTATTTTTAATTTTTTCAACATGTACAAATAAAAAATTTTAAAGGTCCAAATATAAAGAATCACCAACGAGATTCCTTTAGTGCCAAATTGTCGATTTAATTTTGAAAATCCATCCATCTATATACTGGTTTTATGATGGTTTTAGCACTTCACTGATTTTCTTGTTTATCATGGCCTCTTTGATATTCTGCCATTTCTTTTGGATCAGTTCTGTAAAACAAAAATATTGGTTGAAAATATAAAATGTGATGAATTAATAAAACAAACAATATGCATATAACATAACTGTTGTTGGCAGCCTACAATTTACAAATCATGTTTGAAATCCGTTCTGAAAACAAGGTATTAAACCTGAAAACGCTATATTTCTATAACTGTTCTTTCAATTTGGGACCACCATTCTAAGCTTTTTATTATAAATCCAGTCAAGATTATGTTCTGTTCCTGGCTCAATGTCTGACAAGTTCAAAATAATGGATCATTATTTCACTGCATACTCCAATGCTGTACTATCGCGGGCTCTATATTATTGGTGGAAACAGGATTTTTGGATTAATTTTGGATATGCACCCTCTATCATTTATTTACAGAGCTGAAGTTGTAGCTAGTAAGGACGTATATATTTGTTTTTGCAATGTCATCTAAAATGTCAACATTTTTTTATATAAGATTACAATGAAAAAGAATAAACACCACTTTTTTGTAAAGTGCATGCAATTACGTTGATCATACAAAACTCCAATTGAACGTGCTATACCTGCATTGGCTTTGATTACAAAATATATTTAGTCTCATGGTCGATGATTATAAGTCATATACATACATGTCCTTACAGTTACGCTTGAAATTTCATTATATGGTATCCAATATAAACCAAAATTGACCAAACGTTGCTTAGGATCCTACTTATCCTACACAAATAGGAAAGCAAGAATAGTTCAACTCTTTTTAAAATAGGTAATATTTCAGTAGTAATAATATTAATAATAGATTCATTTATATATATATATATATATATATATATATATATATATATATATATATATATATATATATAAAGAGAGAGAGATATATATTTCTCTGCCCACACTGCGCTTCAAATGCAGACTAAGTGATATATATTTTTTCATTTTTAATTTCTGATGTTGTTAATGTTATCGTGGATTTCAACTTAATGGACGCAAAGTCTATATAATTGAGTCAATGCATCCTTTATTTTGGTGGAAATATTCACACTGCCAGTGCAAGCGTGGACATTCCATGTCAACACTAAATTGAAATTTATTTTTATTGTAATATGTGCATGCCACCATACATAAGTTAGATACATACCACGTTAAAATAGACTTGTTTCCCCAAGGTAAGGTAACCTGGGTCAGCCGCCATATGCGGTTTAATTTACATTTACATGATTGGATTGACCAAGAATTTTTTATAGGAATAGATAGAGGGAAATTTAGAGAAACTTTACAATTTGTTTCAAAACAGCAATAAGATATCGGTTTTAATATGTACCGATAACATTAAGTACCGGGATAATACAGCATTCCAGGCTACTGTAATCAACCCTTAAAGATACAACACAATGCTTGTTGCTTAGAAAGTTTTTAGCAAGTTTAAAATTGCTGTCTTAGTCCATTTTGTTGTTGCCATCATCATGGTCTGTTTTATTGCTATTGTCTTGGCTGATTTTGGTAGTTTTGGTGATTGTGGATTCACATCTTTACTTGTTTCAACCCTACATTTAAAAAAGTGCAATCTTTCAAATAATATGCAATACATTCCATGACATTTACTAATGATGGGAATTGATTAATTGTGAAAAAAATTACATATATCCACATTTATTGCTGAAAAAAAATGGGCTACAAAAAATGGTAGAATGGGCTACTTCCGTCAGGAAGACTTACGACCGTGGCTAATGTGACCGTACTTGTAAAAAAAAAGGTTAATTCGCCGGTTGGATTCAGGACATGGTCATTTAAGAGCTATGCGTTGGTAAGTAACTGTCTTTTGAATGCATGTGTGTAGTGTTTCAGTCTTCTTGCGATTCTGAAGCGATAAAAGACTCGTGAGAAAATGTCGAATCGAGCGAAGGGTTGTGGTCAAGCTTGCACTCCTTGTGTTTATATATATATATATATATATATATATATATATATATATATATATATATATATATATATTATTGATAAGGGTATTTCATTTTGTCATACATTTCGCCGTACTTTATTGATAAAACGTCAGACTCTTGTGATATATACACACATTTTGGTCAAGAACGATAAATCTTACGCTCTTAAGCTAAACGCGCCTAATTCAAAATACTAGCCTAACGAAAGGCATTTTATCATGGTAACATATCCTATCCTCGATATTTTTCGTTCCAAAAACGTAACAGTATAATTTACTTAATACGAGTCGGATAAAAGTCACAGATATATACCAAGCAGTTAGGTCATTTTCAGAAGATGAACATGCTGGTCGATATACATGTATCCTATTTTCGCGCCTAGCTTGTAGCAGTTTACAAGTGTTGATCACATCAGCAGACATCGACCAATAAAAAAACGCATTATTTTCTGCAACTAAATATGCGAATATACGTTAACTATTTAATGCTCTTACCTTGGTGGTTCAAAATAGCGGGAAACAGGAAATTGGTCTCTGACATTAATTGCGTAATTCGATCGGTACGACGAGGTTGAGCTAGTCTTTGGTTCGTAGATATATAAAATATTGTTACAGCAATGGCAGTACCTCACGTTTGTAATAAAGAAAAGCTGACGAGTAAAATGCTTTTTATACAAAAATTGCAACCTCCTTTAAGTTATTGGTTTTGAAAATAAAAATGGATGAACTACGAAACTACGAGTGTTCTCTTTGATAAAGTAAAGTTTACCACAACATTGGTACAACGTTGTAAAAACGTTATATAATTTCATTGGAATAATTATGTTAATTCTTGTCCATAGTATTAGGATCAGTACAATTACATACCATTTGTAATTTACTATATCTTTTCGATCAGATGACTATTTAATTTCATTTTCATGTGTAACCTTTTAGCAATGTTGCCAAAACGTTATTTTCCCACGTAACCAAACCACAACCATATAGCAACGTTGTGAAAACGTTGTGTGTTAGCTGGGTAAGCAGTAAGTAGATAAGCACATGCTACGAGCATTACGTAGGTTCCTTCAATTATCTAAATTTTGTTCCATAAGATAAAATAATCTCCCAGATTCCGATCGTCCCCTACTGGAAGTGCCATATCAGGCCAAACAAGTAAAAGTAACCGGTCGGCCGACCGTCACCTTTAAGCTGCCGACCCAAGCACTTTTTTCCTCGGGTTAAAAATAAAAAAAATTACAATGTTAAAAATAAAAATAAAAATTCCCGACAGAACTTGAAGTGCTTAGTACATATATATATATATATATATATATATATATATATATATATATATATATATATATATATATATATATATATATATATATATATATATATATTGAAAGCATTACAATAGGAAATACATTGGGGGGGGCTAATTAAACATATATACAAAGGAGGCATTAAAAAAGCACTGAAATTATCAGTATTTTTAAGACAAGCAAGGTCAAGAAGCAGAATTCATTTAAAAATGTATTTGAAGAAAAGAATAAATTGGAGAAGAAGCTATTGAAGTTCAGAGATACCTCCTACACAGATAAACATGCCATGTATTTGCAGTTGGCAACCTATTTGTGTCCAAAGGAAATATAGAGGGAAGAGTTCGTCTTCAGGTGTAAGAATTTAGGTGTATAAATTAAAATCTTTATCAGCAAAAAGTACACTAACACAAGCTTGTGTGTTTTACTTGATCATTTACCACTCACAATTTAGCTAAAATGTAACTATTGACATACATTTTTACTTGATCACTGAAAGTATAGGTATGGCTTTGCAAAGCTTAAATGAGGATTACAACTGTTGCCATTTTACTTGCAAAATGTATTTTACAGTACCTTGTTTGCCTACATTCATGAATACTTGAATTGTATATGAACTAATTGCAAATAGAAAAGATTTACACCAGTTTAAACTCGAAGTGAAAACTTTGTTCAAATTTATGTCATCAATAACTTTGGAGGTCATTTTTCATGTTTTTTAAACATCAAAAGCCAACTTTCTTTGTAAAGTTTATTATTTTTAAAATCCCCAAATAGATTATATGTGTTTCAGAGATGGAATCAGTGTTGTACAAGCAGTGTACAACCCCTTTTTGTTGTCAGAAAACAGAATCAAGTGCTTGGTATATTCTTTCCAAATCATTTTGAAAGGGATTAAACTTCAATGTAACTGTACTATTATTAGCTGTCATATTAAAACTGATAATTAAAAGTAGTGCCATGCCAATCATCCATGAAATTGTTTCAGACTCAGTTGTATATTTATAATTATTATTAACATAACTAATGTGATAAATAAACAGTGTCATACAAATTTTCAGAAAACATTTTTACACTAATGTAATATTTTATTATCCTTCTAAACTGGTACTTTAAATTATTATTCCTGTAACTAACACATAAACACAAATTTTAAGAAAGATGTCATGTGACCCTTTAAGCATTGAAGAATTTATTTTAGAATCAGTTGTTAGAAAATATATTTTTACAGTTGTCCTGTATCGTTTATAGGGCATTAGAATTGGGACCACTGTCTTACACTAAGATGATTGTATGAAGTGATAAAAAGTGTATGAATGCTAAGAATTTTTCTAACTGGGGTATTCCAGCATGTTTATTGATTTTGGTTCTTTATCTCATAGTTTTAACTCCATGTAAATAAGATGTGATACCAAAATCTGTGATCCTGTTTGGCACCATGATGCTTGAACTGAGATGGTACACTGTAAAACCCCTATCAATCAATCAACATTAATTAAGTCAATTTTTAATTCAAATCTCTGTCTTGTTAGTTGTTTTGGTAATGAAACACATTATTCATTTTAATAAACTGTAAAAATATATGCTCTGAATAAATATAGAAAATCTCTAAGTGCACAGTTAAAACAGTCCAAGTCCATTTCCTAGCTAAAACGTTTCTAAGTCTACAGTTACGAGCTATGTCCAAGCTAAAAAATGACTATGTTCTTATGTCCGAGGTTTTTCCGAGCCAAAAATAAACTAAGTTCTCATGTCCAAGGCTTTGTCTAAGGTATTTCCTAGGTTCTTTTTAATGTACGAGATAATGTCCGAGGTTTGCTTATTTTCCTAGGAAAACCATGGAAAAACCTCGGACGTCCAAGGTTTTAGGTCAAAATTCCAAGTATAACTTCGGAAAATGTAAACTGTGTCACTGCCTTCCGTTGTGGCAGAGATGCACTGCTCACCTAATAGTGTATTGCTAACTCTCAATGTGGATGAGATGCACTGCTCATTCTGTAGCATGTTGCTGCCTCTCAGTATGGAGGAGATTCATCATTCTCATAGCGTTTTGCTATTTTCTACTGAGTAGATGTGCTGCTTCATCCCTTCAGAGGTAGTGAGTCGCACCCACCATTTGGGAGGCATTAACAGAAAACCTTTTTGAGTGGTGTACCAGTTGGTGATCTTCTGACCATCATACTATGGCCTTATGGTATGGGATTAAGGTTCAGACCAAATTAACCCCAACCCACTCTCTACCATCTCATTGTGAACAATATTGGGAACCTGACTGGCAGGCTCCAACTAGGCGAGGGGATCGGAATATTACCCCCTCTTTCCTATTATCCCAGTGAATCCCAATGGGATGTGGCGCCCTCCGCCTCAGAGGCCTAGGTATTGTATGCCACCTTGGGCTTTTGTATCCTACCCTCATTGCAGAGGCAATACTGTGGCTCATTATACTGCCATCACTTCATCACCAGGTTGAAACAATTTTGAAGGCTAGTGGCATCACTTCGTCAAGGACAGAGAGATATGAAGTAAAACAGCTATTACTTGAATATGATCATTTGTTTCTAGATGTTTCAACACCAAAAAATAAAATCTATCCGTGATGCTGACATTGTAGATTCCACGCCTGAGTAACACCATCCATACAGGATACATCCTCTCAAACCGGAATGTTTGAATGAAGAAATTCAGTATTTGTTAGAGAACAATTTCATAAAACCATGCATTCTTGTGCTGAAACCAGATAATACTTTCTGCATGTGCACTGACTATATAAAAGTACACAGTGTGGCCAATTCAGATTCATTTATGTTGCCAAGAATTGATGACCGTATTGATAAAATTGAAAATACTTAATATGTCATCAAGTTTGACCTTTTGAAAGGATTCTTGCAAATTGTATTCATGGAAAGGGCAATGGAAATTGTGACATTCATAAATACATACATACTTTATCAGTAGATAGTGATGCCATTTGGGATGTAAGGTTCGCTTTGTACTTTCCAACATTTAATTAACATGATTGCATCTGGTCTAGATAATTTTGATACTTACATCGATGATGTCACCGTCTACAATGACACATGGAAAGATGACTTGAACACCATTCAGAAATACATTCATAGTCTCACTGATGCAAATGTCATAATTAATTTTAGTAAAAGTGAGTTTGTTGTGCATGTGTTACTGTAAGACATTGTGGGAAATGGTAAAGTTTAACCTATAAATGTTAAGGTCAAGCTATCTCCGTATTCTTTGTGCTTATCAGTAATAAGCAATTGATGTGACTTTTGGGTTTGGCTGGATACTGTAGGAAGTTTTGCTCCATTTTTTCCATACTTGCTGAATCCCAAACAAATTTACTGAGAAGAAAACAACGTCTCATTGATCTGAAAAATGTCAGGAGGCTTTTGATAAGTTAAAGGCCATACGTAAGAGTGTTCCATTTCTTTCAGCTTCAAATTTCAGTCAATTATTTAAAATGTCTGTTGATACAAGTGATGTTGGAGTTGGTGGAGTACTGATTTATGAAGACAAAAATTGTGTAGATCATTCATTATGCTCTTTTTCTAAGAAATTAAATAAGCATCAGAGAAATTATTCCACAATCGAGAAGGAATGTTTGGCTTTGATATTGAGTTTGCATCGCTTTGAAGTGTATATCAGTTAAGTTCCTTTTTTGATTATTGTAATTAGTGATCCCAATCCCCTTACTTTATTGGGAAGATGAAAAACAAAACTCAGAGAGGAACATTTATTGGGAAGATTAAAATAAAAAATCAGACACGAATTTGATGTTGGATGAATACAATATTGACATCAGGCACATCAAGATGTACTTTCACGTGTATAGAAGTATTATATCATTCATGTACATTTTGTGTTATTCATAAGACTTTATCTTACAGTGCTTAAACGAAAAAACAATTTGACACAGGCCCAGGCTGGTGACTTTTTAAAAATAACTAGCCCTGACTGAAATTCCACAAGACAGGACTCTAGTTTCCATATGCACAAACCTTCCCCTTTTTTAATATGATTTGTCATACAATGTAGCATTTGCTACAATTCAAATATAAATTCAATAAGGGGTTTGATGGTAATGCAGGTGTAATTAGTGTTCATCACTACACTCACAAGAGACTGGATTGTCCTGGTGTTCAAACTTCTCTGCTGGATTCTCTGAGCCAATTATGGTCAGAAAAAAGTTAACATATGTCAGTATGTTGTTTGCAGTATGTGCAAAGAATTAATTGCCTTCCCCGACGTTATTGTGTTTCTGTTTTTGCTGGCATGTTTCACAAAGTAAAACTCCATTGACCAGTTCTGAAATTTATTTTTGTTGGGATTTGCGGATACTATTGATAGCTAATTACTTTCTAAATCGGCTTCCAAAAATGAATCCCACTTGAACACTATTCTGACATTTGAAATGATCATGAGTTTGCGTTTTATATATGCAGTAAAATCTGACTTCAAAGAAATATTGTCGCTGTTCATAAGCTTGTCAAAAACTTATAATATATATGGCTTAAACATTTTCATTCAAAGCAATGATAGATATATTACCTTTGTTTCTCTTACACGCATCTAGCATCTCCTTGATTTACCAATTGGGTTGTTCATGTCCTGAGTGTACCTTTGCAAATTAGCACAATGAGCTCAGCCAGTGCAGTCTTCAAACACATTTCACTTGCTACTGTCAGCCAATTACATAATATGTGAAATGCTTGTTTATAACCAGACCTCTTTGCCTTTTAATGACTGCAGTTTAAACTGCCCAAAGGACAGTTTTACATCAGCACCAATCATGAATATTTACTATTTATATTTGCTACATGTAATGGGCATATACTGATTATGGTTTGTTTTTCTTCTATTTTCAAAGATTACTGAAAATTGTTCTCTTGAAACACCACCGTGTCAGGGGTTTAGCATGACATGCTGTGTTACAATTTGATTAAAATCAGATCTCCACTTCATGTAAGACAGTGGCGATCTGATTTTAACTAGATTGCACTGTGTTGTGGCATGTATGTCAACATCTTGAAAATACATTTCTGCTTTTTATCAGTGCGATGAAAGTTTTCTCTGACAAATTTGATTATTTCTTTTGACATGCTCAATGGGCACCTCTTTTAGAATACTGGACCGACCCAATCAGAATTTTGAGGGGCCCTGGGCATCGAGCTATCTGATGTTTTGAGCACTGATTTTATATAATTTTTAATCACATATATGTTTGACTAATAGTTAAAACAAAGCTTTCTTGTATAAATCTTTTTTTTTCTTTTTGATGGGAGGTGTTATGTATATTTAATCGGTATTGTTTTTTGGCTTTTTTTCTCCATGATTATATGAAATATATATTTTTTATTTACAACTGATCTTAGTGCAAAATCAAGTTCTTGGTGTACCTGACTTGGTACCTTGCGTTTTGTAATCAACATTATGTTAATCTTAATCTCTGTCAAAGACATCAGTATTCTCACATTTTAGATACAGATGTACCTGATGTTTGTCATGTTCTTTATTATAATTTTGGTAATAGACCTTATCTTGTTGATAACTTACATTGTTCTAGAAATGAATGTTTGACCCTCACCCTGGTTGTATTAGTGTGTCTTAGTTTTCTATATGGTGTAGTTTACTTCACAAATTGTTCATTCTTTCTATGCCATCTGAAGCTGAATCATTGTATTTTGTGTTCAGGTTTTAGTTTGGATTTATTTGTTTAAATTTTATTCTCTGGAATTACAGAGTGCTTAAAACTTTTCTTGGATAGAAACGTTAGTTTGGAATTAGAGTGAATTCAGACAAGGACATCTTTGATTATATTATTGTGATTCATAAAAGACTTTTAGTACATCTCCATATTTCCTGTCACTACAGGCACATCAATACATTCAGAGTTTAAGCTTTCATGGAACACCATTGGAATTTAATTAGAATTTTATTGATTGACTGAGTGAGCATGGGTTTTTATTCGTGTATAAAAATTGTTGATTCTGTACTGACAAAATTCTCCTTTGAATTTCTTCATCCACTGATTTGATGAATTACGCGCCAGCAGAAGTTCATCTTCTTGCCAGGTTGCACTATGACCCATCAAAAACAAGTTATTCACAGGAAGACCACCAAACTGTCAAGATAGAATATTAGGTCAAATGATATACGCACATGATTATGTTAATGCGATCTCAAGTGTGTGTGATTCCCCTTTTGGTGACTGTCGATGAGAAAGTCTGTAACATTCTGGTTTTGTTGATGAGATTGCATTCTTTGAAACTCTGAAATACATATCTTTATCCGTGTTGAATAAATCATCAGTATTTTCAACAAGTTCTTGGATCAGTGTGTGAAACATCCCTGGGCCCATGATATATTTGCTGATCAAGCATTGGCAAATTGATACAGCCTTATTGATAACATATGAGTTTCCGCCCATCTCAAATTGCCCCAACTAATATTTTCAATGACTCTGATTCACAAGTTTATGTGCCCGTTGTTGATCATGAAACTCGCGTTTGATCATGTATAGTTTTACAATGTTGGTCAGCAGCCTCTGTTTTGAAATCTGTGGCAGATTTTGTTATTACATATTTTTATTACATTTGTTTATTGTTTTCATAAAAATTGCTCAAGAAGTATTTATTTGGTCCACTGGTCAAGTCAATAGTGAGGAAATTAGATGTGTCTTGGGTAATTTCCACAAACATATTACAAAACTCCTCCCATTAGTAGTCAATGGCACACCAGGTCCAGTGAATGTTTGCTTGGCAATATGTGTGAATGCCATAAAATATCAGCATGTTCCAGTTGTCTAGAATTTTTTTAAGCTCATGTGTGTATTGTGTTGGATTGATCACAGCTGTGTTTTGGTGTTGGCTTTGGCGAAACATTCTTGCTGAGTTGTCTTTGTGTTCAAGCATCATTTCAAATATGGCAAGATTATCCTTAATTGAATCAAAGTCATCAGTTGTAGGAGATTAATTGATTGTGCAAAAGAAATCAATGGTGCATGAATTCCATCTTGGTGATGAAAGAAGTGGTACTGTAAACTGACCGTGTAAAGCATAACATAGTTGATTGAGAGATGACACCACAATCATGTACAACTGAGTTTACATTAACAATCTTCAGATCATATTCAGCAACAGTTGGGTTTTCCCTGAAACATCTGAGCCAAAAATCAATGTGCGAACTGAATTTGTAACCATGTTACCTAGCTTGAGTGCTTTAGGCTTTGCCTGAGCAGAGAAATCAATGATGGTAAAAGTATCGTTGATTGTTCACATTCGTGATGCCTTGTTGACTGTTGCTTCTTGTATAATGACTGCTCCGGTGGCCTAGTGGTTAGAGCATCTGCCCCAGATCCGGGAGGTAGTGGATTAGAAACCTGGCCAAGTCATACCAAAGACTTCTAAAAATAGTTCTAACAGCTACCTCAATAGGCGCTCAGCATTAAGAGGTTAGTGTTAGGACTGGTCAGCCTGGTGTCAGGATAATGTGACTGGGTGGAACATCATTCTACATGTCTGGAGCATGATACCCCAGTGCTAGACATTACTTTAAACTGCCACACTGCAGACATCGTAGCTATATTACTGGAAAATTGTTAAAGCTACCTTAAAAATCTAAATCACACACACACACATTGTTGTATAACACAATTGATGACATGTTAAATGTCACTTGTATGCAACAGTTGTTGTATAAGGCAATCATGTTTTCAAATATATGTGATGTCACATGAAAATCCATACTGCAAATCTAGCTAGAGTTCAGATGTTAAAATTGAGCCATAATCTAGGGAAGTTGTGTTTGATGAGGAGCAAAGTTTACATTCATTGAAAATAGCAATGGTGTCTTTGTTGCAATAATGAAGTTGCCTGGAACACCATGGAATAAATGCCATGGTGAAAAACACATTTACTGTGGGTCTGATACACAACTGGGTAATACAACTTGCTTCTGAAAACCAACAAAAACCTGGGTAAGCATCGATAAACTGCGTTAATGCTGCATGTTACTTATGATGTCTAATTAGTCTTAAATGGAAATGGTGCTGATCTGAAGCCCAATATGACACCATGGCAGAAATCTTGTTAATCTTGTGTTATGTATATATTTAATTTGCTTGGTTTGTTAGTTTGTTTTATTTTATTTTATTTCATTACATGATATTGTAATGTAACATTATATGTTGGACCTGACCTTGACAAAATTGAGTTCATTTCTGCTTGACCTAAATTTACTTTTTTATTTTATTCATTGCAAATAACTAATATGTAGCTAAATGACTCTATATCTATGTGTTTAAAATCATTATTATTATTAATAAGAGAAGTAAATTACCTGAGTGTACTAAAGGTTGTGGTTATTGTTTTGTAAAGATCAAGATCATTCTAGAAAGATTTTATCTTGTGCGCATTAACATCTAGCACTTTTAAGTTGAATTATGTTGTGTCCAGTTGGGATAAATTTAATTTCTTCAAATTATTGAATTCAAGTGATTATTTTCTCTGGAAATGCAAAAGTGCTCTGATAAAATTCTTGGATAGAGACATTCACTGGAATTTATAGTGTATTCAAACCTGAAATTATAAAGACTGTTGACACATCAACACACTAGGAGCTATAACAGACATGTCATCGCCTTCAGTTTTTGAATTTATTCTGGACTTTTACCGAATTTTATTTAGGAGTTCAAATTATTAGGACTTGTGTCTGTACTTCTTGGATTATTTTGGGATTTAATTTGCAATACCGTAGTTCTTTTTTTCTCATTTTCACTTTGTATTCTAGGGAAATAAATTATTTGTTAAATTTTACAAAGCTTGTTGTCTTTCACTCTTTTCTGTTACTTATATTAAGAGCATATATTCGTAACACTTGTTAGTGATAACCCTCCTGAATGGAAAGTCATATATTGAAAATATAGTGATCTCTACTCTAATCGGATGACTATATCAACATGGGCTTTTCACCAATATACTTCTTACCTAGCTGGTCCTACATGAAATTGGTGCTATTCTCACATCCAATATAGCTGCTGTCAGGACATGTCTTGAATCTTGATACTGTATCACCATTCCCCTTTGATGGATGATTGCTACGACATAGGGGTTTCACCAAAAGACTCTAATGCAATATGCATAGCACAGCAGATAATTTAAAATGTTTGTTATTCTTGAAGAATATCAGAGATAGTTTTAACATTTGACAATTAAATAGATGATATGATCTTATTTTGAATTTCTGAAAACTCTTGTCACCCAGAACACAAGTCCCTTTGAGGGTCTCTTGTCATAATAATAAACAGCCAGGACAGATTAGGGAGGCATGCCACTTGGGGTGTCAGACATTTTTGATATGGTATATTTCCATTGTTGTAATTGTGCTAGAGTTTGGTGACCATGGCAAGGGCTTTCTCAGTACTTTTCTTTTTTCTATGGGGCCAGCTCTGGAATGCAGTATGGCTTTCTCACTGGTTCTTTCCAAAATCAGAATTACTGATGCTACTCACTGTACAACATTAGCTATGTTAAAGTTGTCATCACTAACATATACAGATTAGATAATTTGAGCCATCAGGTGTCTTTAGTGCTGTGTCAGATTAAACATTTTGCCTAATTGCTGATAAAATTCTATTCTTCAGGTACAAAGCATTGACATTAATTTTTGGTATAATGGATATCAATGATGTTATCACTAAACAAATACAAATTGAGACTATTATATTGGTAGTGGCAGCTTTAAGATTAAAGTTCTTAATTTTTCTTAATATTTTCCCATTTTTTTATCACATATGTTATTTATCTTTTCTCATATATTGTTTATCTTTCACAGCCACTACATCTCCAGTACAAACATTTGTGGGATGGAATGCCAGTTTTAACATACAGCTAGATCCTTATCCTAGCAATGATTCAGTACATGTAATACGAATAACCAAGAATGGTACACTATTAATGCAGGTGAGTGGCACTCATGGACAAGGAGTAGCAGAACGGCTTGAGTTCACTGGAAACACATTTGAAAACCAGATCTCTTTCATCTTGAGAAATGTTACAATTGGAGATGCTGGGACATATACTGCCACTGAAGTAGGTTTTCCACCTGGAGGAGAGCAAAAGTTGATTGTGAAAGGTAATTATTTTCTACTTATTTCTTACACTTTGAATGATTGTCTAGTTTTAATGTCACATGCTTTGTTTAGTTCATTGCAAATTTGACTGGAATGAATGAATGCTATCATCATCTATAATTACAAGAAGATGCAGATGCTTTTAGTGGCTTGATACATGTCCTGTTACATTAATTTTTGGGATAAAAGATATTAATACGTTTTTTTTTTTGTATGCAGCTAGACCCTTATCTTGTCAATACTACAAAGAATAATAAGGAGTGGTATCATATTAATGCAGGGTTTGGGTTAGATGGCAACATATGAACATGTACAGGGCACATTGTTTAGGGATGTAATGGAACAAACTGAGTTCACTTGAATCATATCTGAAAACCAGATCACTTTCATATTTATAAACATTGCACATGGAGATGCTGGAACATATGCTGCCATTGAATCAGGTTTTTGTCAGGAGATGAACAAACATGTCTTGTGTTTTTCTTTCTTTTAACAATATATGCAGTTTAAATAATAATAATAATAATAATAATAATAATAATAATAATAATAATAATAATGATAATAATAATAATGACTTTATTTAATGAGTGACACAATTAGTTGCATGAAAATAATCCTCCTTATGACCTATTATATGCATATTTACATTCAAAGTACATTTATAGTGTTAAACACACACACACACACACACACACACACACACACACAAAAGCATTTATATTAAGGTTCAACTATATATGGGCATAATGAACAGAAAATTTAAACGAATATGGTCCAATTAGGTACATCGTGTATATTCAGTACAAAAGTAGTGAGACAACAAAGTGGTAGGTTACTGAATTTAAACTGTTATAATGTATTTATATATTATATTATTATGTATTATAATTAAATGCATTTATATTTGTATGTTCTCTAATTTCCATTTGTAATTTTCTAATTTCTAATCCAAATTAGTGACCCTGAATATTACACCTTCTTTTACAACTGTTAATGTATATAAGAATTTCCAAAAATATTTTATTAAATAGTAAATTACTTAAATTTTCCTTATGAGCTAATTAATTCCAAATTAAACTGCAACTGCCTAACTCTGTTTTAAGCACTTTATATCTACTACAAGATATTCAAATTTGTTAATAATTGGTCACTAGTTTAAATGTTTGAGTATTAAGGGAAACTTGCTATCATTGATTTATAGTAAGTCTACAAACACACAATCCCACCATTATATTGGCTTCTTTGTTTCAGTTGCCTCAGCCAGCAATATAACCTAACATACATGATTGTCCCTGAGTGGCATTAGATAATACCTTATCTAACAGAAAAAATGGCCCCTAAATTTAAAAGTAAATACAGATATGCTACTCTATCATAGACATACCAATGCTTAATTTACCATGAAAATGTAGAGAATTTATATACAAATATGTCTTCTTTTCTAAACAATGATTAATGCCACAGCACCTGAAATAACTAGATTTAGCCCTATAATAGCTGTCTCACTGGAGTAGTTTTCTATGAACCCTGGCTTTTCTGAATTAAGATGTTGTTTGATAGGTAAATCAAAAGATTGTCATGAAAATGTTTTTCAAGTAGTATGGACAGAGTTGATAAGATAAACATGTGTCTGTTGTTATTGACATCATCATTGCTGCCAGACTTGTGAATAGGGGTAAGTTTTGCCAATTTTTATGTCTGGGGATACACTGAGGTGGATATGCTTAGAATACATATGTTAGAAATGCTGCCAGATATTTTATCTGCATCAACCCTCAGGAGTTGTGGTCCAATATTATCTTTTCCTGTTTTCATTGTTTTAATTGTCTGCAAAAATGTCAAAGCTTTTCATTTGGTATTGCACAGCTACTATATTTTGTGCCGGGTGAAATTTTTTTTCTGAAAAGAAATTTCTTAGTTCATTGTGATTAGAGTTTGAAATTCCCATCATCATCTAAATTTGGAGGTATATCTCTTACAGAACCTCAGGAAAGAAGTCATTGTAAGAAGACTAGTTCTTCAGTGATGGGAGCAATCTCTCCAGACACAGATAAGGCCCCACATGTAGGAGGGAGTGAATGTCCAAGGAGTAGATCACCTCCATCTGAAAGGAATGAGAAGTCAAACACTCCTCACTTTCACATTAGTGTCATGTTACTTTATGTGAGGAAAGGAGTGCACTGCTTCTCTCGGGGTTGCATGTTGCTCCCTCACAAGAGAGAGGAGGTGCACCTCTCCTAACACTTCCATGGTAACGTGTCAAAAACTCTAAAATCTGGAGAGCAGCAATACACCTTGATAAGTGATGAAAACAAACTAGGCTCTGACATAGCTATGGCACCTGACCAGTCTATTCATCGGTCAGTGTCTAGTAATCAGTCAACAGGTACTAGTTAAATCATGCCAGTCATTGGCCATCAGTCATCTTGTACTGGTCACTGACTTTACAAAAACCATCTCTCAGAGGCCTCATAGTGCAGGGATAGGTATTGGACTGAGGTCAGTCCTCACCCTAATCAACCATCATACCCTGTACAGGATTGGGGATGTGCCCAGTGGTTTCAGATTTGGAAAGGGGATTGGATCAGAGTCTAGCTTTTCTTATTATTCCACTGAAGTGGAATTGTATTCATTCTTCATCCTGGAACTTGTAGAACACAAGGAAACCTAACTCATAATTCTGAACAAGTTTGGAAAATGGCACCCCATCTGAAAGATATAGTGATTCCCAGCCACTTCTGCTCCAAATGTTATAGATGATGATGCATTATCTATATTCATCAACTTCAATGAGTCTGAGTCAGATACAGGTCAATTGATACCTCCTATCAGGCCCTCCAGCTCCTTTCAGTTGGATGAAGAGGAGGTGATCTGTCATTTTCTACATATGTTCTTGTGCCTGATGCCATCTGGTGCACAGCCAAAGAGAATCCTCTCCATTTTGGAAAAAAATTCTGGTACTCAGCCACAACCAGATCTCTTATGCCTTTCACATTCCTCATCAATTGAGGAAATATCACAGGTTCTCCACAGGTGAAGACTGTGCTTGACTGCATAGACGATGTTCTGTTTCTCTCTCTACTTTGAGTCCTTTAGTTTCTGCCATTAGTTACTGAGTACATTCCCTGACATGGTCATTTAAACCTCTCCAGATGGAAACAGATGTGTTTCAGGTGGATATTACAACCGCAACCTGGGCATGCCTTCCCATTAAAACAGAAAGACTGGCTCTGTTGCACATTTGCTTCCATACTAATCTCTTTTTGGCTACTTCATTCAGTATGCCGAAGTAGGCCACTCTGAATCTAGCTACATTATGTGTGCTAAAAGCTGTGGCCAAGAGATTCAGGCATTCACTTTATGCAGCAAAGGCTATATCAGCAGATTTTTATATACTTTAAATATATATATATATATATATATATATATATATATATATATATATATATATATATATATATATATATATATATATATATATATATATATATATATATATATATATATATATATATATCTGCCATGATATTGCACCGGAATCCTAAAAGGTGTTACATAACCATATTGCTTCTGAGGACTGCACCGTTTGAAGCAGAGAGCCTCTTCGCTGGACTCCTCCCCACTGTGGCTTCACAAGATTTGAAGGACCATCAGCATATATCATTCACAACTGCACCTGGCCTTTTGCAATTAGCCAGGAATTGTTCTAATGTAAATTGCCCCCATGGAACACTTGTTAAATTCTTCAAACAGATGCAGCCAAGTCCAATGTACAACATCATGTAAAACCACTTCAACAATCATGCCCTCTGTATGGGAATCATTGAAGAGCCTCATGGAGGACGTTTTCCAGATAAGCTTCCTGTCCTTAGGAGCAGGGCGGGGGGAGGCAGCCCTATGGTCTTACACCCTCTCCTGTTGTGCATTCCTCTTCCAAACATCCCGGTAGGTGCTCAAAAAGGCATCTTTGGAAGGCTTGGTCAAGCGTCACAGACGATAGGTGTGTCCTTTTTATTGTGAGTGAGGTTTGCCATCTTCAGATTCAGGAAGATAAACCTGAGCAGCAGCAAGGGCGAATCAGACAACTTTTTAGAGGCGTCAATTCGGCAAACAAAGGCTTCCTCCAAAATCAAAAAAAAAAAGCGGCAATTCTGCAAACTAAGACTTCCTCGTAAATGCTTTATAGAGGCTCATGGGCAAACAAAAGGACGCCACAATTGTTGTCCCCCCCCCTGCTGCTGCTATGGGTTTAACCGAATTAATTATAAATACGGTCTAATCCAATACGATGAAAATCCTTTACGATTTCACAAACAGACTAATTTGTAGGACTTCTTCTTGTAAATCAATTAGATTATTGGACTGGTCAGTGGGTCTGAAATTAATTCTCTTTAACGAATTATTATGACATCACATATAGACTGGATTAGTTGGATCCTCAATGATTAGAAACCCTGGAGAAGCTGTTGGTGCAAATGATTTGACCTTTAAAGATTTATTTGATAACATCATATACTAAATTCAATGCAATCACTGAGGATATATTGACGTTTTGAGGAGCGATGTGTCTACCAACGCCATCTGGGTCATTATTATGTTTGAGGATTGTTGTTTGTTGTTTCCATTTGTTGAGTATCAGAGAAAAGTTTTCTTGAATAAGATTATTAACACATTTTTTTAGTTCATTTCTGTTATACCCAGGAAACTTTAAATCGGGTAAATCAGCTTCTGTTATATTGTAACCAGTTAGGAATTTTTGTTTATCTCCGTTCTTGTCATTAATTATTACTTTAATTATTCATTTGTTGATATATTCCATATCGGATACAAGCTGATTTAATATCCTAATGTTTTTTATGATCTCATCACGTGGCTTTGTTATATAAGAGAGATGCTCCTGGAAACTCCATCGTAGTCGTTCTAGTTGTGTTGTATGTAGTTGAATGATCTCGCTAAAATAATAAATGATGTTAGTTAACGTAAATGTAATTGTAATGGTTGAATCAGGAGTTGTCTCAAAAACAAAATACCATTGCATGGTATTGTTATCGATAAATGTAAATCTATCAGTTAATTTTGTATTTTTTATATCATGTAAATATTCTTGATATGATTGGTTGATTTCATGATATGATTGTATATCCATGACATAATAAGATTTTTTTGGTTAGGGTATTTGATAAGATGCCTCAGGTGGTATTTCAGGCCAACCCAGTATTGTTCTTATCGAACTCTGATAAATATCTACGACATAACTGGATGAGTTTATCTCAATTGCAAATGATAACGTTGGCTCATGAACTGTTATAGTGATTTTCGATTCTGTTCCAATAATGGATTTTATTCTGCGTTGAAATTCGTTATTAATTTGTTCGGTTTGGTATGACCCAGATGGTAGTGAAACAACGTTCCAGTCTGGAGTTCCGTCTTCGCGATTCTTATTCGCAAACACCAAGGAATTATTCGGTTGTTGACCACCAAATGCTACCGAACTAATATTAGGCAAACTGTGATACATACGCTCGTAGTTTCGCTAACTCTATTTCCTTCACGGGAATCGGAGTAGGGAAATTCACACTGAATTCAGGATTCGTTGAGATTATTGATATCATACTTGTTTTCACTGGGTTGGTATTTTCCGCTATTTGTTGAAGTACTTCTTGTGGTGTTGTCATTGTTATTATACTCGTGTTGTTTTTCCAATTTTGACATCACGGAATCATAAACACGTACCATCGCTGAGAACTCACTATCTGATATTAATGTGTCATCGAGTGACGACGATATCATCGAGGATAATTGCGAGTAGGCAATTCATTTGTTGTGTCTCCATTTTATGAAAAGTATTTAATTGTATATAACGCATGAATTCTTTAGGCGGCACTAACGCATATGAATCAAAATAAACGATTACACGCAGATCAATCACGTATGCAACCCATTAGGTTCCAGGTCCGCTGCTGTTATCGAGATTAATGATACCGGTTTCAATGCTGTTGGGTTGTACCGGTAACTGATCTTTCATAAAGACACCTATAAAGTTTTTAATCGCTAGTTTTTTAGCAGCGTCGAGTAAATCAAAATTGGACATGGGAATCAAAGATTCCTGAACCATAGGTTCCTGAGTTAATAAACTGTTCCTGGTATTCTCAGGCCGCTTCCTTTGTACCATGAATACGGGGTTCCTGGTAGTCTTAGACCCTTTCCCTTTTTTTGTATCCTTTACCGGTAGCTTTCTTTAGTGCCATCCCTGCCGCAGTACCAACGGCTCCTAACGCTGCTGCCGTAGCTACCGCTGGGGCTGCTGCTGAAAATAGAGCTGGTAATGCAGCTAACAACGGAAATATATCACCTGATTGTATCATGTTTTTGATTGCAGCTGCAGAGAGTGTGATCTGAACGCCTTTTTTATCTTTAAAAGCATCATTGAAGTGTTTTAGTTGACGAGTTGTCAGCGACAATTTATTCTGACCACCAGACATCTGATTGTGTTTCAGCGTTATAGTGGTTCCACATTTTTTAGCTGATTCCGATTGCAATTATTTAATTTGATCAGGAGTTAACGTAACACTAATATGACTATATGACATTATATTAATAATAGATTGATCTAATTGTTACATATTTTTGGAAAACACTACATGTTTTCTACTGGCGCATCGATTACTCTCATTCATCCACCAACACCTTCGAGTAACATTGATTTGTCGCTGAGAATGACAGCAACTGCTCTGTATTCGGGGATAACTACGAAACACAGTAGCTCTAAACTGTATATCAACGACGGACTGTCTTGTTAAATCAAGATATTCCAACGAAAAGTAATAGATCAGATATAAATTCCTAAAATCATGTTGTAATATTTGTAGACCAGTATCAACATTTTGATCGCATCCCATATATGACAACATACGATGATACACGCGTGCAATATGGTTTTGACCGTAATAAAGTTGTATATCCTCGGATGGTTCCTGCTGGCCGTTTATTCTCAGCGAAACGTCAGTAACACCTAATTTATCAAATATCATATGGCTGTGTAATTGTTAACCAACTCTCGCCATATCCTGCAACGCAATAAATATATGACGCGGAGCTGAAACACCTTGTAATGCCAGGTTCCATGTAAATATACCGTTAACAGTTGATTGCTTAATATCTGTTGTTGTTGTTAGCCAACTTAGCAATGATTTTCCTTCTGTATCCATAAATGATAGTAATCGTTTTTCTGCACCGAGTGCTGGAGTCATTAATGCCATCCACAATGATAGTATTGTTAAAAGGACTTTACTGGCATCAGCATTTGGATTTGCAACATCTGCTGGAACACTCCATATTGCATCATTATCATTACCCTTTCGCACGAGTACTACTGTATGTTTTACTCCATAGATAACTTTTCTAACATTTCTGCAGAATCCAAATATATGATGCAGTGGAATCGCGCATGTAAATGATTTACGCCTTCCTTTCCAACATTGACATGCGTGTTGCAGCTCCTAGATTGAAATTGGGATCATTGTTTATAATCATATTCTCAACATCAGCATCGGCATTACGAGCATTATTTCTTGGTCGTCTTACAACACATTGATTTCTTCCAGTAGTATTTTTAGCATCATTTGCAAACATCATAGAAGGACCTGCCGATCTTGTATAATCATCGGAATATCTTGCTAGCCCTACTATTGTTGTGGCAACATCAACATCGCGTTCTATAGACTCTATCTCTTTTCCATCAATCATATATCTTGCACTCTCAAATAGCGCCATGATACCATTATTGACAAAACCGACTTGGTTATCAACTGGATACGGTGCTGATACAGCAGGAGTATCAGCAGCTGTTACAAGTTCTCCTTCTACTTCGATTAATGCTTCAGCGGTTAGAAAATATTTACTGGTATCATGAACTTGAAGTTCGATTCTTGATCGAAGATCAGGTTGTACTGCGTGATAAGAATAAAATTGATAATCACGTACAGAATCATCTTTACGCACTGGGGCTTCCATATCAAAAGCTGGATCAAGTGTCCGTTTGAACATTTTATTATATATTCCTTGATCTAAATCGCGATTTTTGTCGGGATCTTAAGCCACTTCCCGCGTTTGCGATATCATCTGGGTTGCTGGTCGACAACGATGCTAATTTCTGATCCACTGCGCTATTTATTTTTTTGCTAACACTTGCAGGCATCACTTCCGTAGATGGCAGCACCAGTGAAATCACTGGTGGTTTTCTTCGCCGTCGAACTAACGACATTAGTTTATCCTTTGCAGCGGAAACTGCTTTCCGGGCAAGATCTCGAACAGCACTAATACCCTTATCACGAATAACATCAATGGCTTTCATTGATAATTGTTTTGCTAATGGCGCCACTTTTGGAGCCATTCTTGCAAATAACCCTGCAATGGTATTGCCGAGACCCTCACCATAGTACGCTCTATAAACAGGCAATTGTGAATTTACTTCATAGACGCTGGTTGGTTTATCATGGTTGTAGTGTATGATTATCTTATTGAATTACTATTTATCTAATGCGGTGATGAAAAATCCAAGGGATTTTCAGTCACTATGATAACCATGATGCTCGGCTAACTCATCAATGAAATCTCGATATGTTTTGATATCCATGATGCCACCTTAAAATAACCGCATGTAGATATCAGCTGCTTCATTAATTATTTCCGGTGAATTATTTCCAGCTCGTTTCCTTCCTATGAGTACTTCTAATCGTGCTATATCGCTAAGAATATTACCAGGACAACTAATAAGACCACTACCTGAAATCCCACTGGAAAATCTTTGATTGGAATGTCTTCGATATTTAGAAAATCCCTTTCCGCTTGATTTTTTTAGTGATACCAGTTGCACCTTTTTCAGAATCAGCTTCTGCCATTATTTCTATTTCACCCGGGATTGGGTCTGCTGTATATACTGGCGGTGGTTGTGTGAAACCTTTTACCATAGCCATAAAATTATTAAAATCATCAAGTATCTTTTTGGTGATTTTAGTTTTACCACAGTTTGCTAAAAATACTTTATTTGCCCAGGTGTGTTTGTCTTTTATAGCTTCGTCAAATTCATCATTTAGATGTTGTTTCCTTGTTTTAAAATTTATTCTAGTGAAATCAGCTAATTCAGAGTTTGTTTTAATTCCTCTAATTCTATTTAACGCGTGAGTCGTAAATATATTTTCGGGTGAATAGTCTTTTCTTTGCAGTAGCACCTTGTTGTTCTTGTTCAATTTCTTCAAGTGGTTCAGGCGGTGGAGAGCTAATATCAATATCACCAAATCGTTTAATTTTTTCTTGAAGTTGTCGTTCTTGTTGTTCTTGTTGTCTTACTGCCGTTACTAGATCACCAGGAAATGTTTTTAAAGATTTTTTTATTTGTTTGGATCTCTTTGCTATATTTTTCAAGTACAGGAAGAAGAGGAGCTTCTTTCCTTTCTCCTTCCTTGGGAATTTTTCCGTATATTGCTCGCTCAGTGGCTGATATTGCCCTTTCAGTGGCTGATTTTACATCTTTTGTTGCCGTGGTTATTGGTTTAAACAATTCTTCAGTCCATGTTATAAAATCGTCTGAAAACTCTGTCTAGCTTGTAGTTTTTCTCGAACAGAATCACGGATTGGGATGAACTTCTTAATTGCAGCTAATCTTTCACGTGTTAATCTAGTCGTTAGTGCTTCGTTTACCATTATATAGAAGACACTAGCGTTTTTAAATGTACGATCTAATTGTAGTTAAAATGACAATAAATCAATGAAAAATGCAACAAAAATGACCAAAAATAAAAAAATCTACAAACAGCTCTATCAATAATAGAGAAAATTCCGATTTCCTTAATAAATAATAATTATTAAACTATTGTATATGTCACTGGTCACTAACTCTGTTGAGGCAACCAAGGAGGCATTTTTAGTTTGGCGGATACTATCTCTTATTGTTTTAACCCTGAAATTAATTGTGCATTTGATTTCATAGTGCTGCCCTAATTCTTTTCTGATTTTTTTGACAACAGTGAATAACGGGACAAACTTATTGACGTCTTTATAGAATACAAGGGAGTCACGATTTTCATTCTGGATTTTTTTATTATAAAGCATATCGTTTTGTTAAGACGTATTTATTAATCATAGCGCTGTATTAAATATCTTGAAAATCAGAAAGAATCTGATCACAATTTAATTTAACTGATAACTGAATTCCTTGATTTTTCAAATTTGAAATATCAGTTATGAGATATTTTATTGATATTGGTACTCATTGATATTTTCAGAATTCATTTATATATAATAATATATATTTCTCATTTGAGAAATTGATATTGATATATTTTTAAAAAAAAAATAATAGAGATGATGAGCGATTATCATTCACACTGGGTAGCCTTTGTGTCTTTTATAGGGTTCATTCTGAATTATCCTGTGAGGGTTACCCTAGTGTGTGACGTAGAGCTTTAGCATCCATGCTATTATTTATTTTGGGGGCGCCCATAGACATATCTCCAGTGAATTTTCTAAGCGAAACGAAATGATAGAATATTCTGAAGACTGTCTATGTATTTTGTACACCTTCACCCAAGAATTAATTGCCCGGGGGTGTATAAAAATCACACCGTCACTTATTTGACGTGACGGGAGGTGTACATGAAGTACCTTTGGGCTGGCGCCCCCAATCATATACAAAACAACATCCAAATCGGTACCGTCGACAATTGCCTGTTACGGGAGTGGAGCCATGGGCCTCGGGACGAAACCGCAACGCGTTACGAATACGCTAAATTCGATATCTACAAGTAAATGCTTTTGAATACGATATATGTGTATCAAACAGAATACTTGAAAAACATCAAAAAAAAAAGAATACAACTGTTTGTAATACTACATATTTAATTCGTCTTCTTACAGATTATATCTCCATTGAGAATCATGACAGTTTAAACAGTAAAATATGGTTAAACTGTCTTCCTTTCCTAAGCTCTATTTGTTCTAAATGGACAATTAAACGAGTCTTATTATAGTGAATAGAGAGACAGTCTGACGGAAGGAGACAGACAGACAGATAGATAGATAGATAGATAGATAGATAGATAGATAGATAGATAGATAGATAGATAGATAGATAGATAGATAGATAGATAGATAGATAGATGTTTGTTTGATTAGGATTTTTAACGTAGCTTTAACAATTTTTCATTCATAATCCATTAACTGTGGTCAAAACGTTTATATCACGGGTCAACATTAGTTTGTTACAAGCAATAATTAAATAATGTAGACGAGATCTGAAGCTACAAAATGACTAGGATATATCCAAGTTTCTTTGACTGCTGTAAGACTGCATTTATATTGAACCCCCAGCTGACTAACAGACATAGTATTAACAGCTGTGGGAGTTCAAATCGATAAAAGGCATGCCGTAGCTGACGTTACTGGGACATCAAAAGCCTTATTAATTTGTCTTAGAACAGGCGCTCAGGGGCGCGGACAGTAAACAGGGTTATTTAAAAAACTCGGAAAATTTGAAAAACACTTGCTATTGTTTGATTCAAAAACGACAGGTTCAAAGTACTATAACAATGGAAAATGTGGACATGCATTGCATAACTTTTAATCTGGGTACTGAGACAAAGTTTGCCTGAAATGAAATCAACAAATAATTTTTTTTTGGAAAAAACCATTGAGGGTAACTTTTTCATAAGCCGTACACATACCTGCACGAGTTATCTCCCTTTGTTGTTCTCAAATATATGCGAATTGAATTCTATTTTTGAAACGCTTCGAAAGAGAAGATATATATACCGCTTCTGCAACTTTTTGTACTGATGGTATATAAATATCAAAATATCTACCGTCTTCAGCCATTGATTTAAATTCAATTTCTTCATTAGTTTTTATATTAAATGATTTTATAAGCCTGACATTTTTCGAGGAGGTTTTTCCAGTCTCACCTCGTTTTAAATTCTCACTTTGTGAAATAGCTTGTAAATTATTCAAAGAATTATTCTAAGGATTGGAATCAATATGATCAATAACATGACATGAAAACACTCATACACGAAATGATGACAGTAATATATCTTTTTTTCCAACAGAAAATTTCAAATATCCCATAGCATTGTCCCACCCTACTTTGATTCTTCAGTCTACGGTTACTGACAATACCGTCACGAGGGCTTATGGACAATTCGGACCAAAGACAATTCGGCCCAAGACAATTCGGCCCAACTTTTACGGAAAATTAGACAATTCGGCCCAACTCGAAAGACAATTCGGCCCAACCAAAGACAATTCGGCCCAATTTTAAAATACAACTGACAAGTATTTATTTGCAACATATATTTTGACAATTCTTTTATAATATGTTTTATAATAAAATTTGGAACATTTTGTGAACAAGATAAATGTTTTCCGAAGTTATAATTGTTAGGAAAAACCGGAGAAAGAAAGGAATATAGTAGAGCTGTACGCTTGGTCTCCAAACTTAATTATCAAGCAAAACATGAGATATTCTCGTATTTGAACGTATTTGTTACAAATACATTTAAACATATAAAATGGTTGAAAACTGCATAAATAATTATTTTGCGATAATCTGACAAATTTAATTCAGAACATTATTCCGTTTTGCAGTTATATGTTACGAAAGAGACAGATAAATGTGCACAATGAAAGATGCATCCTTACCAAAATTTCTTGTATTTTAAATTTCATTTAATTTGATAATGAGTATTCAAAACACCAGAAACATTTTAAGTTGTCAAATTAATACCATTCTAAATATAACATTTTTCGATTCAAAATATTAGCGCGATAGATTACAGCGTGTATGCCTTTTTGGTTAATCCAAACATAGAACGTATGTATCAGAGACATACGAGAAGAGATCGTTCATTAAATATGTAATCGCTTTCACTCAGTTTTCCCATTTGATCCTAAAAATATAGCATGAAATTTCTACATATCTTTATGTATGTATGTATGTATGTATGTATGTATGTATGTATGTATGTATGTATGTATGTATGTATGTATGTATGTATGTATGTATGTATGTATGTATGTATGTATGTATGTATGTATGTATGTATGTATGTATTATGTATGTATGCATATATGTGTTTGTGCGTGCGTGGGTGTGTGTAGATATATATTTGCATTCAAGATGGTGAGTCTTATGCATACGGGCTGATGTATTTTGCTTTGTTTCACTTTATCACTTTCAGGCAATTATTTTTTTTTTCATTTGAGAGAGAGAGAGAGAGAGAGAGTCGCACACACAGACACATTCAGATGTAGCAGCTTACAAGGGAACAAAGACAATGAGTACCATTATTAAGATTAGTAATCAGTTTGTTCACAACTAAGCTGGCAAAATGCTCGACATCTCTCTCTCTCTCTCTCTCTCTCTCTCTCTCTCTCGCAGACACACACACACACTCACACACACACAGACCTGATATGAAAATAATGCGACTCAGTTCTTCAACTGCGTGGTCCGTAAATCCTACCGCACAGTCGTAAAAGATTGTTCACGCTAATTTCCTTATTGGCGTACATCGTCCAAAACTTAAAAAGTTTTCCGTCCATGGTACGGATCTGTTTTGTTTGGTGTCTTGTTAGTTTTCCTTCCGATACCATCTTTACTTGAGATGGTATCATCTCAGCTTCGTTATAAAGTAAAGTAATCATGATATAAAACTGCAGATTGCTTTTGCGTGTTTTTCGATTCAAACGACTATGCCATCCCACCACGTCATTGTTTGTCCGTATACTTTTGCCAAAAACGCTCCAAATTGTGCTAGATATCCACCTGTCAAAAATGTAGGTCATCCATTCTTCTAACGCGTCGGTTCTTGCCTTTCTTTTCAATTTTGCAAATACTGAAGGGATATGCTCGGCTGGAAGAAAGGCCAGAGCAAAATCCTTCCTACATAACTTGAATACAGCATCCCGCTGGTTGTATGCCGTCTATAAATAAGCCTGGGTGAAACATGTGTCATAGGCACCAAGTGACCATTATTTTCTCATTTATTCGCCGATTAATAAAATAACAGATCGCCTAACAAAACAAGTAAGTATTCATTAAAAGGTAAGAAAGCCTTTGAAATATCCCTCTCAAAGTAGGATTAGTGTTTTCAAGAGGTATGCATGGCTTCTACTCTTGTCGCTAAATTGTAACAATACATCGTTTCTATTTTATAAAGATATGTGCAATTGAGTGTCTCATATATTAAGCAGTGTTACAATCTGAAGCCTAATATCAAATATATTAGTATAATATCTCATGTACGGTGTCGCTACTCTTAGAAAAATGTAAACGTGTTCTGTAGAATATTATCTGTTAAGTATTATTATTTTATAAATCAATATAGATAATTGGACCAGACGACTTAAATTGAGAATATCGTTGTGCAAATTCACTAATGAGGCAGAAATCAATGTCGATGACACTTTATCATATCACTAAAAGTAACAAAAGGAAAATGTTTTCAGATGATAATCGTAGGGCTCTTGCGCGTGCCCAAAAAAAATATAGTATTCTGAAATTTGACGTTTTAAACTTGAGACATAAGAAAAAGACAAAAAATACAAAATTTGAGCGACTAAGTAACAAACTATGACTGTTGCCAGAACCTAAGGAATTAATAATAATAATAACGGACTTTTTAACGAGAACCATTATAGAATGTGGACCACTAATGAAGGCTGCGGAATAGTTTTAAACTTAAAATATATTAAAATTATTTATAAAAAAATGGTTTAATTAAATTATTAATTCTTGTATGGTTACTTAATTATATAAATTATGTAAGGGGAAAGTACACATGAGGACGCCATGGGGCTAAATCACATGGCGCCACGCGAAGTGAGCAGGACTGTGGCAGATTTGGAAAAATCACCCATAAAGAAAACTCTAATATTCTAATGCACCTCTACTTCTCTGGATACTATATCCATACTTTCTCTGCCATGTCTACACACACACACACACACACACACACACACACACAACTTTTTGAATACTCATTATCAAATTAAATGAAATTTAAAATACAAGAAATTTTGGTAAGATGCATCTTTCATGGTGCACATTTATCTGTCTTTTTCGTAACATATAACAGCAAAACGGAATAATGTTCTGAATTAAATTTGTCAATTTATCTCAAAATAACTAATTATGCAGTTTCAACCATTTTATCTGTATAGATTTATTTGTAACAAATACGTTCAAATACGAGAATATCTCATGATTTGCTTGATAATCAAGTTTTGGAGACCAAGCGTACAGCTCTACTATACTCCTTTCTTTCTCCGGTTTTTCCTAACAATTATAACTTCGGAAAACATTTATCTTGTTCACAAAATGTTCCAAATTTTATTATAAAACATATTATATAAGAATTGTCAAAATATATGTTAAAAATAAATACTTGTCAGTTGTATTTTAAAATTAGGCCGAATTTTCTTCGGTTGGGCCGAATTGTCTATCGAGTTGGGCCGAATTGACTTTAAAGATGAGCCGAATTGTCTAATTTTCCGTAAAAGTTGGACCGAATTGTCTTGGGCCGAATTGTCTTTGGTCCAAATTGTCCAATAGCCCGTCACGAGACGCTTCATAATTGGTAATCACGGGATGTGACTGAAAATCTAGGTTCATTTATATATATAATACTATTTGTCTAATTAATTGTTTGGTTTAATTATTACTTAGGAAATCTTTCAATATAGTCTTGAGATGTTCTTATGATTTTGTTGCTGACTCTGTCACAGTCATTGATGGAGTTTTTGACGGAATCTTTGATGGAGTTTTTAATTCTATTATCATAATAACGCTTGATCTCTCTGTATCGTTTACCACCGCAACTCAGACACAATTGTGATTTTCCTCTCACACCTACCCCACATTGTATGCAAGGGTGTGGTCCAAAACTTCCGTTACGAACGCTTTGTAAATGATATCCACAGAATTCATTTCTGCATGTTTTGTTACATGCAGTTACTGATCCTATCATAAGCCACTTGCAATGGTTCATTATATAATAAATTCTTTATTTAAGTACTTGTTTTAATTATGATATGAAGGAGTTTGAGAGATTATTGAAAATTACGCCTTGTAAAAATGTTAAATTCAATCTCGATAGAGTCTCCGTAGATGTACCAAAGGGTCTAATAAATAATAGAAGCATGATAGATAAAATCCGCGATTGTTTTAATGAATTTAAACGTGATGGAGCATCTCACTGTTGGTCAACATTTCGAATTGATGGTGACGTTGATGCTACCATGAACGACGAAAGGGCAGCCGCGATAATCTCACATCTTGACAAGAAAAAGTACTTTTTTAGAGTGAAATTCATTATCCGCTCAGAAATGGGAATTGGATTATTCGAGAGAAATTTGAACAAATCTTGAAAGATAAAAGAACTATCACTTTGAGTCATGATTCCAAACCAGGATTGCTGACTGGGATTGACAAACCGTACTATGAACGATCTTATCCTGTAGCAGCAGTTGTTTATGGGATATATTCGTTAAATGACAAACCGAGTATTGAAAAATTAAAACCAATGAAACTGTCACCATTGACTTCGTCTAGGATAAATTGTGTAGCAGAACGAATAATAGAACAAACACTTCACAAATGCGTTGCGTGGAAACAAATTGACTAATCTAAGACGTAAAAAAATAAATGAATGGGAATCAACAGTTAGGAAGAACGGAGCATCAATTCAAGATATATCCAAATTAGAAACATCATTAAGATTTCCAATAACCATAATGACGATAACAGGAGAAATATTATACGAATCAAAATATAAATCACAAGGAGCTCCAATCAAAATTATTGATCATAATGAACACGCGTGGACACCTGCGGTAACAATATTCCCACGGGATAGAACCGTACAATGTTACACGGGAAATTTATTTGAATTATTTTTTAGTTAAGTAAAAAGGATCCTGTGTCAGTGTGGTTACTTCACAGTTTTGAAGACGAAGAGGGTAAATTCGATCAATTCGTAAGACCAAACGGAGAATTATACCGTACTGAAGCTCTGCACAATGATATGAAACAACTAGCTAGTGGGTTTCCAACAGAAGACAACGAACAATTATTAACAAATTGTTTTACAATTCCGTCAGTTGCAGCTCATTTTGCGAGAAAGAAAAACACGTGGAAACCAACAAGAGCAGAATTTCTATCGGATATCAAATCAAGCTGTATCGAATATAACCATGGTGGATTATGGAATACAAAATACACCTCTGAAAATATTATTTCAGTTGATATGGTTGCGTGTTATCCGGCGAGTTTTCTCGGGTATGGAGAATGTGCTGAGTACTTTAAATGATTTGGGCATCCCACACATGAAATGAGCCGTGTTACGATTAATGGACCACTACCCGATTATGATTTAATTGGATTTACTCGTGTGGTATCATTTGAATTGGCTAAAGGACTTCATCCGTGCTGTTATATTTGGATTGGTAGACACATCTCTGAAAATCACTGGATGCCAATAGTGTTATTATTACAGTATATGATTGATTCTAAAATGCTGATATCGCTGATTGTCATTGAACGATTATATCATATCGAGCGCAGACTGAGGTCTGGTTACCACAACCTGATAGTCTTGATAGTATAATTAGCGACTACAGAAAATAATTTTCTGATCTAGATGAAGAATATATCTTGAAATGGTCGAAACAGATCTTTGAAGTTAGAAATAAACATGCAAAAGATCTCGGTAGAAGAATAATCAGTAAATTCACTCAGGGTGGAAAAACATAAGACATAAACAGATATTCTTCACGGTTGATTATAGATGATGCTGAATATGATTTTATAATCGCGGATGTAACATCTAAAGATATATATGTAAATCGTAAAGACGTTTTCTTGTCCGATGGAACCAAATTGGGTACAATTGTTATTTGCAACGATGGAAAAAATCTTCATTATGCACATTTAAGTGCGTCTATGATAAGTTATGCTTCTATTAGTTTATTTTCAATGATAAACAGATTTCCTGACACTGCGGTTAGTGTCGCCACTGATTCATTTTATATAAACGCGAAAAATAGCGAAGCAGTGGCTGAATTTACAAATTCTGACGAGAGTTGGGGATCATGGAGAATTAAAAAGTAAATGGTGCGTGATTATTCCAAAATCAGCAGATGTTACGATTGAAGATAAATATTTGAAAAATAATCAGATATCTGAACTATCTAATGCACCGTCGATATCTGATCCAATATGTAGATATAAAACAGTTTATTTAAACGGATGTGGTGGGTCAGGAAAGACGACTCGTGCGATTGAATTATTTCGTAGGAAAACCCCTATGGATTTTCAGGCATCAAACATGATTGTGCTAACACCGACCCATAGACTCGCAAGAGAGATGAAATAACGAAAAATTAATGCTTGCACTTATCAAATTTCTTTCGATGGAAAGGCGACGAATGGACTCCTGATCGAATGGGTAAAAAATATATTCCTGAAGTCATTATTTGGGATGAAATATGCACGGTATCGTTAGATGTATTACAAATATTTCTTGATTGGCTATTGCTAGAGAATACAAAAGTAATTATGTGTGGCGATCATGGTCAACCACCACCATTTGTCGGTTTGTCTCCACATGATTGGCTAAAGAATTTTGTAGACTATTATGAAGAAATTAATACTGATCTTAGAGAACTTGATGAACAATTACGCGAGTTCAAAAAACTAATTAGATTACAACCGGATAGAATCCAATGTGAAATAGCGCGCGAAATAATTTCGGAAACCCCATTAAATGATTTCTGGGAAGCGTGGAGACCAAACGATTTGATAGTAGCAAGTAGAAAAATAGTCAGAGACACACTTCAGATAAAGTTATTTGAATTACATAACGAAAAATTTGCAACACTTCCAACGCTGCTGTGTTATAGACCCAAGGATACACGAAAACAAAATATCGATGGTGATATTCCCGGCTTGACAGAGAAGCAAATTCTAGTATTAAATTATATTGTACTGCTTGATATCAATGTCGTCAAAGTTGCATTACGCGCTGATAAATCCCCATGGACTCTAGGGTACACAGCTACGGTACATTCTTCACAGTGATTGACTATATCAGATACAATGGTTTGGATCATAGATAATCACATCAAGTGGTCGAAATTAGTTTATCTTGCGGTGTCCAGAGTACGAAGAATAAATCAACTTCGAAGAGTTGTTTTAGATGCTAATGACACTACAATAAGTGATATTGTCAACGATGATATAATCAGAAAAAAACTCTTTAGTTATAAACAACAGGATAAAAAAATAACAGAAAATTTGACATTGATGCCAAATTAATAATCACACTGAAACAACAACAGAATAATCACTGCGCGAGTTGCAATTGTATAATGAATTGGTGTTGGTCAGATAAACACTCTCGACAATTTACTGTAGACAGAAAAAAAAGCAGTATTGGTCATACCAGAGATAAGGTGATGTTGACTTGTCTTGAGTGCAACAGACGCATAGGTGCTAGTTAAGATCACGCGGCGGTAATTAAGTATCCTCGGGTATCACTTGTAGTTGTTCACGAGTAAATCCTCGCTGGGGAGCAGTTGAATCCAATCTATAGATTGCTGGTCTACCAGTGGATCGTGTTATGTTAGATATTTTATGTACAATAACACTCCAAATAGGATCAGTAGCCCTTTTTGTACCACCTTCAAGCTCTCCTGGTTCATATAAATATCTAGTAGTGACATTGCCGAGTATTGGTTGTTTTGAAAAATCATTTTGTGGTTTTACGGGTATATACTTTTTTTAATCGCGTTGTTAGGTTTCATATTGATTGTTCGAGTAATCTCATTATTCAACACGGTAATTACGCCTGGTAATCTCTTGACCCATTCACGAGATCGTTTATCCTGGATGAATTCTTTCGCGTATTGATATCCAAATAACCGCCCAGCAAGTGTCCGATTAAATCGTTCAACAATTGCCTGATCGCGATGTAGTGCAGTATGTCCTCGTCTGATGGTGACATTATGATGCTTCTTTGTTGATAACACTACACCCTGAAATTCCTTGCCAGGATCAACTTGTAATAGATTTGGCCAATGCAGAGGACCTCGTCGATAAATCCTTTCAAACGCAGAAGCTACCTCAGTTGATGATTTTGTTTTTAGCGGTTCTGCTTGTTTGTATCGACTCACAACATCAACTGCGATTAGCGCATACTTGTAAACACCATCATGCGGCAGAAATAATATATCAGCTTGATGAACTTCGTTAGGAGCGCTGACATCAAAATGCGAGTAGTTAATTTGTTTAGGAGGTGGTAGATAAATTTGCCATATTGCCTGCTTGGATAACCAATCCGCTGTAGAGGTATTTTTCACCTTTGCGGCGCTAGCGAGTTTACCAATTGCTGCTTTACCCCTCCAGTATCCTCTTGGAGAATAGTAAATAGATTCCATGTTGTTATTAATTACCAGCACCCAACATTAATGTACCTTTTGTTGCCGATTTTATCAAAAATGAAGCCAATTTTTCTTTGAAGGATTTATCAGTGATATAATTCAGCACATGAATTAATTTCACATCTGCAATATGTCTGTTGTGCAGATTACTGTTTTTATAAGCAACATCATGAGCATGACACGCCTTATCAATGGCGTTGATTGGGTTTTTACCGGATTTGGGTTGGTTTTGATCGTCGAGTCGGATATCGAATCTGGTCCCGGGTCCACAATAACTATATCCTGGAAGGTGTTTTTCTCCTGGATACTACGCCCAAGGTGTTCTTGGGAGTTTTACTAACTTGGCTGCAATATCACCTCCTCGTTTTGTTTTTAAATCATCTGCAGATTTCATAGAAACAAATCTAAATGTTGTGGTCCCACATTGTACACACTTACCAGAAAGTGCTGATCTGTTATTTTTAGTTGTAATCGTCATCAAGTCGTTTGTGCCTGTACGCTTCTTACATTTTACACAATATAGATCCATAATATAATAACATGAATGTAATTGATTTTTAGGCGACAAAAACACGAGAACAAGTGAAGCATCGTGCAGCGCTACCAAATTATATTCGCATGATTATAATAGGACCATCTGGAAGTGGCAAGACGCAACTGCTACTTAATTTGATAACGAGATGGATGAAATGGGACAAGTTGTATTTAATAGCCCCGAGTGTAGATGATCAGCGATGCTACGAAGTGTTAATGGATTAGAACGAAAAAGTGGCAAAAATCACCGGCAAGGGTATTATAGAGTTTATAACTGATATTGACGAAGCGCCAGCAATAGAAGACTTAGATGGAAGCATTAACGATTTGGTCATATATGATGATGTGATGTTAGACAATCAAAAGATTCCTGCTAGAATATTTTCCAGTGGTAGGCATGCATAAAAATACAGATGTGATATATGTCACTCAACGATACACTCAAATACCAAAAGTGATCAGATATAATGGCAATATTCTTGCTGTATTCAACGGAGTTGATACACATACGCTACGAAATATTTGGCAAACTTGGTGCAGCGGTGATATGGATTATAATCTCTTGAGAAATTTCTTTAGTCATGCTCAGTCAATCCCACATGGATTTGTAACGATAAATTTGCATGATCCTAGATCAAGATATCGTGTCGGATTTGATCAAATATTCGGTTAAAAAAGATTGATAAACCCATAGCAGCAGCAGGGGGGTGTGACAACAATTGTGGCATCCCTTTTTTGCCCATGAGCCTCTATAAAGCATTTACGAGGAAGTCTTAAATTGCCAAATTGACGCTTTTTTATTTTGGAGGAAGCCTTTGTTTGCCGAATCGACGCCTCTAAAAGGTTGTCTGATTCGCCCCTGCTACCTCCATCAAGGACGCCAATGTTCTTTCACAAATCAAATTTTGGTGAACATAAGGGAAGAGGGGCATACCTTTTTGCAGAACAGTGCAGTCAAGAAGATCCTGACCTATCTGTTTCCTGCTTTCTACTCATTAACCTTCCTGGTTGCAAAGAAAAATGGTAAATTTTATATCATTAATGAACTCTCATTAAACCTGTTTCTTCTGGAGGAACATTTTAATACGAAGACCACATCCTCAATCCAGAATGTGATGTGACCAACATATTGTGTGTGCGTGGGGAGGGGGTCCCCATTGACCTTCAACAATCAGGCTCTCTGCATGGAAATCATTAAAGAGCCTCATGTAGGAAGTTTTCCAGATAACCTTCCTGTCCCTAATAGGATGGCGGGCAGCCCTTTGGACTTTCGCCCTCTCCTGTTTTGCATTCCTCTCCTAAACATCCCCGTCGGTGCTCAAAAAGGCATCTTTTGGAAGAGTTGGTCAAGCGTCACAGACGATACGTATATTTGTTCTATTGTGAGCTAGGGTTGCCATCTTCAGCTTCAGGAACAACCACCTCCATCAAAGATGCGTTCTTTCATAAAAAAAGCTGGTGAATATAAGGGAAGAGATGCATACCCATTTGCAGAGAAGGGCAGTCAAGAAGGTCCTGATCAGGCTGTTTACTGCATTCTACTCATGAACCTTCCTGGTAGCCCCCAAAAAATGGTAAATTTTCTACCATTAATGATATCTACTCAATAAACCTGTTTCTTCTGGAGGAACATTTCAAGACCACATCCTCAATCCAGAATTGCAATGCGACCATCAGATTGGGGGGTCTCTATTGACCTTCAGGATGCTTATTTCACATTCTGAATTTTTCCTCCACATTGGAAATACCTCCAGTTTTGCTTGGACCAGAAGTCTTTCAATTTCATGCTGTGTTATTCAGAATAATCTCTGCACATAGAGTCTTCACCTGAGCTATGGAAGTAGTAACGTCCTTTCTTCGATTGCTTGGAAACCCTATTCTCCAGGTTTTCAATGACTGGCTGATCCACAACATTCAGGTTAATTTCTTCAATCAGGATCTGTTCCATTTTTGTCCCACATTAACTCAATTGGGTCTTTTACCCAATATCAAGAAGTTGGAACTATTTCTATTTCAGGACTTCATTTACATCACTCTGTTGTCTGAGGAAAATAGACTCGCCCATAGTGCACGCAATATGGAACTATGTTAGTATGGAATGTCCACTAAGCATGAAACCCACAGGCGATGACAGTGTTAGTGCCACCCTGGTAACATCAGGTTAGAAATTATAAATCAATGAATGAAATTAAGCTTTGTGCATTGTTTTACCACATTAAAGGTATTCATTATTGAAATCAGTAGGGGGCTGCTAACAAACTGGGATTTATGCAAAAACTATATATATATATGGAGTTCGTGGATATATTTTTCCTTTAATGTTCATCAAGAGAAAAAGAGGAATAAATGATAAAAATTCAAGGTTAGTTTCTTTCCTTTTGTTATTTTATTATCGAATAAGCATTTTGTTTATCTTTTATTGCAACACAAATTTATTTCATTTCTTATGTCGTGGGACATATGACCTATGTGAAAAAAAAGTTTCACCATATGTTCTGAGACAGGAAAAAACATTAATTATTTTATCATGTTGCAATTTACATGGTAAATATGGTAACTTCCTCCTGTTATGGAAGTGAGGCACTGCACACATCATACCCACCACAGTATGTTGCTCCCTCCCTTTATGGAGGTAGTGCACTGTACATCTCATGTTCATGAATGCATGTTGCCCCCTACCACAAAGGAGGTGGTGCACTGCTCCCAATATTTTAAGAGTAGTGTGTTGCATCCCTCAGATGGGAAGGATCATCACTGTAACATTTTGATGGATGAATCAGTTGAGGAGCTAATGTTCCAGTTATCATTCAGTGGCCTAGTGATATGGGTATATGGTACGGACTGTGTATCCCTATAATGTCCCATCCTGTGCAAGATTGAGAGTCTGTCCTCCTATGTTAGATCAGTGAATAGTACTGGATCGATATCCCCCTTGCCTTGTATCCAAACGAAGCCTTATGGGATTGGGGTGGGCCTTTGCCTCAGGGTCATTGGTCTTTTGTGCCCCTGTGAGATACTTGAATCTTTTCTTGCAGTGTTGGTGGGGCATGTGGCTCATATCCCACTACCACTTTCTCAACTATGTCATGTCAGATTGGATAGCTAGAGATGTTGCATCATCCAGGGAGATCCACTCTGAATTACTGGACACTCTGAATTACTGGACATAGTACAGAGCGCACTAATGCTTTCTCTGATGCTCACCCAACTTCCAGTTCAGAGTATGCTAATCAAAGATGTCCTCTATAAGTTTTTGGTATGTTATAGCAAGAATTAATTATTTTTCAAGTAGAATGTTATAGCAAGAACACATAATTTTTCAAGTAAATAAAGATTATATATAAAAAAAAAAATAAGATACAAGAGTAGAACCAGGATTTAGGTTAAATGTTCCTTTCTAGAAAAATTTAGAGGGCAAACCTGTCAATAGCCTGCCGTTTAGTTGTTAGTGATGAAAATGGTAACATTTAGATGTGTTAGTGATGAAAATGGTAACATTTAGATGTATTAATGATGAAAATGGTAACATTTAGATGTGTTAGTGATGAAAATGGTAACATTTAGATGTGTTAATGATAAAAATGGTAACATTTAGATGTGTTAGTGATGAAAATGGTGATATTCAGAAAAACCCTCTTGAAATTGCAAATGCTCTCAATGATTATTCAGAGAATATAAACAAATACTTATGGATCTTACAGCCCATAAAAAAGATTATTCAGTGTTGAATTAAATGAGCATATTTTCACCAAACATGGCAAAGAAAATTTACTTCAAAATACCTAAAATAAGTCTTTAATTCATTTTAATAACATCAAAACAGCTATAGGTCTTGATGATATAAATGCTTAATTTCTAAAACTCTTATATCAAGTGATTGCACTGTCACGTATATCTTCAAAGTATTTTTACAGGTGGTTTTCCAAACTGGCTAAAACTGACAAAAGTAACTCAGTGATTAAGAAGTGGAGATCTTTCTGATATGAATAACTATAGACCCATATCAGTTTTATCATCATTTTCAAAGATATTAGAAAGACATGTTTGTAATGAATTTAGAAACTATGTACCTTAGAATATTTTAATACATTCATGACATTCAGGCTTCCATGAAGGACATTCATGCCAGACTAAATTAACTAGATTGGTGGATGAATGGTTAAAACATATACACTGTATCGAGTTGACCATGAAAGTTTAACTTGGTTTCAGTCATATCATGATGGCAGAAAACTGCAAGTTTCCATTTTAAATAACCTTCAGATAAGAAACTCAAAAAGACAGGTGTTCCACAAAGATGAGTTTTTGGACCATTTGTCTTTCTGTTGTACATCAGTGATATACCATCTCGGCTGTACATGTTCCGAGATTTCCTAGGAAACCTTGGACAAATGTTCATAGGAAAAACCTCGGAGTATTGGTTGCTGACTTTCTGAGGATAAATGTTTTGTACCAATGTCCAAAGGTTTTATTCTCAATGTCCTAGGTTGACCTCGGACTTCCAAGGTTTTTTGTAACCAATACTCCGAGGTTTCCTAGGAATCCTTGGACATATCCATGGTTTGCAAGCGTTCTGAGAATTCCTTAGACATATCGTCCTAGGATTCCTCGGACATATTGTCTGAGGATTCCTAGGACATATTGTCCGAGGATTCCTCAGACACCTCCCTGGCATGAAACATCAGACCAAGAACTGAAGCAAATATTACAGAATATAAGAATACATTTTAATTTCAATTTGTTCAACACGTACAAATAAAATTTTCAAAAGGTCCAAATATCAAGAACGCCCATGAGGTTCCTCTAGTGCCAAATTGTCCATTTAATTTTTGAAAATCCATCCATTTATATACTGGTTTCTTGATAGTTTTAGCACTTCATTGATTTTCTTGTTTATTATCACCTCATTGATACTCTGCCTTTTCTTTTGGATCAGTCCTTCATAAAGAGGTATTGGTTGAAAATATAAAATGTGATGAATTAACAAAACAAAAAGTACACAAATAACATAACTGTTATTGGCAGCCTTAAGTTTACAAATCATGTTTGAAATCCTTTAGTTCTCAAAACAAGGTATTAACCCTTAAAAATCTATATTTCCACAATGGACTGTTCTTTAAATCTGGTGCCATCATTCTAAATTGTTGATCACAAATACAGTCAAGATTATATTCTGTTCCTGGCTCAATGCCTTACAAGTTCAAACTAAAGTATTCAATCAATTATAAGATCCTGATGCATCCCTTTAAAAATATTATTAAAATTATTCAGAATTACTATCTTATTTTTTTCATTGTACTCTAATAAAGCCACAAAGATATGACACAATACTGGTCCTTTATAAAGTATTTAGAAGTTTGAAATTGCTGTATCCTTATCTTACATTGGGCTTTTTTGTTGTTTACGTCTTAGTCTGTTTTGGTGTTGCCATCATGGTGGTGTGTTTTGTTGCTATTGTCTTAGCTGTTTTTGGTGGCTTTGGTGATTATGGATTTGCATCTTTACTTGTTTCAACCCAAAATTTAAAAAAAAACAACTTTTCAAATAATATACTGTACATTCCATGCCATGTACTAGTGATGGGATTTGATTACTTGGGAAAAAATACATATACCAATATTTATTGCTGAAAAAAAATGTGATTAGGCATGTTCGCCTTTAATATAAAAATGATCATTTTAATTATGTAACCTGACGTTCTTTATAAAGTTAAGAGATCATCGATGCTTGCATTTTTGCAAATTCGTATGAAAAAGGTAAAATAGAGCATGAGATTCATATCATGGACGCCATATTTCCTTTCCAATTAGACAACCAATTTAAGTACTATTTAATATCATCAACATATGACACGCACGAGCAATAATCCTTTTAATGTGGTACACAATTTTACACCCGAAATTAAGGGTGTATACTATCCGGGATTGCAAGGTCTATAAAGGTTTTTAACAGTGGCCATCATGTGATGTCACGAATCACTACCTCGTATCAAAAAGCAGAATGCAACTGCAATTTCGGAGAAACACATGATAATATGGGAGGCCAGTACAATTATTTAAATTATAAAATACTGTATTTTAAGAAAATCGATAAAGTAATATAGCTTTTCATCAGTATACTGAAGCAGTAATGAATCTGATTGATTGCTTTGTAGATTTTTTTGCTGCCTTACAACCTATACACATGGATGTTTTGTTCTATTCTCAAATGTCTTTAACACTATTCATAAACCTATTTTTATGATTTCATGCACTATAATAAATATGCACACACAGCTTTTTTTTAAGATCCATTTTTGAGTCATTAAATGTTTTTTAGATTGTATTGTTCTGTCAACAATTCTAAAATATGACTTCATTTTAATGTTTAATGATAATAATGTATAATTTAAACCATTATTATTTCTTTTCTTCTAGATTTCTAAATTCAACTAAAGATTTACAACTGAATTGTACAAAGTTAAAATTAGAAAAAATAAAACAGTATTAAGAGTTATTATTATTATTAGTATTATTATTATTATTATTATTATTATTATTAATATTTATATATAATGATTATTATTTACTATATATATTTGCAGGGTTAAACAATGCATAAAAGCAGGAACACTCAGTCCAATTTCCATATCAATTATTTCAGGGCAATTATTTTTTAAAAATATCTTTTCGACAACACACACAATCTATCAATGAGATAAAGATGAAAACAACAGTAATGTTTACTGAACTCTGCACATGTTTCACAGGCACTTGATTCTGGGGCAAACTAATGTGTACACTCACCAATTAACACTTAATGTACTTTGTCGAGTGTACACATTAGTTTCCCCCAGAATCAAGTGTCTGTGCTATGAAACGACAGCCAATTAATGTTCTTATCTTTTTCAAATTTAATGTAATATAATAAAAAAAGAAATGCACTTACCTCCAATCTTTTAAATAATTCCTTCTGTAATCCCAAAACACAGCAACCTTGCAGACACCAAATCGCTGAATTTGTAATCTTCGATTGCTTTTCTCGGTTGAACAATAGTTAGGAGGCTAAGAACATTTCCGGTAACAGGATCATCATATAAATAATGCAAACAAGTTCATAGCGATTGATGATTCCACTCCTTTATAATGCAAGTTTTTGCAGACCAGTTTGCTTTCAATGGACCACTTCGAATTTATTATTATGGTGCATACAAGATTGATTGATGAATTGGTTGCTGTGATTGGATAATTCCATGCTCTGCAACCATGAAAGAAGGCGAAAGAAATGTTTCCTAGAACTTTCCACAACTTCTCAGTATTGTTTTAAATTCAAAAGCAGTAAGTAGATAAGCACCTGCTATGAGTATTACGTGGGGTCCGTCAATCATCTCAAGTTCTTTTTCATAAAACAAACAAGACAAAAAGGTGGTAAATGTCCACCTGGATTCTTATTTGTGAAACATTTTAAATTTTAAGATACTAGACTTCATGTGCTATTGATGATTTTATTTAATTGTATGTTTGTGCATAACTTAGTACCAGATGATTTCACAAAAGTTACATTTATACTGCTACTAAAAAGCAAAATTGGTAACCTAGCGGACAAAAGTAATTACAGACCTATAGCTCTTACGACTATTATTTCAAAAATATTTGAATGCATCATACTGCAAAAAGTTTAAGTCACAATCTCCGATAATCAGTTTGGATATAAAAAGCAACATTCAACAGATTTATGCCTCTATGCCTTTAAGGAAACTGTGAGCTGTTATATAGAACATGGCAGCCCAGTGTTTGCATATTTTTTTAGACGCAAGTAAGGCATTTGATAGGGTCAATCATTGACACTCTTCAAAAGTTGATTGCTATTAAAATATCAGTCTACATAGTTCATATTTTTACCTGGTATGGCAAACAGTTGTATTCTGTGCTGTGGGAAGAGTAATATCCACCGCTTTCCATGTAACCAATGGGGTGAGGAAGGGGGTGTTCTTTCCCCTTTGTTATATATATATATATATATATATATATAGATGAGTTAAACTGTGGGCTGGGTCAGTGTTACGTGGGGTTACATCTGCCACCAAATGTATTGTTTCTTACCAATTTTAGTTTTGCTGATGATATGTCATTGATAAGCCCTTCTATCACAGATTTAAAGAAATTATTAAAGATATGTGAACAATATGCATTAGAGAGTGATATCATCTATAATACAAAACAATCAGTATGCATGGTCTTTCAGCCAACTTCTTTTAATTACCATCTCCTCCGTGTACATCTTAATGGGAATGTTATTACGTATGTCAACAGTTATATGTATTTGGGACATATTTTGAAATCAAATCGGTCAGATAATGAAGACATGATGAGACATTACCGATTTTTGTGTACTTGAACAATCATGCTTCTACGTAAATTTAAGAATTGTTCATTGAATATCAAAATTACATTATTCATATCTTATTGCTGCACCTCTGTGGACAATTTTAGTGACTGTATGAAAATAAAACTAGTTATTGGTTATAATAATAGTCTTCGTTTTCTAATAGGTCTTCCTAGATGGAACAGTGCCTGCGACATGTTTGTAAATCATAATGTATTCAAGTTTGATGAAGCAATGAGAAAGTATGTATTCTCAATGATGATAAGAATATCTAATAGGAAGAACTGTATATTTAAATCTCTTTGGAACTATGACATTCATTTAAATTCTCATATTATTCACAGATGAAACACATTACTCTTTACATGTGCCACTTAATTTCATTCTTAAAAATACAGGGAGCAGTTCATTGTTGTAGATATATATGTTTACTTGTACGTATGATATATATATATATATATATATATATATATATATATATATATATATATATATATATATATATATGATCGTTTATGTTTACAATGTTTTTTTTACTTCATATCTATATTTTAATTTAGATGTATGGACTATGTAGTCTGAAATAAAGAGGTCTTATCTTATCTTATAAGATAAAATGATCTCTCAGATTCCGATCGTCGCAGACCGGAAGTGCCATATCAGGCGCACAAAAAAGTTCCTGGTTGGCTGACCTTCCCCGTTTAAGCGACTGACCCTAGCATATTTTAATCTGGTTGAAAATAAAAACTAATAATATAAAAAGTTAAAATTCCTAACAGAACTTGAAGTGCTTAGTACATTATATCTATCTATCTATCTATCTATCTATCTATCTATCTATCTATCTATCTATCTATCTATCTATCTATCTGTCTGTCTGTCTCTCTTATCTATCTATCTATCTATCTATCTATCTATCTATCTATCTATCTATCTATCTATCTATCTATCTATCTATCTATCTATCTATCTATCTATCTATCTGTCTGTCTGTCTGTCTGTCTATTTGTTTGCCTGTCTATCTGTCTATATATACCTACCTACCCACCCACCCACCTATCTACCTACCTTCCTACATACCTACCCACATTTATTTTAAAACCAATGCAATTGGAATTACACATGGAGTGGCATGAGGGTGGTCTCATAAACATAAAATGTTTTAAATGATAGAATTTGTTCATCATAGAATCGAGTGAACAATTGAAGTCATTGCCTTGTACAACTTTATAACCTGCTTATTCCGGTTCACTCCAACTTCACTGTGGTATTTCCTCTAGGTCCTTTTGTTTTTTTTTCCTTTTTTTTTGGACAAAAAATCAGCATTGTCCAAGGTTTCCTATGTTTTCATGGTAAAACCATGGGAAAACCTGGGACATCCAAGGTTTAAGGTCAAAATTCTAAGTATAACCTCGTAAAATGTACAGCCAGGATATCACATTAAGATATTCACCTCAAACATGTTTGCAGATATAAACATTATATAGCATTGGATGAACAGGCCATGAGATCAGCACTAAATGAAATAAAGATTCGGTAAAACTAAACAACTGGTGTGAGCACAATGGTATGAAGATAAATGCATCCAAAACAAAAGCTATGATTATAACAAATCGAGAGTAAAGGCTGAGAAAAATGATTTCAAAGTAATGATAAAAGGAATGGATATACTACAGTCTGAAAATGAAAAACTACTTGGCATCATGATAGACAATCTCTTTTGTTGGAAAATGCAAGTTGATAAGATCCTTAACAAGTTATCTCTCAGCTTTAGCCTGCTTTTATCTCTTAAACATAATAAAATTCTATCTCCCTTAGAACAGAAAAAGGTACTTTGCAATGTGTATATCATGCCATGCCTAAAATATTGCTGTTTTAAATGAGGTAATAGTGATACAGATAATCAAGAAAGATATCAGAAATTCCAAAAAGAGCAGCTGGAGTTAATCTGGATGGTGCTTTAGATACATCATCAATAAATCTTTTAGTGGCTTCCATTTCAGCAGAGAGCTCAGCTTCAAAATTCAGGAGTTCTGTGTCAGAGAGTAACTCATGGATATGGAATTGGTACTAAATGAAAATCATAAAATCTTTTAGAATCATATACGACTTATTTTTTTAAGCTGAGCCAAATTCAAGAGTAATCAAGATCCTAATTTACTCTGTAGCACCATTAACTTTTTTTTAGTTCCTCCGTCCAAACCTCAGATTGTTGCAATCACTGGTTCTGCAGTATTGGGGTCTGACTACCACCTGAATTGTTCCTCTGTATCCACCAGTGCACCTCCTAACCATGGCCTGACTATGATGTCAGAGTGGAAGGTAAATTACCAGCTTATTACAGCAGGGGGACGCTATAAAGTCCACGGAACAGAACTGACCATTGCCAGTCTTACAAGACAAGACAACAATGGCAGGCTAACATGTGTGACATATGAGGATTCACCAGCAAAGTCAATTCCAAGCAATGAACTTGTCATTGATGTGATGTGTAAGTATGAAACATTTGTTTTAGTAATTTTCAAAGATAATACAATTGTAAAACATGATATAACGCTAGTCAAAATTATTGTTTGCATTAGTCTTTCTGAGTTTAGTTTATTCATTAGCCTTTACCATATCTGCAAGCACTGAGAATTTAGACTAGTATAAATATGATGGTATGCCATTACGAAAGCAAAAAAAAAGCTATGTGTGTTTCCTATTACACTAGTTTTAAAATTAGGGTAGGCAGGTATTTTTCTTACACATACATATTTAATGTAATTTTTCTTTATTACTCCAGGGAAACAATATGCTTGGATGATAAAAAACAGGCACAGTCAGCCAATTGGAAACATAATTTTTTGGAACTATCGTTTAACAGTTAAAAGCATAGATACTCCATCATTTAATGAGCAATGCCAGTCATCTTTATTTATGATCCCAGAGCATGCATTTATCCTTTGAACATAAGTTAATAAAATGACAAATTGTTCTTTACAATGCTCTCCCGCCAGTAAATTATACCAAAGTGGGCATTGACAGGGCATATTTTAATTTTAATTGGCTGAGATTTTCCATGCCACCAGCTAAATGGAAAATTTGGGAAAGAAGAATAGGTTTGTTTTTATTGAGGAAAATCCCTGTATATTTGTAAATACTGGTGAAAGTCATGGAAAAGCCATACGTTTTAAAAGGCCACTGTATATAGGTCAGTTTCAGGAAATAATAAATTGAAAATCATAACTTAACTGATTACGAATTCAGTATTTAGAGATAAGTTACAGGAAATCATTTTTCAGAAAGTTGCATGCAGCTTTTGAAGATTGGTACCTGCTGATGACTACGCATTGAAGGGTGAAACTAAGAGAAATCTCAGTTTCATTAGCACATCCAATAGCTTCAGCACAACTTTAAAACGAAAACTTGAATAGAAGTTGGATAAGGACATGCAGATTGATGAGAAACTGCAAGAATTAAAATACTTCAAAATTTTGTTGGAAACTGTTTGAGAAATATGTATTTTTGTGTCCACAAAAGTGCATTTTACAGTTTTCTAAGATTATTCTGCTTTTATGTATGTATGTATGTATGTATGTATGTATGTATGTATGTATGTATGTATGTATGTATGTATGTATGTGTGTGTGTGTGTGTGTGTGTGTGTGTGTGTGTGTGTATGCACATGCAAGAATGTATGTATGCATGCATGCATGCATGCATGCATGCATGCATGTATGTATGTATGTATATATGTATGTATGTATGTATGTATGTATGTATGTATGTATGTATGTATGTACATGCATGTATGTACATCCATATATGTATGTGTATATGTATGCACATGCTTGTATGTATGTATTCACATGTATGTATATATGCACATGCATGTATGTATGCACATGCATGTATGTATGCATTCATGCATGTATGCACATGTATATATGTATGTATATATGTATGTTTGCACCTGCATGTATGTATGTATGCACATGTATGTATACATGTATATATGTATGTATGTATGTATGTATGTATGTATGTATGTATGTATGTATGTATGTATGTATGTATGTATGCATGCATGTATGTATGTATGCACATGCATGTATGTTTGCATGTTTGTAGGTATGTATGTATGCTCATGGATGTATATATGATTTTTGGATTCTAAAGATGTGTTAAAGAAGTTCAAGTAAAGTCTTATTAAATAATGGAAAATTGATGAGTATCTTAATATCTGTGTACTTGAAAGTCTGAAAACTTTGCATATCTTTAAACATAAAAATGCTCACAAAGGCCTAAAATAGCCTGAAAGTGATGTATCATTAGATAAAAATTTGCTACTATTCCTGGCTATTTCTGAGCTTACGGTAACACTTGTTTCAAGTGTTATGACTCTGTAGTGTTAAACTAGGTAACAAAAAGAAGCAAAACGAACACGTTCAGTAAAATAAACAAATAATTTATTTCTCTAAATTACAAAGTGAAATTTTAAAGGAACACACAGTATTGTGAATATAATCCCAAGTAATCTGAATTTTTAAGGGATTATCTGTGAGTCCTTGAAAAGTATGTGCATTTCTTTTGATGTCCACTCTCGTTAGTTTCAGGAACTTAGTGTACTATGTTTTCAGTGTCACTTGTTTTTATTCTTTCTTTTTTCTCTTAACCATTGCTAGGGTAAGTATTTACACCTGCAATGTAGTTCTGGACTTTAGTATTTGCTGTGAAAATTGGCCCCCGGAGGCTGAGCATGTATAAATTAGCATTTTCACTTGGGCGCTTGCTTGAGAGGCGCTTTTTTAAAGAGAAACAAAAGTACATTTCGGGATCTGAAATTTAGTAGGAAAATTTCATCCTTTGGACTTTAATATAACAATTTCAGGATTAGTTTGGATTCAGCTCATAAGAGTGTAAGTTCCTCTTAACTTTTCATTTTATAATATTGATAATTAAATTGTTTGTTATGTTTTACAAAACGTTTTAGTTTTGCCTCTTTCTGATACTTAGTTTGTTACCAATATGAGTTGTCTGAGGTAGTAATCTTGATCAACCTTCTATTGTAGTTCACTCTTTGATCCTGGATTTCCAACTTTTCTTTTTGAAGATGACGCTTTCTTCACTCTATTTCCATCTGTTTCCTAATTTCAATTATTTTAATTTCATCTCAGAGCTAGATAGAAACTTACTTATCAAATTGAAAGCAGTCTTATCTAAAACTATCTTTTCCACCAAATATTGGATCAAAATACTTTGTTATTTCTAGCTTTATGAAAGAAGCTTTTGCTTAAGAAATATCATAATGTCTGGCAAGCTGAAGCAATATGTGCTTTTTCAAGGATTCTCTCCGTCCTGGAAGAATTTATAAAAAAGTTCTCCACTTTAGATAATAATGATATTAATAATAATAATAATAATAATAATAATAATAATAATAATAGCAATAACTTTATTTAAAAAGGGTGACACAATTAGTTGTATGAAAATAATCATTGTGGCTCTGTTATATGAGTTTTTACATTCAGAGCACACACATACACACATGCACACACACACAATAATAAGCTACATTTATATATGGACATAATAAGCAAATTTCAATGAACATTTTTTAGCTAGGTACATAATATATGTACAGTACAAATAAAATGAGACAACAAAGTGGAAGGTTAGTGAATTTTTACCTTTAGTTGTAATGTATTTATCAAGTTGAACGTGTTCCACTTTTCATCCATTCAATTAGATTATAATTAAATGCATTTATACTCGTATTTTCTCTAATTACCTTTGGGATTCTGTTCCAGATTAGTGAACCTGTATATTGAAAACGTTTCTTCAAGAGTTCTTTATTTGGTTTTGGCATAGAAAGGTGGTTAGTTGAAATTGCTCTTAAATTGAAAGCATTGTCTTCGTGTCTGGCATGAAATAGTTCATTGAGATAATAGGGCCATAGTGTTTGAAGTTTTGTGCATAATTCTAGCTTTTCTCAAAAATATTTGTTTACTTACTGTTAACATTTTAATATCATTCATTGCATTTGGGATGTTTTCAGCATTATCTAGAGGAAGAGTTTGCAATCTCTGTTTTAAAATTGAACTAATTTGTAAATAATCTTATAAGAAGTGTTGCCCTATGACATTGTGAAAGTTTGTTAGTTTCACAAAAGTGTTCTCAAATATGTGTAATTAAAATATCAGGAACCAGAAAAATTCTGAACAAATTGAAATTATTAAAGAAAACAAATTGTAGTTTTTGGCTATATTTTTCAAAAATTTGCATCACAGATAAGTGCCCAATTTTCTGTTGCGACTTTATAGTGTTGAAATAAGTAGCTGAAAAGAGCGAAATCCAAATTTTTTGGTAAACTTCAAAAAATAATTTATTTCCTAGAATTCAAAGTGAAAATTTAAAAAGAACTTACAGTATTGTGAATTAAATCCTAAATATTTCTAAAAGTACTGTCATAAGACCAAATTTAGATAGTATTCTGAAGGAAGTCTAGTGGTGTTCTGTGAATGAATTCCAATCTTGATTGTGCTGATGTACCAATAGCCTAGAATAGTGTTGTAAGTTATAAACAATTTATATATAGATGCTTACTTGACCTGAGTGGCAATAACTATTTTCTGAGAATACTCTACAGTGCACAAAAGAACAGATAGCCCTTCGCCCAGGGCCCATCTATGTTTAGATCGGTCCCGTCCTGTATTCTAAGTGAGGTGCCTGTCAGGCTTGTCACAATAAAACCCAATTGCCTGAGGAAACTTTGATTGCGCTGATGAAACATGTAAATGTATTTTCAGCATAATGATATACCTGACATAGCAATCTAAATCACTGGGGCAAAATGGTCACCATCACATCCATCCTGAAAATTTGGTTGTTGCTAAACGGTAAGCCCTATTGACATTCTATTTTTCAAAAGAAGATTTTTATGATGTCTAATTGGTTGTGAATAAAAATAACCCTGGTTTTATGTATATGTATAATTTATAACTCCTGGTACATGATTTTATCTCATTTTTTTTTTTATTCATGGCTGTAAATTGTGCAGAAAATCTTTAATTAGATTTTACCTATTTGACCTGAGTCTGTTAAGAGTGCAAAAAATTACATAGGATGTATAAATTGATGTTTATGTATGTGTTGAAAACTACTAATAATAGTCTTGGCAGATCAGGTTTAGATGATAAGATGATTCTAGAAGAATTCAGTAACTTCCTATTGATTGCCCTAGGTCACATGAATAGACATATTTCTCAATAAATGGAGTAGTATGATCTATCAGTTATGGGTATGTTGTGAAATATAATCATAATAGAAGGTGTATATAGAAGGAGAGAACTGAGCAATCAGATTCATTCCTATTTTGGAGTTGTTCTCATTTCTTGTGTTCCTACTGTAAGTGTACAGATGTGTATTATGTTTTACTTAGAGAGGGAAAAACATTTGTTTGGAAAGCTCATTGGAAATAAAAAGTGCTCATTAGTTGGACAATAATATATTCCAGACCTGTTCCAAATTATTATTCTGGACAATGCCATCTTGACAATGTCATGATTCTTTGCAGACCAGTTAATTTCCAGTTTTAAAATTTATACATAACTTTTCATTCATTTTGGACTTTCATAGAATTTTATCAGGACTGTTTTTGATTTACTTGATAATACTGTTCCTGTCACATTTTAATTTAATTTAATTTATAACTTTGATAATTTAATTCTTTTTTAAGTTTTACAAAACTTGCTGGTTTTGCTACTTTCTGTTACTTAGTTTATGACTATTCAGTTGTAACAGAAATTGGGCGCTTGTCCGGGATACAAGTTTCGGAAAATATTTCAAAATAGTGATGTAGGGAACTATGAGAGAAGGTATTCTGTGCATGAATTTGAGAGGTTATAGTCTGAACACTGCCTTCATCTCCAGCTGCAAAATGAAGGAATCATCATTTAATGTAAGTGTAATTATGAAGAAGGTTCTTAGAACATCAGACAAAAAGACTCAAAAGATTTATGTCTTGGAACTGATGTTGTAAGCATTGCGACTGGAATGTGGTGTTGTCAAGATTAACCAGAAGTATACTTTCCTGATTGGAATTCACAGTGCTGCATATCAATTATTCCAAGCAGCATGGCAGGCAGCAAGTTTCATATCCAGATTTGAGGCATAGTCTTGCACCGTATGAAGTGTGTGCTTGTATATCAACAATTCATCTCTCCATTCCAGTAAACTGCATGCCATACAAAAGATGATTGCATTGGCTTAGTGATTGATGATCAGCACTCTTTGAGATGGCTTAGTCTACAAGGAGCAGTAAGAATTATCTGTTGGACATATCCAGCATGCCTAGTATCCCTATAAGATGAGACTGGTTCAAATCCTGTAGCAAAGGGACTGTTGATGGACATCATGAAGTACAAATTGATAATGAACAAGTTCCCATATATTAGACAACTTGGTAAACTTGTACAAACAAAGAACACTGGCTTTAGTTGTGTTATACCCATGGTGTAGTCAACTTGCATGAGTGTAAGACCTGGTAGTATATGAGGCTGTTTTATGCATATAGTTAATGTTGTGATAGTGACACAATTTTTTTACAGAGAACTTTAAAAGATTTGATGGCCCATATTCACTGTTGGGATAAGAAAGAGACTCAGAAGGTCACTTTTGTGAAAGCTGGACACGAGTTTGTACCAACTGTTATCAGAATACATCCATAAACGTGTTGAAAACTTGGAAGACTACTGTTGGGACTTGCATATGCTTGTTCCATGAAAATCATTGTTATAATTCATAATCTCAACAATCTCCTGAAGTTTGGAACTGAAGAATATTATGTATATTAATATTATGTGTATTATTTTCATAATAATAGTTTGTAAGGGTTATTTAGTTAATCACAGTTTAAATGTCTCATCAGAAACAAGTTCACACTATTAAGGTTAGTCGTGTGTCATTGTTTCATACATAAAGTTCCAAGTTTGAGTTCCACAATTCTTGAAGTAAATATTACCTGATCCATTTTCAGGACGTGAGTTCACGTGAGTGTCCAAGCTGACCGAATTTATGAATAGCTAGAATGCATCGATTAGCTTGTTGAAAACTTGGTGGACTGCTTTATGGCTGTGTTGTAAGAAACAGTCTTACAAAGGTTGGAAGAGAAGAAGTAAAAAAAATTAAAAATTATATCTTCTGTACAGCATAAAGTCAGTTTAGATAACATCATTGCAGAAAATCAAATTCACAAGACACTGGTCATATATTGTCCTTTTGAATGCAATAAAAATGGTGCTGAGAAATGTATGCTGAAACCACTCCAAATCTTGCCATACTTCTCAATTGTTGTTCATTCCCGTAAGCAGTATTCCATGTAAGATAAAATTCTCCATTTGGAACATTATCAAACACAAGTTGAAGAACCAAGTAATGAATAACCTTGTGAGGTGGCCCAAATATGGATGAATCTGACTTTACAAAAACCTTGATGACAACAAATGCAAGATGGATGCACATAAAAAAAAATAATATGTGTCTATGGCTGGGTCAACACTATACATACAATGACTTTAGATTCATTTTGAGATGGAGGAAGGAAATAATTGTTTTAAAAAAAAGTGCATGATTTTGAGGTAGATTATTTGTATTTATATACTGTATAAATGACTAGAATTGTGGAAACCTTTGAGATAAGCATGTTTTCTTAGTATTTGATGGTATCAAAGATTTTTCTTTTGTTTTGAAGCTTAAAATTACTGTAGGTTTACTCTTCTTCTCCTTCATTTCCCTATGTCTTACTAACTTTGCACATATTTATCTGGAGACAGTCACTATTCCTGTTATTTGGACCAAAGTTTTAGATCTGCTCAGCTGATACAAGTTCAGTTCTTTAGCCAGAACCTCAGTAAAGCATCTCTCATATATGCCATGTTTTCTGGTTGCTCTAGCTTCATTGTGCAGAGTTAGTTAGTTGAATCTCTCTATAATGGACATGGATTATCTCAGATCAGATGGTTCTGTGGTCCTAATCATGTGACTGGGCTTCATAACTAAAGACCGGTTGCGAAAGTGATCTCCTCTACTGGCATGTCGAGAGAAGCAGAGACACACATCCTGGTCCATGCTCTTAAAAGATGAGGAAAAATCACTGAACTGATTGATGTCAATAATGAGGATATAACCATAGTGACTAGGCCGAAGTGGGTGAAGTACTTGGCATATATTCAGTTGTCTGAAGAACAGATATGTCTCATGAAAATTTCAGCACATGAGATTCAACTCATATTGATGAGACTTCCATCAGAATGCAGTGAAAGTTAGCATTATTTATTTTCTCATTTTCATGTTACGTAAATTGTTGATAAACATGTATGAACTGGATAAAGCTGGCCTACACTGTGAGAACAGACTTGACCAGTAGTTTAGATTTTTCAGTTACTTCAAAAAAATAGTGAAATTTAAAATACATTTATTAGCTATTTATTTAAGTTACTTAGACTACCAGTAATAGCATATTTGATCTTTTCTGATGGGTGTTTGCTTCTAATTCCTGATATATACCACTTTTCAGATGGTCCAGGAAACAGTGTTAATCTGGGATCTAATCCTTCAACTCTAATTGTTTACCTTCATCAGAGAGCTCCAGACATTACCTGCAGTGCCACCTGTAATCCCCCATGTGACTATCGCTGGTATCACAACAGGACCTTGTACAGCAATGGTGCTACTTTATCTCTTGGGGTAGTAACAAATAAGACATCAGGAGGAAACTACACATGTGAAGCCTTTAACAGACTCCATGGTTCAGAGGGGCCTTCATCTACATCAGTCAGCATACATGTATATTGTAAGTTTCATTTTGGGCTCTTCTGTCCATAAGGTTATTTTGAGGTTATGCTATGGCCTTTGGCTCTTATGTCAGCACATGCCTGTGAACAGTATAATACTAGCAATGCTCAGATTTTAATAAAACGTGGCCTATGGAGCAGCAGAGAGGGTGAATCCTACAACGTTTTTAGACAAAATTTGATTGAAATCCTAAAACGAGCCGTCCTATAATCTCATTTCAACCAAAAGATGGCGAACCCTACAACGTTTTCAGACAAAAAAAATTGATTGAATCCTTAAAACGATCCGTAGGATTTCGTTGAAATCTCCCTACGAAATCATTTTAACTAAAAAAATGAAAACGATTTTTTAATTAATTTTGGTCGCAACTTGTTGTCATCCACCCTCTCTGCTGCTTAGTGATTTCATCACTGGGTTAACAAAAAATAATAAATGATTTTAACCGAATATTTGATCCAGTCCGATACGATATCGTGTCCGAGGATCATGCAAATTTATTGTTGCGAATCCGTGTGGTTTTGACTGAGCATGACTAAAGAAATCTCGAAATTGATTGAAGTCCATATCAGAACACCATGTCTGCCAAATATTTCGTAGCGTATGTGTATCAACGCCGTTGAATACAGAAAGAATATTGCAGTTATCTCTGATGACTTTTGGAACCTGAGTGTAGCGTTGAGTGACATATATCACGTCAGTGTTTTTGTGACGCCCACGGGAAAATATTCTAGCAGGATTTTTTTGTTTATCCAACATTATATCGTCGTATACGACTAAATTGTTAATATCTCCATCAATATCATCAATGCTCGGTGCTTCATCGATATCGGTTATAAACTCAATAATACCCTCTCCGGATTTTTCTACCGCGCTGTCGTTAAAATCTTTTAGCACTTCATAACATCGTTGATCATCTACGCTAGGAGCAATTAAATACAACTTATCCCACTTCATCCATCTCATTATTAAATTGAGCAACAATTGCGTCTTGCCGGATCCAGATGGCCCGATTATAATCATCCGGATAGAGTTTGGTAGCGCTGCATGATGCTTAACCGGTTCTCTTCTTTTAGTCGCTGAAAAATCAATTATATCCATATCTCTATACATAAATTATGGATCTATATTGTGTGAAGTGCAAAACGCGTACTGGCACAGAAGATGTGACGACGGTTACAACTAAAAATAACCGATCAGCGCTTTCTGGTAAATGCATGCAATGTGGTACAAAGAAATTTAGATTTGTGTCTATGAAATCTGATTTAAAAAAAAACGAGGAGGTGATATCGCAGCCAAATTGGCAAAGCTCCCTGGAACCCCATGGGCAAAGTACCCCGGAGAAAAGCACCTTCCCGGATATAGCTACTGTGGACCGGGAACCAGACTTGATATCAGACTCAATAATCAAAATCAACCCAACCCCGGTGAAGAACCAATAAACGCCATTGATAAGGCCTGTCACCTTCATGATGTTGCTTATAAAAGCAGCAATTTGCAACACAGGCATCTAGCAGATGTGAAATTAATTCATGCGTTAAATGCTATTCCTGATAAATCCTTCAAAGAAAAATTGGCTTCATTTTTGATAAAATCGGCTATGAAAAGCAAATTGATGTTAGGTGCCGGTAATTAATAATATGGAATCAATTTATTATTCCCCAAGAGGATACTGGAGGGGTAAATCAGCAGTCCATAAACTCGCTAGCGCTGCAAAAGTGAAAAAAACCACTGCGGCTAATTGGTTATCCAAACAGGCACTATGGCAAATTTATCTACCACCGCCTAAACAAATTCAATTCTCGCATTTTGATGTGACCGCTCCTAATGAAGTTCATCAGGCTGATATATTATTTTTACCTCATGATCGTGGTTACAAATACGCGCTAACCGTAGTTGATATTGCAAGTCGATACAAAGAAGCAGAACCGTTAAAAACAAAATCAGCCACTGAAGTTGCTTCTGCATTTGAGAGGATTTATCGACGAGGTCCTCTGCACTGGCCAAATCTATTGCAGGTTGATCCTGGTAAGGAATTTCAGGGTGCAGTATTATCTACAATGAAACATCATAATGTCACCATACGACGAGGGCATACTGCGCTACATCGCGATCAGGCCATTGTAGAACGATTTAATCGGACTCTTGCTGAACGGTTATTTGGATATCAATACGCAAAAGAATTCATCCAAGAAAAAAGATCCCGTGAATGGGTTAAAAGATTACCATCTGTGATTACTGCACTGAATAACGAGATTACTAGAACAATCAACATGAAACCTATCAACGCGATTAAAAAGAAGTCAATACCCGTACAACCACAAAAAGATTTCAAAGAACCAATTCTTCATAGTAATGTCATTGTGAGGTACTTATACGAACCAGGAGAGCTTGAAGGGGGTAGAAAAAGGGCTACTGATCCTATTTGGAGCGTCACTACGCATAAGATATCTAGTATAACACGATCTACGGGTAGACCAGCAATCTATAAACTGGATTCAACTGCCCCTCAACGTGGATTTACTCGACAACAACTACAGGTAATTCCCGAGGATACTCAATTGCCACCGCATGGTCTTAACTAGCACCGTTGCGTCTATTGCACTCAAGACAAGTCAACATCACATTATTTCTGACATGACCGAGACTGTTATTTTTTCTGTCTACGGTGAATTGGCGAGGATCCTTATCTGAATACTGCCAACGCATTATACAATTGCAACTCGCGCAGTGATTATTCTGTTGTTTCTTCAAAGTGATTATTAATTCAGCATCAATATCAAATTCTCGTTGTTTTTTTTTGTCCTGTTGTTTGTAACCGGAGAGTTTTTTATTAATGATGCTAACATCAATATCACTTATTGTGGTGTCATTATCATCGAGGACAATTCTTCGAAGTTGATTTATTCTTCGTACTCTGGATACTGCGAGATAGACTAAATTCGACCATTCGATGTGATTATCCACCATCCAAACAGTTGTATCCGATATAGTTAATCCCTGTGAAGAGTGTATTGTTGCTGCGTATCCTAGAGTCCACGGGGATTTATTAGCACGCAATGCATCTTCAACTACATTGATATCAACCAGCACAATATCATTTAACACGAGAATCTGTTTTTCACTCTGTCCTGGAATATCAACTTCAATATTCTGTTTTCGTGTATCCGATGGCCTATAACAAAGGGGTACTGGAAGCGTTGCAAATTTTTGTTTATGCAATTCAAATAACTTCATCTGAAGTGTATCCCTGACTATTTTTCTACTTGCAATTATCAAATCATTTGGTTTCCATGTTTCCCAGAAATCGTTTATTTGAGTTTCTGAAATCACTTCACGCGCTATTTCGCACTGGATTCTATCCGGTTGTAATCTAATTAGCGCTTTGAACTCGCGTAATCGTTCATCAAGTGATCTATAATCAGTGGTGATTTCTTCATAGTAGTCTACAAATCCCCTTAGCCATTCATGTGGAGATGCACCGACAAATGGTGGTGGTTGGCCGTGATCACCGCACATGACGACTTTTGTGTTTTTGTTTAACAACCACTCGAGAAATATTTGTAATACATCTAATGACACTGTGCATATTTCATCCCAGATTATGATTTCAGGAATGAATTTATCACCCATTCGATCAGGAGTCCATTTGTCACCCTTCCATCGAAAGAAACTATGGTAGGTGCAGGCATTTACCCCTCGTTGTATCATCTCTCTGGCGAGTCTGTGAGTCGGTGTTAGCACAATCATGGTTGACCGACGAAATAATTCAATTGCACGAGTTGTCTTTCCTGACCCACCACAACCGTTTAAATAAACTGTCTTGTATCGACATATTGGATCAGATACCGGTGGTGCATTAGAAAATTCAGATTGATTTTCAATACGGTTACAACAAAGATATTTATCATCCATGGCAACGTCTGCGGATTCACAATACTCATGTAGCATCTCCCTTTTAAATCGCCAACGCCCCCAATTTTCTTCGGGATCTGTGAATTTAGCTACAGCTGATTTGTATTTATTGTGTATATACATCGAATCAGTGGCCACTCTAACCGCGGTATTAGGAAATCTATTTATCATCGAAAATAGATTAATAGAAGCATAGGCTAGCATTGAACTTCTCAAATGTGTGTACTGGGAATTATATCCATCACAGTAGGTAACAACCGTACCCATTTTCTCACCATTGGATAGAAAAGCATCCTTACGGGATACAAGTTTTCCCTGCTTCATTAAATCCGCTACAAGAAAATCGTATTCAGCGACATCTATGATCAACCGCGAAGAATATTTTGCGTTGTCGTACCGTCCACCTTGAGTGAATTTACCGATTATTCTTCGTCCGAGATCTTTTGCTTGTTCTTTTTTAATTTCAAATAACTTCTTAGACCAATTTATGATTTCTTCTTCATTGAAATCAGGGAATTGTTTTCGTAGTTCGCTGATTATTCTATCTAGATCGGGTTGTGGTAGCCAAACTTCCTTCTGAGCTCGATAGCATATAATAGCCTCGGAAACAATCAACGATATTAGCATACCACAATCAATCATATATCGTAGTAACACTATTGGCATCCAGGCCTTTTCAGATAGGTGTCTACCGAGCCAAACATAACTACACGGATGTAACCCTGTAGCTAATTCAAATGATATCACACGAGCGAATCCGGTTAAATCAAAATCAGGTAATGGTCCATTAATCGCAACACGAGTCATTTCATGTGTTGGGTGTCCAAATCGTTTGAAGTACTCAGCGCATTCCCCATACCCGAGAAAACTTCCGGGATAACACGCGGCTATATCAATTGAAATCATACCATCACGTGAGTATTTCGTATTCCACAATCCTCCATGACCAAATTCGACGCAACTCGATTTAACATCCTCAAGAAAATCACTTCGTGTTGGACGCCATGAGTTTTTTTCTCTTGCGAAGTGAGCTACCACTGATGGAATAGTAAAACTATCCGTGAGTAGTTTTTCATGGAAACTCTCCGGTGAAAAATCATTAGCGATTTTTCTCATTCTGTTATCTAATTCTTCAACGCGATATAATTCACCATTTGGTTTTACAAATTGATCGAATCCTTCATCACTTCTAAGTAACCACACTGACACAGGATCATCCTTACACAACGCATTAATAGCATCAAATAATCTCTCTTCATAGAAAACATCCCCGACGAACTCCTTAGGGATATATTTCACGGTTCGTTCTCGTGGAAATACTGTTACCGCAGGTGTCCACGCGTGTTTGTTATGATCAATAATCTGTATTGGTGCTCCATTTTTGTTATATTTCGGTTCGTATAAAACCTCTCCGGTTATCGTCATAACTGTTATTGGAAATCTTAATGATGTTTCTAACTTAGCTATATCAGAAATCTTTGCACCGTTCTGTTTCACTGTCAGTTCCCACTCGGTTATTTTTTTTCGTCTTAGATCAGTTAGTTTATTTCCTCGGGATGCATTTGTGAAGTGCTCCATTACCCGTGTTGCTACACAATTAAGCCCTGACGAATATTTCATAGGAGCTAGTTTTGCGATATCGGGTTTATCATTTAACGGATATAGCCCATAAACCATTGCTGTTACGGGATAAGATCTTTCGTAGTATGGTTTGTCAATGCCGGTTAGAATCCCTGGTTTGGAATCTCTACTCACAATGACAGCTTTTTTATTCTTGAGGATTGGTTCAAATTTATCCCTAATAATCCATTTGCCATCGACTTCAATAATGAATTTGATTCGGAAAAAATACCGTTTTTCCCCAACACGTGAAATTATCACTGCTGCTTTTTCATCATTCATGGTAGCGTCAACAACACCATCAATTCGAAATGTTGACCAACAATAGGATGCTCCATCACGCTTGAATTCATTAAAACAGTCTCTGATTTTATTAATCATGGCTTTATCAAGAATTGTATTCTTGGGTGTATTAGAAACTATATCGAGATTGAATTGAGCATCCTTCCAGGATAATTTCTTGGACGCTTTTTTTGGTTTCTCGAGATTAAATTTGATACGTTTTTTTGATCTATCGAGATTAAATCTAGGACTGATTTTCAATAATCTCTTAAACTCTTTCATGTTTCCGTCTCTTGGACGTTTGATACGTTTTTTTGGTCTATCGAGATTAAATCTAGGACTGATTTTCAATAATCTCTTAAACTCTTTCATGTTTCCGTCTCTTGGACGTTTGATACGTTTTTTGGGTCTATCGAGATTAAATCTAGGATTGATTTTTAATAATCTCTTAAACTCTTTATCAACATTGAATTCAGCATTTTTCGAAGGCGTTTTCCTTAATTCCTTCATGCTATAATTAAAACAAGCATTTAAATGAAAGATTTTTATATAATGAATCACTGCAAGTGGCTTATGATTGGATCAGTAATCCCGTGTAACAAATCATGCAGAAGTGAGTTTTGTGGGTATCATATGCAAAGCTTTCGACGTGGAAGCCTTGGTCCGTTACCTTGTATTCTATGTGGGGTTGGGGTCAGGGGGAAATCGCAGTTGTGTCTAAATTGCGGTGGTAAGCGATACAGGGAGTTGAAGCGTTATTATGATAAAAGAATAAAAAATGGACAATCAATCAGAAATTATGACCCTGACGCTGACAAAGTAAGTATTCTTGACGCTGACAAAGTCAGTATTCTTGACGCTGACAAAGTCAGTATCAAGGATAAAATCATAAGAACTCCTCAAGACTACATCGAAAGATTTATCATTAAACCAAACAATGAATTAGACAAACAATAGTATAATATATAAATGAACCAAGAATTCAGACAACACCCTGTGATCACAAATTATGAAGCATCCAGTGATGGTGTTGTAAGAAACCGCAGACTGAAGAAACCAGTTGGGTGGGATAATGGTATGGGGTATTTGATGTTTGGTGCTGGAAAGAAGAAATATTACTGCCATCGTTTCGTGTACGAGTGTTTCAATGGATTGATCGAGGATGATTTTGTTATTGATCATATCGATTCTAATCCGAAAAACAATTCTTTATCAAATCTGCAGGCTATCACACAAAGTGAAAATTCCGAACGAGGGGGGACTGGGAAATACTCGAAAAAAGCGAGACCTGTGAAATCTTTGAATACGATAACTAACGAAGAAAAAATATTTCAATCAATGAATGAAGCCAGTAGGCACTTCGATATTTGTATATCCTCAGTACGATTCGTTGCAGAGGGAATAACCAAGACGGCTATTTCAAAGTGGACTGGACAAAAAATTCGATTTAGTTACGTCTGATGCGTCATATTTTTCATTTAGAAATATGTCATTGCTATAGAATAATGAATTCTGAAAACATGAATAGCATCATATCCGAGATTTCAAAATTGAAAGGTTGGGATATTGAACTATCAGATGGGTTAAATCCTGATCAAATCATGTCTGATTTTCAGGATATAGAATACGGAGTTAACAACAATAAATATATGCTACCAAAGAAGTATGCGCTCATCAAAAGAATTCAGAATTCTATTAAGGACTCTCTCGCATTCTCCAGTGACGTAAGTGTGTTCGCTCCGTTATATACCATCGTAGAACGAATACGAAAAGAATTGGGGTACGAATACGAATTGAAAAAGGAGGTTAATTCTAAAGTTAGAAACCTACGGGCGTTAATTCAAGAAAATGAACAATTTTGATTGACCATTTATCATTATTTGATTGCCCGACCATTTATCATTATTTGATTGCCCGACCATTATCATTTTTTTTAGCCGACCCTCAATGGATGTCAAAAATCGATGGATGATCAATGGAAAAGTGAGGGAACTATCAGTATTAATTATTTTTATATACAATTTTGATAGTTCCCTCATCAATGATAGAGCTGTTAAAACACTTCCATGACCGTATTAAAAATCATCCGACATGTCAAAAAAGTGAGGGAACTATCAGTATTATTTATTTTATATACAATTTTGATACTTCCCTCATCAATGATAGAAGCCGTTATAGGATGAAATAACACTTCCATGACCATCCGATGGTGTTAGGTCGGGATTAAAAAAATTGTTTTACAATTGAAAAATTGTTTCTGATTTCAAATAATGGTCAATGAAGCATTAACAACCCGATTGGCTCGTGAACGATTAGATGCAATTAAGAGATTTGTACCAATTCGTGACTCTGTACGGAATAAACTACAACAACGACAGAGTTTTCAGACTGATTTTGCTGCGGGATCTGAAGAATTGTTTAAACCAGTAACCACAGCAACGAAGGAGATAGTGTCAACAATCTCTGAACAAGGAAAAAAACAAGAAGAGACTTTTCTCCCTGTGTTAGAAAAAATAGCAAAAAGAACTAAACAAACAAAAAAATCCTTGCAATCACTTCCTCAGGATATATCAACCGCTTCAGAACGAAAATTTAAAGGATTTCAGGAAGAACTAGTTAGTGGACTACCTAGATCAATTATATTTACCGAGAGCGCTAAACAACAAATTCTCAACGAGGATATAGACAATTTAGGTGAATTCGCTGCTAACAGCTATGATTCACAAGAGAAGTTTTTCACGGACAATTATTCGGATTATAGAATGTCACATAATGAATGGGCTGATATAGTGTATGAAATAAATACTGGGAGTTTAGATAGAAGGATGAAGGACTACAGAGACTTCAAGAGAAAATTTCAACTCCAAATAAGACGGCCATACGTTGAGAAGAAATTTTCGGGGAGTGGTCTAGTTGGAAACGCTAGCGTTTCATGTCCTGGTAGTGTTCTCAGTGATATATCACGATTAGAGGTTCTTGTAGGAGGGTTCCGAGCCGGAAATAACTCACCGGAAATAATTAATGAAGCAGCTGATATCTGTAGACGATTATTTCAGGGTGGTATCATGGATATCAGCACATATCGAGATTTCATTGGAGAGTTAGTGGAAAGTGGGTATCATAGTGACTGAATCGATTAGATAAATAACAATTGAAAAATTGTTTCTGATTTAAAATAATGATCATACACTACAATCATGATAAACCAACCCCCGTCTACGTAGTTAATTCACGGTTTCCGGTTTATAGAGCATACTACGGAGATGGTTTAGGCAATACCATTGCAGGGTTATTTGCGAGAATGGCTCCAAAAGTGATGCCGTTAGCTAAACAACTAGGAATGAAAGCAATTGATGTTATTCGTGATAAGGGTATTGGTGCTGTTGAAGATCTTGCTGGAAAAGCGTTTTCAACTGCGAAGAATAAATTAACATCATTAGTGAAATCACGGATGAAATCCAAAGGATTTTCAAAACCGTTACCCTCTACAGCGGAAATGCCTGCAAGTGTTAGTAGAATTATAAATAACGCAGTAGATGAAAAATTAGCGTCGATGGTTTTAACCCCCGACCAAAGCAATATTGCAAACATGATAGCAGGAAGTGGCTTTAAAAAAACACGATGATGAAATGGGAAATCGCGATTTAGACTCTGATAAATAGAATAAAATGTTCAAACAGTCACGTGATCCAGCATTTGATATAGACGCCCCAGTTGGCAAGGATGATTCTGTACGCGATTATCAATATTACGCCTATCATGCAATAGACTCAAATAGTCGAGCAAGAATTGATCTTCAAGTCCATGATACCAGTAAATACTTTTTGCCCTGTGAAGCGTTTATTGAAGTAGAAGGAGAAATTGTAACAGCTGCTGATACTCCTGCTGTACCAGCACCGTATCCAGCTGGTACTCAAGTCGGTTTTGTCAATAATGGTATCATGGCGTTATTTGAGAGTGCTAGATATCTCATTGATGGAAAAGAAATTGAGTCCATAGATCGCGATGTTGATGTGGCTACAACAATAATCGGGTTAGCGAGATATTCCGATGATTATACAAGATCAGCAGGACCCTCTATGATGTTTGCAAAAGATGGTAAGAATACCGCTGGAGGAAATCCATTTGTTGTAAGACGACCAAAAAAACGTGATAATAATGATGCTGAGGTCGAGGATATGATTATAAACAACGATCCTAATTTCAATCTAGGAGCTGCAACACGAAACTCAATGTTGGGAGTAGGGCGTAAATCATTTTCATGCGCGATTCCACTGCATCATATATTTGGATTCTGTAGAAACGTCAGAAAAGTTATCTATGGAGCGAAGCATACAGTATCGCTTGTACGAAAGAGTGATGATAATGACGCAATCTGGAGGATTCCAGCAGACAATGCAAATCCAAATGCTGATGCCGGTAAAGTCAATTTAACAAAAATATCATTGTGGATGCCAGTGTTGACTCCAGCAATCACCGCAGAAGAACGATTACTATCATTTATGGACCAAGGAGGAAAGTCGTTGTTAAGTTGGTTATCAGTGAGTACAGATGTGAAGCAATCAAATAACAACGGGTTATTCACTTGGAACCTAGCATCAAAACAAGGTGTTGCTGCGCCACGTCATATATTCGTAGCGTTACAAGATAACACACGAGTTGGCAATCAACTCTTCAGCCATATGATATTTGATCAATTAGGTGTTAAGGACGTCTCACTGAGAATAAACGGCCAGCAGGAACCATCCGAGGATGTACAACTCGATTACGGTCAGAATCATATTGCACGAGTTTATCATCGTCTGTTGTCATTTATGGCACGCGATCAAAATGTGGATACTGGTTTGCAAATATCACAATATGATTTTAAAAATCTGTATCCGATCTATTACTTCTCACTGGAACATCTCGATTTAACAAGACAATCTGTCGTTGATATACACTTTAGAGCTAATGTGCTTCGTGGTGCTATTGCTGATTATAGAGCGGTTGCTGTCATTCTCAGCGACAAATCAATGCTACTTGAAGGTGTTGGTGGAAGAATGAGAGTGGTAGATGCACCAGTGGAAAACATGTAATTGAAATTGTAAACGATTTAGAATCAATCTATTATGTATAATGTCATATAGTGTTATTAGTGTTGCGTTAACTCCCGGTCAATTAAAAAAATTGCAATCGGAATCAGCTAAGCGATGTGGAACCACAATCACGTTGAAACCCAACCAAATGACTGGTGGTGCAAATAAATTATCGCTGACAACTCGTCAGGTGAAACATTTCAATGATGCACTTGCAGCCAAAAAAGGTGTTCAGATTACTCTCTCTGCGGCTGCTATCAAAAATATGATTAAAACAGGCGGTATATTCCCGTTGTTAGCTGCGATACCAGCATTGATTGCAGCAGCAGCCCCAGCGGTGGCTAAAGCGGCAGCGTTAGGAGCCGTTGGTACTGCAGCAGGAATGGCACTAAAGAAGGCAACTGGGAAAGGATATAAAAAAAAGGGACGATCCGTTCACGGATTGGGTCTAAGACTACCAGGAACCCCGTATTCGTGGTACAGCGGAAAGGGTCTAAGACTAGGACCAGTTTATTAATTGAGGAACCTATGGTTCCCAAATCTTCGATGGTTCCCATGTCCAATTTTGATTTACTCGATGCTGCTAAAAAACTCGCGATTAAAAACTTCAGAGGTGTCTTTATGAAAGATCAATTACCACATCAACCAAACAGCGTTGAAACCGGAATCATTAATCTCGATAACAGCACCGGACCTGGAACTCACTGGGTTGCATACGCTATTGATCCACGTGGGATTGTCTATTTCGATTCATATGGATTAGCCCCACCAAAAGAGTTTTTGCGTTATATAAAAACCCTTCCAATGAAGACTTGGTATTCTACGCTACCAACACAAACGATGATTGACCCACCAATATGTGGCAGCGAAGTATTAAATGTCCTTGACGCTATTTCTAACTCCTTAAGTAACCCAAGCGGAAAACCACCACATATTGTCGTTAATGAATACACTAGTAATCGCTGGCAACGACGAAGTCGTCAAAAACGATTTTAAAGAGAGAAAGAGTTTTACAATAACATGATTGATATTTGGGGGAGATCTTTGAAACCCAAACCCGATGGCACTGCACCACCTGATTCTGTCAAGGATGTAAAAAAACTAATCAAAGATGAAATAGCTGAGACGTTGAACTTAACAAATGTTGATCCTAATGAAATAGTTGTATTTCAAGACAAACAGGGTAAATTGAAAACCAGTAATATTTCTCTGGATGATATTTTGGTTAAACAACAAAACGCAATCGAGAACACCGTTGCGTTATTTTCCGATCAGGGTAAACTCAAACCGGGTGTACTCATTTCGACGATTACAGATCGATTAAAAACTCTCAACGATGAGTTAAACAATTCTCTGGTTGTACTAAAAACACTTGAATCTAGAATTGAAGATAACGGAAAACAGTTTATATCATTTCGTAGAAATATCATTGATAAATTTATTGGAACCCAGTTGGATAAAATAGAAATAAAACTCCCTGATATTAAAAAATCCATCGATGAGACGAAAAACTTCATCGAAGCCGTCAAAGGTGATTTTTCGAGGATGATAACAATCATTGAAAAAACAAAAATTCCTCATGAGAAAACCAACAACGTGGTATACACAATCCAACACGGATCATTTGAGTGGACACCTGCAAACAACAAATTAGATATCACTGCAACCGTTAAGGGTATTTATCGATTAACACTAGTGACACCATTGAGTCAATTTAATATTTCATCGTCCAGTTCATCCGGGGTCAATAATACGATTTCAACGATCATCGACAAGGATACAACTGAAAAGTTCACTATAACAGCTATTGATAAAAATTTGATTGGGGTTTCAGTAACCTGGTATGTGGAATTCGTAGCGGATTTAAGTAAATAACTAAATTGAAAGGATTTCACAATTGAAAACGCTAGCTTTTTTAAAATAACAACAATGACTTTGTCATCGACGCAATGTCGCTATGATCAGGTCAGAGAATTTCAGAATAGACTCAAAACCCTCACTGAGGAGTATCAAATAAAAATAAAAAAATACCGACGAAGAATCACCGCAATTGATATTATTATGTACTCGGTGTCAAGCGTTCTCACTGGCGCCGGAATAATACTTGCATCGGTTATAATGATTGCCCCGGTCGTAGTTCCAATTTGCATTTCTGCGGTGGCTACAATCGGGGGTATATCAACCGGGATAGCAAAAAAGATATCATCATGCAGCCAGAGTAAACTGCAGAATTACTTACTTCAATTTCATATTGCATCAACCGCATACTCGCAATTATCATTGATGATATCATCGTCACTCGATAATACAATTATATCAGATAGTGAATTCTCAGCGATGGTCAGTATTTTTGATTCCGCGATATCGAAATTAGAGCGACAACATGAATATAATAACAATGACAACATCGATGGAATTAGAAAACACGAACCCAAAAAACAAAATGATCTCAATAATATCAACCATACCAGATTGTGAGTTCTCAGTGATGGTCAGTATTTATGATTCCTCGATACCAAAATTAGAAATAAATCATGAGTATAATAACAATGACAACACCGCAGGAATTACTTCAACGAGTAGTGGAGAACACGAACCCAGTACAAACAAGTATGATATCAATAACATCAACGAATCCAGAATTCAGTGTGAATTTCCCCTCTCCGGTTCCGGTGAAGGAGATAGCTCTAGCAAAACTACGAGTGTATCACAGTTGGCCTAATATCAGATCAAAATCATTTGGTGGTCAACAACCCAATAATTCTTTAGTGTTTGCAAATGAGAATAAACCCGACGGAACCCCAGACTGGAAAGTTGTTTCGATACCAACAGGGTCATACCAAATCGAACAAATCAATAATGAATTCGCGCGTAGAATAAAATCGATCACTGGAACAGAATCGAAAATCGCTATAACAGTTCATGAGCCGACGCTATCATCCGCAATTGAAATAAACTCAGAAAGATACGTCGTAGATATATATCAAAGCTCAATAAGAACCGTACTAGGATGGCCTGAATTACCACCCCGGGGAGAAACCGTTAAATTACCAGAACCAAAAAAATCTGATTATATCACCGACAGAATAAAACCTAAAAATCCAATAAAGAGTTATAAAAAATACAACTTATTTATAGAGTTTTTTGGGTTAGCATACGAACATAGGGCGGAGGGTGGACCATTGCAATATAATTTTGTTAACGAACCTGAAATCATTAAAAATTTCACAGCAATGAATAATGATTTATCGCTGTTGTTAATATCTCTTAAATCCGGCTCTCTCAGCCGATATGAATTTATCAGCGTCGTAGAAACATGCAATAAAATTATCGACGATATGGAAAAATTTAATTCACAACTTATTCAAGTAATACTCGATGATAAAAACCCCATATCGAGAACAAAATTTGCATCAGACTATAAAATCCGCGTTGAAGATATCCCCACATTCAAACTACCAGGATATAACGTACCAGAACTAAAAAAACTTCTCAGTGACACCATCGATGTTGGTTTTAAAATAATTCATGATGCATGGAAAAAAACATCATCAGGGGAAATAAAAATCTTCAAACACAATAATGACCCAGACGGTGGCGGTAGGCATATCGCTCCGTTCAACGTGAATATTTCATCGGTGATTGCGCTTAATTTAGTGTGTGATGTTATTGAAGGAAGCTATCAAATTAATCTCGAACGATCAAATCAAGCTCAGCAAGGGTATATTCTTTATTCATTTGCACCAACAGCTCCTCCAGGATTTTTAATAATTGAGTCTCCGGTTAATCCAGTCTATATGCGATGCCATAATAATTCATTAACCAGAATTAATTTCAAACTCACCGACCAGTCCAATAATCTGATTGATTTACAAGAAGAGGTGTTAGTGATTAGTTTGTTTGTGAAATCCTAAATTGCTTTGCAATTTCAAAGGATTTTCGTCCTAAGGACTTTCATCATAAAGACTGGTTAAAATCATTTATTATTTTTTGTTAACCCAGTGATGAAATCACTAAGCAGCAGAGAGGGTGGATGACAACAAGTTGCGACCAAAATTGATTAAAAAATCGTTTTCATTTTTTTAGTTAAAATGATTTCGTAGGGAGATTTCAACGAAATCCTACGGATCGTTTTAAGGATTCAATCAATTTTTTTTGTCTGAAAACGTTGTAGGGTTCGCCATCTTTTGGTTGAAATGAGATTATAGGACGGCTCGTTTTAGGATTTCAATCAAATTTTGTCTAAAAACGTTGTAGGATTCACCCTCTCTGCTGCTTATGGTATTTTATCCAAAATATCTTGGACGTGTTCATTAACCCCATGTTATCTTAATCTTGCACCAGAGATAGAATTTGAACACAAGAACTTGTACAGTCATATATTAATAAAACTTGATCCCTCATTGACATAACAGAAACATAACATAATTATATCTGGACACAACTAAATCATTTTTACTTGAAATTTATATATTAAAGACCTACGACACAATTAGATGACTATTTTTCCATCCATTTCATAAACATGTTCTCTTCTAGAACATTCTATGACTAGACCTCACATTGTAATTTAAAAAAAAAACAGGTAGCCTTCAAGAATATTCTAAAGCCAAAAATCCTTGTCACGTCTGCATTTGGTCATCAAAGCTGCTGGTTCAGGATACATGTCAGAATTGTCTTCCCTGTGAAGTGTTCTTGGATGTCCAAGGAAAACTTGTATGCAACAATGCTGCATTTGGCCCAGACAACAAAGTTGGATTTGTCAGCAGCATCATGGTGTAGTTCAACAGTGCACATTATGTCATCCCTGGAATAGAAATTGAAGCTTGTTTGTACAAAGTTGACATTGCAACAACAATTCCCAGACTATCCAGATATGACATTAGGTATACAAGATCCACTTTGATGCTTATCAAATTATCAAAGCCACAAACACACATGGAGATCATATCCCATATGTAGTGTCAGGATCGTACTTGTTCATTGTAACCAGAATCAGATATGGGTGGGGTACAATGTGAATGTTAATAAATTCAGATCAGGTAATGGTTTCCAGTATCACGTCTCTTTGTCCATGATGTTTCAATAACTTTCACACTCATGCAGTATCGTGGTCATTGGTCACTAGCAATGAAATTTAGTTAAAATTATTCAACATCAATTCAGATGGGTGCTTACATGTCTTAGGCATTTGTGTTTAAGATTAGATTTATCATTACATATAAGTGTTGGATTCTGACTGCAGTGATCTGGTTGCAGAATTTGCTGATGGATTTGTGGATTGGGTGACCAGTGATGCCAACATCAATAATAGATTTGTTCAACTTGTCAATGAATATCTGCTTCGAAATAATGGCCTTAAAATACCCTCATGTACTCTAAGATTATAATATTGTTAAGGGACAAATAGAAAGCATCTGTTGGAACTACCCTGGTGTTCCAATACCAGCTTGAAGCCAGCTTTGAGTGATTGCATTAGCACATGAAAATATGTGGTGATTGACTGCATCACCAGGCATGAAAACATTTCAGGATTGTCTCTACAATTAATTTACCAACAGATCCAACCCAATTGCAAATAGACTAGACCTAAGCCTCAATGAAGAGAAGTCAAATCTTGTCCTCTTTCAGAATTTTGTTTATGTAGGGAGAAAATTTCTCACCATTCAAGAACCAGACCTCGATCCCAACAGAATCTCACATGCTTTTTCACTTGGCAAGACTGGATGTGAGGACATCATTGTTGATTTGTGTCTGCCTGTCTCACCTGTTGATGCTAGTTGAAGCAGCAGACACAGTCCTTTAGGGAGGCTTCATATTTATTCCTTTTACTTCATGCTTCTAGTGAACAGGCGACAAAACAGGACTTCATCTCTATCCCGATCCCCTCATCATCTGATTTGGTGGAAAACTCTGGAACAGGATTCGGAAAGACATTCTTATTAATGCTTCAGAACATCACTTCTTCCAAACTCATGCTTCAGATTCAGACTGAGGGACTTACCTGAGACCAAATTGCAGGTCATGTGGTATTGGGGAGAAGCATCCCTCTACATCAACAGTCTATAAATGTGGGTTTTTCTAGAACTTCAGGGATCCATCGGCCTTCTAAGGCATTATTCCATCATAGTTGCTGCAGACAATATGTCAGTCATAGTGTACCTCCAATGTCAAGGGTTGGTGGGTGGGGCTTTAAATCATCTTCTCACTCTCTGGAATTTTGGAACCTTATCCAGTAGACAGTTTCAGAGCACATTACTCAAAGAGTCTGCCACAATCCTGGCAAGAGGAATGTTCTGGCTGAGAGATTGTCCTGATGGGTGGGCAACCCTAAAAAATGGAATGTCTCTACACCAGTCAGTAACAGAGACACTTTTTCATCTGCTGGGAAGGCCATTGTTAGATCTGTGCACAAAGAAGTTGAACAATGTGCTTTCTCCAGTTCCAGACCTAAGGGCATAGGCAGAGGATGATTTTGGTGAGCTGTGAATCAATTATGCCATTCTATTTCCTCTTTAAGACCCATCCCTTATATTCTTCAAAGTCAGGACTTCCATGTCTTTGCTGGTCCTAGCATCCCCTCTATGGCCCCACAGATAATGGTTTAATGATCTCAACGTGTTGATTGATGATCTCAGAAGAGTTATCAGCACTTCTTATATCTTTCATCTTTATGCCTGCTCATTCCAAACAATCTATCTGCCAAGAACTGTTTTCAAAAAGGCTTGTGAAATACATCACTTATTATAGTATACAAGGCCTTAAAATATGTAACAGAAAGAAGTGAAGTAAACAGTTTGAGTAAAATCAACAAGTAGTGTATATCTCTGGAACACAAAGTGAAAATTCAAGAGACACTTACAGTTTTCTGAATTAAATCCCACATAATCTTAAATGTCCTTTCACAAATCCAAAAATGTAGAATGTGCTGATTGAATTGTAATAGTTTGGGATATCCTGATGTACCACAGCAATGCAATCCATAATGTCTTTGAGTTCATAATAATTACAAAGTAATGCATATCTAAAGTCAATGAGCACTTAGTAATTCCAGTGAATAATTTAAATAATTCCTCTCATATTATATATGAACACAACTGTAAATTCTGATAATAAAGGATTCCCAATTGCTGGTGTATAACAGGAGAGAATTATTTGTTTATCAAAGCACTATTTATACATATTTTCACTTGACTTGGATATGAAATTCCAATCTGATAGTAAACAAGTCTGTGCCTAGAATGTTCTAAAAATGCTATATAAACAGTTTATTTACAACTTGTACTCATGAACAAAAGTTAGCTATATAAAGAGCCAGTTTAAAAATGATCATTATCTTGAAGTACAAACTACAATCATGGACAAAAATGTAGAACACAATATCAGTATACTTTACAGTATCAATATACTTAGCACTTAGGCTAGAAGTCAATTACCGATGGTCAAAACTCAGATCTTTCAGAACTAGCTAGGTACTTTGAGTTCAGAGACCAGTCCCTCACTCATTTAATGCTATGTGGAGCCTCTCTCTGATCTTTGGTTGCTACCTGAACAGCCTTATGAACCTGTGAGTGAAACGTCTTTAAGAATCTTACCTATAAAGCAATTTTCTTCTCCCTTGCAGCACCAAGAACAAGGAGTAATTTTCATGCTTTGTCAGTGGAAAATGATCTCTTTATGGTAAAATGTTAATCGTTCTGTCCTTCTTCTTTGCCAATTGGGGCATCTGGCCAAAAGCCAGTACATTCAGTCATTATTGGTCTTACTGAGATCCCCACTCATAGTTGCATCATTGCTGGGAATGATCAAGATAGACTCCTCAGCCCTTTTAAAACTATATTGTTCTGTCTCGCTTAATATTGGTGAAAACGAAAGGTTTGTAACCAACTGTTTTGTCCTTTAAATGATACTTTGGATATTTCAGCAGCCACCATATAAATGGATTGCTTGGACTGCAGTCTGTCACTAAAGGATAACTCACTTCCATGAATGTCAACATTCATGAGGTCAGGACTGTTGCTGCATATTGGGCATTTTTTAATCATTTATCATTAAATAATGTCAGAAAGCTGTCTACTTGCATTCTCATTCTACTTTCTTTTCATTCTACCTTGATTCAGTGGTGCATCAGACTGAGACTATTGATGCTTTTTGTCGAGTTGTGTCAGCCCAACAAATTGTCAAGCAAATCTCCACTCAGGAGTCAACAATGGAATGTTCATGCCTTCACCTTTCCATTTGACTGAAAGAGGATTCAAGATGGCTGCCGGAGCTAGCAGCTGGTGAAAATCTCTAGCAAGTGTTGGTGTATTTCTGTAAGTTACAAATATGATGGAGTAATTCAGGTTGAAAATATTAGTGTTTGAATATTTCCTGATAGGACACATGTTCTTAGAATTCCTGAGAACTATGCGATTTAGAAGGAAAACCTTATTTTTATATTCTATGGAAAAGTTAATGGCATTATTTCTATGATGTGTTTGGACCTACACTGACTATTTGAGATGACCCCTTATTGTACTTGTGTGCTTGCTGTAGAGATTTTCATACATTTAGGCTATTAGTAGCCAAATCCTAATTGATGACAAAAAACAAAAGTACTTGCAACTCTAATATTAGCACCATGAGTAATAAGAAAACAGTTCAGACCATCCTCAACTCGAGTCTGCAGGGGCAAAAGAAAGGAAGTTCAAAACCCATGGCAGGTCAAGCAATAACTCACAATCCAGTGCAGCACAAGACATAGACTTAATTATAAACACAGAGGAACTGATCCAGAGATATTTGCAAGATATTAAATCAACGTTGAAGGGGACTGTTACAGAAAAAGACATCAACTTATTGGTTACAAGAGAGGAATTAAGTGGGATGGTGTCAGTCATTGTGTCTCAACTATTTGCCAAAATGAAAATAGAGTTGAAAAGAGAGCTGGAGCAAGAAATAAAAGATAGGATGACAGAAATGCAAGAAAGGATGGAATCGCTAGTGTTTAAAATGAATAACTGAAAGAAAAATTATAAAATTTAAAAATGGAGAATGTAAATAAATCAAAGAACTCAAAACCACAGCACGTTGGGCAAATGAGACAATGCAGAAATCAAATCAAAATGAACAATACTCTAGAAAAAAACAATGTGAAAATATTTAACATGCTGGAGACACAAAGTGTAAATTTAAGACCAAAATCATTCAGTTAGTTAAGGAAGCTACAAGTAAAGACATGGATCAGAGAGACATAATCACCGTCCATAAAATTTATGGACGATCAGGAGTATTAAAACAAGTAACTGTGAAATTCTTGAATTCTGAGGCCAAAATAGCCATCATAAAGTACAAAAGAAAACTGAAAAAGAAATATTCCATAAGAATGAGTGAAGATGTCACCCATCTAAACATTAATGATAAATTGTAAATGTAGCAGCAACATATTCAAGCAAGATGTGCATCATTAACCAGCACTGAGGTTTCAGGTTTATTTTGTATCTATTTTTCAAATATATTTTCTCATTGTTTCATTCATTTAGTTAAGCAAAATGCTTGCTTGTGTTTTTGTTCCAAATTCTTACTTATCCTGCATCTTCATATTTGGGGGGAGTAGAGGGGGGAGGTAGATAATTGCTCTAACAACTATTCTTTGTGCAACCAAAGGTCTTCATTAGTCCACTAAATCTTTTCTAGTCTTAGTGATTTAACTTGTAACTAGAAAATATGAGTAGTAGTTCATCTGTGGCTGAGTAATATGACTAGTAATACTAAGTTCATGCATTTTATTACCTTAATGTCACTCTGTCTACTCAAATGTGTGTGTAACAAGATAAAACGGCTGGGATATTTCGAATTGACAACAGAACACCTTTGATGATAAATACAATGTTTATTATGGTGATTTGTGTGAGCGATAAAATGTAAACGTGCGTATCTATACAATCCAAAAATTGGATCTATTTAACATAAAAACGCACAATTCCAATATGAAAAATACAAATAGGCTGATTTTACAATACAAAGACAAAGGATGAATGTAATTTGCTCAGGTAGCAAACGATGAGAAAAAAACATTACTCATGTAGTAAAGTATGTATACGCTCAAGTAGCGAAACTATATTTGAAAATAATAAAGGGACAGATATACAACTTATCTTTCCAGTCCCAAAAGATATACTGGGTTTCACAAGCCCAAAATTAGCACATAGCTAACAAATTACTAGTAAATAGATATACTCTGTTATTAGCATACTGTACCAGCTCCACAGCAATTTTACTTCACAATTTCTACAGACTCCGGACACTCCGAATACTACAAAACATTAGACCCTCCGGACACTCTGGTCATTTAGACAGCTCTAAAACTGGGTCACTTTTGTCACTCTTGACATTAGACACTCCGGACGCTAGACACTAGACACTCTGGCACATTAAACAGCTCTGGACACACCAGTGCATTTATACACAGCTCCCGACGTCTGACAGCTCCGGACACCCTGGACGTTTGACAGCTGAAAATATATCCAATACCGTGTACTAAACATGATGCAGGTATGATAATGTAATGACGTCATACACGGTAAGTCATATAGATTATATTATCATTATAATAATTACAAAATGACAGGTTTAAAAATAAACCTAACCCTGCTGGATAAGAATCCTATATTAACCAGTTCTAAAAATGTAGCTTTGTATTTCAAAAATAAATCCCTTGTTAAGTCGCAAACAAGAATTGAAATATGTGTGCTATACTGCATAAACTAAAGCTACATATAAACATAAAATATGGTAATACAGTAGTTATAACTCAAGACTTTAAATTAATAAACTCACATACCTCTACAGCTGGAGTTATTGCGAATCCTTCAAGCAGACTTTTCCGTAATGTACTAAAATCTACATACGGTGAGGTATTTATGCATTGTAGGCATTTGGTTCGTCCCATCGAAGGCACTTTGCACGTGCAGCACAGGATGAACCAAACTCACTATTTCGAAATACAGCAGACAATATATATAAATCACCCTTGGGTATCGTTGTACACAAAAAACGAAACCCGAGTACATGTATTTAAAAAAATAAAATGTATACAATTCCGTGACAGTGTTTGTATATATATACATATATATATATATATATATATATATATATATATATATATATATATATATATATATATATATATATATATATATATATATATATATATATATATATATATTGTAGGGGACTTGGAAACTTTGAAAAGTGTAAGGATGTTTTTGGTTTGCTTAGAAAAAATCAGTGTAATATATATTGCGTACAAGATACACATTCTACAGAGGATAAAGTTTCATATATCAGAGCACAATTGGGTTATGAATGTGTAAGGAAGCCCACTTTATAAAGGTATATGTCCCTTCCTGCAAGGGGTGTTGGTTGATTGGCAGATTGTACCTTCTTTCAAGGTGTCCGCTTTATTCAGTTCTCGCTATCTAGGAGATGATAGCCCTCGGTGTTATTGCCCGGATTGAGTAAGCTTATTATTAGGTAGAATAAATAGAGATCTGAGCAGATATTTACAACAAATGACTCGACCCCCCCCCATACAGAAAAATAATCAAAATTTAATAAATTATATAAACAATGGAGATAATACAATACATTAGGAAGATACACTTCTTTGGAATAAATCTTTCACTGAATTTCAAGACACAAATATATTTATAAAAATAGCCAATCTACAATTGAGTGAACAATCGAATTTGTTGCCTTGTACAATTGCATAACCTGTTTAGCTCTGGTTCCCTCCAATTTCACTGCAGCTGTTCTCTGTCCTTTTGCCCTTTCTTTCCGTCCTTTTTCTTTTTCTCTCCAACCTCCCTACTGTTTTGCCTCCCTTAGGCCATTTTTGTGTTGGTAGGTGGATATGTAAGCATAAACAGCTACTCGATTACATCAGTGCGTAGGTACATCTGATAATACGATGGAAGAGATATTTTCCCCTTTTAAAATTAAAAAAAAGACAACCTATATTTTCTTTCCATTATCCCACTGGGAGTAGATCATTTACCCCTCTCATTATCAGATCTCACTATCGGCATTCAAACAGATACCAAATGCTACTTTAATCAACCTGAACGTGGCAGACCAAAACAATCCTAGTTTCATAAAATTAATGTACTTCACAATGGCTATAGCAGTTCTGTTCTTGTCTGAATTACACAAATAAATGAATGGTATTTATTACAGGCATAATTACGCTATTTCAGCGAATACACACATTCAAGTCTTTATCATACGTGAAATCATTTAAGATTGGTGAATTCAAACGGATTCTTGTAACTTATATCAACTAAAGTAATACATTTAATCTTAGAATACGCAATTCCTATACCACCAAGACAACAAATTCAAACAATTTGTCAAACGTATATAAAGGAGATCAATGTACCATATCCTATATATATATATATATATATATATATATATATATATATATATATATATATATATATAAATAATCAACATAGTTATACTCATATCAGGAAAATTGATCTACAAATTTAAACAACTAAATTCATGCACATGTTATCAGATAATTCAAGCAAAACATTATATTGGCATAAACAAATTTCATGAAAGTTGACGCAAATACCTTGTGCTTTCAAGTGTTTCTCACTCCTACCACCAAAATTGTGACTGTTGAAGTTCCATACCTCTGGCCCCTTGGACAAGTGTTTTACGAGAGAGAAAAAATTCGATTTTCCGATGGGTCTTACTTAAATGAGGTGTTTACGTGTGGAAACACACACCTTTTTTAGCGTAACCAATCAGAATTAAATATATTTACCGCCTTTTATAACTAGGCGCCAAATCTGGGTCAATTTGACCTACTACGTTCCGAATAACGGCTCTGGACTATTTCAATTTTTGACACTTTCGACTTGTACGATATAAAGTTTTACTTAACTTTCTTGCTAGTCTCATCTGAAACAGTTAAAAAAAACTACCCTCTTAACACAGACCTTAGAAATCACTGCAGCCTAGCGATTTAATAAGCACATGTCCCCATAAATCTAATTAACTGTACTCTGGCCAAAATTAATGAGTTCTTCATAGATCGACAGAAATTTTCACCCTCACATAATGTATTGTAAATTGTTACAGATCAACTCTAGAGTAGTTTGTATTCTATTTAATAACAATTTTGAATATGATATAAAAGAATGTAAAAGGGATACTGATGGTAATATGATTGCATTAGATATTCTAATTGGTTAAAGGAACTTCACTTTAATATATGTATATGGGCCAAAAAATGATTTCCAGAACCTTACAATACCATAATGATATTGTATATTATTATGAAAATGAGTTTATTATTATATGTGGGGACTTTAACTTGGTTCAAGATCCATAATTAGATTCATATAATTATAGAAATGTAAATAACCCTAATGCTAAAACTGCGTTATTAAATATAAAAGAAACTTTTGGTCATGTGGATCCATTTAGAGTATTAAATGCAGTATTAATGAGAAGAAAAAGTCCTCTAAAACAAGCAAGATTGGATTTATTTCTTGTGTCAGAATCTCTTATACCAAATGTAGCAAAGGTGACAATTGAACCAAGTTATATGTCTGACCACTCCATGGTAAAATTGTATTTGAATTTAAATAATTTCATCAGAGTTAACGGTTTGTGAAAGTTAATAACAATTTACTGTTTGATAAAAACTAGATTTATGAAATAAAAAAATTGCATAAAATGAATAAAACTACAATATGCTGCAACTGATTATAATGAAAATATTGACAATGTATTGAATTCAGATCTAAGACTGACTCTATCAGATTCGTTATTTTTAGATACATTGCTGATGGAAATTCGTGGAAAAACTATTTTGTATGCTTCATATAAATAAAAATGTAAATTAGAACAGGAAATAAAAGTTCTGCAGCAAATACAGTCCATAGAGAATGGTTCCATAGGATCTTATGATTCAGAAATATTGGAGTCTAAAAAGAAGGAGCTTGAAAGTTTGAGAACAGAAAAGCTTCAAGGAAGTATTATCAGATCCAGAGTAAAATGGATAGAAGCAGGTGTGAAACCAAGCAGGTACTTTTGCCACATAGAAAACAGAAACTATGCGAATAGAACAAATCACAAAATTAATTACAGATGAAAATGAAATTATTAGTGGTCAATTTGATATTCTAGGGGCAGTAAAAGAGTATTATCATGATATCATGTATATGTATAATGCGGAAAAAGAGGTAGAGGATATAGACTTAGAGGACCTTCTCAAATACTATAAAATTCCTAGACTTAACTAAGAGCAATCTCTAAGATTATAAGGCAGAGTTACCCAAACAGAAGTATTGGATTGTTTAAATAGTATGAAAAATAGCAAAAGCATGGGATCAGTTGGTTTGACACTGAATTTGTTAAAGTCTTTTGGATTGATATTGGGGAATTTGTAGTTAGAACAATCAATGAAGCATATAAACTGGATCACTTTCAATTGTTTTGAGACAAGGTGTTATAACTTGGATAAACCTAAGCAGTACCTGAGGTACTGGCTTCCAGTTTCTCTACTTAATGTTGTATACAAACTAGCATCAGGATGTATTGCCAAAAGAATTAAGTCAGTACTGAGTGAAATAACACCTGAGGATCAAACTGGTTTTGTAGAAGGAAGATACATTGGTGAAAATACAAGGATTTTATATAATATTATGCACAGAAGACTTACAAACTCTGGGTGTATTACTATTAATAGATTTTGAAAAAGCATTTGTTTCTATTTCATGGAAAATAAAACAGAAATGATTAAAACTTGTTTAAAACCACCAGTTGGTAAAATAACAGTTCTGAAGCCCTTAATTATTCCAAAGCGTAATCATTTGTTCATCTCATTACCAAATCCTCCGCAAAAATTTATCACAGAATTAAATGAATTATTTTTCACCTTTATATGGAAATCAAAAGAGAACAAAGTTATAAGAGAGGTTATGATTCAAACTTCTTCTAAAGGTGGCTTGACAATGACATATTGATAAATTTATATTAGATTTGAAAAAAACATGGATTCAAAGAATTCTTCTATCTCACAGAAACTTGGTCAATTTATTTGAATATGAAATATGCAAGATTAGAAACCTGTTCCTACTAGGAGGTGAAATGTGATGACTTTATCCAAAACGAACAACAAATGCTTTTTGGCATGATGTTTTACTGCCATGGTAGATGTTACTAGAGAACAATATACCTCGGACAGGAAGAGATATTATGAAAACATGTTTATGGATGAACTCCGTTATAAGGGTGAACAAGGTACCCATTTTCTATAGGGAATGGTTTGAACATAATGTAATTTATATTGCAATATGTTTACATATCAAGGGACTATGATTGACTTTGATAGCTTTATAGATAGATATGATCTCAGTATGTATTTCCTTGCCTTTCAAGAGATAATTCAGTAATGTATAGTCCTTGTGTATAAAGTTGCAGTTAGGTAAATCAACACTGATCAGACCATTTATCCCTTTCCATTTAGAAATTGTATTTCATAACAGTAAAGGATGTAGAGACTGTTACAATTTACTTTTAGAAAAGGATGTTAAACCAACTAGTGAAAAAAATCGAAAAGAAATTTTCAATCTGAATATGGCTATATGGCCTGACATATATACTAAAGTTTTAAAAATAACAGGAAACTCAAAATTACAATGGTTTTAAGTTCGTATTACTCATAGGATTTTACCAATGAATTCTTTTCTGTACAAAATAAAATTGTCCAGTACTGATAAATGCACTTTTTGTAAAAATGCCCCAGACACTATACTGCATTTGTTTTGGGAATGTAATGTGATAATAAAGCTGTGGAATGAAGTGATAATTTGGATTCAGAATCAAGTGAATAAAGACACCGTGCCAAGTGGAAAAACTGTTATATTGGGATATACAAGCAGAGATGAAATATAACCTTTTTATTTTTGCTTTCTTTTAGCCAAATACTACATCTATATATGTAAAATCAAAGGGAATATGCCTAGATTGGATGGTTTGAATTTTTCGAAAAGACCACTATAATCTGGAAAAATGTATTGCAGAATCATCTGAAAGGAAAGAAGCATTATGTTGATCTGGGAGCCATGGGAACCATTATTCCGCAGTAACTAGAATGATGTGGTTAATTCAAAAACACATTTAATAGCATCATGTTATAGTGTACAGTGTGTCACCTTGATGTTGTATATTTATAATTGTCAAATAAGAGATTGTGAAATACATGAATGTGTGCACATGTGATTGAATGTTTGGCATGTCTGTTTTATTTTTTTCTTCTCCACTATATTTATTGTCCCTTGGCAATGTCAGTTGTAAGGTGACCCTGGGAGGGTTCCCCAACCTAATGGTCAACCTATTATGGGGGACAAAAAAAGAAAGAAAAAAGAACAAAAATCCCCAAAACTTTCCATAGGTAAGTCTAGCCCAATAAGCAATATTGTTATTAACGGTCTTTGGGTGGGGTGGCTGATTACTTTTATCTGCCATTATTGCACAGTTACCTCTGTTCTATGCTTTCTGATGTTATTCACCATCCAAGGAAGATATTATGATTGTCAGAAGAGGACTAAAGTATTGAATTGTGATCTTGGTGTTTTATGGGTTTTTTTCTAGGCTCAATTTCTAATTGGATTAGAGAATATCCTTGAACTGACGACTTGCACTGGGAAAAGTTGTAGCATTGCTGTGATAGCAGATAATATTGTACAGTTCAAATTAGGTTTACTCCTCTCTCTCCCCCCCCAAAAAAAAGAAAACAATTATATTTTCCAGCTAGATGTGAAATTTCCAGATTTAAGATCTAAATTAAATAATTTGTGAAATCGTGAAATCTTCTAGAAGAAAAATGGTGCAATTTTGGATAATGTTTTCATTCATTAGGTTAATGAAACAATTCAGACACTTCTTACACTATTCTTTTTCTTTTTATTAATGCTAATAATGTGTAAATAACTACTGGAATTTTCACTGTAAAAGAAATATTTTAGGAAATGACTTTGAAATGACTCCTATAATCAAAGAGTCAACAAACTTGTAGCTTCTAGCTAAGGAATATCTTTCCAAATTTTATTATGTATACAGTTCCTTGTAAATAAGTCAGTGCTAGCTCATACATAACTCATTAATAAACAACTCTCACAAATCAAACATCAACAGACCCAAAGCTACATAAGTCTGTGAAATATCTGAATTAGGTTGACAAAATTCAAACATGTTGGCCCTGGACAACAGAGGAACTATGGCTAGCCTATAAGCATTACAAGTTTAGTGTTTTCTGCTTTGTGCAAATAATGCAGACCTGCAGTCAGCAGTGGCTGCCATTACTAAAATTTGAAAAACCTATAAAGTGACTTTTCTTCTGAAAAATTGTGCAGATATAGAGGCTTTCACCTCAAACCATTTCACTATCAAATATTAATCAAATGTTAGAGAAAGCGTCCCAGTTCGAAATCATTTTACATTGTAGAAATTATACCTGTCCACCATCAGATCCTTGTCTAGAAATAAAAAATAACAAACATTGAATCAGTTGCATTGATAAAACATTCTGTCAGCACCACTGGAATATATTTCAGCAGATAATATTCTAGTTATCCAGATCTTTTCAGAACTACTTCTGTATTTGGCTATTAGGTAGATATTAGACTGGTAAGTGATCTCAGTACCACTTGGGCCTCTTTGTTAAATGTAAAGACCATTTGAATTACAGACAATTAGGAATCCACAATGATATTAAGTATAGATCAATTGAATAGTCAACTACTAGCAGCACATGCAGTATCCAGACTTTCCCCACCACCAACACTCATACTGAAACCATGAAAGCTCTTATATGAGTGTGACCTACCACCACCATGGCATGTGTGGCTATTATTTGTGGACATTTTAACTGAATCATTAGCAGACAAGAAGCACATAAATCATGTAGACAAAACTGCCTGTTATTCCTATTTTGCCTATTGTTATTCTCTCAAATTTAAATTTCTTTTATCTGACACTTCATGCTACATTTGTATGTCATTGGACTTTGATGGCTATGCAATATGTGTGTTATTACCAATGAGTTATTATGATGTAATACATCCATCTTCTGTACAGTAAGTATGCAGTATGCGTGTTATTACCAATGAGTTTTTTTGATGTAATACATGCATCTACTGGACAGTAAGTATGAAGTGTGTTGTTACCAATGAGCTATCATGATGTAATACATGCAATTCTGCACAGTAAGTATGAAGTGTGTTGTTGCCAATGAGTTATTATGATATAATAAATGCAAATTCTGTACAGTAAGTATGTAGTATGTGTGTTGTTACCAATGAGTTATTGTGATGTAATACATGCATCTTCTGTACAGTAAGCATGAAGTATATGAGTTGTTACCAATGTGTTATTATGATGTAATACGTGCATCTTCTGTACAGTAAGTATTCAGTATGTGTGTTGTTACCAATGAGTTATTATGATGTAATACATGCATATTCTGTACAGTAAGTATGCAGTATGTGTGTTGTTACCAATGAGTTATTATGATGTAATACATGCATATTCTGTACAGTAAGTATTCAGTATGTGTGTAGTTTCCAATGAGTTATTATCATGTAAAACATGCATCTTCTGTACAGTAAGTATGAAGTATGTGTATTGTTACCAATGAGTTATTATGATGCAATACATGCATCTTCTGTAGAGAAAGTATTAGATATGTGTGTTGTTACCAATGAGTTATGATGATGCAATAAATGCATCTTCTGTACAGTAAGTATGCAGTATGTCTGTTGTTACCAATGATATATTATGATGTAATAAATGCATCTTCTGTACAGTAAGTATGCAGTATGTGTGTTGTTACAAATGAGATATTATGATGTAATGCATGCATCTTCTGTACAGTAAGTATGCAGTATGTGTGTTGTTACCAATGAGTTATTATGATGTAATATATGCATATTCTGTACAGTAAGTATTCAGCATGTGTGTTTTTTCCAATGAGTTATTATCATGTAATACATGCATCTTCTGTTCAGTAAGTATGAACTATGTGTATTGTTACCAATGAGTTATTATGATGTAATACATGCATCTTCTGTACAGTAAGTATTAGATATGTGTGTTGTTACCAATGAGTTATGATGATGCAATAAATGCATCTTCTGTACAGTAAGTATGCAGTATGTCTGTTGTTACCAATGATATATTATGATGTAATAAATGCATCTTTTGTACAGTAAGTATGCGGTATGTGTGTTGTTACCAATGAGTTATTATGATGTAATGCATGCATCTTCTGTACAGTAAGTACGCAGTATGTGTGTTGTTACCAAGAAGTTATTATGATGTAATACGTGCATATTCTATACAGTAAGTATGCAGTATGTGTGTTGTTACCAATGAGTTATGATCATGTAATACATGCATCTTCTGTACAGTAAGTATGAAGCATGTGTATTGTTACCAATGAGTTATTATGATGTAATACATGCATCTTTGTACAGTAAGTATGCACTATGTGTGTTTTTACCAATGAGTTATTATGATGTAATACATGCATCTTCTGTACAGTAAGTATCAAGTATGTTTGTTGTTACAAATGAGTTATTATGTAAGTATGCAGTATGTGTATTGTTACCAATGAGTTATTATGATGTAATACATGCATCTTCTGTACAGTAACAATGCAGTATGTGTGTTGTTACCAATGAGTTATTATGATGTAATACATGCATCTTCTGTACAGTAAGTATGCAGTATGTGTGTTGTTACCAATGAGTTATTATGATGTAATATAAGCATCTTCTGTAGAGTAAGTATGTAGTATGTTTTTTGTTACCAATGAGTTATTATGATGTAATACGTGCATCTTCTGTACAATAAGTATTCAGTATGTGTGTTGTTACCAATGAGTTATGATCATGTAATACATGGATCTTCTGTACAGTAAGTATGAAGTGTGTTGTTACCAATGAGTTATCATGATGTAATACATGCAATTCTGCACAGTAAGTATGAAGTGAGTTGTTGCCAATGAGTTATTATGATGTAATAGATGCAAATTCTGTACAGTAAGTATGTAGTATGTGTGTTGTTACCAATGAGTTATGATGATGTAATACATGCATCTTCTGTACAGTAAGTATGCAGTATGTGTGTTGTTACCAATGAGTTATTATGATGTAATACATGCATCTTCTGTACAGAAAGTATTCACTATGTGTGTTGTTACCAATGAGTTATTATGATGTAATACATGAATCTTCTGTACAGTAAGTATGAAGTATTTGTGTTGTTACCAATAAGTTATTATGTAAGTATGCAGTATGTGTGTTGTTACCAATGAGTTATTATGATGTAATACATGCATCTTTTGTACAGTAAGTATTAGGTATTTTTTGTTGTTACCAATGAGTTATGATGATGTAATAAATGCATCTTCTGTACAGTAAGTATGCGGTATGTATGTTGTTACCAATGAGTTATTATGATGTAATAAATGCATCTTCTGTAGAGTAAGTATGAAGTATATGAGTTGTTACCAATGTGTTATTATGATGTAATATGTGCATCTTCTGTACAGTAAGTATTCAGTATGTGTGTTGTTACCAATGAGTTATTATGATGTAATACATGCATATTCTGTACAGTAAGTATTCAGTATGTGTGTAGTTTCCAATGAGTTATTATCATGTAATACATGGATCTTCTGTACAGTAAGTATGAAGTATGTGTATTGTTACCAATGAGTTATTATTATGCAATACATGCATCTTCTGTACAGAAAGTATTAGATATGTGTGTTGTTACCAATGAGTTATGATGATGCAATAAATGCATCTTCTGTACAGTAAGTATGCAGTATGTTTGTTGTTACCAATGATATATTATGATGTAATAAATGCATCTTCTGTACAGTAAGTATTCAGTATGTGTGTTGTTACCAATGAGTTATTATGATGTAATACATGCATATTCTGTACAGTAAGTATTCAGTATGTGTGTTGTTTCCAATGAGTTATTATCATGTAATACATGCATCTTCTGCACAGTAAGTATGAAGTATGTGTTTTGTTACCAATGAGTTATTATGATGTAATACATGCATCTTCTGTACAGTAAGTATTAGATATGTGTGTTGTTACCAATGAGTTATGATGATGCAATAAATGCATCTTCTGTACAGTAAGTATGCAGTATGTCTGTTGTTACCAATGATATATTATGATGTAATAAATGCATCTTTTGTACAGTAAGTATGCAGTATGTGTGTTGTTACCATTGAGTTATTATTATGTAATATATGCATATTCTGTACAGTAAGTATTCAGTATGTGTGTTGTTTCCAATGAGTTATTATCATGTAATACATGCATCTTCTGTACAGTAAGTATGAAGTATGTGTATTGTTACCAATGAGTTATTATGATGTAATACATGCATCTTCTGTACAGTAAGTATTAGATATGTGTGTTGTTACCAATGAGTCATGATGATGCAATAAATGCATCTTCTGTACAGTAGGTATGAAGTATGTGTATTGTTACCAATGAGTTATTATGATGTAATACATGCATCTTTTGTACAGTAAGTATTAGGTATTTTTTGTTGTTACCAATGAGTTATGATGATGTAATAAATGCATCTTCTGTACAGTAAGTACTCAGTATGTATGTTGTTACCAATGAGTTATTATGATGTAATACATTCATCTTCTCTACAGTAAGTATGTAGTATGTGTGTTGTTACCAATGAGTTATTATGATGTAATACATGCATCTTCTGTACAGTAAGTACTCAGTATGTGTGTTGTTACCAATGAGTTATAATCATGTAATACATGGATCCTCTGTACAGTAGGTATGAAGTATGAGTATTGTTACCAATGAGTTATTATGATGTAATACATGCATCTTTTGTACAGTAAGTATTAGGTATTTTTTGTTGTTACCAATGAGTTATGATGATGTAATAAATGCATCTTCTGTACAGTAAGTATGCGGTATGTATGTTGTTACCAATGAGTTATTATGATGTAATACATTCATCTTCTCTACAGTAAGTATGTAGTATGTGTGTTGTTACCAATGAGTTATTATGATGTAATACATGCATCTTCTGTACAGTAAGTACTCAGTATGTGTGTTGTTACCAATGAGTTATTATGATGTAATACATGCATATTCTGTACAGTAAGTATTCAGTATGTGTGTAGTTTCCAATGAGTTATTATCATGTAATACATGGATCTTCTGTACTGTAAGTATGAAGTATGTGTATTGTTACCAATGAGTTATTATTATGCAATACATGCATCTTCTGTACAGAAAGTATTGGATATGTGTGTTGTTACCAATGAGTTATGATGATGCAATAAATGCATCTTCTGTACAGTAAGTATGCAGTATGTTTGTTGTTACCAATGATATATTATGATGTAATAAATGCATCTTCTGTACAGTAAGTATTCAGTATGTGTGTTGTTACCAATGAGTTATTATGATGTAATACATGCATATTCTGTACAGTAAGTATTCATTATGTGTGTTGTTACCAATGAGTTATTATCATGTAATACATGCATCTTCTGCACAGTAAGTATGAAGTATGTGTTTTGTTACCAATGAGTTATTATGATGTAATACATGCATCTTCTGTACAGTAAGTATTAGATATGTGTGTTGTTACCAATGAGTTATGATGATGCAATAAATGCATCTTCTGTACAGTAAGTATGCAGTATGTCTGTTGTTACCAATGATATATTATGATGTAATAAATCCATCTTTTGTACAGTAAGTATGCAGTATGTGTGTTGTTACCAATGAGTTATTATTATGTAATATATGCATATTCTGTACAGTAAGTATTCAGTATGTGTGTTGTTTCCAATGAGTTATTATCATGTAATACATGCATCTTCTGTACAGTAAGTATGAAGTATGTGTATTGTTACCAATGAGTTATTATGATGTAATACATGCATCTTCTGTACAGTAAGTATTAGATATGTGTGTTGTTACCAATGAGTCATGATGATGCAATAAATGCATCTTCTGTACAGTAAGTATGCAGTATGTCTGTTGTTACCAATGATATATTATGATGTAATAAATGCATCTTTTGTACAGTAAGTATGTGGTATGTGTGTTGTTACCAATGAGTTATTATGATGTAATGCATGCATCTTCTGTACAGTAAGTACGCAGTATGTGTGTTGTTACCAATGAGTTATTATGAAGTAATACGTGCATATTCTGTACAGTAAGTATGCAGTATGTGTGTTGTTACCAATGAGTTATGATCATGTAATACATGCATCTTCTGTACAGTAAGTATGAAGTATGTGTATTGTTACCAATGAGTTATTATGATGTAATACATGCATCTTTGTACAGTAAGTATGCACTATGTGTGTTGTTACCAATGAGTTATTATGATGTAATACATGCATCTTCTGTACAGTAAGTATCAAGTATGTGTGTTGTTACAAATGAGTTATTATGTAAGTATGCAGTATGTGTGTTGTTACCAATGAGTTATTATGATGTAATACATGCATCTTCTGTACAGTAAGAATGCAGTATGTGTGTTGTTACCAATGAGTTATTAAGATGTGATACATGCATCTTCTGTACAGTAAGTATGCAGTATGTGTGTTGTTACCAATGAGTTATTATGATGTAATACAAGCATCTTCTGTACAGTAAATATGTAGTATGTTTTTTGTTACCATTGAGTTATTATGATGTAATACGTGCATCTTCTGTACAAAAATAATTCAGTATGTGTGTTGTTACCAATGAGTTATGATCATGTAATACATGGATCTTCTGTACAGTATGAAGTGTGTTGTTACCAATGAGTTATCATGATGTTATACATGCAATTCTGCACAGTAAGTATGAAGTGTGTTGTTGCCAATGAGTTATTATGATGTAATAGATGCAAATTCTGTACAGTAAGTATGTAGTATGTGTGTTGTTACCAATGAGTTATTGTGATGTAAGACATGCATCTTCTGTAGAGTAAGTATGAAGTATATGAGTTGTTACCAATAAGTTATTATGATGTAATACATGCATCTTCTGTATAGTAAGTATTCAGTATGTGTGTTGTTACCAATGAGTTATTATGATGTAATACATGCATATTCTGTACAGTAAGTATTCAGTATGTGTGTAGTTTCCAATGAGTTATTATCATGTAATACATGGATCTTCTGTACAGTAAGTATGAAGTATGTGTATTGTTACCAATGAGTTATTATGATGCAATACATGCATCTTCTGTACAGAAAGTATTAGATATGTGTGTTGTTACCAATGAGTTATGATGATGCAATAAATGCATCTTCTGTACAGTAAGTATGCAGTATGTTTTTTGTTACCAATGATATATTATGATGTAATAAATGCATCTTCTGTACAGTAAGTATGCAGTATGTGTGTTGTTAGAAATGAGTTATTATGATGTAATGCATGCATCTTTTGTACAGTAAGTATGCAGTATGTGTGTTGTTACCAATGAGTTATTATGATGTAATAGATGCATATTCTGTACAGTAAGTATTCAGTATGTGTGTTGTTTCCAATGAGTTATTATCATGTAATACATGCATCTTCTGTACAGTAAGTATGAAGTATGTGTATTGTTACCAGTGAGTTATTTTGATGTAATACATGCATCTTCTGTACAGTAAGTATTAGATATGTGTGTTGTTACCAATGAGTTATGATGATGCAATAAATGCATCTTCTGTACAGTAAGTATGCAGTATGTCTGTTGTTACCAATGATATATTATGATGTAATAAATGCATCTTTTGTACAGTAAGTATGCAGAATGTGTGTTGTTACCAATGAGTTATTATGATGTAATGCATGCATCTTCTGTACAGTAAGTATGCAGTATGTGTGTTGTTACCAATGAGTTATTATGATGTAATACAAGCATCTTCTGTACAGTAAGTATGTAGTATGTTTTTTGTTACCAATGAGTTATTATGATGTAATACGTGCATCTTCTGTACAATAAGTATTCAGTATGTGTGTTGTTACCAATGAGTTATGATCATGTAATACATGGATCTTCTGTACAGTAAGTATGAAGTGTGTTGTTACCAATGAGTTATCATGATGTTATACATGCAATTCTGCACAGTAAGTATGAAGTGTGTTGTTGCCAATGAGTTATTATGATGTAATAGATGCAAATTCTGTACAGTAAGTATGTAGTATGTGTGTTGTTACCAATGAGTTATTGTGATGTAAGACATGCATCTTCTGTAGAGTAAGTATGAAGTATATGAGTTGTTACCAATAAGTTATTATGATGTAATACATGCATGTTCTGTATAGTAAGTATTCAGTATGTGTGTTGTTACCAATGAGTTATTATGATGTAATACATGCATATTCTGTACAGTAAGTATTCAGTATGTGTGTAGTTTCCAATGAGTTATTATCATGTAATACATGGATCTTCTGTACAGTAAGTATGAAGTATGTGTATTGTTACCAATGAGTTATTATGATGCAATACATGCATCTTCTGTACAGAAAGTATTAGATATGTGTGTTGTTACCAATGAGTTATGATGATGCAATAAATGCATCTTCTGTACAGTAAGTATGCAGTATGTTTTTTGTTACCAATGATATATTATGATGTAATAAATGCATCTTCTGTACAGTAAGTATGCAGTATGTGTGTTGTTAGAAATGAGTTATTATGATGTAATGCATGCATCTTTTGTACAGTAAGTATGCAGTATGTGTGTTGTTACCAATGAGTTATTATGATGTAATACATGCGTATTCTGTACAGTAAGTATTCAGTATGTGTGTTGTTTCCAATGAGTTATTATCATGTAATACATGCATCTTCTGTACAGTAAGTATGAAGTATGTGTATTGTTACCAATGAGTTATTTTGATGTAATACATGCATCTTCTGTACAGTAAGTATTAGATATGTGTGTTGTTACCAATGAGTTATGATGATGCAATAAATGCATCTTCTGTACAGTAAGTATGCAGTATGTCTGTTGTTACCAATGATATATTATGATGTAATAAATGCATCTTTTGTACAGTAAGTATGCAGAATGTGTGTTGTTACCAATGAGTTATTATGATGTAATGCATGCATCTTCTGTACAGTAAGTACGCAGTATGAGTTTTGTTACCAATGAGTTATTATGATGTAATACGTGCATATTCTGTACAGTAAGTATTCAGTATGTGTGTTGTTACCAATGAGTTATGATTATGTAATACATGCATCTTCTGTACAGTAAGTATGAAGTATGTGTATTGTTACCAATGAGTTATTATGATGTAATACATGCATCTTTGTACAGTAAGTATGCAGTATGTGTGTTGTTACCAATGAGTTATTATGATGTAATACATGCATCTTCTGTACAGTTAGTACGCAGTATGTGTGTTGTTACAAATGAGTTATTATGATGCAATACATTCATCTTCTGTACAGTAAGTATGCAGTATGTGTGTTGTTACCAATGAGTTATTATGATGTAATACATGCATCTTCTGTACAGTAAGTATGTAGTATGTTTTTTGTTACCGATGAGTTATTATGATGTAATACGTGCATCTTCTGTACAGTAAGTATTCAGTATGTGTGTTGTTACCAATGAGTTATGATCATGTAATACATGCATCTTCTGTACAGTAAGTATAAAGTATGTGTATTGTTACCAATGAGTTATTATGATGTATTACATGCATCTTTGTACAGTAAGTATGCAGTATGTGTGTTGTTACCAATGAGTTATTATGATGTAATACATGCAACTTTGTACAGTAAGTATGCAGTACTTGTGTTGTTACCAATGAGTTATTATGATGTAATACATGCATCTTCTGTACAGTAAGTATCAAGTATGTGTGTTGTTACAAATGAGCTATTATGTAAGTATGCAGTATGTGTGTTGTTACCAATGAGTTATTATGATGTAATACGTGCATCTTCTGTACAGTAAGTATTTAGTATGTGTGTTGTTACCAATGAGTTATTATCATGTAATACATGCATCTTCTGTACAGTAAGTATGAAGTATGTGTATTGTTACCAATGAGTTATTATGATGTAATGCATGCATCTTCTGTACAGTAAGTACGCAGTATGAGTTTCGTTACCAATGAGTTATTATGATGTAATACGTGCATATTCTGTACAGTAAGTATTCAGTATGTGTGTTGTTACCAATGAGTTATGATCATGTAATACATGCATCTTCTGTACAGAAAGTATTAGATATGTGTGTTGTTACCAATGAGTTATGATGATGCAATAAATGCATCTTCTGTACAGTAAGTATGCAGTATGTTTGTTGTTACCAATGATATATTATGATGTAATAAATGCATCTTCTGTACAGTAAGTATTCAATATGTGTGTTGTTACCAATGAGTTATTATTATGTAATACATGCATATTCTGTACAGTAAGTATTCAGTATGTGTGTTGTTTCCAATGAGTTATTATCATGTAATACATGCATCTTTTGCACAGTAAGTATGAAGTATGTGTTTTGTTACCAATGAGTTATTATGATGTAATACATGCATCTTCTGTACAGTAAGTATTACATATGTGTGTTGTTACCAATGAGTTATGATGATGCAATAAATGCATCTTCTGTACAGTAAGTATGCAGTATGTCTGTTGTTACCAATGATATATTATGATGTAATAAATGCATCTTTTGTACAGAAAGTATGCAGTATGTGTGTTGTTACCAATGAGTTATTATTATGTAATATATGCATATTCTCTACAGTAAGTATTCAGTATGTGTGTTGTTTCCAATGAGTTATTATCATGTAATACATGCATCTTCTGTACAGTAAGTATGAAGTATGTGTATTGTTACCAATGAGTTATTATGATGTAATACATGCATCTTCTGTACAGTAAGTATTAGATATGTGTGTTGTTACCAATGAGTCATGATGATGCAATAAATGCATCTTCTGTACAGTAAGTATGCAGTATGTCTGTTGTTAGAAATGAGTTATTAGGATGTAATGCATGCATCTTTTGTACAGTAAGTATGCAGTATGTGTGTTGTTACCAATGAGTTATTATGATGTAATATATGCATATTCTGTACAGTAAGTATTCAGTATGTGTGTTGTTTCCAATGAGTTATTATCATGTAATACATGCATCTTCTGTACAGTAAGTATGAAGTATGTGTATTGTTACCAATGAGTTATTATGATGTAATACATGCATCTTCTGTACAGTAAGTATTAGATATGTGTGTTGTTACCAATGAGTTATGATGATGCAATAAATGCATCTTCTGTACAGTAAGTATGCAGTATGTCTGTTGTTACCAATGATATATTATGATGTAATAAATGCATCTTTTGTACAGTAAGTATGCAGTATGTGTGTTGTTACCAATGAGTTATTATGATGTAATGCATGCATCTTCTGTACAGTAAGTACGCAGTATGAGTTTTGTTACCAATTAGTTATTATGATGTAATACGTGCATATTCTGTACAGTAAGTATTCAGTATGTGTGTTGTTACCAATGAGTTATGATTATGTAATACATGCATCTTCTGTACAGTAAGTATGAAGTATGTGTATTGTTACCAATGAGTTATTATGATGTAATACATGCATCTTTGTACAGTTAGTATGCAGTATGTGTGTTGTTACCAATGAGTTATTATGATGTAATACATGCATCTTCTGTACAGTTAGTACGCAGTATGTGTGTTGTTACAAATGAGTTATCATGATGCAATACATTCATCTTCTGTACAGTAAGTATGCAGTATGTGTGTTGTTACCAATGAGTTATTATGATGTAATACATGCATCTTCTGTACAGTAAGTATGTAGTATATTTTTTGTTACCAATGAGTTATTATGATGTAATACGTGCATCTTCTGTACAGTAAGTATTCAGTATGTGTGTTGTTACCAATGAGTTATGATCATGTAATACATGCATCTTCTGTACAGTAAGTATAAAGTATGTGTATTGTTACCAATGAGTTATTATGATGTATAACATGCATCTTTGTACAGTAAGTATGCAGTATGTGTGTTGTTACCAATGAGTTTTTATGATGTAATACATGCAACTTTGTACAGTAAGTATGCAGTACGTGTGTTGTTACCAATGAGTTATTATGATGCAATACATGCATCTTCTGTACAGTAAGTATCAAGTATGTGTGTTGTTACAAATGAGCTATTATGTAAGTATGCAGTATGTGTGTTGTTACCAATGAGTTATTATGATGTAATACGTGCATCTTCTGTACAGTAAGTATTCAGTATGTGTGTTGTTACCAATGAGTTATTATCATGTAATACATGCATCTTCTGTACAGTAAGTTTGAAGTATGTGTATTGTTACCAATGAGTTATTATGATGTAATGCATGCATCTTCTGTACAGTATGTACGCAGTATGAGTTTTGTTACCAATGAGTTATTATGATGTAATACGTGCATATTCTGTACAGTAAGAATGCAGTATGTGTTTTGTTACCAATGAGTTATTAAGATGTGATACATGCATCTTCTGTACAGTAAGTATGCAGTATGTGTGTTGTTACCAATGAGTTATTATGATGTAATACATGCATCTTCTGTACAGTTAGTATGCAGTATGTGTGTTGTTACAAATGAGTTATTAAGATGCAATACATTCATCTTCTGTACAGTAAGTATGCAGTATGTGTGTTGTTACCAATGAGTTATTATGATGTAATACATGCATCTTCTGTACAGTAAGTATGTAGTATGTTTTTTGTTACCAATGAGTTATTATGATGTAATTCGTGCATCTTCTGTACAGTAAGTATTCAGTATGTGTGTTGTGACCAATGAGTTATGATCATGTAATACATGCATCTTCTGTACAGTAAGTATAAAGTATGTGTATTATTACCAATGAGTTATTATGATGTATTACATGCATCTTTGTACACAGTAAGTATGCAGTATGTGTGTTGTTACCAATGAGTTATTATGATGTAATACATGCAACTTTGTACAGTAAGTATGCAGTACGTGTGTTGTTACCAATGAGTTATTACGATGTAATACATGCATCTTCTGTACAGTAAGTATCAAGTATGTGTGTTGTTACAAATGAACTATTATGTAAGTATGCAGTATGTGTGTTGTTACCAATGAGTTATTATGATGTAATACGTGCATCTTCTGTACAGTAAGTATTCAGTATGTGTGTTGTTACCAATGAGTAATGATCATGTAATACATGCATCTTCTGTACAGTAAGTATAATGTATGTGTATTGTTACCAATGAGTTATTATGATGTATTACATGCATATTTGTACAGTAAGTATGCAGTATGTGTGTTGTTACCAATGAGTTATTATGATGTAATTCATGCAACTTTGTACAGTAAGTATGCAGTACGTGTGTTGTTACCAATGAGTTATTATGATGTAATACATTCATCTTCTGTACAGTAAGTATGTAGTATGTGTGTTGTTACCAATGAGTTATTATGATGTGATACATGCATCTTCTGTACGGTAAGTATTAAGTATGTGTGTTATTACCAATGAGTTATTTTGATGTAATACATGCATCTTCTGTACAGTAAGTATGCAGTAAGTTGTTACCAATGAGTTATTATGATGTAATAACTGCAATTCTGTACAGTAAGTATGAATTGTGTTGTTACCAATGAGTTATTATGATGTAATACATTCATCTTCTCTACAGTAAGTATGTAGTATGTGTGTTGTTACCAATGAGTTATTATGATGTAATACATGCATCTTCTGTACAGTAAGTACTCAGTATGTGTGTTGTTACCAATGAGTTATAATCATGTAATACATGGATCCTCTGCACAGTAGGTATGAAGTATGTGTATTGTTACCAATGAGTTATTATGATGTAATACATGCATCTTTTGTACAGTAAGTATTAGGTATTTTTTGTTGTTACCAATGAGTTATGATGATGTAATAAATGCATCTTCTGTACAGTAAGTATGCGGTATGTATGTTGTTACCAATGAGTTATTATTATGTAATAAATGCATTTTCTGTACAGTAAGTATGCACTATTAGTGTTGTTACCAATGAGTTATTATGATGTAATACATGCATCTTCTGTACAGTAAGAATTAGATATGTGTGTTGTTACCAATGAGTTATGATGATGCAATAAATGCATCTTCTGTACAGTAAGTATGCATTATGTCTGTTGTTACCACTGATATATTATGATGTAATAAATGAATCTTCTGTACAGTAAGTATGCAGTATGTGTGTTGTTACAAATGAGTTATTATGATGTAATGCATGCATCTTCTGTACAGTAAGTATGCAGTATGTGTCTTGTTGCCAATGAGTTATTATGATGTAATATATGCATATTCTGTACAGTAAGTATTCAGTATGTGTGTTGTTTCCAATGAGTTATTATCATGTAATACATGCATCTTCTGTACAGTAAGTATGAAGTATGTGTATTGTTGCCAATGAGTTATTATGATGTAATACATGCATCTTCTGTACAGTAAGTATTAGATATGTGTTTTGTTACCAATGAGTTATGATGATGCAATAAATGCATCTTCTGTACAGTAAGTATGCAGTATGTCTGTTGTTACCAATGATATATTATGATGTAATAAATGCATCTTTTGTACAGTAAGTATGCAGTATATGTGTTGTTACCAATGAATTATTATGATGTAATGCAAGCATCTTCTGTACAGTAAGTGTGCAGTATGTGTGTTGTTACCAATGAGTTATTATGATGTAATACATGCATATTCTGTACAGTAAGTATTCAGTATGTGTGTTGTTACCAATGAGTTATGATCATGTAATACATGAATCTTCTGTACAGTAAGTATGAAGTATGTGTATTGTTACCAATGAGTTATTATGATGTAATACATGCATCTTTGTACAGTAAGTATGCAGTATGTGTGTTGTTACCAATGAGTTATTATGATGCAATACATGCATCTTCTGTACAGTAAGTATCTAGTATGTGTGTTGTTACAAATGAGTTATTATGTAAGTATGCAGTATGTGTGTTGTTACCAATGCGTTATTATGATGTAATACATGCATCTTCTGTACAGTTAGTATGCAGTATGTGTGTTGTTACCAATGAGTTATTATGATGCAATACATGCATCTTCTGTACAGTAAGTATGCAGTATGTGTGTTTTTACCAATGAGTTATTATGATGTAATACATGCATCTTCTTTACAGTAAGTATGTAGTATGTTTTTTGTTACCAATGAGTTATTATAATTTAATACGTGCATCTTCTGTACAGTAGGTATTCAGTATGTGTGTTGTTACCAATGAGTTATGATCATGTAATACATGCATCTTCTGTACAGTAAGTATAAAGTATGTGTATTGTTACCAATGAGTTATTATGATGTATTACATGCATCTTTCTTCTGTAAGTATGCAGTATGTGTGTTGTTACCAATGAGTTATTATGATGTAATACATGCAACTTTGTACAGTAAGTATGCAGTACGTGTGTTGTTACCAATGAGTTATTATGATGTAATTCATGCATCTTCTGTACAGTAAGTATCAAGTATGTGTGTTGTTACAAATGAGCTATTATGTAAGTATGCAGTATGTGTGTTGTTACCAATGAGTTATTATGATGTAATACATGCATCTTTTGCACAGTAAGTATGCAGTATGTGTGTTGTTACCAATGAGTTATTATGATGTAATACATGCATCTTCTGTACAGTAAGTATTCAGTTTGTGTGTTGTTACTAATGAGTTATTATGATGTAATGCATTCATCTTCTGTACAGTAAGTATGTAGTATGTGTGTTGTTACCAATGGGTTATTATGATGTAATACATGCATCTTCTGTACAGTAAGTACTCAGTATGTGTGTTGTTACCAATGAGTTATAATCATGTAATACATGGATCCTCTGCACAGTAGGTATGAAGTATGTGTATTGTTACCAATGAGTTATTATGATGTAATACATGCATCTTTTGTACAGTAAGTATTAGGTATTTTTTGTTGTTACCAATGAGTTATGATGATGTAATAAATGCATCTTCTGTACAGTAAGTATGCGGTATGTATGTTGTTACCAATGAGTTATTATTATGTAATAAATGCATTTTCTGTACAGTAAGTATGCACTATTAGTGTTGTTACCAATGAGTTATTATGATGTAATACATGCATCTTCTGTACAGTAAGAATTAGATATGTGTGTTGTTACCAATGAGTTATGATGATGCAATAAATGCATCTTCTGTACAGTAAGTATGCATTATGTCTGTTGTTACCACTGATATATTATGATGTAATAATTGAATCTTCTGTACAGTAAGTATGCAGTATGTGTGTTGTTACAAATGAGTTATTATGATGTAATGCATGCATCTTCTGTACAGTAAGTATGCAGTATGTGTCTTGTTGCCAATGAGTTATTATGATGTAATATATGCATATTCTGTACAGTAAGTATTCAGTATGTGTGTTGTTTCCAATGAGTTATTATCATGTAATACATGCATCTTCTGTACAGTAAGTATGAAGTATGTGTATTGTTACCAATGAGTAATTATGATGTAATACATGCATCTTCTGTACAGTAAGTATTAGATATGTGTGTTGTTACCAATGAGTTATGATGATGCAATAAATGCATCTTCTGTACAGTAAGTATGCAGTATGTTTGTTGTTACCAATGATATATTATGATGTAATAAATGCATCTTCTGTACAGTAAGTATGCAGTATGTGTGTTGTTACAAAAGAGTTATTATGATGTAATGCATGTATCTTCTGTACAGTAAGTATGCAGTATGTGTGTTGTTACCAGTGAGTTATTATGATGTAATATATGCATATTCTGTACAGTAAGTTTTCAGAATGTGTGTTGTTTCCAATGAGTTATTATCATGTAATACATGCATCTTCTGTACAGCAAGTATGAAGTATGTGTATTGTTGCCAATGAGTTATTATGATGTAATACATGCATCTTCTGTACAGTAAGTATTAGATATGTGTTTTGTTACCAATGAGTTATGATGATGCAATAAATGCATCTTCTGTACAGTAAGTATGCAGTATGTCTGTTGTTACCAATGATATATTATGATGTAATAAATGCATCTTTTGTACAGTAAGTATGCAGTATATGTGTTGTTACCAATGAATTATTATGATGTAATGCAAGCATCTTCTGTACAGTAAGTGTGCAGTATGTGTGTTGTTACCAATGAGTTATTATGATGTAATACATGCATATTCTGTACAGTAAGTATTCAGTATGTGTGTTGTTACCAATGAGTTATGATCATGTAATACATGAATCTTCTGTACAGTAAGTATGAAGTATGTGTATTGTTACCAATGAGTTATTATGATGTAATACATGCATCTTTGTACAGTAAGTATGCAGTATGTGTGTTGTTACCAATGAGTTATTATGATGCAATACATGCATCTTCTGTACAGTAAGTATCTAGTATGTGTGTTGTTACAAATGAGTTATTATGTAAGTATGCAGTATGTGTGTTGTTACCAATGCGTTATTATGATGTAATACATGCATCTTCTGTACAGTTAGTATGCAGTATGTGTGTTGTTACCAATGAGTTATTATGATGCAATACATGCATCTTCTGTACAGTAAGTATGCAGTATGTGTGTTTTTACCAATGAGTTATTATGATGTAATGCATGCATCTTCTGTACAGTAAGTATGCAGTATGTGTGTTGTTACAAATGAGTTATTATGATGTAATGCATGCATCTTCTGTACAGTAAGTATGCAGTATGTGTCTTGTTGCCAATGAGTTATTATGATGTAATATATGCATATTCTGTACAGTAAGTATTCAGTATGTGTGTTGTTTCCAATGAGTTATTATCATGTAATACATGCATCTTCTGTACAGTAAGTATGAAGTATGTGTATTGTTACCAATGAGTAATTATGATGTAATACATGCATCTTCTGTACAGTAAGTATTAGATATGTGTGTTGTTACCAATGAGTTATGATGATGCAATAAATGCATCTTCTGTACAGTAAGTATGCAGTATGTTTGTTGTTACCAATGATATATTATGATGTAATAAATGCATCTTCTGTACAGTAAGTATGCAGTATGTGTGTTGTTACAAAAGAGTTATTATGATGTAATGCATGTATCTTCTGTACAGTAAGTATGCAGTATGTGTGTTGTTACCAGTGAGTTATTATGATGTAATATATGCATATTCTGTACAGTAAGTTTTCAGAATGTGTGTTGTTTCCAATGAGTTATTATCATGTAATACATGCATCTTCTGTACAGCAAGTATGAAGTATGTGTATTGTTGGCAATGAGTTATTATGATGTAATACATGCATCTTCTGTACAGTAAGTATTAGATATGTGTTTTGTTACCAATGAGTTATGATGATGCAATAAATGCATCTTCTGTACAGTAAGTATGCAGTATGTCTGTTGTTACCAATGATATATTATGATGTAATAAATGCATCTTTTGTACAGTAAGTATGCAGTATATGTGTTGTTACCAATGAATTATTATGATGTAATGCAAGCATCTTCTGTACAGTAAGTGTGCAGTATGTGTGTTGTTACCAATGAGTTATTATGATGTAATACATGCATATTCTGTACAGTAAGTATTCAGTATGTGTGTTGTTACCAATGAGTTATGATCATGTAATACATGAATCTTCTGTACAGTAAGTATGAAGTATGTGTATTGTTACCAATGAGTTATTATGATGTAATACATGCATCTTTGTACAGTAAGTATGCAGTATGTGTGTTGTTACCAATGAGTTATTATGATGCAATACATGCATCTTCTGTACAGTAAGTATCTAGTATGTGTGTTGTTACAAATGAGTTATTATGTAAGTATGCAGTATGTGTGTTGTTACCAATGCGTTATTATGATGTAATACATGCATCTTCTGTACAGTTAGTATGCAGTATGTGTGTTGTTACCAATGAGTTATTATGATGCAATACATGCATCTTCTGTACAGTAAGTATGCAGTATGTGTGTTTTTACCAATGAGTTATTATGATGTAATACATGCATCTTCTTTACAGTAAGTATGTAGTATGTTTTTTGTTACCAATGAGTTATTATAATTTAATACGTGCATCTTCTGTACAGTAGGTATTCAGTATGTGTGTTGTTACCAATGAGTTATGATCATGTAATACATGCATCTTCTGTACAGTAAGTATAAAGTATGTGTATTGTTACCAATGAGTTATTATGATGTATTACATGCATCTTTCTTCTGTAAGTATGCAGTATGTGTGTTGTTACCAATGAGTTATTATGATGTAATACATGCAACTTTGTACAGTAAGTATGCAGTACGTGTGTTGTTACCAATGAGTTATTATGATGTAATTCATGCATCTTCTGTACAGTAAGTATCAAGTATGTGTGTTGTTACAAATGAGCTATTATGTAAGTATGCAGTATGTGTGTTGTTACCAATGAGTTATTATGATGTAATACATGCATCTTTTGCACAGTAAGTATGCAGTATGTGTGTTGTTACCAATGAGTTATTATGATGTAATACATGCATCTTCTGTACAGTAAGTATTCAGTTTGTGTGTTGTTACTAATGAGTTATTATGATGTAATGCATTCATCTTCTGTACAGTAAGTATGTAGTATGTGTGTTGTTACCAATGGGTTATTATGATGTAATACATGCATCTTCTGTACAGTAAGTATTAAGTATGTATGTTATTGCCAATGAGTTATTTTGATGTAATACATGCATCTTCTGTACAGTAAGTATGCAGTAAGTTGTTACCAATGAATTATTATGATGTAATAACTGCAATTGTGTACAGTAAGTATGAATTGTGTCGTTACCAATGAGTTATTATGATGTAATACATTCATCTTCTCTACAGTAAGTATGTAGTATGTGTGTTGTTACCAATGAGTTATTATGATGTAATACATGCATCTTCTGTACAGTAAGTACTCAGTATGTGTGTTGTTACCAATGAGTTATAATCATGTAATACATGGATCCTCTGTACAGTAGGTATGAAGTATGTGTATTGTTACCAATGAGTTATTATGATGTAATACATGCATCTTTTGTACAGTAAGTATTAGGTATTTTTTGTTGTTACCAATGAGATATGAAGATGTAATGAATGGATCTTCTGTACAGTAAGTATGCGGTATGTATGTTGTTACCAATGAGTTATTATGATGTAATAAATGCATTTTCTGTACAGTACGTATGCACTATTAGTGTTGTTACCAATGAGTTATTATGATGTAATACATGCATCTTATGTACAGTAAGTATTAGATATGTGTGTTGTTACCAATGAGTTATGATGATGCAATAAATGCATCTTCTGTACAGTAAGTATGCAGTATGTCTGTTGTTACCAATGATATATTATGATGTAATAAATGCATCTTCTGTACAGTAAGTATGAAGTATGTGTGTTGTTACAAATGAGTTATTATGATGTAATGCATGCATCTTCTGTACAGTAAGTATGCAGTATGTGTGTTGTTACCAATGAATTATTATGATGTAATATATGCATATTCTGTACAGTAAGTATTCAGTATGTGTGTTGTTTCCAATGAGATATTATCATGTAATACATGCACTTTCTGTACAGTAAGTATGAAGTATGTGTATAGTTACCAATGAGTTATTATGATGTAATACATGCATCTTCTGTACAGTAAGTATTAGATATGTGTGTTGTTACCAATGAGTTATGATGATGCAATAAATGCATCTTTTGTACAGTAAGTATGCAGTATGTCTGTTGTTACCAATGATATATTAGGATGTAATAAATGCATCTTCTGTACAGTAAGTATACAGTATGTTTGTTGTTACCAATGAATTATTATGATGCAATGCATGCATCTTCTGTACAGTAAGTATGCAGTATGTGTGTTGTTACCAATGAGTTATTATGATGTAATACATGCATATTCTGTACAGTAAGTATTCAGTATGTGTGTTGTTACCAATGAGTTATGATCATGTAATACATGCATCTTCTGTACAGTAAGTATGAAGTCTGTGTATTGTTACCAGTGAGTTTTTATGATGTAATACATGCATCTTTGTACAGTAAGTATGCAGTATGTGTGTTGTTACCAAAGAGTTATTATGATGTAATACATGCATCTTCTGTACAGTAAGTATCAAGCATGTGTGTTGTTACAAATTAGTTATTATGTAAGTATGCAGTATGTGTGTTGTTACCAATCAGTTATGATGATGTAATACATGCATCTTCTGTACAGTAAGTATGCAGTATGTGTGTTGTTACCAATGATTTATTATGATGTAATACATGCATCTTCTGTACAGTAAGTATGCAGTATATGAGTTGTTACCAATGTGTTATTATGATGTAATACGTGCATTTTCTGTACAGTAAGTATTCAGTATGTGTGTTGTTACCAATGAGTTATTATGATGTAATATATGCATATTCTGTACAGTAAGTATTCAGTATGTGTGTTGTTTCCAATGAGTTATTATCATGTAATACATGCATCTTCTGTACAGTAAGTATGAAGAATGTGTGTTGTTATCAATGAGTTATTATGATGTAATACATGCATCTTCTGTACAGTAAGTATTAGATATGTGTGTTATTACCAATGAGTTATGATGATGCAATAAATGCATCTTCTGTACAGTAAGTATGCAGTATGTCTGTTGTTACCAATGATATATTATGATGTAATAAATGCATCTTCTGTACAGTAAGTATGCACTATTAGTGTTGTTACCAATGAGTTATTATGATGTAATACATGCATCTTCTGTACAGTAAGTACGCAGTATGTGTGTTGTTACCAATGAGTTATTATGATGTAATACGTGCATATTCTGTACAGTAAGTATTCAGTATGTGTGTTGTTACCAATGAGTTATGATCATGTAATACATGCATCTTCTGTACAGTAAGTATGTAGAATGTGTATTGTTACCAATGAGTTATTATGATGTAATACATGCATCTTTGTACAGTAAGTATGCAGTATGTGTGTTGTTACCAATGAGTTATTATGATGTAATACATGCATCTTCTGTACAGTAAGAATCATGTATGTGTGTTGTTACAAATGAGTTATTATGTAAGTATGCAGTATGTGTGTTGTTACCAATGAGTTATTATGATGCAATACATGCATCTTCTGTACAGTAAGTATGCAGTATGTGTGTTGTTACCAATGAGTTATTATGATGTAATACATGCATCTTCTGTACAGTAAGTATGTAGTATGTTTTTTGTTACCAATGAGTTATTATGATGTAATACGTGCATCTTCTGTACAGTAAGTATTCAGTATGTGTGTTGTTACCAATGAATTATGATCATGTAATACATGCATCTTCTGTACAGTAAGTATGAAGTATGTGTATTGTTACCAATGAGTTATTATGATGTATTACATGCATCTTTGTACAGTAAGTATGCAGTATGTGTGTTGTTACCAATGAGTTATTATGATGTAATACATGCAACTTTGTACAGTAAGTATGCAGTACGTGTGTTGTTACCAATGAGTTATTATGATGTAATACATGCATCTTCTGCACAGTAAGTATGCAGTATGTGTGTTGTTACCAATGAGTTATTATGATCTAATACATGCATCTTCTGTGCAGTAAGTATGCAGTTTGTTTGTTGTTACTAATGAGTTATTATGATGTAACACATTCATCTTCTGTACAGTATATTTGTAGTATGTAAGTTGTTACCAATGAGTTATTATGATGTAATAAATGCATCTTCTGTACAGTAAGTATTAAGTATGTGTGTTATTACCAATGAGTTATTTTGATGTAATACATGTATCTTCTGTACAGAAAGCATGCAGTAAGTTGTTACCAATGAGTTATTATGATGTAATACATGCAATTCTGTACAGTAAGTATGAATTGTGTTGTTACCAGTGAGTTATCATGATGTAATACATGCATCTTCTCTACAGTAGGTATGTAGTATGTGTGTTGTTACCAATGAGTTATTATGATGTAATACATGCATCTTCTGTACAGTAAGTACTCAGTATGTGTGTTGTTACCAATGAGTTATTATCATGTAATACATGGATCCTCTGAACAGTAGGTATGAAGTATGTGTATTGTTACCAATGAGTTATTATGATGTAATACATGCATCTTTTGTACAGTAAGTATTAGGTATGTTTGTTGTTACCAATGAGTTATTATGATGTAATAAATGCATCTTCTGTACAGTAAGTATGCGGTATGTATGTTGTTACCAATGAGTTCTTTTGATGTAATAAATGCATCTTCTTTACAGTAAGCATGCACTATTAGTGTTGTTACCAATGAGTTATTATGATGTAATACATGCATCTTCTGTACAGTAATTATTAGATATGTGTGTTGTTACCAATGAGTTATAATGATGCAATAAATGCATCTTCTGTACAGTAAGTATGCAGTATGTCTGTTGTTACCAATGATATATTATGATGTAAGAAATGCATTTTCTGTACAGTAAGTATGCAGTATGAGTGTTGTTACAAATGAGTTATTATGATGCTATGCATGCATCTTCTGTACAGTAAGTATGCAGTATGTGTGTTGTTGCCAATGAGTTATTATGATGTAATATATGCATATTCTGTACAGTAAGTATTCAGTATGTGTGTTGTTTCCAATGAGTTATTATCATGTAATACATGCATCTTGTGTACAGTAAGTATGAAGTATGTGTATTGTTACCAGTGAGTTATTATGATGTAATACATGCATCTTTGTACAGTAAGTATGCAGTATGAGTGTTGTTACAAATGAGTTATTATGATGCAATGCATGCATCTTCTATACAGTAAGTATGCAGTATGTGTGTTGTTACCAATGAGTTATTATGATGTAATATATGCATATTATGTACAGTAAGTATTCAGTATGTGTGTTGTTTCCAATGAGTTATTATCATGTAATACATGCATCTTCTGTACAGTAAGTATGAAGTATGTGTATTGTTACCAATGAGTTATTATGATGTAATACATGCATCTTCTGTACAGTAAGTATTAGATATGTGTGTTGTTACCAATGAGTTATGATGATGCAATAAATGCATCTTCTGTACAGTAAGTATGCAGTATGTCTGTTGTTACCAATGATATATTATGATGTAATGCATGCATCTTCTGTACAGTAAGTACGCAGTATGTGTGTTGTTACCAATGAGTTATTATGATATAATACGTGCATATTCTGTACAGTAAGTATTCAGTATGTGTGTTGTTACCAATGAGTTATGATCATGTAATACATGCATCTTCTGTACAGTAAGTATGTAGTATGTGTATTGTTACCAATGAGTTATTATGATGTAATACATGCATCTTTGTACAGTAAGTATGCAGTATGTGTGTTGTTACCAATGAGTTATTATGATGTAATACATTCATCTTCTGTACAGTAAGTATCAAGTATGTGTGTTGTTACAAATGAGTTATTATGTAAGTATGCAGTATGTGTGTTGTTACCAATGAGTTATTATGATGTAATACATGCATCTTCTGTACAGTAAGTATGCAGTATGTGTGTTGTTTCCAATGAGTTATTATGATGTAATACATGCATCTTCTGTACAGTAAGTATGCAGTATTTGTGTTCTTACCAATGAGTTATTATGATGTAATACAAGCATCTTCTGTACAGTAAGTATGTAGTATGTTTTTTGTTACCAATGAGTTATTATGATGTAATACGTGCATCTTCTGTACAGTAATTATTCAGTATGTGTGTTGTTACCAATGAGTTATGATCATGTAATACATGCATCTTCTGTACAGTAAGTATGAAGTATGTGTATTGTTACCAATGAGTTATTATGATGTAATACATGCATCTTCTGTACAGTAAGTATTAGATATGTGTGTTGTTACCAATGAGTTATGATGATGCAATAAATGCATCTTCTGTACAGTAAGTATGCAGTATGTCTGTTGTTACCAATGATATATTATGATGTAATGCATGCATCTTCTGTACAGTAAGTACGCAGTATGTGTGTTGTTACCAATGAGTTATTATGATGTAATACGTGCATATTCTGTACAGTAAGTATTCAGTATGTGTGTTGTTACCAATGAGTTATGATCATGTAATACATGCATCTTCTGTACAGTAAGTATGTAGTATGTGTATTGTTACCAATGAGTTATTATGATGTAATACATGCATCTTTGTACAGTAAGTATGCAGTATGTGTGTTGTTACCAATGAGTTATTATGATGTAATACATTCATCTTCTGTACAGTAAGTATCAAGTATGTGTGTTGTTTCCAATGAGTTATTATGATGTAATACGTGCATCTTCTGTACAGTAAGTATGAAGTATGTGTATTGTTACCAATGAGTTATTATGATGTATTACATGCATCTTTGTACAGTAAGTATGCAGTATGTGTGTTGTTACCAATGAGTTATTATGATGTAATACATGCAACTTTGTACAGTAAGTATGCAGTACGTGTGTTGTTACCAATGAGTTATTATGATGTAATACATGCATCTTCTGCACAGTAAGTATGCAGTATGTGTGTTGTTACCAATGAGTTATTATGATCTAATACATGCATCTTCTGTGCAGTAAGTATGCAGTTTGTGTGTTGTTACTAATGAGTTATTATGATGTAATACATTCATCTTCTGTACAGTAAATATGTAGTATGTGTGTTGTTACCAATGAGTTATTATGATGTAATACATGCATCTTCTGTACAGTAAGTATTAAGTATGTGTGTTATTACCAATGAGTTATTTTGATGTAATACATGCATCTTCTGTACAGTAAGTATGCAGAAAGTTGTTACCAATGAGTTATTATGACGTAATACATGCAATTCTGTACAGTAAGTATGAATTGTGTTGTTACCAATGAGTTATCATGATGTAATACATGCATCTTCTCTACAGTAAGTATGTAGTATGTGTGTTGTTACCAATGAGTTATTATGATGTAATACATGCATCTTCTGTACAGTAAGTACTCAGTATGTGTGTTGTTTCCAATGAGTTATTATCATGTAATACATGGATCCTCTGAACAGTAGGTATGAAGTATGTGTATTGTTACCAATGATTTATTATGATGTAATACATGCATTTTTTGTACAGTAAGTATTAGGTATGTTTGTTGTTCCTAATGAGTTATGATGATGTAATAAATGCATCTTCTGTACAGTAAGTATGCGGTATGTATGTTGTTACCAATGAGTTATTATGATGTAATAAATGCATCTTCTTTACAGTAAGTATGCACTATTAGTGTTGTTACCAATGAGTTATTATGATGTAATACATGCATCTTCTGTACAGTAAGTATTAGATATGTGTGTTGTTACCAATGAGTTATGATGATGCAATAAATGCATCTTCTGTACAGTAAGTATGCAGTATGTCTATTGTTACCAATGATATATTATGATGTAATAAATGCATCTTCTGTACAGTAAGTATGCAGTATGTGTTTTGTTACAAATGAGTTATTTTGATGCAAGGCATGCATCTTCTGTACAGTAAGTATGCAGTATGTGTGTTGTTACCAATGAGTTATTATGATGTAATATATGCATATTCTGTACAGTAAGTATTCAGTATGTGTGTTGTTTCCAATGAGTTATTATCATGTAATACATGCATCTTCTGTACAGTAAGTATGAAGTATGTGTATTGTTACCAATGAGTTATTATGATGTAATACATGCATCTTCTGTACAGTAAGTATTAGATATGTGTGTTGTTACCAATGAGTTATGATGATGCAATAAATGCATCTTCTGTACAGTAAGTGTGCAGTATGTCTGTTGTTACCAATGATATATTATGATGTAATGCATGCATCTTCTGTACAGTAAGTACGCAGTATGTGTGTTGTTACCAATGAGTTATTATGATGTAATACGTGCGTATTCTGTACAGTAAGTATTCAGTATATGTGTTGTTACCAATGAGTTATGATCATGTAATACATGCATTTTCTGTACAGTAAGTATGAAGTATGTGTATTGTTACCAATGAGATATTATGATGTAATACATGCATCTTTGACAAGTAAGTATGCAGTATGTGTCTTGTTACCAATGAGTTATTATGATGTAATGCATGCATCTTCTGTACTGTAAGTACCAAGTATGTGTGTTGTTACAAATGAGTTATTATGTAAGTATGCAGTATGTGTGTTGTTACCAAAGAGTTATTATGATGTAATACATGCATCTTCTGTACAGTAAGTATGCAGTATGTGTGTTGTTACCAATGAGTTATTATGATGTAATACATGCATCTTCTGTACAGTAAGTATGCAGTATGTGTGTTGTTACCAATGAGTTATTATGATCTAATACATGCATCTTCTGTGCAGTAAGTATGCAGTTTGTTTGTTGTTACTAATGAGTTATTATGATGTAACACATTCATCTTCTGTACAGTATATATGTAGTATGTAAGTTGTTACCAATGAGTTATTATGATGTAATAAATGCATCTTCTGTACAGTAAGTATTAAGTATGTGTGTTATTACCAATGAGTTATTTTGATGTAATACATGTATCTTCTGTACAGAAAGCATGCAGTAAGTTGTTACCAATGAGTTATTATGATGTAATACATGCAATTCTGTACAGTAAGTATGAATTGTGTTGTTACCAGTGAGTTATCATGATGTAATACATGCATCTTCTCTACAGTAGGTATGTAGTATGTGTGTTGTTACCAATGAGTTATTATGATGTAATACATGCATCTTCTGTACAGTAAGTACTCAGTATGTGTGTTGTTACCAATGAGTTATTATCATGTAATACATGGATCCTCTGAACAGTAGGTATGAAGTATGTGTATTGTTACCAATGAGTTATTATGATGTAATACATGCATCTTTTGTACAGTAAGTATTAGGTATGTTTGTTGTTACCAATGAGTTATTATGATGTAATAAATGCATCTTCTGTACAGTAAGTATGCGGTATGTATGTTGTTACCAATGAGTTCTTTTGATGTAATAAATGCATCTTCTTTACAGTAAGCATGCACTATTAGTGTTGTTACCAATGAGTTATTATGATGTAATACATGCATCTTCTGTACAGTAATTATTAGATATGTGTGTTGTTACCAATGAGTTATAATGATGCAATAAATGCATCTTCTGTACAGTAAGTATGCAGTATGTCTGTTGTTACCAATGATATATTATGATGTAAGAAATGCATTTTCTGTACAGTAAGTATGCAGTATGAGTGTTGTTACAAATGAGTTATTATGATGCTATGCATGCATCTTCTGTACAGTAAGTATGCAGTATGTGTGTTGTTGCCAATGAGTTATTATGATGTAATATATGCATATTCTGTACAGTAAGTATTCAGTATGTGTGTTGTTTCCAATGAGTTATTATCATGTAATACATGCATCTTGTGTACAGTAAGTATGAAGTATGTGTATTGTTACCAGTGAGTTATTATGATGTAATACATGCATCTTTGTACAGTAAGTATGCAGTATGAGTGTTGTTACAAATGAGTTATTATGATGCAATGCATGCATCTTCTATACAGTAAGTATGCAGTATGTGTGTTGTTACCAATGAGTTATTATGATGTAATATATGCATATTATGTACAGTAAGTATTCAGTATGTGTGTTGTTTCCAATGAGTTATTATCATGTAATACATGCATCTTCTGTACAGTAAGTATGAAGTATGTGTATTGTTACCAATGAGTTATTATGATGTAATACATGCATCTTCTGTACAGTAAGTATTAGATATGTGTGTTGTTACCAATGAGTTATGATGATGCAATAAATGCATCTTCTGTACAGTAAGTATGCAGTATGTCTGTTGTTACCAATGATATATTATGATGTAATGCATGCATCTTCTGTACAGTAAGTACGCAGTATGTGTGTTGTTACCAATGAGTTATTATGATATAATACGTGCATATTCTGTACAGTAAGTATTCAGTATGTGTGTTGTTACCAATGAGTTATGATCATGTAATACATGCATCTTCTGTACAGTAAGTATGTAGTATGTGTATTGTTACCAATGAGTTATTATGATGTAATACATGCATCTTTGTACAGTAAGTATGCAGTATGTGTGTTGTTACCAATGAGTTATTATGATGTAATACATTCATCTTCTGTACAGTAAGTATCAAGTATGTGTGTTGTTACAAATGAGTTATTATGTAAGTATGCAGTATGTGTGTTGTTACCAATGAGTTATTATGATGTAATACATGCATCTTCTGTACAGTAAGTATGCAGTATGTGTGTTGTTTCCAATGAGTTATTATGATGTAATACATGCATCTTCTGTACAGTAAGTATGCAGTATTTGTGTTCTTACCAATGAGTTATTATGATGTAATACAAGCATCTTCTGTACAGTAAGTATGTAGTATGTTTTTTGTTACCAATGAGTTATTATGATGTAATACGTGCATCTTCTGTACAGTAATTATTCAGTATGTGTGTTGTTACCAATGAGTTATGATCATGTAATACATGCATCTTCTGTACAGTAAGTATGAAGTATGTGTATTGTTACCAATGAGTTATTATGATGTAATACATGCATCTTCTGTACAGTAAGTATTAGATATGTGTGTTGTTACCAATGAGTTATGATGATGCAATAAATGCATCTTCTGTACAGTAAGTATGCAGTATGTCTGTTGTTACCAATGATATATTATGATGTAATGCATGCATCTTCTGTACAGTAAGTACGCAGTATGTATGTTGTTACCAATGAGTTATTATGATGTAATACGTGCATATTCTGTACAGTAAGTATTCAGTATGTGTGTTGTTACCAATGAGTTATGATCATGTAATACATGCATCTTCTGTACAGTAAGTATGTAGTATGTGTATTGTTACCAATGAGTTATTATGATGTAATACATGCATCTTTGTACAGTAAGTATGCAGTATGTGTGTTGTTACCAATGAGTTATTATGATGTAATACATTCATCTTCTGTACAGTAAGTATCAAGTATGTGTGTTGTTTCCAATGAGTTATTATGATGTAATACGTGCATCTTCTGTACAGTAAGTATGAAGTATGTGTATTGTTACCAATGAGTTATTATGATGTATTACATGCATCTTTGTACAGTAAGTATGCAGTATGTGTGTTGTTACCAATGAGTTATTATGATGTAATACATGCAACTTTGTACAGTAAGTATGCAGTACGTGTGTTGTTACCAATGAGTTATTATGATGTAATACATGCATCTTCTGCACAGTAAGTATGCAGTATGTGTGTTGTTACCAATGAGTTATTATGATCTAATACATGCATCTTCTGTGCAGTAAGTATGCAGTTTGTGTGTTGTTACTAATGAGTTATTATGATGTAATACATTCATCTTCTGTACAGTAAATATGTAGTATGTGTGTTGTTACCAATGAGTTATTATGATGTAATACATGCATCTTCTGTACAGTAAGTATTAAGTATGTGTGTTATTACCAATGAGTTATTTTGATGTAATACATGCATCTTCTGTACAGTAAGTATGCAGTAAGTTGTTACCAATGAGTTATTATGACGTAATACATGCAATTCTGTACAGTAAGTATGAATTGTGTTGTTACCAATGAGTTATCATGATGTAATACATGCATCTTCTCTACAGTAAGTATGTAGTATGTGTGTTGTTACCAATGAGTTATTATGATGTAATACATGCATCTTCTGTACAGTAAGTACTCAGTATGTGTGTTGTTTCCAATGAGTTATTATCATGTAATACATGGATCCTCTGAACAGTAGGTATGAAGTATGTGTATTGTTACCAATGATTTATTATGATGTAATACATGCATTTTTTGTACAGTAAGTATTAGGTATGTTTGTTGTTCCTAATGAGTTATGATGATGTAATAAATGCATCTTCTGTACAGTAAGTATGCGGTATGTATGTTGTTACCAATGAGTTATTATGATGTAATAAATGCATCTTCTTTACAGTAAGTATGCACTATTAGTGTTGTTACCAATGAGTTATTATGATGTAATACATGCATCTTCTGTACAGTAAGTATTAGATATGTGTGTTGTTACCAATGAGTTATGATGATGCAATAAATGCATCTTCTGTACAGTAAGTATGCAGTATGTCTATTGTTACCAATGATATATTATGATGTAATAAATGCATCTTCTGTACAGTAAGTATGCAGTATGTGTGTTGTTACAAATGAGTTATTTTGATGCAAGGCATGCATCTTCTGTACAGTAAGTATGCAGTATGTGTGTTGTTACCAATGAGTTATTATGATGTAATATATGCATATTCTGTACAGTAAGTATTCAGTATGTGTGTTGTTTCCAATGAGTTATTATCATGTAATACATGCATCTTCTGTACAGTAAGTATGAAGTATGTGTATTGTTACCAATGAGTTATTATGATGTAATACATGCATCTTCTGTACAGTAAGTATTAGATATGTGTGTTGTTACCAATGAGTTATGATGATGCAATAAATGCATCTTCTGTACAGTAAGTGTGCAGTATGTCTGTTGTTACCAATGATATATTATGATGTAATGCATGCATCTTCTGTACAGTAAGTACGCAGTATGTGTGTTGTTACCAATGAGTTATTATGATGTAATACGTGCGTATTCTGTACAGTAAGTATTCAGTATATGTGTTGTTACCAATGAGTTATGATCATGTAATACATGCATTTTCTGTACAGTAAGTATGAAGTATGTGTATTGTTACCAATGAGATATTATGATGTAATACATGCATCTTTGACAAGTAAGTATGCAGTATGTGTCTTGTTACCAATGAGTTATTATGATGTAATGCATGCATCTTCTGTACTGTAAGTACCAAGTATGTGTGTTGTTACAAATGAGTTATTATGTAAGTATGCAGTATGTGTGTTGTTACCAAAGAGTTATTATGATGTAATACATGCATCTTCTGTACAGTAAGTATGCAGTATGTGTGTTGTTACCAATGAGTTATTATGATGTAATACATGCATCTTCTGTACGGTAAGTATGAAGTATATGAATTGTTAACAATGTGTTATTATGATGTAATATATGCGTTTTCTGTACAGTAAGTATTCAGTATGTGTGTTGTTTCCAATGAGTTATTATCATGTAAAACATGCATCTTCTGTACAGTAAGTATGAAGTATGTGTGTTGTTACCAATGAGTTATCATGATGTAATACATGCATCTTATGTATAGTAAGTATTAGATATGTGTGTTGTTACCAATGAGTTATGATGATGCAATAAATGCATCTTCTGTACAGTAAGTATGCAGTATGTCTGTTGTTACCAATGATATATTACGATGTAATAAATGCATCTTCTGTACAGTAAGTATGCACTATTAGTGTTGTTACCAATGAGTTATTATGATGTAATACATGCATCTTCTGTACAGTAAGTATGCAGTATGTTTGTTGTTACCAATGAGTTATGATGGTGTAATACATGCATCTTCTGTACAGTAAGTATGCAGTATGTGTGTTGTTACCAATGAGTTATTATGATGTAATACATGCATCTTCTGTACAGAAAGTATTCACTATGTGTGTTGTTACCAATGAGTTATTATGATGTAATACATGCATCTTCTGTACAGTAAGTATGAAGTATTTGTGTTGTTACCAATAAGTTATTATGTAAGTATGCAGTATGTGTGTTGTTACCAATGAGTTATTATGATGTAATACATGCATCTTCTGTACAGTGAGTATCAAGTATTTGTGTTGTTACAAATGAGTTATTATGTAAGTACGCAGTATGTGTGTTGTTACCAATGAGTTATTATGATGTAATACATGCATCTTCTGTACAGTAAGTATGCAGTATGTGTGTTGTTACCAATGAGTTATTATGATGTAATACATGCATCTTCTGTACAGTAAGTATGAAGTATATGAGTTGCTACCGATGTGTTATTATGATGTAATACGTGCATTTTCTGTACAGTAAGTATTCAGTATGTGTGTTGTTACCAATGAGTTATTATGATGTAATACATGCATCTTCTGTACAGTAAGTATGAAGTATATGAGTTGTTACCAATGTGTTATTATGATGTAATATATGGGTATTCTGTACAGTAAGTATTCAGTATGTGTGTTGTTTCCAATGAGTTATTATCATGTAATACATGCATCTTCTGTACAGTAAGTATGAAGTATTTGTGTTGTTTCCAATGAGTTATCATGATGTAATACATGCATCTTCTGTATTGTAAGTATTAGATATGTGTGTTGTTACCAATGAGTTATGATGATGCAATAAATGCATCTTCTGTACAGTAAGTATGCACTATTAGTGTTGTTACCAATGAGTTATTATGATGTAATACATGCATCTTCTGTACAGTAAGTATGCAGTATGTTTGTTGTTACCAATGAGTTATGATGATGTAATACATGCATCTTCTGTACAGTAAGTATGCAGTATGTGTGTTGTTACCAATGAGTTATTATGATGTAATACATGCATCTTCTGTACAGAAAGTATTCACTATGTGTGTTGTTACCAATGAGTTATTATGATGTAATACATGAATCTTCTGTACAGTAAGTATGAAGTATTTGTGTTGTTACCAATAAGTTATTATGTAAGTATGCAGTATGTGTGTTGTTACCAATGAGTTATTATGATGTAATACATGCATCTTCTGTACAGTGACTATCAAGTATGTGTGTTGTTACAAATGAGTTATTATGTAAGTACGCAGTATGTGTGTTGTTACCAATGAGTTATTATGATGTAATACATGCATCTTCTGTACAGTAAGTATGCAGTATGTGTGTTGTTACCAATGAGTAATTATGATGTAATACATGCATCTTCTGTACAGTAAGTATGAAGTATATGAGTTGCTACCAATGTGTTATTATGATGTAATACGTGCATTTTCTGTACAGTAAGTATTCAGTATGTGTGTTGTTACCAATGAGTTATTATGATGTAATACATGCATCTTCTGTACAGTAAGTATGCAGTATTTGTGTTATTACCAATGAGTTATTTTGATGTATTACATGCATCTTCTGTACAGTAAGTATGAACTGTGCTGTTACCAATGAGTTATTATGATATAATACATGCAATTCTGTACAGCAAGTATGAAGTGTGTTGTTACCAATGAGTTATTACGATGTAATATATGCAATTCTGTACAGCAAGTATGAAGTATGTGTGTTGTTACCAATGAGTTATTATGATGTAATACATGTATCTTCTGTACAGTAAGTATCAAGTATGTGTGTTGTTACAAATGAGTTATTATGTAAGTATGCAGTATGTGTATTGTTACCAATGAGTTATTATGATGTAATACATGCATCTTCTGTACAGTAAGTATGCAGTATGTGTGTTGTTACCAATGAGTTATTATGATGTAATACATGCATCATATGTACAGTAAGTATGCAGTATGTGTGTTGTTACCAAAGAGTTATTATGATGTAATACAAGCATCTTCTGTACAGTAAGTATGTAGTATGTTTTTGTTACCAATGAGTTATTATGTAAGTATGCAGTATGTGTATTGTTACCAATGAGTTATTATGATGTAATACATGCATCTTCTGTACAGTAAGTATGCAGTATGTGTGTTGTTACCAATGAGTTATTATGATGTAATACATGCATCTTATGTACAGTAAGTTTGCAGTATGTGTGTTGTTACCAATGAGTTATTATGATGTAATACAAGCATCTTCTGTACAGTAAGTATGTAGTATGTTTTTGTTACCAATGAGTTATTATGATGTAATACGTGCATCTTCTGTACAGTAAGTATTCAGTATGTGTGTTGTTACCAATGAATTATGATCATGTAATACATGCATCTTCTGTACAGTAAGTATAAAGTATGTGTTTTGTTACCAATGAGTTATTATGATGTATTACATGCATCTTTGTACAGTAAGTATGCTTTATGTGTGTTGTTACCAATGATTTATTATGATGTAATACTTGCAACTTTGTACAGTAAGCATGCAGTACGTGTGTTGTTACCAATGAGTTATTATGATGTAATACATGCATCTTCTGTACAATAAGTATCAAGTATGTGTGTTGTTACAAATGACCTATTATGTAAGTATGCAGTATGTGTGTTGTTACCAATGAGTTATTATGATGTAATACATGCATCTTCTGCACAGTAAGTATGCAGTATGTGTGTTGTTACCAATGAGTTATTATGATGTAATACTTGCATCTTCTGTACAGTAAGTATGCAGTTTGTGTGTTGTTACTAATGAGTTATTATGATGTAATACATTCATCTTCTGTACAGTAAGTATGTAGTATGTGTGTTGTTACCAATGAGTTATTATGATGTAATACATGCATCTTCTGTACAGTAAGTATTAAGTATGTGTGTTATTACCAATGAGTTTTTTTGATGTAATACATGCATCTTCTGTACAGTAAGTATGCAGTAAGTTGTTACTAATGAGTTATTATGATGTAATAACTGCAATTCTGTACAGTAAGTATGAATTGTGTTGTTACCAATGAGTTATTATGATGTAATACATGCATCTTCTCTACAGTAAGTATGTAGTATGTGTGTTGTTACCAATGAGTTATTATGATGTAATACATGCATCTTCTGTACAGTAAGTACTCAGTATGTGTGTTGTTACCAATGAGTTATAATCATGTAATACATGGATCCTCTGTACAGTAGGTATGAAGTATGTGTATTGTTACCAATGAGTTATTATGATGTAATACATGCATCTTTTGTACAGTAAGTATTACGTATTTTTTGTTGTTACCAATGAGTTATGATGATGTAATAAATGCATCTTCTGTGCAGTAAGTATGCGGTATGTATGTTGTTACCAATGAGTTATTATGATGTAATAAATGCATTTTCTGTACAGTAGGTATGCACTATTAGTGTTGTTACCAATGAGTTATTATGATGTAATACATGCATCTTCTGTACAGTATACTCATGACATACTTTCAGATGGAGCCGAAATAGTGAGCCTGTCAATTCAGGATAGTAACACTATTGATGAAAATTCATCAGCCATTTTCCAGTGTCAAGTTGACAGCAAACCACTGCCTACTGTAATATGGAAGAAAGAAGGCACCAACACTGTTCTTAAGACCGAGTCAGGAGTGTTACAAAGTGAGTACAGGATTGAATCTGCCCAGTGTCAGGATACAGACAACTATACTTGTTCTGCATACAATCAAATCTGGACAGAAGCCAATAGGACATTACAGTTTTTTGTAAAATGTAAGTAGAATGATAGCATGGTAAAGAAAGATCTTTTTTTAGTATTAGCATATAATATACATTAAAACATAGGCATTACCATTAATTTTAAGATATGATCAATGTTAACATCCTCCAGACTGTACAGTATATGAAAGTTATCATAATGCAACTCTGAGGTGCATCATTGCTATTGGAGTTTAAAGAAGTACAACCCACATTTTTCATCCTAACATTACATGTTGCTATCAAAACTCTGGGGACTTAAGTCCTTTTTGATAATGTTAAAAGTGGGGTTTTAGTAGTATAATACATTAAATTGTTATTTACACCATCACATGAATAGCTTATGCTTTGTACATGGAAAAAGCTTCTTGATTTGGGTAAATGTTCAAAGGTCAAGGTGAGTTTCTGAAAGACGATAAAGGGCTTCCCACTTAATACTTTTAATTTTCCATCATCTACACTTACCAGCCTGAATAGTTTCCAATTCATGTAATGAAGAAACTTATTGATTCAATGTCAAAAAGGTAAAAGTTATAGGTCACTATGACTGAAAGGAGAAAATTGGTTTATGCACAATGTTACGAGTTTCTATTAAAATAAGTAACATGAAAGAGTGAAAAGCACCAGGCTTTGCAAAATTCAACAGATAATTTATTTCTCTAGAATACAAAGTGAAAATGAATAGAAAAACAGTATTGCGAATTAAATCCCAAAATAATCCTAGGATTACAGATACAAGTCCTACTAATAAAAGTTCTGAATAAATTTTAGTGGAAATCCAAATTAACTACAATGCTGAAGGTTTTGATGTGTCAGTGATGACTCATAAAGTGTTGATGTGCCAACAGTCTTTTGTTGGATCACATTAATGCAATCCAAAAAGAAATTCTTATTTTAAATTTCAGTATTTAATTCAAGTCTTTGTTTCCAAAAATATTATCTAGGATTTGTACATGATTCCACTATACCTCCAAGGCCCAACCACCTCACCGAGTTGATCCAAACCAAAAGTTATTAGTAAAGAAGATTTACAATCTGACGCAATATTCAGTGTTGATCCATTCCTTTACTTTCATTTTTTAGGATCTTTCTCTTTCTTCCTGAGATAAATCCTGGTATCTGAATCTGAATCGGAAAATTTGGCAACTTATCATCTTAGTAAGGACTGATGGGGTCTAGCTATGTACATGGGAATTTTATGTTCCTTTTGATGGTGGTTTGTCTGTTTTACAGAATGAGCATTAAGGACTTCACAATTTTAATTGTACTGTACGTACTGAGTTGGTACAGTACTTTCCATTTATCTTGACATCCTTGGGCCTGAGTTAATATAATATTGTTGAACCATTCCTTTACTTTGATTTGATAGGATCTTTCTTTTCCTTCCTGTGGGAAATCCCAGTATCTGAATCCAAATCAGCAAACTTGGCATCTGATCTTCTTAGCCAGGTCAACGTGGCATTAGATGGGGGATGGTTAATTTTATGTTCTTTTTGACAGGTGTCCATTTTACTGACCAAGCATTAAATATTTTAATAACTTTAAATGTAGTACATGCCATACCTAATGCTGGTAGTGAAACGGTCTAAAATATAATCAGCCAGTAGATGTAAAAATTGTACTAGAAGCTGCCTCGCTTGGCACTCAGCATTAAGAGGTTAGTTTTAGGACTGGTCGGCCTGCTGTCATGATAATGTGACTGAGTGGGACATCATGCTACATGTCTGTGGCATGATGCCCCAGTGTAAGACATCACTATAAACTGACACACTGCAAACATAGTATCAATTTGACTGAAAAGTTGTTAAAGCTATGTAAAGAATCCAAAACACACATTTTCAATGCAGAATCCCATGTTCTGGGTGTCCTTCACAATGCACTAAATGTGCAGTTGATAGTTGGACTACACTGAAAATAAATTCTAGGACACCAACCAGACATAAGCTGACCTCGGGAAAAACATTCATCCTGACTTTGTAAAAGTTTGCTGTGCCAGTGTGAACTTCGCTACTTCTTTTGTATGTTATTTGCAAAAAGCATGAAAACAGATATACTACTAAAACCATTTGGAGAGTTTTAACTGATTTTGGTGCGGGAAACTTTGAGAGTAGAACTGAATTTCATCTTTTGATAATTCATCCTCCCAATAGTGTCTGCATTTGTGATGATCAAGGTGATGTTGCAAATAATCTTATTTTATTATTATTTTATTATGTTAATTTGTTCAAATTGCTGCTAAATCTTGAACCTATACTCTATACAGATCACCTGGAACTCAAAACATTTTATCAAAAGTTCCCAAATGATGTAAAGTATACTCGATATATAATAAAATATTTTAAGCTCCTGAATTAAGTCCTGAATTTGGGGCTGAAATATAGTTGTATAAAATGGATGATTATAAAGCAGCAGGACTTGATATAGTTATACTAACTTAAAGACTACTACAAGCATCTGCGTTTACAATAGTATATCATCCATCTGCGTTCCTTGTAAATATTGATCGCTCCAGTGGCCTTGTGGTTAGAGCATCCACCTTGGATGTGGGAGGTCATGGGTTCGAACTTCCAAGGTTTTTCTATAACCAATTCTCACAGGTTTACTATGAATCCTCGGACATCCAATGATACTATCCTCGGAGATGTTTATTGTTTCTAAGCATTCTGATGATTATTTGGAAATATTGTCCAAGAATTCCTCAGACATATCGTCCAATATTTCCTAGGAAAACCCCTGGCATAAAACAGCTCAGGAATTATGAATCTTATATTATTACATAATATAGGAATAGATTTTATTTTTAATGTTCTTCAGCACATACAAATAAAATATTAAAAAAGGTCAAAATGTCCAGAATGTCCATATTGTTCCTTTAGTACCAAATTGTCTGTTTTACTTTTTAAAAATTCATCCATTTAAATCCCGGTTTCTTTGATGGTTTTAGCACTTAACTGATTTTATTGTTAATCATTGCCTCTTTGATATATGACCATTTATTTTGGATATGTTCCTTAAAAATATATATATATACATGTATTGGTTGAAAATATAAAATGTGATGAATTAATGAAACAAATAGTACACATATAACATTGCTGTTATTGGCAGCCTTAAATTTACAAATCATGTTTAAAATCTGTTAGTTCAGAAAAAAGGAAAAACTGTCCTTGGAACAAATAATCTTTGACCATGGATTTGACCATGGATTGCTCTCCAGCGGGAATGGTGAAGGTTTTCACTTACATTCGTCGTATCTGATTGTTGGCAGTCGTTCTGCTCAAAGTGAGAATGATGTCGTTTCCCAGTTTAGGTAACACTTCCACACAACACACATAAAGCCTGACTTTTGGTGATCCCCAGCAATCAGTTTTGCTGAATTTGCCTGCTATGTCAGGTTTGCATACTATGCAAGCATCCAGATGGGTGTTCTTGTCTTCTTATCTGTACATTGATTCTTACCCTTACGCACAGTAAGTATTCATGCTGCTGCTAACCAGTTTGTTATTCAAATACAAATCCACTTCACTGAACAAAGAATGCATGAAATTGTTGATGGGAGCTACTCTGGTATCGTTAGCTAGAATGGGATTATTGCCCTTTTTTCAACTTTAACTTCAGGTACAAGTAACTGCTATTCTTTGGCCTGTGCTTTGATTTCAGATTTGATGGAGGCTGATGCCATCACAGAGGAGATGGGATGAAATTCTACCAATTGTGATTCTTGCATCATCATCATGGTGGATGTCATGGAAAACAGATCCAGTTTTGACCTGGAACATTTGCAAGACTCTCAGTGCATCATTTTATTCTCTCTGTTAAGTAATCTAAGAATCTAATTCTCAGACTGTTCTTCTTTTCGTAGTCTTTTCTGCACCTTTTTTATGAGTTACTCTGGAGTGGTGTCATCAGTGTTCATTTCAATTTTATCTTTTCTGTGGCATGAAGGAAGGAATGCCTTGTTCAGCAGCATGCAGAGCATTTATAGGAGTTTCTTGGTGAGCCAAAATGTCTTTTCCAGTTTGAAGCAACACATTTTTGCCTGCTCTCAAGAAGGCTTCTATGGGATTTTGTTTGTCGATGAGAACATTTTGGATCAATTATTTTCTTGCGTCAGAGTGGCATCTTTCAAGGTGTCACCATCGGTTACAAAACGGGAGCAACAGAACGAAGTGCAGATTTCAACACATCTCCTAAACGATGTTCTCTGACTCCTCAGTACACAGGAAACATGACTTAATGTCGCTGCATGAACGTGGGTGTTTCTATCTTTCTCATAAGCACTCACGGCAGAATCCACTTTAAAAGGAATGACTCTCAGTAACAGTGCAGCTTTTTGTCCCACCACGTTATTCTCCACCACATCAGAGTACACAAAGATCACATTTAATCCTTTATTTAATTGGACAGGGTACTTAAAATATTTGAAAAAATCCTTGGTGCTTTGATGGCTATCTTTTGACTTTTACTGGTGATTCCAACCAAAATATCATACAATTCAGGACAAAATGTAATGGAAATCATATTGTCATCCTGAAAATACATAACCAGACGGTGAGAAATTTGATGGTAATCAATCTTGACAACTTTGTTATGTTTGGCCAGGGCTTCGCTAAACTGTTCAACGAACATGGAAGCAATTGTTTCCTCCAGGTGTTGAGCGCTAAAATAATACCCCACAGGAATTTGAATGGTGTAGCTACTTAATTGAAGATTCGTTGTTGGTAATGGCTTGTTCTCAAACCAAACCACACCATTATATCACTTTAGTCCAACTGTTCTTGTACTTGTGGGTAGAGAATCAAATTGATTTGATTTTCAGTGATGTTTAGGATTTGCGTGGAATAAATGATTATCTACCAAAACCACTTCCCAGTGTGCTTCGTGATCCAGTTGGATGGCCTGAAGTAATTTGACCGGGAAGCAGCACAAGGTATTATTGTTGGGAAATACATTGATGTAACTGTTACTGGGTAAAGTTAAATAAAATTGGGTATTCATAATTCAAGAGTTCTGTTTTTTGAGGGGACACTGGAGGTCAAAGGAGTATCCAAAAGAGGGTTGTTGTTATTGCTATTTTGAGGGTGACTGGCGTTGGCCGCAATGCTCCTGTTGGTACTACCCGTTGAATATTTCAGGGAACGATTGGGTAGAAGATAACTGATGCAACTGCTGGGTAAAATAGTCCACAATTGTTTATCCCCTTGCTGCAAACTCAAATTGGAGATGGTAGCACCTATGGCACAATACACTACAAAGATTTGGCAGCAAAGACGATTTGTGTTTTAGGCACACATTCTACACACCAAACCCACAAGGGTTGCTTTTATAGATCTTGAATAGATGAAGAAGAACTCTGAGTCACTGATGCTGCATTGAACTGCATGATAGTCACTTTTTTAAAGTCAATGACTTGCAAAGTATCAAACCAGGAATCAAAACTCCTTTCCAACATGCATTGAATTTTTTGCCAACTTTACATGTTCTTTAAACAAAAATGCTTTCCACTTTGTAAATGTTGTCTTCTTTTTTGGCCACTCGTTGTAACTCGGGCAAGTAAAATTTTCATTTTAACACTTCACCGTTCATGTCTTCCAATTTATAGATGTTAGGAGGATGGCCCTGCACTCATCCAGTGACATGAAACAATTTGGTGTTCCTGTTTGGTAAAAACCTTTGTCAAAAGTGCATTTCGTTTTGCCAATTCACACCCAATCTCATGTTGCCAATAAACCACTTTTCATGAGGATAGCAATAGGAAACATACCGAACAAATGTTCAAACATGGTCAGTTCATTGTCGGGAGTCACTTCTTCGGAGACACAACTTGTGCTCCGATGGTAAGACTGGTTGTAGGCTTTGACCAGGCACAGTAAGACGTTCGTGTACTTGAGGGTGTGTTGATGTCTAAAATATTTCCACATGCATTCTTTTAACGTGTGTTGAAAACGTTCCATGATGCTGGATTTGGCTTTGGTAAATAGATGTCTCTTTTATTCAATTCTTCTTGGAAAACTTGTTTCAGAAATTCAGTGCTTTTATCTGTTTGGCATCAGAGAGGGTGACGACCACTTTGTTTCAGATCCAGTTTTATGGCACACTCTAACCCACTCATTTTGGAAGTCAAAGGCGTGACCCAGGCAAATTTGGAAAAAACGTCGATGACACAAAACAAATATTTGTTGCCATGATTTTAGGTGGCCAGTGAGAGACATCGGCTTAATCGTCCTGCCATTGATGATTGATGGCTTCCACTCGGGTGCGATTTCTGGAAAACTTTTGTCGAATGGGTTTGTGTAAGGTGTATGTGGCTTGTTCTTGTAACCATTGTAGCACTGAAGGTAAACAGACACTTTTCAGTTGGGATATGGCTGCATGATACAATTTTTGAACTCCTCCATAACCTGCAAGATGGTCTGTATCATAGTAAATGCAAGCTAAAAGATTCTTCAATAAATAACCCACTGTTTACTGATGCTACTCTACACTCATACTTGGTGTAGAAGTTGAGAAAAGTGGTGGTGGTGTTGGTGATGGTGGCAAAGTGAAAGCTTTTTCTTTGCTTTCTTTTTTTTTTTTTTGCTTCTTTATCCCTTCTTTAATTTTTTCTTTTGAGTGGAGTGAAATTGTCTTTTTAACCCAAGCTTTGAGTTTTTGTCTTAGGGGAGAGGGAAGGGGTTAGCTAGGATGCTACAATCTTACTAGGGATGGAGATGCTGACAGTGTTAGAAAGACTTCTCGTGCGTCTTCTTCCTCTGGCATTCATTTGGCAGCATCTGCCTTAGTCACTGATGGTGGTGGTGGTAGCAATTAGCTTTTCGCCAGGGTCTTTAAATCTTTCAGAGTCAGTTAAGCTGTTTCGTCTAAAGCTTTCTAGCAAAAGATTTGATGACTTGATTTTTCCATTTCTGACAAATTGGTGCAATCCATCAACGATTGTAGTTCATGATGTAACTGTGGCATCTCGGTTAGATGAGGACTGGGAGGTAAATTTGGACTATGTTGTTCTTGCCAAAAGTTAGCTTTTGTCCTTCCATGAGATTCCAAAGTACAAGTGTGATGCATTTCCACAAAAGATGTCCTTTTTATCTTCTTATCTTGGTCCTAAAACTCCTCCAGCAATCCTCCAAGTACAGCTCCAGTAAGTCCTTTGATCAATGGTCCTATCAACATGGGCAATAATCCACCGCATTGCACCAACATCTTTTTCTTTTGATGGATGTGTATATTTTTGACCATTTGGCGAAGAATGTGCTGATGTATGGCTGAGTGTTCTTTCTGGTGTTTGGACAAAGGTATCATTCCTTTCAAGACATTCAAACAACATTCACTCACGGTATCAATGATTTCTTTGGGGGCTGTTTGAATGAGTTGTTCTGGCACATGTGGAGGCGATTTTGACAGGACTGACAACACATACCATTGCTTGGCTAAACGAGAAGGCAGTCCTTTTCTTTTTCCTTTTAGACAGAAGATTGATGGCTTCTTTAAGGTGACATCTTTTTTTCTATCCGGAGTACAAAAATACACCGAAGTGTATAGTCTGGAATGGTCCTTTTTATACTGGAATATATCTTAATTGATTGTCGGTATATCATATAATATTTATGATGGGCATCACTCGACATTGAGTGGTTCGCAACTGACTTAATCGGGACAGTTCTTGCTTGAATAAATTCAGTAAAATTTGTAACACTCACGATCTCTTTTGGACTTTGATTTTGGGTGAGTGGTGAGTGCACTTTTTAGCGGCTGCCGCTGCAGTTACAGACGATGAGGATGAGGTGGTCGTCATTGATGGAGGAGAAAAGTTCCTTTATAAACTGGTTTTCATTTTTTCATCAAATTGGGAAAGATGCGTGTCAAGTCAACTTTGGCTGGCATGACCAGTAATGGCAAAATTGAAGAAACTGCTGATGCTGGAGACATGGTCATCGAGGGTCGTGGTTTGGGAAGTAAGGTTGCATCCTAGCTGCACTACCACTCTTTTGGGTAGAAGCTGTTTTCATGGGACTTCTCTTTTTTTAGGTTATGTGATCTGGTCTTGCCACCACTGCTCCTCTTCTTTTTCTTGTTGGAATGTTTTAATTTGGGAGAGGCTTTTTTCTTGGAAGTGCTTGCTGCTGAGGCATATGGATCCCATTTTAAGAGGGAGCGAATGATGACATCTCCTAGAGAATTGCTACCTTCAGGTTTCAAAATGATTTGCTTTTTGGTTTGAGTGTCCATTCTGGGATCTGCCAGTTGCAACAAGGCTACTTTATGTTTGTCAAAAAAGCCTTTGGTTTGATGAGGAATGTGAATGATGCCTTGAAGTAACTGATGTGTTGTCCCTGTAAACAATCGTAAGACTTCTTTGAGACTGGCATCTAAGATAAGAGCCTGCGCTGATGTATTTTACTAACTACTGATACTGTACAGGGCATGAACCAATTAACCTGTATGATGAGATTGAAGGAATGTTATGTTTATGATTTGTGAGATAGATCAGAATTGTTGGAGGTTTTTAGTTTTTGTTTTTTGTTTTAAGCTGATGAGGATATGTACACGACAGGCCATCTGCCTTGGCACCCACCATGAAACATGGGTACGAAATCACAAATAGTCAGGTGTGGCAGTTTTTAAATCAATGAGTAAATAGGAGCAATGTGTTTGATTGGCATCGTCTTAAGTACACATCACCCAAGGAGATCCTAACTGTTTGGCTAACATTTGCACTTGAGACTTATCTCTAGGATTTTTAAACATCACCACATAATTAAGACTAATTGTGTGATGGGCTTTACACTGTTGAAACAGATTTTTGGTAGTGTAAATGATACTGGCATAATGATGATACTCTTTGTGGATAAACTAAAGTTTAATTTCTCCTTTGTCTTCTCCTGACATGTCATCGAAGATGACCAGATGTGTTTGACTGGTGTCAGACATGATCCCGTCAACTTTGTGATTGCCGCTCTTTGTAACACCACATGATACATTGGAGTGGATGATTGATTAAATGGGTATTGTACTCGTTTGACAAATTTGGTTTTGCCTGAACCACGCGTCCAGCAATTAACATGTTAAAAGGACGGTGAAGATACAAGGTCTCCCAACTGGAACAATCTAACTTTTCGTTGATGACTTTGAAAGTCAAGGAAGAGTCAGAAGAGGAAGATGTAGCCATAATGAAGGTGTTGACAATTTTGAAAATAACAGAGACAAGAAAAGACAAGAGATTTTAAACTTTTTCAGGACATGTTTAGTCAAAGTTAAAAGTGGATACAAAATACAAAAGCACATAAGAGTCAAATGCTTAATTGCATTGACAAAAAACAAATCAAAATGATCAAAGTGAAATATAAACAAGTCACTTTACAACATTGGCGACAAAAGCGTGGTGTCCTAGAATGTCCAGGGACAATTTGTAATATTTTTGGAGTCTCAACACTTTGCAAGGTCTCTAATGTTTCTTCCCGGAATGGCTTTTCATTATTGTCAATGTCAACAACAGTTGCTATCGTGAATTTGGTTTCCCTCTGCATTGGGTTCTTCGGCCAATGTGGCTCACACAGGTTTAAATGTTTTATTTTTCACTGAAGGTTCTAAATCATTGACACAAATCTTTATCAAAGTGAGCCACTTCTTTCATCCAAGCATCAAAACCATGACATTTCCAGTCACGTACATATTTCCAATGAGAGTGTAGGTCACAAGCTATACACGCATCTTTATAAGCATCCCGAGTCATCAAAGTTTTATGTATCTTACTTTCCTGTAGAGATAGAGACATATCGATGAGAAAGCACAACACTTTAAACAGAATGAGTCTGTCGTGCACATTTAAAGGTGTCACCATAATGTCAGTGATGTAGACTGTTCGTAAATTCTCCACAAGGAATCTGCTTGTAAACAAAATCCCAGAGACGTAGTCACTAACATGCACACCACATACCATCCCAAATTCAAAGAAAACAGTTCTTGTGAAAGATTTTGGTAATCCTCCAAAATCTCAATAGTGTCAATGATTTCCTTCCAAGGAATCTGTTTTGTCACTACTGATAAAGGTCGTGTCATGGTGGTAAGTTTTTATAACCATGTTGGTAACTTCTGAATGTCCCTCTATTTTATTCAAAAGTGGCCAAGTTGAAGTGATTGAGGTAGAGAACAATTTCTTCCCACTGAAATTCAGGGTGATTGTCGAGAATTTTAATAAAATCTTGAAATGTAATAATGAATACCCTGTGAATACCCTGTAAACCAAAGAGAAATCTAATGAGTCTGTTCACTTTTTTCACATTCCCCTTGTTTCCTCTGGTTAATTCTCTGGGGGTAGGTCCTCGCATATATTTTGGCCACATTCCTTTGAATGTTTAGAATTGACTTTCAAAGTCACAGTATCCAAACATGCGCAAAGGCAATGAATATTCTTCTCTGGCAAGTTCATTTTGATGAGATGGGGATGACACATGAAATAGTTTGCACAGGCATAGATGAAGTACATAGGGTGATAGCTGCACAGTATCATGTTTACTGTAGCAGCAGGGAGGGCGAACCCACCACTTTTAGAGCAAGTCCATTTACAAAACTAAAACTTCTACGAAAATGAAAAAAAATAAAAACGTCGATAACTTTAAACCGAAGTCTCTAACCGAGGGTCTCTCTAAGAGTCCCTTCAGGATTAGTAAAAACGGTTACTATTTTTTGTCGTTTTTTTTTTCAAACAAGTATTCACGCGTTGTTCTTTTTACACTTTATTTGAGGTCGCACCCTCCCTGCTGCTGTGAATTAACCAAATATTTTATCGATTCATATACGATATCTTGATCTAGGGTCATGTAAATTTATAGTTATAAATCCGTGCGGAGTCGCTTGTGCTTTTGAAAAGAAATTTTTAAATTTGATTATGTCCATGGGAGGGCAAACCCACCACATTGTTAGGAAAAACTAAAGCTTCCTTGATATAAGACTTCCGTAGAGATGTTATTATGTCAAATTACGAGTTAAAAAATTCCACCTATTTCACGTGTAAAAAAATCTCTCGACGTTGTTTATTCATGCATACATTTCATTGAGGTCGCGCCCTCCCTGCTGATGTGAATTAAATCATTATTATATATCAATAATATAGCACCAGCTATGGAATCGTATACAGCTAGATTAGATCGAGAACGACTAGAATCAATAAAGAAATTTCTTCCTGTACGTGATTCTGTCAGACAAAAATAACAAGCGCGTCAAGAATCTCAAGTTGAATTTGCAGAAGGTGCAGAACAGTTATTTAAAACAATTGTCGAATAACCAAAATGATCGCTGAGGCTACAATGGCATCACAGGAGGTCATTAAAACATTACCAAAACAAATTAAGGAAGCTATGGATTCTGCAGATGAAACACGTGCTGAATGAAATTCAAGACGTAAAAATTATTGTCGAGGATTTATCTAAACCAGAATTAAAAACTAGGTATTTTAATAAGCAAGGTTATATAGAAATTATGAATGATCCTGTTAAGGTTGCTGCGGCGAGATATCATCTACGACATCAGCTTATAAAACCAGAATTTTATAACACTTCAAAACACGATTTGTCCGATAGAGTTGCTGATGTTAATGCAATGAAAAGAAAAATTAAAATACCAGTTACACTACCAAGAAGACTATCCCATATTGAGGAAGAGGAAGATTTGCAATTTAAAGGAATGAGGCGTCAGCAGGGGCCTTCATATCAACTTCCTCCACCGCAGCAACAAATAGAACGACAACAATCTTATTCACCGCAGCAAAGACGGATAGTTTCAACAAAAATATCCTTCGCCGCAGCAAAGGATGTGGTTAGAATCTGAGAAGGCTAAAAAGCAACTTAAAAAAGCAAGAACAAAAAAGCACAATCTCCCATGTCACTAATAATTCCTAGACGAATACATGAAGAGGATGAAGATGAACCCGACACTGGTACAGCAGAGGAGGAGAAGGATGGAAGTGGTTTTTCTGCTCAAGGAAGTGGTCTTATTACTTGTCCTAATAATATTCTTTCTGGCGTAGAACGACTAGAAATACTTATCGGTGGAAAACTTGCTGGAAATAATTCTCGTGAAATAACTAACGAAATATCTGGTATTTATCAACGATTATTTCAAGGCGGTATCATGGACATCAATGGTTATCAATCTCTTATTGATTAAATATATGATGACCACGATTAGATACATAAATAACAAATAAGATGATTATACATAATTTGCAACGTAGTCCAACCATGGTCAGGGTAGCAAATTCACGATTACCAGTGTACAAAACATTTTACGGTAATGGAATTGGTGATGTTGTTCAGGGTTTATTTAGCAGGATAGCCCCAAAAACAATACCGATTGCAAATTAGGAATGAAAACTATAAATATCATTCGTGATGAAGCACCTAGTGTAACTGGTAATCTTGGCGGTAAAGCATTTTCGGCAATCAAAGATAGATTAACACGGTTAATACGACGAAAACCTCAACCACCTGTGAAACTGGCAAGTACTACAGTTATGCCTACAAATGTCAGTAAAGTAATAAATCTTTCCGCAAATCAGAAATTAGCAGAGTTAATTGATGTACCGATGTCAAAAAAAGAAAAAGAAAAAAATATAACTGCTAGTCTGATAGCGGGAAGCGGTCTTCGTGTTATACGATAGCAATTATAATAAAATGTTAAAGCGTATATCTGATGATGCGTTTGACATTAATGCGCCAGTTCTCAAATATGAGTCTGTGCGTGATTATCAATATTATTCTTATGATGCAAAAACACCAGATGCACGGGGACGAATTGAATTAGAGGGTCAGGATACAAGTAGATATTTTTTGCCCTGTGAGGCATTTATTGAGATCGAAGGTGTACTTTTAAAAGCAGATAATACAGCATATGGTATTGGTGATCGAGTAGGTTTTGTTAACAACGGTGTTATGGCGTTATTTAACAGCGCTACATACTCCATTGACGGAAAATAATATTGAATCATGCGTGGAAAATGTTGATATTGCTACGACAATACTGGGTCTGGCAAGATATTCAGATGATTATTCGAGGTCAGCGGGTCCATCAATGATGTTTTCAAAGGATATAACTGATCATCCAGAAAACAGAAATGTAACAATGAACGCAGCTGAAAATGTAGTTGAATCAATGAATGAAAACTTCAACTTGGGATTCGCAGCACGTCGAGCAATGTTAAACAGTGATGAAGAATTTTCATGTGTAATTCCACTGTCTCATATTTTTGGATTTTGCAGAGAGGTTAGAAAGGTTATATTTGGCGCTAAACACACAGTAGCACTTGTCAGGAAAAACACTGACAACGATGCGATATGGCATCCTGATGGAGTTGATGATGGTAAAGTAACACTAACAAAATTGTCACTGTGGATGCCAACAATGACTCCATCCATCATCGAAGAACAGCGATTACTTTCTCTCATGAATCAAGGTGGTAAATCATTATTACCATGGTTGACGATGACCACAGAGAGTGCACCCGTTAACAACGCTGGATTGATTACATGGCAAATAGCATCACATCAGGGAGTGTCAGCACCACGACATATATTCGTTGCGCTTGAGGCAAATATCAGGATAGGTAGACAACAAGGGAATCCAATGGTATTTGACTCATTTGGAGTTTCTGAAGTTGCTTTGAGGATAAACGGTCATCAAGAACCCTCTGAAGATATTTTACTAGATTTTGAACATAATCATGTTGCGCATGCTTATCGTCGATTAGTGTCATATATGGGACGTGTCCAAAACATCGACACCGGTCTACAGATATCTCAGCGCGATTTGTATCCGGTTTATTACTTCTCGTTGGAACACTTGGGTATATTAAGACAATTGGTCGTTGATATACACTTCCGAGCTCGTGTAGGTCGAGTACCAGCAGCAGTAGTTGGTCCACCGGCTATTCCTGGTCGTGCTAGACTAATCGCAATCATACTCAGCGACAAAGCAATGTTACTTGAAGGTGTTGGTTGACGAATGCGAGTTATTGATGCACCAGTAGAAAATATGTAACGCATTAATTAGATCGCAGCAATATTAATACAAATGTCGTACATCCACGTTAATGTCACTCTGACTCAAGGTCAAGTAAAAAACTTCAATCGAAATCAGCAAAACAATGTGGGGTAAAAATATCATTAATGCGAGATCAGACTGCACATGGTGGTCCAAACAAATTTTCGTTAACCAAGACTCAACTTAAACACTTCAAGAAAGCCTCAGAATCAAAAACTAGAGTTCAACTTGAACTCTCTTCAGCCGCAATCGCAAATATGATCAAAACCGGTGATATATTTCCACTTCTGGCAGCTATACCCGAATTAATAGCTGCTGCCGCACCCGCAGTCGCAAAAGCTGCCACGTTAGGTGCTGTAGGAACTGCTGCTGAAATGGCATTAACAAAAGCAACTAGGCAAGGGTTTAAAAAAATAGGGGAGGGTCTAAGATTACCAGGGACCCCACATTGGTACGGAAAGGGTTTGAAACTTCCAGGAACACATTGATGCCTATGTCTAATTTTGATTTACTTGATGCTGCCAAGCAAATAAATATAAAAAATTTCCGAGGGTTGTTTATGCGTGATCAATTACCAAAACGACCAAACAGTGCTGAAACCGGCATTATTAATCTTGATTTGAGTTCTGGTCCAGGAACTCACTGGGTTGCTTACGCGATTGATCCACGTGGAATTATTTATTTTGATTTGTATGGACTTCCTCGACCACGAGAAAAGAATTTCTTTCGTACACCTTGACATCGTCAAGGACAACAAATATTCCAATTTGGTATTCAACATTACCAACACAATCTTTGACAGATCCACCGATATGTGGTCGTGAAGTAATTAATGTACTTAATCCTTTATCAAAATCTTCATTGCCTCCACACAAAATTGTTTATTTATATATTAGTCATACGTATAATGGTTGATATTTACGGAAGATCTCTATCACGAAAAGGCAAAACTCAAACCGATATTGATTTATCAAAATACGCAACTAAAGATTAAATATCTGATCTCATGAACTTGTCGGGGGTTGACCAAGACAAGGTTGTTGTTTTTCAGGACAGATACGGTGTTTTAAAAACCAGTAACATTAAATGGAATGACATAGACGAGTTCTTGGTGCGGTCACGGATAACATCCCGGTATTTACTGAAAGCGGAAAAATCAGAGACTCGAGTATATCTATATCGCAAATCAGAGATGAAACTGTAAAAAGTGTTGCTAATCGTTTAAAATTGACCAGTGATACAATGACAGGTGAATTTAGCATGAACGGTAATACAATAGTTGTTTTAAGAGATCCAACATCTCCCGAATATGCTGCAACAAAAAATTATGTAGATGGAAGCCATAATAATATAGACACTAAATTATCCACGCTACCTGCTGAGTATGACGTTCACGTAAATATGTTTTCGAATCTCCGTAGAAACTTTCAAAAGCTCAATAAAATCGATGAAGATTTCTTTGGAAGTCCGTTGTTAGCTGACGTAAAACTCTCCGAAATTAATACAAAACTCACCAACACTAAGTCAGACATTAAAACGATTAATCGATGATTAGGTGTAATCAGAGATTCAAATTCAATTTCGGAATTGATAACGAACGCGCAGAGTAATAAAAGCGATATCAAAAACTAGATGATGTTATTATTGGAATTCCTGCCATCGTTAACAAAATTAATCTAATCAAAATTGCCCACAAGCAAATCATCATTAACGGATATACGGTGTCATCCTGGTTTACAACATGGTCACGGCAAACTAATACTATTAAACATACCGCGGAAGTCACTGGTGTGTACAGGTTGTCTGTGTTCAGCAGTGCAAAATTCAGTGTATTTACTACATATCCCTGGCGGCATTCAACCGACAAGTTTTCCGGAATTGTGTCTATAGTATTAAATAAGGGAAGCGAAGAAATATTTATACTGGAAGCAGCTGATAGCTGATAAAACTTTAACCGCGGCATCTTACTGGTGGTGTATGGAATTTGTTGGTGAAACACCTCAGTTGCTCACCGCGTAATATAATTACAATTACAGTTCAACAATCTAGATACAATCAAGTACGCGAATGGCAATCAGAGTTAAAAACCATCATTGACAAGTACGCCGTAAAAGTAAAAACAAATACAAGCATCGTGTAACCGTGTTGGATATTATGGTTTATTCAGTATCTGCGTTAGTTGCATCCACCGGTGTAGTATTATCAGCGCTAACGCCAGTAACAACTGCAATCACGGTAACAATATGCATTTCATCATCAACTGCACTCGCAGGTGTTTTAATATTATCGCGAAAAAGGTATCCACGTGCGTAGTTACAAAATACAATGACTATAAAGTAAAATTAAATATAGCGATACAAGCATATTCTAAATTATCATCGCTGATATCATCTAACCTCGACGATACAATAATATCTGATTCTGAATTTACCATCATGAATAACATCTACATCGCACTGACTTCAGATTTAGAAAAACAATATAACAATAATGGCGGAATCACTTCAGTATTGAGCTCTACTCTACATAGTCGCCAATACAACTCTGGCAACAACCACGATGATAACAGTAAGTTCCACCAAACCTGAATTCAGTATTAATTTTCCAAGGCCGATTTTAGTGAGAGAGATCGCGTTAGCACAATTACGAGTATACCACAGCTGGCCAAATATCAGATCATAATCATTTGGAAAATTGCCAGCAAATAATTCGTTCGTGTTTGCAAATTAAACTAAATCAGATGGGACCCCCGATTGGAACGTCGTTGGAATACCAACCGGAAGTTATCAGATCGAACAAATCAATGATGAATTCCAGCGTAGAATCAAATCAATAACAGGAAAAGATTCCAAGATAGCAATAACAGTCCACGAACCAACATTGTCAGCCGCGATCGAGATAAGTTCTACCGATTACGCTGTAGATTTATATCAAAGTTCGATCAGAACAGTGTTAGGATGGCCTGAAATTCCACCTGCGGTGCCGGAGGCACTACCAGAACCGAAAAAGTCTATGTCACGGACAAACAATCGTACCACGATATTAACCCCTATTATAAAGATGATTTAGATATCATAAAAAAATCAGTGTTTAGTAATAATATTGAATTCTACATTAAGAACCATATAATTGGCATTTTACTTATGAACAATATGGAAGCAGCACTGAAAAATTACTGAATAATTTGAATAGATTAATCAAAATCATAAAATACAACTACAACGACTACGACAGTACTTCCAGGAACATCTTTTCGACCTTGTCACGGCAAGGAGTTCGCGCAGTGAAATCATTAAGTCTATCGAGATATTAAATCAGCTTGTATCTGACATGGAATATATTAACCAGCAAGTAATCGAGCCAACAATTAAATGTACTAATTATCGCGACAAACAAGATTTCTTGACCTCGTTCTCGTTGACAGAAACCACGCTACGGGATTTTAAATTTCCCGGGTATAACGCAGACGAATTAAGAAAGTAAGTCAATGATGTCATCGATGAATTCTTCGTTAATATACTTGCCGACTATTCTCAAGCACAACAATAATCCAGTCGGAGAAGGACGACATGTATCCCCGGAAATCGTAAATATAACATCGGATGTCACAGTCAATCTTGTTTGTGATGTAATCGACAACAGTTACAGCACTGACACAACAATATCAAATCAAGCACAGCAGGTATTTGTTCCTTATTCATTTGCACCGAAAGACCCACCAGGATTTCCGATTGTACAAGAACCAATCAATTCTTTCTATCTGCGCTGTCATAATCGTTGCTTGTCAAGAATAAATTTCAAACTAACTGACAAGTCCGGGCATTTGCTGGATTTACAAAATGAAACATTGTCAATAAATCTGTATGTGAAATCGTAAGATTTTCAATCATAGATCGTCATCTTAAGATTTTACGCGAATTCCTGTCAAGACAAGGGGGCAAAAAAAATACCAAGAATTTTTTTTTAATTACACTTTTATTTCCACGTTTCACTATCTAGGATTTTTTTAGTTGTATCACGCGAGTATTGATAATCTTTTTAACTTGATATTCTTGAGATAGTTCGTATCTAATTTTTTCAATTGCGCGAGACAACAGGACTTCATTTTCTTTCACTGTAGCCAGCGATTGATACAACGCAGTCTGAATTTTCTTTATAAATCAGTACTTTGATGGCAACATGTATCTTCCTTCGTGCTCACATTCTTTCAATGTTTCAAAATCGGAAATAATTTTTTCAGGATCCAACTCGTCGGATATATTTATGGCGTTTTTTTAAATTTTCAATAGCAGAAATTACATCGTTGATATTTTCGTAATTCATTATTTATATATAATATATTTATTTAAAATAAAAGAATGTGGGTCATTGCTGACCCTTTTATGAAGCATATTTACAGCAGCATTGTATGTACAGCAAGGACGGCACAACACATAAAGCATATTATTTACAGCATTGTATTTACATTATTTACAGTAAGGACGGCACATCCTTATGTGAACTCCAAGGGTGCCACCGCATCTTAGCGAGTCCAGAAGATACATACCTTCACAGAACAACATCAACTTAATTAACTTAACTAAGGACGGCACAATCTCCCAAACCTCTAGGGTGTCCATGACACTACAAAGCAGGCTCAAGGAGATACATTTATACAAACTCCTGCATGTCTCAGACATGAGCGAGTGTGTAGACAGCACAATACTAAACGGATACAACACTAACGTAACTAAGGACGGCACAATCTCCCAAACCTCTAAGGTGTCCATGACACTTCAAACTTCTAAGCAGGCTCAAGGAGATATATTTATACAAACTCCTGCATGCCGCAGAGCGAGTCTGTCTTAACTAAGGACGACACAACATATATGGGATAGTATTTAAATATCTACAGCATTGTATTTACAGTAGGGACGGCACAATACTAACTTATCTTAAGGACTGCACAAAAACGGGGGTTCTCTCTACATTCAACTTTGCACATTTTCCCCATAAAATCAACCCATGGAGTAAGTACAAAACAAGTACTCACCCACGGATGAGCTTATGGGTGTGTGTGTGTTGCAGTTCGAGCTTGAGGTGAACCGCCACTACAGGAAAAAACGCTATTACGCACCCATCGACAAATGTCAGCCACGGGGATTCGAACCCTGGTCTCCAGTATTTAACTCCGATGCGCTAGCAATGTACCACGTTCTCATCTTGCAATATATGGTTTGGAAATTAGTATATAGTTACTGTGCACAGACTGAATGAATAAACCGGCGTTGCTTTTCCATTTCTATCAAGTTGAAAAATATATAAACGAAAATCTGTATGTAACGGAACGCACTTTCTTATATTACAAATTTTCGTTTATAGTTACGTAGGCTAAAACCACTGCGAGGGTTTTTCCCCAAGAATAACAGTGTATTTCCGTACTCATCATGTAACGACTCGTTGTAAGTTATAAATCATTAAATATCCCAGATGGATATTAATTACAACGTAGATGGTCAATAATTAATTGCGGCGACAAAAAGTAACTAAAATCTACGAAATTGTGTATTACAGAATTATCTCCCTTTTATGAGACATTACCAATTCAGTAGTATTGAGGGGAATAACAGGCGCACTTTTCTTACTGATTTCTCAGTATTATTGACAGTTGTATATATCACCGAATTCAGTTCGGATTTGAAAATTTACTTGTACAATCTTTCGCGGAGGAGTTGTTTCCATCAAATATCATTGGGACATAAGAAAATGATAATTTTTTTTCGTATTTTTTTAATATGATGATTTATATAATTTATCAGAGACTCTTTGTACTGAAGGCATACAGATATCAAAATACCTTGCAGCCGCGTTCATTGACTGAAATAATATTTCTTCACCAGTCTCAACATTAATAGATTTTACTACCCTCCTAACAGTCGTCTTGCATCTTCCAGTATTTCCTTGTAAACAATTCTCGCGTTGTATGATAGATTCAAGATTATCTAAAAAATTATCGAGCGTGTCTCCGCTAATGTGATTGATGACAAAATCATCTTTGATCACCCCAAAGAAACATTCGAACACAAATCGATGACAGAGATAATTTTTCATTCCATTAGAAAACATGAGATAGCCAGTATTAGTGACAGATCCAACTGGGTTTTGTTTTAATCGGCAGTTCCTGACTACATCATTACGATTTGCTTCATAATTTTTAATGCTTGGATGTCTGACAAACTCATTTTGCTCCATTATATAATAATATTATTTGTTTAAATCATTATTTGTCTAAATTATTACTTTGAAAATCTTGCTACATAATCTTGTGCGGTTTTTATAATTGTATCACTGTCGTTGGATTTTTTATCATAATATCGTTTCAATTTTCGGTATCGTTTACCGCCGCATTGCACACATAAACGCGTTTCTCCTCGTACTCCAATACCGCACTGTAAACACGGTTTAGACCCTAAACTTCCGTGACGATCGCGCTGCAAGTGAAATCCACAGAGCCTATCTTTAGCAATTTGCAGATATTCTTTGTTTCAATCATTATTATATACAGTATTTTTATTTAAATATATATTTGCCTTAATTATAATATGATGAATTTACGAAATCATCTGCAATCGAGCCTTGGAAAACTTCAAGATTCGACCTTGACAGGATGTATGATGAGGACAAGAAAAAATAAGTAAGCATAATAACACTTATTCCGAATGGGACTTTAATCAACCATATCCGTAAATCCAAGAAAGAGTTTCGGTGCGATGGTGCAGCTCATGTGTGGTCAACATTTAGAACTGATGAAGATGACATTGATGCTACAATGAATGATAATCGAGCATTGAGCATTATTAATTATCTCGACTCTCGAAGATACTTTTCTAGAATAAATTTTATCGTAGCAGATGATACCGACACTTGGATTATCCGTGACAAACGTGACTCTGTGCATGTTCACGCACTAGAAATGGTAACGTTAAATGAAAATTCCAAACCAGGAATTTTGACTGTTATTGACAGGCCTTATTATACGCGAGCATATCCTGTGACAGCAGTAATTTATGGTATTTTTCCGATAAATGATAAACCCGACGTATGGAATCTCAAACCAATGAAACTGTCAAGCTAAATTGTGTAGCCGAGTGAGTTACTGAACATTTCATGAATGCGATGCGTGGAAAAAAATTAACTGATTTAAGGCATAAAAAAATAAACAAATGGGCAGACTCAGTTAAGGATACTGGAGCCACAATTAATGATGTCTCTGAACTAGAAAAGATATTAAAATCTCCAATAACAGTAACAACAATAACCGGAAAAGTAAAGGGAGGAAGTCCGATAAATATTTTCGACCATAATGCACACGCATGGACGCAAGCGGTGGCAATATTTCCTCGAAAACCGACCCAGTATCAGTGTGGTTATTTCGAAATTCTGATGATGAAAATTATGATCAATTTGTACGAGTCAACGGCGATATTTATCATACAGAGATTTTACACACAACGATGAAGAATCTTGAGTGAAAATACACAGACTCGGATGAGTTACTTAGTAATTGTTTTACAGTTCCATCAGTTGCTGCTCATTTTGCCAGAGAAAAAAATAACTGGAAACCAACCGGAGGAGATTTTCTCGATGATATAATATCGAGTTGTGTCGGGTATGGACACGGACGGGTGTGGAATGCAAAATACAACCGTGATGATATGATCTCCGTGGACATGGTTACGTGTTATCCCGGAGTTTTCTTGGGTACGGACAATGTGCTAGATATTTTGCGCGGTTTGGTCACCCCACGCACGAGATGACCAGAGTGGCCATAAACGGACAACTACCCGATTTTGACCTGACTGGATTTGCTCGTATTGAGTCATTCGAGTTTGCACCGGAATTACATCCAATTTGTTATTTCTGGTTTGGCAGACATTTTTACGAAAAGAAGTGGGCTCCGATTGTATTATTACGATATATGCTCGATTGCCGAATATTGTTGTCGTTGATGGTAAGTGAAGCAATTATTTCTTACAAAAAACAAACATCGGCTTGGCTACCGGAACCAAAAAATGATCTTAACAGCGACGAGGTTAGAAAAGAAGTTCCTTTTATTAGCGAATAAGATTTTGAAAAATTCTTTGAAAAATGTTCTGAAAGTCGAAGAGAGGGAATGAAATATTAGCGAAGGATCTCGGTAGAAAAATAATAGGCAAATTTACCCAGGGAGGATCATATGATCATAAACGTCATTGTGCAAGATTAATTATAGATAATACTGAACTTGGTTTTATAATCGCGGCTACAATAAGGAAAAATACGCTTATAAGTCGAGAAACAGCTTTTTTGTCAGATGGAACATGGTTGGGTACAATTGTGAGTTACATTGATGCTGAATCACCGCAATACACACATCTAAGATCTTCAATGCTCGCGTATGTTTCCATAAATCTTTTATCGATGATAAATAGATTTGTTGAGACCGCAGTCAGATTTGCTACGGATTCGTTTTATATCGATAAAAATATTCTGAGTTATTAAAAGAATTAAATATATCCGTTGATACAGAATGGGGTTCATGGAGAAGAAAACGATAGAATACAATTAGTTATACTCGATCGGTGGACGCTGAATTGTAGATAATGACAAAACGTCATCATCGACAATAATTGCGCTGTATCCATCAGTGTATGATCCTGTGACTAGACATACAACTGTCTATCTCAATGTACCTAAAGGTTCCAGTCAAACAACACGTGTAATCGAATTATTTCGACACAGTACATCGATGATTGTGCTAACATCTACACACAGACTTGCAAAGGAAATGAAACAACGATGAGTAGGGTCGTGTACGTATCATTCTTTCTTCCGATAGAGCGGAGATAAATGGACTCCTGAACGAATGGGAGAGAAATATATTCCAAATATTATTGTTTGGGATGAAATATGTACAGTATCGATGGATGTATTAAAAACATTTCTCGATTGGTTACTGTTAAAAAATACTGCTGTGATCATGTGTGGCGATCATGTTCAACCACCGCCATCCTTATGTTAAGTTCTTGGTAAAAATGAAAATTTCTTTTTACCACATACAGAACCTTTTCCACCATATGCTATTTTTTTATTTTTCGTTGTGACTGTGGATAAATCAGTTGTTGGAGTTTTAACTCTACAGCGTAAACAATATAGATTCATATACATATTATATGGATGTAATTGATTTTTCAGCAACACGAGCGCGTGAACCAGTCAAACATCATCCAGCGCTACTGAATTCTATCAGATTGATAATAATTGGGCCATCTGGAAGTGGCAAAACACAGATGCTACTTAATTTGATAATGAGATGGTTCAAATGGGAAAAAATATATTTAGTTGCACCATCTGTACATGATCAGAGATGTTACGAAGTACTTAAAGAATTTAATGAAAATACTAAACTGTTAAATGATGGCGACGATATTATTAATTTTATCACCGATATTGATGAAGTGCCGTCCGTTGATGAGTTAGACAGATTTATTAATAATGTAGTAGTGTACGATGACGTGATGCTGGACAAACAGTCAAATCCAGCTAGAATATTTTCTTGAGGCAGACATAACAATACAGATATCGTTTATGTTACCCAACGATATATGAAAATTCCGAAAGTGATCAGAGATAACTGTAATATTTTAGCTGTATTTAATGGAGTTGATACACATGCTTTAAGAAACATTCATCAGACTTGGTGTAGTGGAGACATGGACATAATAAAATTTAAAAATTTCTTTTCAAAAGCAAAAGCAACTCTGCATGGATTTATAACGATAAATTTACATGACCCTAGATCAAGATATCGTATAGGTATCGATAAAATATTTGGTTAATTCACAGCAGCAGGGATGGTGCAACCTCAAATAAAGTGTTGAAAAAAAAATGACAAAAAAACAGTAACCGTTTTAACTAACGCCGAAGAGACTCTTAGAGAGACTCTCGGTTAGAGACTTTAGTTTAAAGTTATCGACCTTATCTTTTTTTTTCATTTTCGTAGAAGGCTTAGTTTTGTAAATGGACTTGCTCTAAAAAGTGGTGGGTTCCCCCTCCCTGCTGCTACTGTGAAAACCAGTAAAGAAGTGAGGTGTACTGTAAAGAGTGGCATCACTTTCACATCTGTAAGGTTTTACATGTACAGCAACACTTTCTATGAATTTCGTCTTAGAAATATTACTATGATATTGCTTTATGATTACCAGTTAATATATCTTTTGTGATCGCGTATAAATAAAAATCTAAAAATGAATCATGTAAAAGATGTTTTAATTCTGCCATAAAAAGATTATCTGGGTTTTGGGGCGACTTCTCCAGATGAAGTGGGGAGACTTCTCCAACCAATCTGGGGCGACTTCTCCAGATACGTTGGGGCGAGTTTTCCCAGGGCGAGTTCTCCATGGGGCGAGTTCTCTGCATACCGTCCACAAGTAGGGCTCAATCTCAGGAGTTCACAGAGCACTTTTCTGTTCTTCTGCAAACCTTGCATCTTGAGATGTTGGTAACACGTAGGGCAGACTAAAGTTCGCTGACAAGCTGAGCAATGCACTCGTTCTTGTCCTTCATCAAGACAGGGTATAATGGCATCCAAATGTTTATCATGATGATAGACATGAATGTATTTTCTGTCTTTGAAAACTTTGCTTCAAAACAACAGAGGTACACGCACTTCTTGAAGGTGCACTTTTAATATGTAGCATGGAGCCAAAAGGTCTTGCAGTTTTTGTTTCATTTCAGGAATGCCTCAGTTCATGTCTTTGAATATGCCAGCTTTCTGTAAAGGAATTCTGCTTCTCTCTGTTATTTGACTCAGTCTGCTTTTTTAATGTTCTCCAGTCTCTTTTCCATTGTGCCATATTGTTCTTGTCGGCATACATTTGTCCCATGATGATGGCTCGAGCGAAGCACATCTTGTCTTGAGTGTTGTTAATTTGAAAGAGACTGCACTTGGTGCGGCTAAGGTCCTCCACCAATAACACTTTATTGCATCCATCCCATTTCAGAGGGGAAACTTGGGTCATATAAAGCTTAGATTTTCCACTGGTGTTGTGAAAATAATATCATGGGACTGCTGAATGTGTTGAATTTTGTTGATGACTTGGGCAAGTGTCACTTTTGCCTGGCCATTAAACTCTATCCAAACAGGCAACTTCAAACTGTTGTGATAAATGGAGAGTCTCAAGAGATCATTCTCTTTGGTTTCACATTGTCATTTCAGTGAGATAAACAAGGAATCCCACAAATGGGTGATGAACCTTTCAGATTTATCCAGCCGTATGGCTGGCTTGAAATCTTTAAACTTCACAGTGTAAGTTTAGGCCATAGTTCTAAATTTTCTGGAGGAGAATGTTTACATCGCTCAAATGTGGTAATACATTTCAGGTGATTCTGGTGGACTTTGGCTTGGCATAGACTCTCGGACTGGTCTCAGACATGGAAGGTGTTGATTCAGGCTTGGTCATGTCATGTTCAAAGTCGATGTCTTGGACTTCAGCTCATGCGCGAGACAATATCTCTGCCTCTTACTTTCTTCTCCTTTCCCAAAGAAATCATGTGATCATTTCATCTTGATTGCAAACATGCAAATGATTCAATTTTAGATGTTATGGAACCTATATATATATATATATATATATATATATATATATATATATATAGGGTGAATGTAATGACTGAGTATTTATTCAACTCTCAAGCAGTCAAGAAAGATGGAAGAGCCAAGACAGATCAAACTAATCTGATCAAAGCTTTGCGAGGCATTATATGTTTTCTTCAGATAAGACAATGGGCTACTCCTTCTCCTTTCCAGATAAAAGCAGAGACAGAAGTAAGATCCAGTTTTTGGTTAAAATTCCAAGTTTACCCTTGGAAAATGTACAGTCTGGATTATCTCAAAGTTCTGCTTGACAGCGTACACCTTAATGTGATTCGTTATGATCGGATTATGATGACAGTTTCAATACATTATGATGTTTAATACTTTCCATACTTGCTTATATTTCAACCTTTTTTACTGAAAATTAGATTAATGCAAAATAGGAGTCATATTTTAAGTGCAACATGCATATAGCAGTAATCTATGGAAACTCCAGATGTTTTCAACTACTACATCAGATTACTGTGATTCAAAGATTTTATGTTTCTGTGCTACTATTCCCATTCAGAAATGTGTATATGGTATATAGAGTGTATTGTCTTTATCAGTTTAATGAGAGCATTTCTTACACATTATTTATATCTAGTTATTTGGATTTAAAAATATTACAGGGTATTTAATGCTACCAACCAAAAAGTGAAGTGTCAATGTATAGTATAGCATGGTTATTTACTAGCCTGTATAATTATATTGCTTCAATTTTTGAGCAAGTAACATCCAGTATTTGTATTAATTTTGTTTTGCTGTATACCGGTAAACACTGTTTGATGTAATAGCAGCTTTGCTTTAAGTTGTATTTTCTTGTTCCATAACTTAGATTTTTAATTCCCATGTGATATTCCCCTCGTTTTCTGCCAGTGTATCTAGCCCAGTAAGCCCTTGGCTTGTTCAGGTAGCACTGACTTGTTCTCATTTTGATAATCCTTTTTATCAAGCTGCAAATTTATTCTGTATACTTGTCCAGTGCAAAGTAGAGTATGTATAGAGGATCTCAAATGGGTAATATTTACTATTGAATTTATGAAACAGGTTGAATTGTATCCAGCTTTTGTGAGCCTTGGTGAGGAAAAGCTGGACATTATTCAGTTAGTTTCATAAATATAATATTAAATCATCCACCCATTTGTGATTCAGTTTATAACAGTTTTATTTTAATGGAAATTCTTGAGAGAGAATGAAGGAATAATTTTATTCATTCTTAATCAGTTACTGCATCGTTCATGTGTTGCATGTAAATAGTCCCAGATGTAGTTCTACAGTAATTAAGATTTAAAAGTAGATTGTTTTTAAAAATTATAACCAAAAAGCATGTGTCATCCAATTAAATAAAAATATTTACAGACAAAATCATTTTTCAACACAGAATGTCTAATGCGCATGATGTCATATAGTTTGATGCCAGTTAAGGTAGACAATCCATGCTAACACTTAAAGTATGTCAGTTTCACTGCTAAGCATTCTATTGTTAGGATCATCATGTTAAATGATGATTACAGGATACAGAAATTCCTGGAGATACTGTATTTGTGACCAGCTATTTGCATTATCATTTGGAACTATAGACCACACAAGACATACAGAATGTTTATTTAGAGTCAGCATTACATCACATAAGAAACATCAACTCATTTGAGCCATTTTACCATGTAAAAATACTGTGGTTGGATAAAATTCTGTCATTTGGGAGACCAAGTTATGTCCACATTCTTTTGCAGACAGAGGTGAGTTTATTTACTTATATAATAGTTAACATTTAAACCACTTTTGTATATGGGGTGGATTCAGTGTTGCTGGTATACCCCACCGCCACCCCGCACCCACCCACTATCAACTGACCAATACCCATAGTTTTATTTGCTGTTCTTGTCTTGGGATTTTACACCATTTTTCAGTGCATGATGTGCTACCAGTGGGGTAAATTCACCATATTGAGACATGACCATTTTTTTCAAATTCCATTTCAGAAACCAATTTGAAAAAATGGCAACCAAAATGTTGATAGTATTAGTAAAATCAAAACATTCCAGAAGGCAGGATTAGGAAAATTTTCCAGTGATCATGGCCCATCAGTAACAAGAATACTGCATAAGAATTTCTTTGGTTTATTATGACCAGTCAGAATAACATATAGTGATATGTTGACTTGTTATGATATCGGAAATATTAAACTGCACACAAGATTGGTAAAGTGTATCAACTATGTGGTAAAAATGGATACAAAGTGCCAACTATTATCGATTTTAATGGATTTAATTATTAAAATTGTAAATTGTCAATCTATTTGTGACATGGTTGACTCAATAATGTAGTTATATTTTACATTGGTCCTGTCAGCTCTCTCTTTCTCTTTCTCTCCCTTGTTTGGCTTGTTTATTTTCCAAAGTGCAGCTCTGACTTACTGACAAGTTACCCCTCAAGATGGATCTGACTTTCAAAATACACCTCGGTTTAGGTGGATCAAAGTGAAATTGGCTTTTTGTAGCCTAAAAGTGGGGAGAGCACTTAAATTTGAATTGACTTATAAGTGATTATATATGTATAGTGGTAACTCCTTAATCCTGACACCTTTGTTCCCAGTGAATATGTCTGGGTTAATAAGGTCTGGATAATTGAAACATGTACATTTTTTATGATATCGTCATACTATTTACAGTACATTACTGTATATTCAATAATGGTTTAAATAAATTAATGAATACATCTGTTGACTTGGTGTTTATTTCACTTTATTATAACATGTACTGGCATGTCTGAGAACAACATTGGCATCATTGACTTGTTAATATTTAGCGTGGTGAGCGCTGAAGTTGGTCTGCTGAGTTGGCAGGTACAGACAACTGTTTGTCCTTGTTTTTCATAATTCTTCAGTTGTCGACCTGCTAGTGTCAAAGGATGAGTCAGTTATAATATGCTGGCAGATATCTTGAATTGAAGCTTTTGGGTAATCTTCTTTGTGCTGGCAAATCTTCTTTTTTATCCTGGCCAGTATTTCAATTAATCTTCATTTGCTTGATGGTGTTGCCATATTAATGTAAAATATAAAACAAATACAAACTGATATCTTGCAGTTAAATGCATTATGGTAAACTAATAAAATGCAGTTATTTTTATGTTGTATTTTACAACTGTTATAGATGCTAATGAGACAATAATTAAAATTGATTTTTATTCTGCAATGAAGCTCTATACTGTCTGAAGCTTAAATCAACCAACTTTATTTGTAAAGCCATCAGCAAACTGGGATTATTTCTTTCAGTTGGTAAATGACACACTCAATTTATTAACCATATGTTGTGTCAGAAGTGTGAACAATTTGATCTCATTGTGTTTATTTAAGTTTTTCCACACACATAATCATGTGATCAGTGAACAAATTTAACATGCAACTAGAATTTGACCAATCAGAGATTGATAAATTGACAGACTTCTAAATTTGCAGAGGTGAATCTGTATTGTCCAGCTGACTAATTTTATAAACGATTGTTCAAATTTTCTTATTTTTGGACAGATTATTGGGGTGGGTTTTAGTGTAATTTTACACTCTGGTCCTGATTTTGATTTTCAGATTGTAACATGGATTTCTGGATTAACAGAGCAAATTAACATGTAGGAATACTGTTCCTGTGATGTCCAGCTAACAAGGTTTTTGGATAAATGGAATCTGAATTAACGAGGATCCTCTGTGTTGTTTGATGCAAGTGTATGTGGTATGTGCTTGAAAGTTTGATGTTTTGTAATAACTCCATACTTTACTGTTCAGCCAAATTTAAAATTGTGGTGTATATTTTGTACATAACAGCACTCAGGGAACATTGTTTCTTGTAGTTATTTGAGTTACCTTAGTTTTCTAAATGAATTCATTATGATTCATTTTATTATTATATGACAGGTCATCCACGAACAGATTCTGAAGTACCTTCAGAGACTAAGGTTTACAATAAACGCTATGGAGATGCATTTCTGAGGTACACAGTGATATCATATCCTCTTCCAAAGTTTGCATGGATGTTCCTTGGGAATGGCAGTGAGATCAAAGATTTGCCTAGTTCTGCAAAACCATATGTCAATGGACGGCAGTCAGAACTCCGATTTACTAGTCTGAACATTGAAGACTTTGGGTATTATTCTGTCATAGCTGAGAACTCATTGCCTCCTTCTGCCAGAGAAGTTTTTGAAATTATATCAGCAGGTAAATGATGAATTCTAAGTACTTTAATACGATATATTACTTTTATTACATTATCAATTTTATGGTATTTGGCTGGTGTCAAATGGTTAGGTTCCCTCTCATCTGTCAAAATGATAAACTATTAGGTGAAAACAAGAATGTTTGCCATTTGAATTACTCTGAACCACCTCTTCTAAACAAAATCCTCAGAATAACATTCTGCATCCTCCTCTGCTTCTGGTGTGATTCAGGTATCATCCACTGAAATAGATTACAGCAACATGTACTATGTAACCAGGAAAAAAACCCAGAGTATTTACCTCTTTGGCAACATTTCATTTTTAGTTCAACATTCCAAAATCACTTATCAAGTCCAAAAAAATATCAGTAAGTGTTATTCAAGATCATCGTTTAATGAGCTCCTAAATTTTAGTTTTACCATCCATTTTGAAAGGGCTATGACACACTGTAAAACGAACGGCACTTCAGAGCTTTATACAAAAAGACATTTATAAATGAAATAACTGCCATCTTCTTTGAGAATGAAAATAATTAAATGTAAGAAACTCTGAATAATTGTTGAATATCATATGCGAGAGAAAAGAATGACCCTAAATGTCTACATGGAACTGCACAGAGTATCTTCAGGACTTATTCAAGTCTTTTTCAACACAATACCAGTTGAGATCAATATCACATGGAAACCTTCTAGTACCAAAAGCAAGAACAGAGCAGTTTAAAAAGAGCTTCCAATACTCTGGTACAGTTCTGTGGAACAAGCTTCCACTACATGTAAAATCTGCTGAAAATATTAAAGTATTTAAGAAGAGATATCATGAGTATGTATGTTCCAATAGATAATAGAATTTAGTATTTTAATACTAAACATGCTTAAATGAACTAATTATTGTTATCTTCATATAATGTGTATTGTTATAGTCTCCTTAAGAGAGCCTCAAGGGAGAATAGTCCTTGACTAATGATTCACCGTCTATAAATAAAGCATTATTATTATTATTATTATTATTATTATTATTATCATTATTAAGAATAATGGAAATGAGATTCACAAGTGTGCATTTATAATAGCTTAACCCTTTTGTCAATAACTGACAACACTGCATCAATTACTGCAGTGTGGCAAGCGCAGCAATACATAATAACAATCTGCTGAGTTTTAATCTCAATCATCGGGTGAGGCAACATTTCAAAGTCATTTTTTTACGTATTTTATTTAAATTGTAAAAGTGAAACAGAATGCTACCATGAATCTACAGTCCCAAAAACTTACAAAATATAACACACTCTTGAGTTTACTCATCAACATAACTCCATGACTTCAAATTATCTCTCAGGTTATAGGATCGGTTACTGCTTATATATTGGTTCTGCAGGCAATGAAATTTACCGAATTAACGAGCTAAATTGTGACGGTTCAACTTTGACAATCGCGCCTAATTTTTAACGTGAGGCTACAATGGTTGTTTTGTGTTCTTGAGACTCAGATATGTTGTGTGTATATTTAGAGTTCATAAACCAGTCTGCTGACCATAAACAGGGCAAAGTAACCACCTTTAATGACTCGATACTGAATTAAATGTCTGTCGCGGAAAACCGCATTTCATCTTGCATTTCTTTTTAAACAAGCAAAATTCACAAAGCTCAATTCTTTATACAATGTTAGCAGAATAGAATGCATCTCTCTTAAAGAAAACAAAAATTTTATATATTTTTTAATTTTTATTTAGGAAGTAAATAACTGACAATTATTTTTTTCTTCTAGCAGGAGATTGTCATTGAAACAAATATATGACAATTCTTTCAAAAAATGAATGACAGAAGTTAATATTACAAGAGTTACTGAGACTATATTTGATGGTGCATACATTGTCGGTAAATAGCATTTACAAGTACTTGACATCAATTATATTGCTGTAATAAGTTAGTCTGTAAATAACTATTCAATCAGCAATTACTACTTTGCAGGATTTTGCTAAATGGAATTTTGTATTCAGTCTTCCATTCCCTGACAAAATGACTGCATAGCTAATTGAGTGAACAATCACCTAAAAAAAGTCCTTTCTAACATGTATAATATTTGTAAAAATTTGAAAATGAGAAAAAAGACACTTGTAGACAAATAACATTTCACAATTTAAATTGGTCAAGAAATAATTCAGTTTATTTAGAAATATATAAATAATGTTCATAGTTAATTTAAACAGAGAGAAATGTTGTAATATTATATTTTATTTATGTATCAGATAAGTACAAGTATTTCAAGTTCTTCGTATTTAGCAACACTGAAAATGTATATTATTTAACTCAAGTGCATTATCAGATGGTATAAATAAAAACTAGATTACCAGTAGCATCTTTTAATTTGACAGTGTGGTTTCTTATGATGAGCATGATCTAGTCACATATATTCTTCAACATTTCAGGAAGTACTGATCTCATGCAAAACTGCCAACTTTCAACTTTCATGACTGATCATTGCAAGTTTACATCGAGTATTTTAGATTATGCAAGCTTGCAGACTTGGAAAAACTCTGTTTGCAAGCTTGAACTTAAGTTTTTGCAAGCTTGTAAGCTTGCAGACTTAGAAAAATTCCTTTTGCAAGCTTGCATGAGCTTCATTACTAGCTTGCACAACCTCAGCTAGCTTGCCGTGAGCTTGCCGCAAGCTTGTCGTAAGCATCCATTTTGGTTTGGGTTCACATCTGTACTTAGTTACTTCCCATATAGCTTGACAATATTGATAAACTAGCCTCCATGCATTGCTGAATCAGATTTGCTTTGTGATAAGATAGTGTAAAATAATAATAAAATAATTTCAGGAGCAAATTTGGTATATAGTAAAAGAACATTTTCATTTCTTGCACTGTAGGATGTAAATTTATGAAAAGAAGGGTGGGCTTTGTTTACTGAAGATTGAGTTTAATCTTGTAAGATTATATTTAGGAATTTATATGGTATATAATAAAACATTTTAAATTACTGCATAAATTCTGGATATATTTCATTGTGGTACAAAAGCAATATATTTAACACTTAATAACTAAGGCTTTGCCACTAATTAAAATATAATTTGTTATAGTATGTAATGAAATATATCCAGTATTTATGCATATAAAAAATACTGTATAACCTTGCATGGTTCTATATATATGGAAATGTAAAAGAAGGGGCATGAGTAAATACAAAACCAATATTTTATTTTCCAAGTCATGGAAAAGAAAACTTGTTTTGTATGGATTATGAATATGTGAGCCTGATGGCCTTGACTTGTCTACTGTATACACACAGTACAGTTACTTTCTGGTTGACAGGTGCACGTGTGTAATAATACAAGTGCAATACATTTTTTGGTTCACTCATAATGCAAAGACACTTACTTATCACAATGATGGAGATGATATATTTCACTTGATTTTTGCATGTAATGCAATGAGCAGCTTCAAACACTTGTATGGAGCTTGGCATGTAATTGATGCCATGACATGCTTTAGATACTTGTATGGAGCTTGGCATGTAATTGATGCTATGACCTTCTTTACATACTTGTATGGAGCTTGGCAGGTAATTGATGCCATGAGCTGCTTTACATACTTGTATGGAGCTTGGCAGGTAATTGATGTCATGAGCTGCTTTAGACACTTGTATGGAGCTTGGCAGGTGATTGATTCCATGAGCTGCTTTACATCCTTGTATGGTGCTTGGCAGGTAATTGATGCCATGAGCTGCTTTAGACACTTGTATGGAGCTTGGCAGGTAATTGATTCCATGAGCTGCTTTACATACTTGTATGGAGCTTGGCAGGTAATTGATGCCATGAGCTGCTTTAGACACTTGTATGGAGCTTGGCAGGTGATTGATTCCATGAGCTGCTTTACATCCTTGTATGGTGCTTGGCAGGTAATTGATTCCATGAGCTGCTTTACATACTTGTATGGAGTTTGGCAGTTAATTGATGCCATGAGCTACTTTACATACTTGTATGGTGCTTGGCAGTTAATTGATTCCATGAGCTGCTTTACATACTTGTATGGAGCTTGGCAGGTAATTAATGTCATGAGCTGCTTTACATACTTGTATGGAGCTTGGCAGGTAATTGATGCCATGAACTGCTGTCTGTTTACATACATTTGTCATGGTGATTTTGATTAAAATATATGTTTACATAAATTGTTTAAAATGTGGAATATGTTCCTGTTACTGCTATGCAGTCTTCCTCACACCATTAAAACTCAATGTGTGTACACTTATAATAATAATAATAATAATAATAATAGTAATAATAATAATAATGCTTTATTTATAGAGGGTGACTCATTAGTCAAGGACTATTCTCCCTTGAGGCCCTCTTAATGAATGTATAACAAATGCACATTGTGTGAAGAAGCAATAATTAGTGCTTATATTAGCATGTTTCGTATTAAAATACTAAATTCCATTATCTGTTAGAAACACATACATGCTCCTGATATCTCTTCTTAAATACTCTAATATTTTCAGCCGATTTTACATTTAATGGAAGCTTATTCCACAGAACTGTACCAGAGTATTGAAAACTCTTTTTGAATTGCTCTGTTCTTGGTTTTGGTATTAGAAGGTTTCCATGTGAGATTGTTACAGGTTTGAGGGACTCCTGAATGCATAGTGTGAGTTTGAGAGCTAATATTGCCAATGCTTACTTGTTGAGACCTTTGGTTTAGGTATGATCTAAACCAGTTTAAAGAAGGATTGTCAAACCTGTAACAGTTCAACTTTTGCAGCAGAATTTCATGATCAACAAGATCAAAAGCTTTCTTGAAGTCAAGGAAAACAATCCGAGTCATATGCCCATTATCCATTTCCTTCAGCCAAAGAACAATTAATTTGGTAAGTTCTGTTTGGCATGAGTGGTACTTTCTAAATCCTGATTGTGCTTTATGAAATAGAGAGTTTGTTTCAAAAAATTTATAGACCTGAATGGCTATATGCTTTTCAAACAGTTTTGACAATACAGGTAGAATTGATATTGGTCTGTAATTTCCTGGATCCTCCTTTTCTCCTTTCTTAAAGATAGGTGTAACCTTTGCACATTTCAATTTTTCTGGAAAATTACCTCTCATTATACTTAAATTTATGATATGCGTTAATGACTTTGTTATTACTGGTGCAGCAATTTTAAGGATTCGTGGACTAATACCATCCAATCCAGAGGATTTATTAATATTCAACTTAATTAGCATATCAAAAACATCCGCTTCACTGACATTAGCTATTGAAAAATAATTATCTTCAGGAATTTTAGCTCTTAAAAATAACTGTAGAGCATCAAGTTCAATTGGGATGTTAGTCTGGTTCTGAATACTGTTACTGGAGATGGTTATGAAGAAATTGTTGAACATATCCACAATGTCTTGTACAGATGTTGCTATATCATCATTTTGCTTAAGTCTAGGGGGAAGACAACTGTTCTTGGTTGGGTTCAGCTCTTTTAGATGCTTCCTCAATGTTTTGGTACTCTTACTTTCACTAATAGCCTGTTTATAGTAGTTCTCTTTTGCCTTAGTTATCAGATGCTTAGTTTTATTCCTCCACTTTCTATAGCTTTTCATGTCTTTTTTCTTGTGGAAATTATCTCTTAGGTGCCTAGCCTCATTGATCTCAGGGGTAATCCACTTGGGTGTAATTTGGTGTTTAACCCTTTTTGTTTTAATTGGGGCATGCTTGTCTAAGGCTGCATTGAACATCTGATACCATTTATCTAAAGCAGTGTTGACATCAGCTATATTGCAGACTGATTGAAAGGGTTTGCATACTAAATCATTTAAGAACATTTCCTCATCAAACTGTTTAAAGTCCCTGTATTGTATTTCAATGTGTTGCCCATTTTTAGATGATTTTGGAACATGTCTAGTTATACAGACTGGGTAGTGGTCACTCAGTGCATACACTGGCACATTTATTTCACTTATGTTTCCAGGTTTATTAGTATAGACATGGTCAATGATAGTAGCACTTTTATCTGTAACTCTAGTTGGGGTGTTAATTAATTAAGTAAAGTTGTAAGTTTCAAAGTTACTTATCCATGTTAATGGTGGAGTTTTCATGTAGTCAATGTTGAAATCACCTAATCACCTAATCTGCCTGGTGTAACATTTTTCCTATGCATTTTCTTGTAGATACTACTGTAGTTGTTGCTAAAAATCAAGGAAGAAAAATTATATCTGATTATCTCAATAGATGCAGGGATTTTCTTATGTTACAGAGATTTAACCCTAAACAATACAGCCACTGCCTCAGTGCTCAAGAGCAGCACACCTTGGTTGAAGAGGTTTTGGATAAAGTTGAACTTAAATAGCATCTTGGTAAATGTACTGCAGAAGGTCAAGGAGCTTGAATGCAACATGTGTTTGCTGCAGAAGCATATGTAACTGGTATTGATGCCACCTGCCAGGAAACCCATTGGCAAATATGATGAGAAGCTTGGGGTTTTGCCTCCACTCTTTAAGACTTCTGTTAGCAATGTTGCCAAAGTTTTTCAGTGGCCTTATCATCTTACACTGGTGGTGGCCAGGCAGTGTAATGTGGTGCCCTCTTCACTTTAATTTCCGATGCTATTTAGTTAGATATATCGGGTTTGAAAAATGCTTTGCCATAAGTATTTACATGTTGCCATGGATGTGGTTGAACAGGCTAGTTTTGCTGAGTACCACAATGCTGCAGCCATCCTTTATCTTAACACCTTACCAAAGAGGAGCAGTACATCAACAGGCTCCTTGGCCTTAGGCAGTAGCTAAATACCTTCAGGCTCAATTTGCAGTTCCTCATGGAGAAAGCTTCTATGTGGACAGTCACTACCAACTATATGGTTAGCCTGGGCTGTCAAACCTATGTGCCAGTGTGTACACTCTGTTATTTATATTTGATTTAATTTATATTTGATTTAATTTCATTGTTTGTAAGTTTTAAAATATTTTCTTTTTAATTTCATTACATGTCAAAGTTATGTAATTTTGTTTACTAGGAATTTGATACTTTCCAGAAATTAGTTTGACCTGATTGTTTAGTCGTGAACACGGAACTTTGTATCTTTTGCTGACCTAGTTCCTGGCCTTGATTGAGAATCAAGTAAACAACTTCATTTTTTATTTATTTTTATTTTGGGATACATAGAGTGAGATCTATGTGAATAGCTTCTAAACTGTTCTGGAATGTAATCACCAGACCCTCATATGGGTATCTATTTTGCGCCTTTTTTTTTTGACTGTATAACCTTTGTCTATAGAGAAATTACTTAGTTGGGCCTTTACACTGGAAAGTGTTTGTTTGTGACCAGTTTGGAGTTAAATTTTAATTTTTATTCAAATTATTTGGATTCTAAAAGATTTATTCTTTTTCCTGGAAATATTTGAGTGCTCATACAGAATTCTTGGACAAAGACATTTCTTTAAATTTTATTCAGAAATTCAAACACCAGAATATTGTTTTTGAATCAACAAAGAATTGTAGACACAACAGCGCAATACTAGCTACAGTATATGTCATCACCTTCCATTTTGGATTTTCTTGTCAGGACTCAAACTCAAATTTCATTAGAACATTTCATTACTAGGACTTCTAAAATTTAATTTGTGGATTATTCTTGGATTTGATTTCTTAAACTGTAAGTTCTTTTTTTTTCATTTTTACATTGTTTTTCAAGGGAAATAAATTATTTGTTAGATTTTACAAAGCTTGTTGTTTCCACTCTTTCTTTGTTACTGTTTATTAGAGCCTAAATACATAACATAAGAACCCCAACAGACCACACATGGACATTACCAAGGTGTTGCCCACCTTTCAGCTCTCCAGGTGCATATAGCTCCACATCATTGAATTTGAGGACAGATATTGCTCTTCTAGTCACACTGGCCACATCATAGATGCTGCAGGCTTAGCTGACTGTGCAGATGTAACATGAATGGCATCAAAATTTGTTTACCTTTCAGTCTTGACGCTTGCCTTTTAGGACCAACCCAACAGCAGACATCCATTGAATTCACTCAGTGATATGCTTTACAATCTGATTCTTTGTCATCTGACTGAAGGCAACATATCCTGGGTGTATTGGTGACCTGACCCTTTTCTCTCCCAAAGGTTGCAGTCCATAGCACTATTCTACATCTACCGTTAAATTTAGAGCTATCAACAACATTATTTACTAGAGTTATACCCCCTTGATTTCCCATCCTTCTTTCTTTCTTTCCTGCAGCATAACTTAGCCAATAAGTTTTGGATTTCAAACAAATGTGGCATGCAGCTTTATATTAATGAGACTTTGAATGAGTTGGATTTCTAGAAATGAATCATGCACATTTAAATTAATGAGACTTTGAATGAGTTGGATTTCTAGAAATGAATCATGCACATTTAAATTAATTTAGACTTTGAATGAGTTGGATTTCTAGAAATGAATCATGCACATTTATATTAATGAGACTTTGAATAAATTAGATTTCTAGCACAGCACATCATCATTTAGAGGAGTTATGTCCCCTGATTGCCCATTCTTGTAACTTTGGTTTTCCAACACAAGCTCCTCTGTTTAAGGCTCTGTTAGGTAGATTATAGTGATTATGGTTCATTGTCAAAGACACATAATCACTCTAGTTGTTGATGGTGACAGTTGTCCTCACACCTTCCTGCTCCAACCACTTTTCTCATCATATACAATAATTTTACATTGCCATTAATTATAAATAAGTAGATTATAGTAAGTTGGACTCTTTGTAATTCAGCCATCACAAATAGCTCTATTTCTTGACAATGATCATTACCCCTGCACTTACCTGCCACAACCACTTTTTTCATGGGAGTGACCTTGCCAAAAAAATGGAGGCATCAGTATTTAAGATAGAACCTTTTTTACTGCTTCTATTCATGCACCAGGAGACAATTGGTTACTGACTAAAAGAGCTTATGGGATGACCTGTTGTCTGTTATCAGTCTTTCATTGGTCTGTTACCACAAGCTTGTTATTGTTACTTCTCCTAAGCTATGTGGCCATAGAACACAATTAATTTTACTATATGTTCTCTACATTTGTTTCTCAGTACTGACCTTTCCACAGTGTCACAATCAGTACAAATCATATGTTAATCTAAAATACCTTCAAAGATCACTTCACGGTGAAGTTCTTGTCAAGGGTTGACCTGCTCTTTTTGAGATGCTGGACTGTCAATAAAGTAGCATGTGAACAGAAGACAGATAATGCTTCCGGATCATCACCAAGGCATTATTGCTCTGTGTGCACTGTCACCAAAATACACTTGGGCAACCACATCCGGAGCTCATATTCCCAAGAATAAACAAGTACCTTTAAATCCCTACCAAAAATGCATAAATAAAACTCTTCTATCACCACCAAAATGAGAGAGGGAAAAATGTTCTAAAAATAGACTAGAACTACATTCGTGGGTACTGAACCGGATCTATTAATTGTGGTCTAGTTCCATGTGGAGCTATTTCCATGTATTATTGAAGGAACTTAAGTGACTCTTGAACCCACTTCTGCACAATAAACCATATCCTATGAAACAGCTTTTAATCACAATGAACTCATTTCACTTGGTTGCCTTGCTATCACATTTTGAATGAGTAGGCTAATTTAAGTTAGTTTAATTATATTATATACATGAAAATATTTATAACAGTGTTTGATTCATCTGACACATGATTGTTATCCCATGCACAGTGGGATTTGGATCCCTTTTACCTTTTCTTTCATTCCACCCACTTTATTTAAATTGATACGAAAGACATAATTAACATGATAATACAGAGCAGCTCTGCTTTTAACTGAGTGTGACAATACAACAAATACTTCTGCAAGTCAGATATTAATCATGGTTGACAATTAATTAAGTTCACAAAATGAAACATCCTATCAAAATGGGGTTTCCACCAGAATGGATGATTGAAATGGAAATGGTGCAAAGTTGACATCCCATATGTCCACCACATAAGCTAATTTGAAATTTTGTTATTGCTGAAGAATATAAAAGATGGTTTAAATTCTCCATGGATAAAAGAAAGAAATGGTGTTGTCTGGAATTCCTGGAAATTATTTTCATCCAATAGAGAGCATCAATCCCTTCAAGGGACTTGCTCTTGTTTTTATTATTATTTTTTAAAATTTAAGTTACATAATTTAGGAGTAGAATTATTAAAGGAAATGTTGGCATCTTCATATGGGATGGAACCATTATAAATATGATTGCTTTAATTGGTGTATACTAGGATTAAGTCAGTTGTTTTACTTTAAAACTGTCTTCTATCTTATCATACAATAATGTATCGATATGAACACCTTTAAATCTATCTATCATGCGTGTTGAGTAAATGCAATGGTTCTGCATTCTAGTTCTGCCAATGGAGGGATGTGTACTGCATTGTAAGTAAGGCTGTCTTATGGATAATGTACATAAAAAGACCAATATAAGGTATTTAATGCCATTTCACACTCCATTTGGAATAAGCCATGAACTACTATGATGTGAAGTAGTTTAATTGGAATGAGAGCCAGTTTAATATGATTGATAACAGTATTGGTGTTAAATTGGGGGCAACAATATCTGTAACTCTTTACTTTGTGGCATTTTATGTGAACAAGTATTCAATCAGGGATTGTTTTCCACAGATGTTCCTGAGGTTCCATCAAATATTACAATCACAGAAGTTACAGAAAACAGCATAACAGTGCACTGGGTGGCAGGATATAATGGTGGTCCCAAGCAGACATTTTATGTTTTTGCATCAACGAGTGACTTCACAAGGAATTTCACTGCATCAGATCCTGGATATGGAAACATTGGTACAGTTGTGATCAAGGGTCTAGCAGCCAGAACAAAATACAGTATTTACATGTCAGCCAGCAACTCAATTGGCTCAAGCAGTGTAACAGAGGCCATCTTTGTTTTCATTCTGGAAGGTAATGTTTATAATTTGTGAAAGACACAGAATGTTTAATGGTCTTCATTAAAGTTAGATAGTTGCAATTTTATATACATGGAAATATTGATACACCACACTTTAATTTTGTCTTGTACACCTAGATCTATCATGTTGTAATTCTCATTTGAATATATAACATGTACAACATAATTATACCATAAAGTTGCTGCAGAGATCACATATTTTAAAAAGGAGAATTTTCTGAAAATACATGAAGATGAACCAGTCGAAATTTTTACTTGTATAGTCTCTACCCAGTGATTCTTGGTCAACCAAATTTAATATGTTGATCTGTAGATATAAATGAAGTTGTATAGGTTAAATGCCCTGAAGCAACAGGTTGAAGACATATATTACATTAATGAATGAAGCACTTTTATTACACCCTCTGATTTTGTAATTATTAGTTTTGAGGGTAGGTTGTGTAATTGTCCCTATTTATGACATCCTGCCCTCCTCCTGGATCAACCAAATAGAAAAGACCTGATGCACTCCATTGCCTGTCATAAAGACCCTAATATATTTGGTGTCAGTGAAATGAGAATGGAATGTAAGCAGGATACATAATGAATGCAAATGAAGTGATGAATAAATTTTGAAGAAAACAAAGAGCACAAATACAGAATGCAAAATGATGAATGATAAATGAAAATTTAATGAAACATGGTCATACTTCAGAAGTTGATTGCAAAACCGATTATTTCTAGTGACTGGTAATATCCTTACTTAAAAGTCTTTTTTGCATGATAATCCAAGAAAAATTCTTTACACTGACTGACAGTGTTTCACCCCATACAGGCCCTGACATTGTTCTTGCAAAGGTAGAGATAAACTCCATTTATGTGATGACATCATCACCAGTGGTTGTGTCTGTAAATCTTTAGTCTGAATGAATTAAGTTTGAAAGAAAATTTGCTCACAAATACTCCACAAGCATATTTTTAAAGTTATTATAGATGTGTTATTTTTAATTGTTTTCATTTTTTTGTTTCATCTAAACACACTTTTAATAAAGATGCAACAGTTATAGTCCTCACCCTTTAATACTCTCAAATAAGTAATAAGTCTAACTACAATGCAAAACAGATGCCCAGATGTGAGTCAATCCTCTGGAAAACCTGGAGTTTGTAACAATTGATACATGTTATTTGACACGTAGGGCAATATGACCTTGACTGAAATCAATGGTTCTTACACTGGGAATGAATAAAAAATTTTTTTACAAAAAGTTGTTTACCAGAAACCTTACTGGTTCTTAATCAAGGTCAGAAACAAGAAACAGTGTTTTTATTATTAGTTGTTTCTAACTGAATTAAATTTCTGGACAATGTCAAATCCAGTAAATGACATTACATTACAATAGCATGTACTGGAATAAAAAAAATTTAAAATTAACAAACAAACAACTAAATCAAATATAAATGAAATAAAATATACATAACATCAGTATATGCTTTCAGTTTCATTCCAAATGAGAGAAAATCAAGGAAAATATAAATAGAAGTGATAAATCTGAATGTATTTCTGAGATAATGATAAAATAATAATAATAATAATAATAATAATAATAATAATAATAATAATAATAATAATAATAATATGACATTATTTAAAGAGGGTAACACAATTAGCTAAGAACTAATCTACCTTGAGGTCCTCATACAAAGGATTTATTTATTTTAGCTGCATCTCTGAAGCCACTGGATATATTGAGTTTGGAAGAAGGAAATAGAGGGGGGCATTTCTAATATCAACTGGAATACTATTCCAGAGCAAAGTTCCAGAATATTGGAAACTTTTTAAAATAATTCCTTATTTGGTTTGGGAATTTTATACTGTTTGGTATACATGGATTGCAGGTGTGGTGTGTTACCAGGTAGCCTATACTGGAATAGTGATTGTAAATATTCAGGAGCACTATTATTGGATATCCTGTACATTAATTTGGCTTTTCTTAAACAGATTTGGTCTTAAATAGGTAATATTTTTAACTTACCAGCTAAATTTTCCTTGCTTTCTTTCTGGATTGATATTAGCCCAAATGCTCTTTTTTGAAGATGTGCCAGCTTTGCTATGTTTTTATCATTTGAATTACCCCATACTGTATTACAGTAGTCTAAATAGGATTGTATGTAACTGTTATAAAATAGTTTTCTGTGCCATTCTGAGAGAATATGTCTTATCTTACAGAGAAGCCATAAAATTGAATTGACTTTTTTACTAATATGTTTGATATGTTCAGTCCATGATAGATTATTATCTACCAGAACACCAAGTAGTCTATCATGACAGACCATTTGAAAATTTTTATCCTTCCATATCAGACATAGTTCATCACTATCAAGATTTGTCCTTTTTTGCCATGTTGAGATAAGTAATATTTTAGTTTTACCAGTATTTACCTCCATGCCATTGCATGTGCACCAGTTTTCCAGTTCATTTAGGGCATTCTGTAAAGAAATTTTGAGTTCATGATTTGTGTTTTGGATGTCTGATAATGTTGTGTCATCTGCATAGAGATCTGTAGATGATATTGAGTCTCTTAGTAAAAGTGGTAGGTCATTAATAAATAAAATAAATAGTAATGGACCTAGAACTGAGCCTTGTGGTACTCCATATCTAATTGTTTCAGGTTCAGACAGAATGTTATTTGTATAAACATGTTGTGTTCTCTCACTTAAATATGAAGTAAACCATGTAACTGTTCTTTCATCACATTGGTAGATTTTCAGTTTCTTCAAAAGTATTTCATGATCCACCATGTCAAAAGCTTTCCTGAAATCTACAAATACAGATCCTTTTATTTTACCTTGGTCAAGTGCTTGAAGCCATTTATCAGTCAGGGAGATTAAGGCAGTCACACATGAATGTTTCTGTCTAAAGCCTGATTGATTAGGGTGTAACAGCAAGTGTTTGGTTAAATATGACATGAATGAGTCATGGACATGTTTTTCAATCAATTTTGACAAGTTTGGTAGTATTGAGATTGGTCGTTAGTTGTCAGCATCATCCTTAGAACCTGATTTGTGAATAGGAGTTACTTTTGCAGTTTTCCATATTTTGGGGACAGATGAGGTTGCAATACTTAAATTGATTATGAATGTTATGCTATCTAAAATAGCAGAGGCAGAAGATTTAATGAGTCTTGGACCAATCATATCAAGTCCTGTAGCTTTCTTGGTATCAAGTTCACTGAGATATTTTTTAACAAAGATTTTTGATACTGGTCGGATAGAGAAACATACCTCATTAGAGATTTTGCTGCTGCAGAACTTTTTCAGTTCATTAAAGTTGTTTTCTATCACTGATTCTTTTAACTTTGCGGTGATGTCGATGAAAAAAATCATTGAAAATATTTGCAATGTCAGTGTCATCAGTGACTATGGTGTCATTTACCAGAAGTGAGTGAATTTTATTCTTCTGATCATTGTTAATAATGAAATACAAACATTAATGTAATTTAGATGGAATAAAAATGAAAAGCAAATGGAATGCAGATTTGGTAAAAATGCCCAATACCTGGGTCTGTGAGAGGCAGAAAATGGGAGTAGATTCCTTGCCAGAGGTGAGGCCTGGTTGTGGCACTCCAACACAAATTTGACCTCAACTTTGCCAAGACTCATGGTCAGAAGGACCAGTTTTGATTAGTCATCTAATCACATCAAGATTCATGTCCTATGTTTCAGGTTTGTTTTTCATGTATCTCTTAACTATTTAAGCTCACCGTTATGAATAAAGGAGACCTCTGGTAAGAGGTTGGAATCCTACAATAACTTGGATCAGTCAAGTGAGGGTCCTACTTGACTGAAGTCTATCACCCATGGTATCCCTCACATGACAAATACATCAAATTGACATAAAGTCTCTGTCCCTTTCGTCGGACTTTGATGTGAATTGGGAACATGGGTGATCAAATAATATTCTTCCATTATGGGAAAAAAAACAATAGTGGTCAACTGTTTCAGCTTGTAAGACTTTCTTAAAATGTCAGCTCAGCAATGGTAAATTAGGTACTTAAATCTTCATGTCAGAATGGGTGAAAAGAAAACAATTTTAATCTTACATTTGTCAATAGCAAACAAATTAGTAAACAAATTAGACTTTAAATTTGTTGCATCAGCAGTAATATTGAATGAGGCATATGTTATTCCATAGATACAATAATCTATTCAATAGAACCATCTTCATTAGAGGTCAGAGCATCAAATGGAATAGGTGTTGGTGGAGCTGTTGGAATCGGTGTCGGTGGAGTTGTTCTTGGATTCATTGCAGCTATCATTGCCTTTACAATTAGAAGACAATTCAATGGTAAGTATAAGGAGTATATTATAGACAATTAAATGGTATGAATGAGGAGTATATTAAGACAATTAAATGGTATGAATGAAGATTATATTAAGGACAATTATAATATACTCCTTATGCATACCATACCACAAACAGGTCTCTCCAACAGCATCTCATGCTCTATGCTGCTGGTTTTCAGAAGGGTGTCAGTTATTTCCATGGGTGGTAAAATGATTGGTATGGTAGATGCCACATGTTTTTAATAGGTGTCTCAGAAGTCTTCAAAGGTATAAGTCAGATGAAGCACATCTATCTTGATAGTTCTCCATGGTCTTACAGCCAAAGGTATCCCATATACACTGGGATTGCTGTTAGTCCTGCATCTCACCAGACTGGTTCCAGCTGTCCATATACTCATTTCAGACAAGTGACATTGTGTTTGGTATACAGGCAGATTATGTGGATGGCGTCTTGTGGAAGGATAGAGGCTTGCCTTGCTAGACTACATGGTAGGAGATGAAAGCTGTCTATAAACTGGAGGTGGCCTAGGGAGCAGTTCATACAATTTTCCATATTGTTGCAAATAGCATTAATGACTGCCACTGAGGCCATTGTCATGACTGCTATTGATAGGTGGCCATCAGAGTTTCACAGATTGTGGAATATGGTTGGTACTTTAGGGCTCTTCTTCTAGGCTTTTGATAAGCTTGGCTCCTGAGTGTTGCCCTCTGTACATAATGGGTGTCTTAGTTTTGCTTGGCTCCTGAGTGTTGCCCTCAGTAAATAATGGGTGTCTTAGTTTTGCTTGGCTCCTGAGTGTTGCCCTCTGTACATAATGGGTGTCTTAGTTTTGCATGGCTCCTGAGTGTTGCTCTCTGTACATAATGGGTGTCTTAGTTTTGCTTGGCTCCTGAGTGTTGCCCTCTGTACATAATGGGTGTCTTAGTTTTGCTTGGCTCCTGACTGTTGCCCTCTGTACATAATGGGTGTCTTCTAAGTTTTGCTTGGCTCCTGAGTGTTGAACTCTGTACATAATGGGTGTCTTAGTTTTGCTTGGCTCCTGAGTGTTGCCCTCTGTACATAATGGGTGTCTTAGTTTTGCATGGCTCCTGAGTGTTGCTCTCTGTACATAATGGGTGTCTTAGTTTTGCTTGGCTCCTGAGTGTTGCCCTCTGTACATAATGGGTGTCTTAGTTTTGCTTGGCTCCTGAGTGTTGCCCTCAGTAAATAATGGGTGTCTTAGTTTTGCTTGGCTCCTGAGTGTTGCCCTCTGTACATAATGGGTGTCTTAGTTTTGCATGGCTCCTGAGTGTTGCTCTCTGTACATAATGGGTGTCTTAGTTTTGCTTGGCTCCTGAGTGTTGCCCTCTGTACATAATGGGTGTCTTAGTTTTGCTTGGCTCCTGACTGTTGCCCTCTGTACATAATGGGTGTCTTCTAAGTTTTGCTTGGCTCCTGAGTGTTGAACTCTGTACATAATGGGTGTCTTAGTTTTGCTTGGCTCCTGAGTGTTGCCCTCTGTACATAATGGGTGTCTTAGTTTTGCATGGCTCCTGAGTGTTGCTCTCTGTACATAATGGGTGTCTTAGTTTTGCTTGGCTCCTGAGTGTTGCCCTCTGTACATAATGGGTGTCTTAGTTTTGCTTGGCTCCTGAGTGTTGCCCTCTGTACATAATGGGTGTCTTAGTTTTTATTGGCTCCTGACTGTTGCCCTCTGTACATAATGGGTGTCTTCTAAGTTTTGCTTGGCTCCTGAGTGTTGAACTCTGTACATAATGGGTGTCTTAGTTTTGCTTGGCTCCTGAGTGTTGCCCTCTGTTCATAATGGGTGTCTTAGTTTTGCATGGCTCCTGAGTGTTGCCCTCTGTACATAATGGGTGTCTTAGTTTTGCTTGGCTCCTGAGTGTTGCCCTCTGTACATAATGGGTGTCTTAGTTTTGCTGTCACATCTTCAGACCATATAGCAAAAAGCTATAAGCTGAGGGGAAAAAGCTGGTACAGTAAGACAAAATTTTATCTCTGATTTAATTGTCGAGACACAAACTGAGGGGGAAAAGATGGTATAGTAAGACAAAAATTTATCTCTGATTTAAGTGTTGAGACAGAAACTGAGGGAAAAAACTGGTATAGTAAGACACAAATTTATCTCTGATTTATGTGTTGAGACAGAATCTGAGGGGAAAAAGCTGGTATAGTAAGACACAAATTTGTCTCTGATTTATGTGTTGAGACAGAAACTGAGGGGAAAAACTGGTATAGTAAGACACAAAATTATCTCTCATTTAAGTGTTGAGATAGAAACTGAGGGGAAAAACTGGGATAGTAAGACACAAATTTATCTCTGATTTATATGTTGAGACAGAAACTGAGGGGAAAAACTGGTATAGTAAGACACAAAATTATCTCTCATTTAAGTGTTGAGACAGAAACTGAGGGGGAAAAACTGGTATAGTAAGACACAAATTTATCTCTGATTTAAGTGTTGAGACAGAAACTGAGGGGAAAAAATGGTATAGTAAGACACAAATTTATCTCTGATTTATGTGTTGAGAATGAAACTGAGGGGAAAAACTGGTATATTAAGACACAAATTTATCTCTGATTTATGTGTTGAGACAGAAACTGAAGGGAAAAACTGGTATAGTAAGACACAAATTTATCTCTGATTTATGTGTTGAGACAGAAACTGAGGGGAAAAACTGGTATAGTAAGACACAAATTTATCTCTGATTTAAGTGTTGAGACAGAAACTGGGGGGAAAAACTGGTTAAGTAAGACACAAATTTATCTCTGATTTATGTGTTGAGACAGAAACTGAGGGGAAAAACTGGTATAGTAAGACAAAAATTTATCTCTGATTTAAGTGTTGAGACAGAAACTGAGGGGAAAAACTGGTATAGTAAGACAAAAAATTATCTATGATTTAAGTGCCTATTGAGCATTCATGTTCCAGAGATTGTCTCTGACATATATTGTTTGCATCAAGTTACAATGTACTTTTAATCCACTGTGAACAACATATATTTTTAAGTTCTAATACTCATACACTAATGTTGCCTTTTTCTAAGCCAATTGTAGAATATTAAAACACAATCAGTACCTCTGTAAGCAAATGGTGTGTGTGTGTGTGTGTGATTAAGATTTTTAATGTAGCTTAAAGAATTTTAGTCATATAGCTACGATGTCTTCAGTGTGGCAGTATATAGTGATTTCTAACACTGGGACATCATACTGTAGACATTATCCTGACACCAGACTGACCAGTCCTAACATTAACCTCTTGATGCTGAGTGTCCAGCGAGGCAGCTGCTAGTACCATTGCTATAAGTTTTCGGTATGACTTGGCCAGGATTTGAACCTGTGACCTCCTGCATTATGGTGGATATTCTAACCACTTAGGCCACCAGAGCGGTCATAAACAATTGGTCTCTAACATTTATGAGTATCAAAAAATGTATATACAAACCCTGATGGAATGTGTAAATAACTGTCTCTAATGACATTTATCCTTACAGAATGGCTTGTGGCTTTGCTACAATGTTTTTATTTATTATTGTGCTGCAATCATCTATCCCAGCAAACTCTTAGATGAATATACACACCTTGACCACACTTTTAACTCTTAAATTAATGCATGTATACTCACCATGTTTTTTCTCTCAAATGAATACACATTGTTACTAAGATTGATTAGGATGTTAGCATGTCTTTCAATGTTACTTTATACATTCTGGCAGGCTTGATTAGGATGTTAGCATGTCTTTCAATGTTACTTTATACATTCTGGCAGGCTTGATGTTAGATGATGCAGTTATTTCATATATAGTGAAGTTTATATCATATTCATTTTCAAATTTTCTTATGTCCTCCATTTTCCTTTGATGTCATAAAGCAATGATTTTGATGGCTATCTAAATTTTCACTTGGTGCATTTGATAAATTCTCTATTCCATAAAAGATACATATGCCATCTTTATTCTCTTAGGTTCATACAAGCTTTTATATTGTAATCCTTTCAGGCAATTCAATATATAAGGTCCAACTGGTTTAATCATATAATATTAATAATAATAATAATAATAATAATAATAATAATAATAATAATAATATTAGTGAGGACTTTATTTAGCGCCTAATCTTTAGAAACTCTAAGCGCTTTACAACATTAGTCAACACCTATAAGATAATAATATAATGATATGATTACAAAATAAAACAAACACCATGAAATTCGGAAACATAAAAACATGCTGAAAAATATGTAAAGTAGGAAACATCATTAGGTCTTTGAGTTTGTTCTTGCATTAGAAATAGGTGAGCTTTAAGAGCACTCTTGAATGGAATCACTGTGTCTTTGTGTCAAAGTTCAGCAGGCAATTCATTCCACATTGCAAAAGAACATTGTCCACATATCCATGTGTGGCATGGAATATTCAAACCTTTCAAACATCCTTTGTGCTTATCGTTTGTCAAAATTTAATATGTCAGATAAGCCTTTAGTGGCATTGTCCATTTCCTCTGAGACAGATTGCAAAATTTTGATTTTTCAAATAATGATCTGCTTCAAATACTGTTCATTTTCATTCAAAATTTATGGAAATCTTGGTAGTTACTACTGTGAAATCTATATTCATATAAATTCATGGTCTAGATTTTGTGACATATCTGATTTTACTTATTCATATATCTCAGTTGCTTTCTAGATTGAAGGAATATTAAGAAGATATCTTCATTTATATTTTATTTACATAAAAAACGGATAGATCTATTTCACTTGAATTTATGTATTTGTTTGAAAAGTAACTATATTCAGTTCAGTGGTAAACAACTTGAACAAAGTGAATAAAGTAATTGTCATAGTGTGTGTGTGTGTGGGTGTGTGGACAGGTGTGTGTGTGTAGGGGTGGGTGGGTGTGTGTGTGTGGATGGGTGGTTGGGTGTATGTGGGTGGGTGGGTGTGTGGGCAGGTGGATGGTTTATTGACTCCTGACTGCTCTATTTCTTTCTTTTCAGGACCCATGAGCTCATGCTTCAGGAGGTGAGTAGCTTTGGAGTACATAAAAGTATAAGTTTAATTGCATAGAAATCTATTACTTCACTTTATACTTGCTGTCCTGATATAAAACTTTACTTTATACTAGCTGGCCTGATACACAACTTCACTTTATACTGGCTGGCCTGATATATGACTTCACTTTATACTGGCTGGCCTGATATACAACTTCACTTTATACTTGCTGGCCTAATATACAATTTCACTTTATACTGGCTGGCCTGATGTATGACTTCACTTTATACTGGCTGGCCTGATGTTTAACTTCACTTTATATGGGTCTGCCTGATATATGACTACACTTTATACTGGCTTGCCTGATGTTAGACTTCACTTTATACTGGCTGGCCTGATATATGACTTCACTTTATACTGGCTGGTTTGATATATGACTTCACTTTATACTGGCTGGCCTGATGTTTATTTTCACTTTATACTGGCTGGCCTAATGTTTGACTTCACTTTGCACCAGCTGGCCTGATATATTACTTCACTTTATACTGGCTGGCTAGATATATGACTTAATTTTATACTGGCTGGCTAGATATATGACTTGACTTTATACTGGTTGGCTTGATGTTTGACTTCACTTTGTACTGGCTTGCCTGATGTTTGATTTCACTTTATACTGGCTGGCTAGATATATGACTTCACTTTATACAGGCTGGCCTGATATATGACTTCACTTTATACTGGCTGGCCTGATATATGACTTCACTTTATACTGGCTGGCTAGATATATGACTTCATTTTATACTGGCTGGCTAGATATATGACTTTACTTTATACTGGTTGGCCTAATGTTTGACTTCACTTTATACTGGCTGGCCTGATGTTTGATTTTACTTTATACTGGCTGGCTAGATATATGACTTAATTTTATACTGGCTGGCTAGATATATGACTCGACTTTATACTGGTTGGCTTGATGTTTGACTTCACTTTGTACTGTATTGCCTGATGTTTGATTTCACTTTATACTGGCTGGCTAGATATATGACTTCACTTTATACTGGCTGGCCTGATATATGACTTCACTTTATACTGGCTGGCCTGATATATGACTTCACTTTATACTGGCTGGCTAGATATATGACTTCATTTTATACTGGCTGGCTAGATATATGACTTCATTTTATACTGGCTGGCCTGATATATGACTTTACTTTATACTGGTTGGCCTAATGTTTGACTTCACTTTATACTGGCTGGCCTGATGTTTGAGTTTACTTTATACTGGCTGGCTAGATATATGACTTCACTTTATACTGGCTGGCCTGATGTTTGACTTCACTTTGTACTGGCTAGCCTGATGTTTGATTTCACTTTATATTGGCTGGCTTGATATATGACTTCACTTTATACAGTTTGGCCTGATGTTTGACTTCACTTTATACTGGCTTGCCTGATGCTTAACTTCACTTTGTACTGGCTAGCCTGATGTTTGATTTCACTTTATACTGGCTGGCTTGATATATGACTTCACTTTATACTGGCTGGCTAGATATATGACTTCACTGTCTACAGTTTGGCCTGATGTTTGACTTCACTTTGTACTGGCTAGCCTGATGTTTAACTTCACTTTGTACTGGCTGGACTGATGTTTGATTTCACGTTATACTGGCTGGCCTGATATATGATTTCACTTTATACTGGTTGGCCTGATATTTGACTTCACTTTATACTGGCTGGCCTGATGTTTGGTTTGACTTTATACTGGCTGGCCTGATATATGGCTTCATTTTATACTGGCTGTCTAGATATGTGATTTCACATTATACTGGCTGGCCTGATATATGATTTCACTTTATACTGGCTGGCCTGATGTTTGATTTCGTGTTATACTGGCTGGCCTGATATATGACTTCACTTTATACTGGCTGGCTAGATATATGATTTCACTTTATACTGGCTGGCCTGATATATGATTTCACTTTATACTTGTTTGCCTGATGTTTGACTTCACTTTATACTGGCTGGCCTGATATATGATTTCACTTCGTACTGGCTTGCCTGATGTTTGACTTCACTTTATACTGGCTGGCCTGATATATGATTTCACTTTATACTGGTTGGCCTGATGTTTGACTTCACTTTATACTGGCTGGCCTGATATATGATTTCACTTTATACTGGCTGGCCTGATGTTTGACTTCACTTTATACTGGCTGGCCTGATATATGATTTCACTTTGTACTGGCTTGCCTGATGTTTAACTTCACTTTATACTGGCTTGCCTGATGTTTAACTTCACTTTATACTGACTTGCCTGATGTTTGACTTCACTTTATAATGTCTGGACTGATATATATTGGTAATATTGATGCATCGTTATTGGCCTCAAACTGTAACATTCAAACTGTAAGTATGAGTTTAATGACATAAAAATGTATGACTTCATTTTTTACTGGCTGGTGTGATGTTTGATTTCATTTTATACTGGCTGGCCTGATATATGCCTTCACTTTATACTGGCTGGTGTGATGTTTGATTTCATTTTATACTGGCTGGCCTGATATATGCCTTCACTTTACACTGGCTGGTGTGATGTTTGATTTCATTTTATACTGGCTGGCCTGATATATGCCTTCACTTTATACTGGCTGGTGTGATTGGTTGATTTCATTTTATACTGGCTGGCCTGATATATACCTTCACTTTATACTGGCTGGCCTGATATATGACTTTACATTATACTGGCTGGCCTGATATATGACTTCAGTTTATACTGGCTGGCATGATATATGACTTCACTTTATACTGGTTGGTGTGATGTATGATTTCACTTTATACTGGATTGCCAGGTATATTAGAGTAATGTCAAAGCTGTATTATTATTGGCCTGAAATTGTAAAGTTGATTCAAAATAAAATGCTGCTACTTTGTCAATGTAAGTATCAAATTACAAGAGTCTGAGTCCTGTTATCAAAATAGAGACTTCTGGTCAATATTATTCCCTCATGTCCTCTGTGTAGATCTACAAATAAGACAAGATGAAGCTTGTAAACATTCAGCTTATGTTCAGATGAATATATTTTATCAAAAAGGGTTCCTTCAACAGGCCTAGAGGACTGGTTAAAAAAACTTTTCATCAGATGGATATATATATTAATCTTGCAACAATCAGGATACAAGCAAAAAGGACAGGTGAACATAACTTTTGATTGGATGGATATATTATGTTTAATAATCAGGGTACATTACAAGAGGAATGGTTAAGATAACTTTTAATCAGATTGATATAGTGTTTGCAATAATCAGGGCTCCTTCTAAAAGACAAGAGGACAAGTTAAGATTATTTATGATTAGATATATATATTATGTATATCAATCTAGGTGCAGGCCAAGAGAACTAGTTATCATCACTTTTGATTGGATGGGTATAGTATGTATTTATCTTTTGCTCTTCAGCAAGAGGAAGACAGATGAAGAACTGCATTCCTATTCAAATACTGAGATGAACCCACAGAGTGTAAAACCAATTTATGAGGAACTGAATAAAGGAAACACAGAACAGAGTGTCTATGATAAAATTTCACCATTATAGATATGTAGGGCTGGACAGAGAAAATACACCAAAGAGTGATTACTGGCATTGTCTATGACTTCTAATAAAGCAGAAGAAACGAATGGATTTATACGAATGTAAGCAAGAAAATGGAGGGAGCAGCATCAGAGACACTAAAATGTTTCTCTAATCTATAGTGACTTTCATTCCTTAATACCAGTCATGATGTAAAATAAAAAAAACAACCCACATTTGGAACGATTGCAAATAGGATATGACTACATGGTATACTCCATTTTAATACAGACAGCCTACCTTTAATGGTCCATGCTCACATATTTTAAAATAGTTTGCCTATAGAGCAAATATGTATCATAATGCTATTTACAATTAAAAATATATATCATAATGCTATTTACAATTACAAATATGTATCATAATGCTATTTACAATTACAAATATGTATCATAATGCTATTTTCAATTAAAAATATATATCATAATGCTATTTACACTTACAAATATGTATCATAATGCTATTTTCAATTACAAATATGTATCATAATGCTATTTACAATTGTAAATATGTATCATAATGCTATTTACAATTGTAAATATGTATCATAATGATATTTACAATTGTAAATATGTATCATATTGCTATTTACAATTACTATTATGTATCATAATGCTATTTACAATTACAAATATGTATTATAATGCTATTTACAATTGTAAATATGTATCATAATGCTATTTACAATTGTAAATATGTATCATAATGCTATTTACAATTGTAGATATGTATCATAATGCTATTTACAATTACTAATATGTATCATAATGCTATTTACAATTACAAATATGTATCAAAATGCTATTTGCAATTACAAATATGTATCATAATGCTATTTACAATTACAAATATGTATCATAATGCTATTTACAATGTAAATATGTATCATAATGCTATTTACAATTGTAAATATGTATCATAATGCTATTTACAATTACTAATATGTATCATAATGCTATTTACAATTACAAATATGTATCAAAATGCTATTTGCAATTACAAATATGTATCATAATGCTATTTACAATTACAAATATGTATCATAATGCTATTTACAATGTAAATATGTATCATAATGCTATTTACAATTGTAAATATGTATCATAATGCTATTTACAATTACTAATATGTATCATAATGCTATTTACAATTACAAATATGTATCATAATGCTATTTACAATTACTAATATGTATCAAATGCTATTTACAATGTAAATATGTATCATAATGCTATTTACAATTGTAAATATGTATCATAATGCTATTTACAATTACTAATATGTATCATAATGCTATTTACAATTACAAATATGTATCATAATGCTATTTACAATTACAAATATGTATCATAATGCTATTTACAATGTAAATATGTATCATAATGCTATTTACAATTGTAAATATGTATCATAATGCTATTTACAATTACTAATATGTATCATATTGCTATTTACAATTACAAATATGTATCATAATGCTATTTGCAATTACAAATATGTATCATAATGCTATTTACAATTACAAATATGTATCATAATGCTATTTACAATGTAAATATGTATCATAATGCTATTTTCAATTGTAAATATGTATCATAATGCTATTTACAATTACTAATATGTATCATAATGCTATTTACAATTACAAATATGTATCATAATGCTATTTGCAATTAGAAATATGTATCATAATGCTATTTACAATTACAAATATGTATCATAATGCTATTTACAATGTAAATATGTATCATAATGCTATTTACAATTGTAAATATGTATCATAATGCTATTTACAATTACTAATATGTATCATAATGCTATTTACAATTACAAATATGTATCATAATGCTATTTACAATTACAAATATGTGTCATGATGCTATTTACAATTACAAATATGTTTAATAATAAGGACACTGGTTTCATGAATATATATCTAACACAAAGCTGTAACTTCCAGTAACCCTTCTGTCTCAAAGGTGATTAATACAGGTGTTCAGCAAGAGTCCAATATCTAATCCTAACCCCATTTTTGTCATATATACAAATGATTTATTTCCCTTAAAGAAGCAACTTATATGCAAATGATGATTTTTTAACTTTGCGAAAAACATTTGTAACAAAATAAAGGCCAGTTTTGCAGTCAAAGCTTAGTAATGTTTTCTCTTTCATCTCACCATATACTTGACAAATGTTGTATAACATTCTTGTGCTTGAAAAGTGTTGTATAACATTCTTATACTTGACAAATGTTGTATAACACTCTTACTCTTGACAAATGTTTTATAACATTCTTGTGGTTGAAAAGTGTTGTATAACATTCTTATACATGACAAATGTTGCATAACACTCTTACACTTGACAAATATTGTATAATACTCTTATACTCCTATGTATTAATTATTGTTGTAATATATGTTGTAGAATGCCAAAGACTTGTACTGACTTAAAATAAAAGTATCTCTAGACTGTCAGCAGCAGAGGGGGCGAATCCTACAAACTTTTTTGTTCGAATGATATGTTATGTATTGTATAGTATGTTATGTATTGTATAGTATGGTGAATCATACAATCATATGATATGTATTGTATAGTATGGTGAATCCTACAACCATATGATATGTATTGTATAGTATGGTGAATCATACAACTTTTGTGTTCGAAATCTCATATTTTACCCCCAAAAAATAAAGTCTCTTTTTGGCAATGGAGACTTAATCATCAGGGTCGCAACGTCGTTGTCATTCACCCCCCTTTGCTGCTAGAACTTTCAGTTCTGGTCAATGATAAAATCATCAACAATGAAAATCACTAAGATGAAAATCCTTTGAAATTGCAAAGCAATTTACGATTTTAACCGAATATTTGATCCAATCCGATACGATATCGTGTTCGAGGATCATGTAAATTTATTGTTATAAATCCGTGTGGGGTAGACTGAGCGCGGCTAAAGAAATTTCTAAATTGATTGAAGTTCATATCAGAACACCATGTCTGCCAAATATTTCGTAGCGTATGTGTATCAACGCCGTTGAATACAGCAAGAATATTACAGTTATCTCTGATCACTTTTGGAATCTGAGTGTATCGTTGAGTGACATAGATCACGTCGGTGTTTTTATGCCTGCCTCGGGAAAATACTCTAGCTGGATTTTTTTGTTTATCTAACATTACATCGTCGTATACAACTAAATTGTTGATACTTCCATCGAGGTCTTCTACTGATGGTGCCTCGTCAATATCTGTAATAAATTCAATAATATTCTCACCAGCAATCTCTGAAGCGTTTTCATTAAAATCTTTTAGCACTTCATAGCATCGTTGATCATCTACGCTAGGGGCAATTAAATACAACTTATCCCACTTCATCCATCTCATTATTAAATTGAGCAACAATTGCGTCTTGCCGGATCCAGATGGCCCGATTATAATTGCGCGGATAGAGTTTGGTAGCGCTGCATGATGCTTAACTGGTTCTCTTGTTTTAGTCGCTGAAAAATCAATTATATTCATATCTCTATACATAAATTATGGATCTATATTGTGTGAAGTGTAAAAAACGTACTGGCACAGATGACTTGACGACGATTACAACTAAAAATAACCGATCAGCGCTTTCTGGTAAATGCGTACAATGTAGTACAAAGAAATTTAGATTTGTTTCTAAACCCAAGGAACCTTTAAAGAAAAACGAGGAGGTGATATCGCAGCCAAATTAGCAAAACTCCCTGGAACCCCATGGGCAAAATACCCCGGAGAAAAGCACCTTCCAGGATATAGCTACTGTGGATCGGGAACCAGACTTGATATCAGACTCAATGATCAAAATCAGCCCCGACCCGGTGAAGAACCAATAAACGCCATTGATAAGGCCTGTCAACTTCATGATGTTGCTTATAAAAGCAGTAATCTGCAACACAGGCATCTAGCAGATGTGAAATTAATTCATGCGTTGAATGCCATTCCTGATAAATCATTCAAAGAAAAATTGGCTTCATTTTTGATAAAATCAGCGATGAAAAGCAAATTGATGTTAGGTGCTGGTAATTAATAACAACATGGAATCTATTTATTATTCCCCAAGAGGATACTGGAGGGGTAAATCAGCAATCCATAAACTCGCTAGCGCTGCAAAAGTGAAAAAAACTACTGCGGATCATTGGTTATCTAAACAGGCACTATGGCAGATTTATCTACCACCGCCTAAACAAATTAATTTCTCGCATTTTGATGTGACCGGACCCAATGAAGTTCATCAGGCTGATCTATTATTTCTGCCACATGACCACGGTTACAAATACGCGTTAACCGTAGTTGATATTGCAAGTCGATACAAAGAAGCAGAACCGTTAAAAACAAAATCAGCCACTGAAGTGGCTTCTGCATTTGAAAGGATTTATCGAAGGGGCCCTCTGCACTGGCCAAATCTATTACAAATTGATCCTGGCAAGGAATTTCATGGTGCAGTGTTATCTACAATGAAATATCACAATGTCACCATCAGACGGGGGCATACTGCACTACATCGCGATCAGGCAATTGTTGAACGATTTAATCGGACACTTTCTGAGCGGTTATTTGGATATCAATACGCAAAAGAATTTATTCAGGATAAACGATCCCGTGAATGGGTTAAAAGATTACCATCTGTGATTACTGCACTGAATAACGAGATTACTAGAACAATCAACATGAAACCTATCAATGCGATTAAAAAAAAATCTATACCCGCACAACCACAAAAAGATTTCAAAGAACCAATTCTTGGGAGTAATGTCATTGTGAGGTACTTATACGAACCAGGAGAGCTTGAAGGGGGGAGAAAAAGGGCTACTGATCCTATTTGGAGTGTTACTGCACACAAGATATCTAGTATAACACGATCTACGGGTAGACCTCCAATCTATAAACTGGATTCAACTGCCCCTCAGCGGGGTTTTACTAGACAACAACTGCAAGTGATTCCTGACGATACTCAATTGCCACCCCATGGTCTTAACTAGCGCCGTTGCGTCTATTGCACTCAAGACAAGTCAACATCACATTATTTCTGACATGACCGAGATTGTTATTTTTTCTGTCTACGGTGAATTGGCGAGGATCCTTATCCGAATACTGCCAACGCATTATACAATTGCAATTTGCGCAGTGATTATTTTGTTGTTTCTTTAAAGTGATTATTAATTCAGCATCAATGTCAAATTCTCGTTGTTTTTTTTGTCCTGTTGTTTGTAACCGGAGAGTTTTTTATCAATAATTTTAATATCAATATCATCTATTGTGGTGTCATTATCGTCACTGGCTTCGCCAACGACAATTCTTCGAAGTTGATTTATTTTTCGTACTCTGGATACTGCGAGATAGACTAAATTTGACCATTCGATGCGATTATCTACCATCCAAACAATTGTATCCGATATAGTCAATCCTTGTGAGGAATGTATTCTTGCTGCGTATCCTAGCGTCCATGGGGATTTATTAGCACGCAATGCATCTTCAACGACATTGATATCAACCAGCACAATATCATTTAATACTAAATTCTGTTTTTCACTTTGTCCTGGAATATCAACTTCAATGTTCTGTTTTCGTGTATCCGATGGCCTATAACAAAGAGGCACTGGAAGTGTTGCAAATTTTTGTTTATGCAATTCAAATAATTTCATCTGAAGTGTGTCCCTGACTATTTTTCTACTTGCAATTATCAAATCATTTGGTCTCCATGTTTCCCAGAAATCATTCATTGGAGTTTCCGTAATTATTTCACGGGCTATTTCACACTGGATTTTATCCGGTTGTAATCTAATTAGTTTCTTAAATTCTTTTAATTTTTCATCAAGTAATCTATGATCGGTATCAATTTCTTCATAATAGTCTACAAAACCCTTTAGCCATTCATGTGGGGATGCACCGACAAATGGTGGTGGTTGGCCGTGATCACCGCACATGACGATTTTTGTATTTTTCAATAACAACCACTCAAGAAATATTTTTAATACATCTTCTGACACTGTGTCTATTTCATCCCAATTGATAATTTCAGGAATAAATTTCTCTCCCATACGCTCAGGAGTCCATTTATCTCCCTTCCATATGAAAAAAATGTGATAAGTGCAGGCATTTACCCCTCTCTGTATCATTTCTCTTGCAAGTCTGTGAGTTGGTGTTAGTACAATCATATTTGGATTGGAAACACGGAATAACTCAATTGCCCGAGTTGTTTTTCCTGACCCACCAGAGCCGTTTAAATAAACTGTTTTATATCTACAGATTGGATCAGAAATCGGTGGTGCACTAGAAAATTCTGAACACTGATTGCTTTCTAAATAATTATTTTCAATGGTAACATCTGCTGATTGAATATAATCATGAAGCATTTCCTTCTTAATTCTCCATGACCCCCATTTCTCGTTGCCAGTAGCCTTAAAATCAGCCATTTTGCTATTTATGTAAAATGAATCAGTGGCGACTCTAACTGCGGTGGTTGGAAATCTATTGATCATTGAAAACAGAATAATAGAAGCATAACCAAGCATAGAAGCTCTCAAATGTGTGTACTGCGGATTGTATCCATCATTGTAAGTAACAATTGTACCCAATTTGGTTCCATCGGACATAAATGCATCCTTACGATTTACATATAGGCCCCTATTCGTTAGATCCGCGATTACAAAATCGTATTCAGCATTGTCTATAATTAACCGTGAAGAATATCTTGTATTATCGAATTTACCACCCTGAGTGAAGTCCTTCAGCCATTTCAAATGATACTACACAAGCGAATCCTGTTAAATCAAAATCAGGCAGTGGTCCATTAATAGCAACACGGGTCATTTCGTGTGTGGGGTGTCCAAATCGTTTAAAATATTTCTCGCATTCTCCATACCCAAGAAAACTCCCTGGATAACACGCAATCATATCAACGGAAATAACGGTTTCAGCGGTGTATTTTGTATTCCATAATCCATAATCCTCCATGGCTGTATTCAAGGCAAGACAATCTGACATCTGATAAAAACTCACTTCGGGTTGGTTTCCACGCGTTTTTCTTTCTAGCAAAATGTGCTGCAATTGATGGTACTGTAAAACAGTTTGCTAATAATTGATCGTTGTCTTTCCCCAGAGAACTCTCTGGAGAAAACTCACTAGCTAGTTGTTTCATTTGATTATGCAGCTCTTCAGTACGGTACAATTCTCCGTTGGGTCTTACAAACTGATCAAATCTACATTCCTCGTCTGAAGTACTATGAAATAGCCACATCGACACAGGATCGTTTTTACTCAAATGGTAAATAGCATCAAATAATTTCTGCTCTGAAAAAACTCTCCAGTTTGGGGGATATATTTTACGGTTCTATCCCGTGGGAATATTGTTACTGCAGATGACCAAGCGTGTTCGTTATGATCAATAATTTCAATTGGGGCTCCATTTTTATTATATTTCGATTCGTATAATACTTCTCCGGTGATTGTTCTTACCGATATTGGAAATCTCAATGATGTTTCTAATTTGGTTATATCTTGAATTGTTGCCCCATTCTCTTTTACCGTTAATTCCCATTCGGTTATTTTTTTTCGTCTTAGATCAGTTAGTTTATTTCCCCGGGACGCATTTGTGAAGTGTTCTATTATTCGTTCTGCTACACAATTGAGCCTTGTCGAATATTTCATGGGTGCTAGTTTTGCAATATCAGGTTTTTCATTGAGCGGATATATCCCGTAAACAACTACTGTTACAGGATAAGATCTTTCGTAGTATGGTTTGTCAATTCCGGTCAACATTCCTGGTTTTGAATCCTGATTCACGGTGACAGTTTTATTGTCCCTGAGAATGGGTTCAAATTTATCCCTAATAATCCATTTTCCATCATCATTGTTAATGAATTTTATTCGAAAAATATTTCTTTCTTTCCCAAGACGTGAAATTATCACTGCTGCTTTTTCATCATTCATGGTAGCGTCAACAACACCAACAATTCGAAATGTTGACCAACAATAAGATGCTCCATCACGCTTGAATTCATTAAAACAGCCTCTGATTTTACTAATCAGGGCTTTATCAAGAATTTTATGATTTGGTGTATTAGAAACTATATCAAGATTGAATTGAGCATCTTTCCAGGGTGATCTCTTGTTACGTTTTTTGGGTCTATCGATATTAAATTTAGGATTAATTTTCAATAATCTCTTAAACTCCTTCATGTTTCCGTCTCTTGGACGTTTGGGTTTAATTTTGTTACGTTTTTTTGGTTTATCGATATTAAATTTAGGATTAATTTTCAATAATCTCTTAAACTCCTTCATGTTTCCGTCTCTTGGACGTTTGGGTTTAATTTTGTTACGTTTTTTGGGTTTATCGAGATTAAATTTAGGATTAATTTTCAATAATCTCTTAAACTCCCTCATATTTCCGTCTATTGGACGTTTTTTGGGTCTATCGAGATTAAATTTAGGATTAATTTTCAATAATCTCTTAAACTCTCTATCAGTATTGAATTTAGCATTTTTCAAGGGTAATCTCCTTAACTCCCTCATGCTATACTAAAAACAAGTATCTAAATGAAAGATTTATGTATAATGAATCACTGCAAATGGATCAGTCATTGAATTAGACAAATAGTATAGTATACGAATGACCCAAGAATTCAGACAGCACCCTGTGAGTACAAATTATGAAGCATCCAGTGATGGTGTTGTAAGACACTGTAGACTGAAGAACCCAGTTGGGAGGGATAATGGTATGGGGTATTTGATGTTTACTGTTGGAAAGAAGAAATATTACAATCATCGTTTCATATTTGAATGTTTTAATGGATTGATCAAAGATGGTTTTGTTATCGATCACATTGATTCCAATGTTAGGAACAATTCTTTATCAAATCTTCAAGCTATCACACAGAGTGAGAATTCCAAACGAGGAAGGACTGGCACTTGTTCAAAAAAAACGAAACCAGTAAAATCTTTTAATACAACAACTAACGAAGAGAAAATATTTAAATCAATATATGAAGCCGGCAAGTATTTCAATATTTGTAGACCCTCAGTACGATTCGTTGCAGAGGGGGTTTGTCGATCGGCTATTTCAAAAAAGACCGGACAGAAAATTCAATTTAGTTATGTCTGATGCTTCATATTTTTCAATTAGAGATATGTCATTGTTATAGAATAATGAATTCTGAAAACATGAAGAGCATCATAGTTGAAATTTTAAAATTGAAAAGTCATGATATTGAACTATCAGATGGGTTAAATCCTGATCAAATCAAGTCAGATTTTCAGGATATAGAATACGGGGTTAGCACTAACAAGTATATGCTACCAAAGAAATATGCACTCATCAAAAAAATTCAGAATTCTATTAGAGACTCTCTTGCATTTTCCAGTGACACCAGTGTGTTTGTCCCGTTGTATACTATCGTAGAACGAATACGAAAAGAATTAGGTAACGAATACGAATTGAAAAAAGAAGTCAACTCTAAAATTAGAAACCTACGAGCATTAATTCAAGAAAATTGATTACCCGACCCCTTTATCATTTTTTGATTGCCCGACCCCCTATCATTTTTTGATTGCCCGATCATTTATCATTTTTTTTAGCCGACCCTCAAGAGGGATGTCAAAAATCGATGGACAATCAATGGAAAAGTGGCGAAAGTCACAGTATTATTTATTTTATATACAATTATGTGACTTTCGCCATACTTGATAGAGATGTTAAAACAATCAAATAACACTTCCATGACCGTGTTAAAAATCATCCGACATGTCATTGATGTACAAAAAAATGGAGCAAGTGTCAGTATTAATTATTTTATATACAATTTTGACACTTGCTCCATCATTGATAGAGCCGTTAAAACAACAAAATAACGCTTCCATGATCGTGTTAAAAATCATCTGACATGTCATTGATGTAAAAAAAATGGCAAAAGTCACAGTATTATTTATTTTATATACAATTATGTGACTTTCGCCATACTTGATAGAGATGTTAAAATAACAAAATAACACTTCCATGACCATCCGATGGTGTTAGGTCGGGATTGAAAAATTGTTTTACAATTGAAAAATTGTTTATGATTTCAAATAATGGTCAATGAAGCATTAACAACCCGATTGGCTCGTGAACGACTAGATGCAATTAAGAAATTTGTACCAATTCGTGACTCTGTCAGGAATAAACTGCAACAACGACAGAGTCTTCAGACTGATTTTGCTTTGGGGTCTGAAGAATTGTTTAAACCAGTAACCACACCAACGTACGGGGTAGAGCGTGCTATACGGGGAGATGTTCCCGAGACGGGAAAATCTGTTATCGGTGAACTTGAAAAAATAGCAGCGAAAACTGAACAAATATCAACGGAAACTGAAAAAACTGAAGCACCTACTAATCCGAAAAAAACGACTGTTTCTCTGTTGAATAAATTTACTGATAATGCTAAAACATTAATAAAACAATTTAATTTATTCAAACCAAAGGATTATCAAGCTTTTGGTGATTTTGCTGCTCAAAGCTATAATTCAAAAAAAGAGTTTTTAAAGGACGAGTATAAGGATGATAGAATATCAAGTAATGATTGGTCTGATAATTTGTATAAAATAAATAAAGGGATTGGTCGTTTGAATAAGGATGAGATGGGGTACAAGGAATTTCAAAGGGGAATTAGTAATTATAAAAGAGAACAAATAGAAGAGCGACAACGAGAAATAGAAGAACGACAAGAGCTAAAACGTCAAACACCAACACGGAGACAAACACGAAGACAAAAAAAACAAGAAGAACTTGATGATGATCCTTTTCATTATTTAAAACCCCAAATGGATGCAAGTTTCGGGAGTGGAATTTCAGGGGAAAATCGTCTAGTTGGAAACACTTGTCCTGATAGTGTTATCAATTAAATATCACGATTAGAAGTTCTCATCGGAGGGTTCCGAGCTGGAAATAATTCACCGGAAATAATTAATGAAGCAGCTGATATCTGTAGACGGTTATTTTAAGGCGGTATCATGCATATCAGCACATATCGAGATTTCATTGACGAGTTAGCAAATGGGTATCACAGTGATTTAATTGAAAAAGTCGAAAATCCCTTGGATGTTTGCGATTAGATAAATAACAATTGAAAACACTAGTGTTTTTATAATAATGATCACACACTACAATCATGATAAACCAACCCCCGTCTATGTAGTTAATTCACGGTTTCCAGTTTATAGAGCATACTATGGTGATGGCTTAGGTAATACCATTGCAGGGTTATTTGCGAGAATGGCCCCAAAAGTGATGCCGTTAGCTAAACAATTAGGAATGAAAGCCATTGATGTTATTCGTGATAAGGGTATTGGTGCTGTTGGAGATCTTGAGGGAAAAGCGTTTTCAACTGCGAAGAATAAAATAACATCATTAGTGAGACGAAAAAAGAAACCGTTACCGTCTACAGCGGAAATGCCTGCAAGTGTTAGTAAAATAATAAATAACGCAGTAGATGAAAAATTAGTGTCGATGGCTTTAACCCCCGACCCAAATATGATAGCGGGAAGTGGCTTTAAAAAACTACGTCGATGAAGTCCTACGGATTTTTACGCTAGCGTTTTTCACGATGAAAATCCGTAGGTGAAAATCGCGATTTAGACTCTGATAAATAGAATAAAATGTTCAAACAGTCACGTGATCCAGCATTTGATATAGACGCCCCAGTTGGCAAGGATGATTCTGTACGCGATTATCAATATTACGCCTATCATGCCATAGACTCAAATAGTCGATCAAGAATCGAACTTCATGTTCATGATACCAGTAAATACTTTTTACCCGCTGAAGCGTTTATTGAAGTAGAAGGAGAAATTGTAACAGCTGCTGATACTCCTGCTGTACCAGCACCGTATCCAGCTGGTACTCAAGTCGGTTTTGTCAATAATGGTATTATGGCGCTATTTGAGAGTGCTAGATATCTCATTGATGGAAAAGAAATTGAGTCGATAGATCGTGATGTTGATGTGGCTACAACAATAATAGGACTAGCAAGATATTCCGATGATTATACAAGATCAGCAGGACCTTCTATGATGTTTGCAAAAGATGTTAAAAATACCGCTGGTGGAAATCAATTTATTATAAGACGACCAAAAAAACGTGATAATAGTGATGCTGATGTCGAGAATATGATTATAAACAACGATGTTAATTTCAATCTAGGGGCTGCAGCACGTATTTTAATGTTGCAAGGAGAGCGTAAATCATTTTCATGCGCGATTCCACTGCATCACATATTTGGATTCTGTAGAAACGTCAGAAAAGTTATCTACGGGGCGAAGCATACAGTAGCACTGGTACGAAAGAGTGATGATAATGACGCAATTTGGAGGATTCCAGCAGATGCTGCAAATCCCAATGCTGATGCCGGTAAAGTCATTTTAACAAAAATATCATTGTGGATGCCAGTGTTGACTCCAGCAATTACCGCAGAAGAACGATTGCTATCATTTATGGACCAAGGAGGAAAGTCGTTGCTGAGTTGGTTATCAGTGAGTACAGATGTGAAGCAATCAAATATCAACGGGTTATTCACGTGGAATCTAGCATCAAAATAAGGCATTACTGCGCCACGTCACATATTATTGCGTTACAAGATAACACACGAGTTGGCAATCAACTCTCCAGCCATATGATATTTGATCAATTAGGTGTTAAAGACGTCTCACTGAGAATAAACGGCCAACAGGAACCATCTGAAGATGTACAACTTAATTACACAGAAAATCATATTGCACGCGTGTATCATAGATTGTTGTCATTTATGGCACGTGATCAAAATGTGGATACTGGTTTGGAAATATCGCAGTTGGATTTTAAAAATATGTATCCGATCTATTACTTTTCATTGGAACATCTTGATTTAACAAGACAATCTGTTGTTGATATACATTTTAGAGCTAATGTGAGCCGTGGTGCTATTGCTAATTATAGAGCGGTTGCTGTCATTCTCAGTGATAAATCAATGCTACTTGAAGGTGTTGGAGGAAGAATGAGAGTGGTAGATGCACCAGTGGAAAATCTTTGAAATCGTAACGATTTTCTCGATTTTTCATTGAAATTGTAAACGATTTAGAATCAATCTATTATGTATAACATGTCATATAGTGTTATTAGTGTTGCGTTAACTCCTGGTCAAATCAAAAAATTGCAATCAGAATCGGCTAAAAAATGTGGAACCACAATCACGTTGAAACCTAATCAAATGACTGGTGGTGCAAATAAATTATCGCTGACAACTCGTCAAATAAAACATTTCAATGATGCACTTGTAGCAAAAAAAGGTGTCCAGATTACTCTTTCTGCGGCTGCTATCAAAAATATTATTAAAACAGGCGGTATATTTCCATTGTTAGCTGCAATACCAGCATTGATTGCAGCAGCAGCCCCAGCGGTGGCTAAAGCGGCAGCGTTAGGGGCTGTTGGTACCGCAGCAGGAATGGCACTAAAAAAGGCAACTGGGCAGGGTTATAAAAAAAGGGGAAAGGGTCTAAGACTACCAGGAACCCCGTATTCATGGTACAGCGGGAGATCCGTTCACGGATCAGGCCTGAGACTAGGACTGGTTTATTAATTCAAAAATCTTTGATTCCTATGTCCAATTTTGATTTAATGGATGCTGCTAAAAAACTTGCGATTAAAAATTTCAGAGGTGTCTTTATGAAGGATCAATTGCCGACACACCCAAACAGCGTTGAAACCGGTATCATTAATCTCGATAACAGCACCGGACCTGCAACTCACTGGGTTGCATACGCTATTGATCCACGTGGGATTGTCTATTTTGATTCATATGGATTAGCCCTGCCAAAAGAGTTTATGCGTTATATAAAAAATTTTCCAATGAAGACTTGGTATTCTACGCTACCAACACAACAAATCAATGACCCACCAATATGTGGCAGCGAAGTATTAAATGTCCTTGACGCTATTTCAGCATCTAGAAAACCACCACATGTTGTCGTAAATGACTACACCAGTAATCGCTTTTTAGAGAGAGATGTATAAAATATCATGATTGATATTTGGGGAAGACCTCTGAAACCCAAACCCGATGACACTGCAACGGGTGATATAAAAAAAATAATCGAAGATGAAATAGCTGAGACGTTGAATTTAGCAAGTGTTGATCCTAATGAAATAGTTGTATTTCAAGACAAACAGGGTAAATTGAAAACCAGTAATATTTCTCTGGATGATATTTTGGTTAAACAACGAAACGCCGTTGAAAACGCAATAGCGTTATATTCCAATGATGGAAAACTCAAACCCGGGGCACTTATGTCTACAATCACAGATAAATTCACCGAATACAATAAAGAATTTAAAGAACATTTAAGAAACTACAATAGTTTCCGTAGAAATGTCGTTCATAAGTTGTTTGGATCCCCGATTGTAGTTACACCATCTATCGCTGATATTAAAACGTTTATGGATGATCAAAATGCCAACATTAACCGCAGAAATGAGTTATTTGCGCTCAGTTTGAGATTCTTCGGCGATGAACATTTAATACCAATTAAACCTGCTGACATGATATACACGTTAAAAAATATCGAACAAGCGTTTGTAGAACTTCGAGATGCCCGCAAAGTAAAAATTCCGAATCACAACGATGAAGTTAAAAATGTTGTGTACACGACGGCCAGTGGAAATTTCGATTGGGTTAAAAACACTCAAACTCAGCTCAGTTACACATTTGGTGGTTTGGGGTATATTGAGGGAATTTATCGATTTACAATAATATCTTACGAACATTTTAATATAACATGTACCGATTTAAAAAATGTAATTTTAGGAACAGGTGTTAACACAGCAATGTTTAAATCTAATCCAATTGAAGTACTTTTTAAAATAAGTGCGGTTAATGATAGCACAATTAGATTAACGATGCCGTGGGTGATAGAATTTGTAGCAAATGAAACCTGAGCCTGAAGATGATTAATTCAACGATGACATTTCAAATAACGATGACATCAACGATTTCATCATCGCAATATCGCTATGATACAGTCAAAGAATTTTCAATGAAACTCAAAACACTCGCTGAGGAGTATGCAATGAAAATAAAAAAATATCGCAGGAGAATAACAGCAATTGACATTACAGTGTACTCAGTGTCTGGTGTAATGGCCGGAGCTGGTATTATACTGTCTTCAGTGACAATGATAGCTCCGATTGCTGTTCCAATTTGTATATCCGCGGTGGCTTCAATCGCTGGTATATTAACCGGGATCACAAAAAAAATATCATCATGCAGCCAGAGTAAACTGCAAGACTATGTGATTAAATTTCATGTTGTGTCTACTGCATACTCGCAATTATCCTCATTGATATCGTCATCGCTCGATGATACAATTATATCAGAGAGTGAGTTTTCAGCGATGGTCAGTATTTACGATTCTGCGATGTCAAAATTAGAAATACATCATGAATATAATAACAATGACAACACAGATGGAATTACTTCAACAAATAGTGGAGAACACAAACCCAGTACAAACAAGCATGATCTCAATAACCTCAACGAATCCAGAATTCAGTGTGAATTTCCCCTCTCCGGTCCCAGTGAAGGAAATCGCACTAGCAAAATTACGAGTATACCACAGTTGGCCAAATATTAGGTCAAAATCATTTGGTGGTCAACAACCGAATAATTCACTGGTATTTGCAAATAAGAATAAAGACGACGGTACCCCAGACTGGAACGTTGTTTCCATACCAACAGGGTCATACCAAATTGAACAAATCAATGCTGAATTGCAACGTAGAATAAAATCGATTACTGGAGCAGAATCAAAAATAGCTATAACAGTTCATGAGCCAACACTATCATCTGCCATTGAAATAAGCACAGAGGGTTATGTTGTAGATATCTATCAAAGCTCAATAGGGACCGTACTAGGATGGCCTGAAAACCCACCAGGGGGAAAAACCGTTAATTTACCAGAACCACAAAAAACTGATTATATCACAGACAGGATAAAATCTGATAATCCAGTAAAAAGTTATAAAGATCATAGAATTACTAGAGATTTTTTTGGTATCGAATACCAACTAACTGGGAGAGAGAAGGAAGGGGAGGAGGAAATAGAGGAATATCATTTTATTGACAAACCTAAAATCGTTGAAAATTTCACAGCAATGAATAATGATTTTTCACTGTTGTTAATATCCCTTAAATCCGACTATCTCACCCGAGATGAATTTATCAGCGTCGTAGAAACATGCAATAAAATTATAGACGATATGGAAACATTTAATTTGAAAATTATTCAGGATATATTAGATGACGATAGTCCCATATCGAGAACAACATTTGCAATAGACTATAAAATCCCCGTCAAAGATATTCCGACATTCAAACTACCAGGATATAACGTACCAGAACTAAAAAAACTTCTCAATGATGCCATCGATGTTGGTTTTAAAATAATTCATGATACGTGGAAAAAAACAACATCACCGGAAATAAAAATCCTGACACATAATAATGACCCAGACGGTGGCGGCAGGCATATTGCTCCGTTCAATGTGAATATTTCATCGGTGATAGCGATCAATTTAGTGTGTGATGTTATCGAAGGAAGCTATCAAATAAATTTAGAACGATCAAATCAAGCTCAGCAGGGGTATATTTTGTATTCATTTGCACCAACAGCCCCTCCAGGGTATCTAATTATTGAAGATCCAACTAATCCAGTCTATATGCGATGTCATAATAATTCATTAACCAGAATTAATTTTAAACTCACTGACCAATCTAATAATCTGATTGATCTACAAGATGAGGTGTTAGCGATTAGTCTGTTTGTGAAATCCTAAAAGGATTTTCGTCCTAAGACCCTCGAACACGATATCGTATCGGATTGGATCAAATATTCGGTTGAAATCGTAAATTGCTTTGCAATTTCAAAGGATTTTCATCGTAGTGATTTTCATTGTTGATGATTTTATCATTGACCCAGAACTGAAAGCTTTAGCAGCAGAGAGGGTGAACGACAACAAGTTGCGACCCTGATGATTAAGTCTCCATTGCCAAAAAGAGACTTTATTTTTTGGGGGTAAAATATGAGATTTCAAACAAAAAAGTTGTATGATTCACCATACTATACAATACATATCATATGGTTGTAGGATTCACCATACTATACAATACATATCATATGGTTGTATGATTCACCATACTATACAATACATAACATACTATACAATACATAACATATCATTCGAACAAAAAAGTTTGTAGGATTCGCCCCCTCTGCTGCTCTGTCATTACTCACACAATTAATGTACTCGACCAGCTCAGTTTCTTGTTTATTTATGAGTGAATTAACTACAACAGATGCTGCTTAATGTGGAATGTCATGCATGACCTGGCTCCCAGACACTTAACTACTTCATGTGGAATGTCATGCATGGCTTGGCTCCCAGACACTTAACTACTTAATGTGTAATGTCATGCATGACTTGGCTCCTAGACACTTAACTACTTCATGTGGAATGTCATACATGGCTTGGCTCCCAGACACTTAACTACTTAATGTGGAATGTCATGCATGACTTGGCTCCCAGACACTTAACTACTTCATGTGGAATGTCATGCATGGCTTGGCTCCCAGACACTTAGCTACTTAATGTGGAATGTCATGCATGACTTGGCTCCCAGACACTTAACTACTTCATGTGGAATGTCATGTATGGCTTGGCTCCCAGACACTTAACTACTTAATGTGGAATGTCATGCATGGCTTGGCTCCCAGACACTTAACTACTTAATGTGGAATGTCATGCATGGCTTGGCTCCCAGACACTTAACTACTTAATGTGGAATGTCATGCATGGCTTGGCTCCTAGACACTTAACTACTTCATGTGGAATGTCATACATGGCTTGGCTCCTAGACACTTAACTACTTCATGTGGAATGTCATGCGTGGCTTGGCTCCTAGACACTTAACTACTTAATGTGGAAGGTCATGAATGGCTTGGTTCCCAGACACCTAACAGACCAGTTCACATTAAACTCACTTGTGATTTCAAACCCAAACAGATCACTTTCAAACCTTGATATCATAATGCCCAACATAATTTTGTTCTTAAAAATGGCAGACCCATTCTGTACTTGCATAGGTGTTTGTATATTTATTGATAAGACACTTATCATCTGTTATGCTTAAAATACATTTATATTTTAATTTCGATGTATGGACCATGTAGTCAGAAATATTGAATTTATATTTTATTTTATATACCAGTAGATAACATAGCAGTCTTAAAGTGAATGGGGACCTAGAATGACTTCCCAAGTACATAAAATCCACTATTGATATTAAAATTTATAAGAAATAAGAATATAAAACCTTTTTAGGGATTGATTGTAATCTTTATGTTGTGATAAATGATACTATCATGTTATAATTGTTATGGAAAATTGTGTTTGTTGTATCCATTATTTCTCTATATGCTAAATTGGATATGGAGCAACATATTGCTATTTGTTAACATGACAATATTTCATGTATCCTGCATCTTAGAGTTTTTGCAGTTTTTTAAAAGCTATCTTACCCACTTCTACCAACTAATTGTAACTATTTTCTCCATTTCATGTTTGCCACTTCTTAGTGTTGGTACTGATTTTATTTCTAAATTTGTATCTTACCTACCTCCACCTACTAAATTAAAGTTAATGTCTCCCTGTTTTATTTCATTATGCTCTTTTCCTTATAACTAGCATCATATATTGTTTTATTTTTGTATGTGTATGATTTTAAAGGAAACTCTTTAAAACAATTATTTTCCATATGACAGGTTATCCAATAAAATCTCACTTCATAGGATGATTCTGCAGTGTCCAATAAAATCTCATGGCATGAGATAATTCTGCAGTGCCCAATAAAATCTCACTTCATAGGATGATTCTGCAGTGTCCAATAAAATCTCACTTCATGAGATAATTCTGCAGTGCCCAATAAAATCTCACTTCATAAGATGATTCTGCAGTGACCAATAAAATCTCACTTCATAAGATGATTCTGCAGTGACCAATAAAATCTCACTTCATAAGATGATTCTGCAGTAACCAATAAAATCTCACTTCATAAGATGATTCTGCAGTGACCAATAAAATCTCACTTCATAAGATGATTCTGCAGTGACCAATAAAATCTCACTTCATAAGATGATTCTGCAGTGACCAATAAAATCTCACATCATAATTTGATTTTGCACAGTGACCAATAAAATCTCACTTCATAAGATTAAGCAGAATGTCCAATAAAAGCTCACTTTATAGGTGATGAAATTAAAATTAGTCTGTTTAAAATAAATGACACAAGAAATTGAGAAAAACATGGATACCTGGGCACTGACGCCGCTCTGCCTTATGGAATGGGCACAAGTAGCTAAAACTTATATGTATGCTGATATCAACTACATCTTAAAATTGACAGATATTAGCAATATTGCACTCCAAAAAATAGATAATAAAATAATAGATTATATATGGGATTTCAAAACTCACTGTAGACATAAATAAAGAAACACTATACAGGGCGAGGGAAAGGGGAGGGTTAGCATTACCAAGTTCAATAATACTAAAATGTGCTAACATTATAAATAGATTTAAAATTATACAGTCTGAACCTAAATCACTGTGGTCGGGGATATAGATTTATTGGTTTTGTTTTATTTTAAGAAACAGACCTGACATATACAAAAACAATAAATTAACAAAGAAACTAGAAGTACCTAGGAAATTTAGAAGTATAAGGGAATTATTACAAAAATATAGGGACGTAACAGAACTATGGGCTTTATTGGGGAAATTAATGTACAAATGGATAAGGGAAAATATTACAAAAAGAATCAAGAGTAAGACTGAGCAAGAAAATATTAATGTAAATTGGAATAGAGCATGGGGACACTGGGTTAAACTAGGCTTCCTAAAAATTCAAAGCCTCTGCTTCAAATACATGGTTGACGGGAGAGGCAGCAGTGCGATGGCATATAATCAGAGTATCACCAAAATGTCCACTGTGTAAAATAGGGCCTTAGGGTTTTCAATACAAATCTTCTTATGGTCCTAAATGTAAAAGGTGCTACTCTGACAACTAGTATGGACACTATGGTTGCCATTAAAAAAACTTGTTATATATATATATATATATATATATATATATATATATATATATATATATATATATATATATATATGTCATGTATATGTAATTTTATTATTTGTCTGTTATTGTTAAATTTGTTTTTTATTTTTATTCCTTTACATGCTACTGTAATATAATATTGTTTACTTGATTTGATGTTGTCAAGAATAGAGTTCAGTTCTGACTGACTCTTTGTTTAATTATTTTTTTTATTTTTGATGTAAACAAATAATAAATTAAACCTTGTATCTAGTTGCTGACCTTGATTAACAGTGACAGTTTTGGTAAACAATTTATTTTCTTTTTTTTTTATTCTTTCTCAGTAAGAGTCATTAATTTGAGTGAAGATCACAGCTGGTCGATATGATATTTATCATGTAACAAGCTTCCATTTCTTCCAAAAGGTTGAACTCTTGACCCCCATCCAGGAATCTGTTTTGTGTTGTAGTTAGTTTTATAGCTGATGTTATGATAAGAATTCCGTTAGTTATGCCTTAACGCTTGAGACATCAAGTTGTTTTATGTTGTATCCAGTTTGGGCTGCGCTTTTGTTTTGTTCAAATTATTGAATTTAAAGTGATTATTTTCCCTGGAAATACATAAGTGCTCTAATAATTCTTGGACAAAGACATTCCTTGGAAATTATGCAGAATTAATAAAACTGGAATAATATTTCTGTGATTCAACAAGAGACTTTTGACACATCAGTACAACACTGACTATTACAGAAGTCATTGCCTTCCATCTTGGATTCCATTGGGATTTGAACTCTGATTCACTTAGAACTTTTCATTGATAGGACTTGCGTGTTTTAATTTTTGGATTTTTTTTGGACTTAATTCGCAATACCATAAGTTCCTTCTTCTTATTTTCACTTAGTATTTTAGGGAAATAAATTATTTGTTAAATTTTACAAAGCTTGTTGTCTTCGCTCTTTTCTGTTACTTATTTCAAGAGCATAGACTCATAACAATATACTTCTACTGAATGGAAAGGTTTGACATAAAAAAGACTGCTTATGGTATCTAGTTGTTCAAATAAAAATGGTGCTGATGAGAGCTTTAACATGATTACCTTGTTGGTATCAGTCTTATCCTTTTTAAGAGATAGTCATATCGACATGGTTTTAGCTGACATTTTGACATTGATTTTAAGGTCATTGGTCTTAAAATAGGTTTTTAGCTATACGGGCTTGCAGGTTGATAACACAGTGATGTATTAATGGGTTTTTAATATTGTACCCATTTTTGGGGATATATCTGAATAATACTTTCTTTGATAACACTATGCTTATTATATATAAAATTAAACTTTTATTTTTACAATTTTAGAGGCAAGCTGGATTTTCTTGTATTCATGATGCATAGATGCTCCCAGGGTGTGCGATTATGTGATTCGTGCAAAATTTGTATGAATTTGCACACTTGGAAAGTGGGTATGTGCAGGAACTCCCAAAAATTAATTTCAAGTCATGAATATGAAATGTACTCTGTGCATTATACAACTTTATTCATCCGTTCACCCTTAAAGTGCTTGTAAAATTGGTAGAAATAGTGTAATGATTGTTGTATTTTTTTTATAACTTTTGACATATCTGGTTTCTTCAGCTTGACATGAATGGTTGCTAAAATAAATTTGGCACTTTGGGTCCCGTAACAAGCATTGTGTTAAAATTTGAACCCTGCAGGAAGAACGTTTTATAAATGCATGTTTATATTACGGGCTATCTAGAAGACCCAAAATGGCCGATTCCAAGCATCATTCATCTTTAGATGACAATTAAGTTTAGCAAATACTGGCTGATCATAGTAATGAAAGGAATTAATTTTTAAGGTTAGGAAGTATATTATAGGAGCTGGGAAAGTGTTAAAGGAGATAACAGTGAGTAATTTTGATGAAAAAATGGCATTAAATACAAATCTTATGTATATGCTGGATGGACAAAAACAGATGACATGCTGGTCAACCCCTCATTTCATGAGTATTTCAGAATTAAATATAGTAAAGGCAGACATACAGGCCAAATCAAAATATGGTCAATTTAAATATAGAGTGCAGTTTTTGTTTCTTTTCTCATCACAATTTAGCTCAGTGGGATCATGTGCCACAAACAACAAGCATAAAGGTTACAATAAATCTAATAAATAAGAGACTAAAATGAAATTAAAAGTAAAGATATTTATTTGATCAAAATATCTCTGTTTAAACTGTAGCATTAATTGACTTAAAATCCTAATAATGCATTATGGAATAGTAAAACTTGCATAGTAGTTAGTAGAGTGCTATATCAAATAAGTTAAACTTTGGCAGAACTAATGTTCGTAAAAAATCTCATTTTGGAGCAGAATTATCCCAAAGACAATATGTGTGAGCTGTGAAAGGGGGTTCTCAATACAGAACAATACCCTTACACAGATAAGAAACAGATAAAGCTGAGAAACAAGGAATAGGTTAAAGGTTATACAACTGCAGTCCTACCAATGTTAACAATTTTGCCATAAGTCTTATGAAAATAACACAAAAGTTACAGACTCATGGAATGATAGCAAAAATTATGAAATATAATTTATTGTTTTTCTGTTCTGGATATTTTGTATCTTGGTTCATTCTGGATCTGGATTTTCATATTAGACTCATTGCTCGGATCATTGGTTTCATCTTAGACTGAGTGGAATTTGGTAGGGAACCAGACTAACTATACAGGGGTCCTACTAAACACCGCAAAGTCAACCAAAGGCAGACAAAGTCTGTTTATTTTTGTTTAATACTATATTAACTTTGTTTTGATATTGAAAGTTTTTAAAAAAAATGGTACATACGCACCCTTAGTTGTGTAGATAGAGTATGACAAAGTCAAATAACACAGATAGTGTATGACAAAAGCAATCTCAATGTGACAAAGTCAAATAACACAGATAGTGTATGACAAAAGCAATCTCAATGTGCCAAAGTCAAATAACACAGATAGTGTATGACAAAAGCAATCTCAATATGAAAAAGTCATATAACACAGATAGAATATGACAAAAGCAATCTCAATGTGACAAAGTCAAATAACACAGATAGCATATGACAAAAGCAATCTCAATGTGACAAAGTCAAATAACACAGATAGCATATGACAAAAGCAATCTCAATGTGACAAAGTCAAATAACACAGACAGCATATGACAAAGTCAAATAACACAGATAGCATATGACAAAAGCAATCTCAATGTGACAAAGTCAAATAACACAGATAGCATATGACAAAAGCAATCTCAATTTGACAAAGTCATATAACACAGATAGCATATGACAAAAGCAATCTCAATGTGACAAAGTCATATAACACAGATAACATATGACAAAAGAAATCTCAATATGACAAAGTCAGATTTAAAATTTGTATATAATACTTATCTTACCGAGAGACACATAATAATATTATGAAAGTAATATAAAATACATAAGTTTAATATAAGTATTTAATCGAATATAGTATGCCAACGTGATTTAATAAACTTGAGATATTGTATGACAAAGACAGGTTCATTGTGACAAAGTAAGATGTTCTAATACTTTTATTAAGAAGCGATTATGCTACAAACAGTAACAAATTACTCTGCCGCTGTCGGCAAATCAAACGATGGTAATTAGTGATATTCCGCACCTGTAGCAGTTCGTGGCTATTTTGCATTGTCTCGAGCAGTTACACAAATCTGTTCATGCAGTACTGTTCAAACAGTAATCATTTAATAAGTCTAGCAGCAGAGGGGGTGAACAGACCAAGTTTTCAAGCAAAAATAAGGCTTCTACGGAAACCGAAATTATTCAGAGGGGGTGAACAGACCAACTTTTACAAGCGTCAATTTAGCAAACTGAGGCTTCTCGAAATTGCTTATATAGGCCTCAATTTAGCAAACTGAGGCTTCCTTGAAAATACTTAATTAAATTTTTCAGTAAAAAAAAAGACGCCGACATCTTCGATGTTGTAGTTGGCGTTCACCCTCGTTGCTGCTATGAAAATCTTCGATTTTTACTAACTAAATATTTGATCAAGTCTGACACGATATCTTGTCCGAGGGTCTGATACATTTATCGTCACAAATCCGTGTGGGATTGACTGAGTGCGGCTAAAGAAATTTTTAAATTGATTATGATCCATATCGCCACCGCACCAAGTTTGCCAAATATTTCTGAGTGTATGAGTATCAACTCCATTAAATATACACAGTATATTGCAGTTATCTCTGATGACCTTCGGGATTTGAGTGTAACGTTGAGTGACATATATCACATCTGTGTTTTTATGTCTGCCTCGGGAAAATATTCTAGCAGGACTTTTTTGATTATCTAACATGATATCATCATATACGACTAAAATGTTAATACTTCCGTCGATGGAGTCAATGCTAGGTGCCTCTTCGATATCGGTTATAAACTCAATAACATCATCGCCGTTAATTTCTAGCGCGGCTTCGTTAAAATCCTTTAACACTTCATAACATCGCTGATCATCTACACTCGGAGCAATCATATACAACTTATCCCACTTCATCCATCTCGTTATCAAATTAAGTAGCAATTGTGTTTTACCTTTCCAGATGGTCCGATGATAATTGCGCGAATAGAATTTGGTAACATTGCATGGTGTTTAATAGGTTCCGGTCGTCTCGTAGCTGAATAATCAATTACATTCATGCCGTTATATATAAATTATGGATCTATATTGTGTGAAATGTAAGACGCGTACTGGCACAGATGACTTGACGACGATTACAACGAAAAGTAATCGATCAGCGCTTTCTGGTAAATGCGTACAATGTAGTACAAAGAAATTTAGATTTGTTTCCCTTGGTAAACCTAAGGAACCTTTAAAAAAAAACGAGGAGGTGATATTTCAGCCAAGTTAGCAAAACTCCCTGGAACACCGTGGGCAAAGTATCCAGGAGAAAAGCACCTTCTAAGATAAAGCTACTGTGGACCTGGAACACGATTAGATATCAGACTTGATGATCAAAACCAACCCCGACCGGGTAAATATCCAATAAACGCTATCGATAAAGCGTGTCATGCTCATGATGTTGCTTATAAAAGCAGCAATCTTCAACACAGACATCTTGCGGATGTAAAATTAATTCATGCGTTGAATGCTATTCCTGATAAATCCTTCAAAGAAAAATTGGCTTCGTGGTTGGTAAAATCTGCCATGAAAGGCAAATTGATGTTAGGTGCTGGTAATTAAAAATATGGAATCTATTTATTATTCTCCGAGAGGATACTGGAGAGGCAAGGCAGCAATCAATAAACTCGCTAGCGCAGCAGCGGTGAAAAAACCACTGCAGCGAACTGGTTATCTAAACAGGCTATATGGCAAATTTATCTACCAGCGCCTAAACGAATTAACTACTCGCATTTTGATGTGACAGTTCCTAATGAAGTTCATCAAGCTGATATATTATTTCTGCCACATGACAACAGTTACAGATACGCGTTAACGTTAGTTGATGTTGCAAGTCGATACAAACAAGCAGAACCGATGAAGACAAAATCATCTACTGAAGTAGCTTCCGCATTTGAAAGGATTTATCGACGAGGTCCACTACGCTGGCCAAATCTGTTACAAGTTGATCCTGGCAAGGAATTTCAAGGCGCTGTTTTAACAACGATGAAACATCATAATGTCACCATCAGACGAGGGCATACTGCGTTACATCGCGATCAGGCAAGTGTTGAACGATTTAATCGGACACTTGCTGAGAGATTATTTGGATATCAATACGCGAAGGAATTCATCCAGAATAAACGATCTCTTGAATGGGTCAAGAGATTACCAGGTGTAGTTACCGCGCTCAATAACGAGATTACTCGAAAAATTAACATGAAACCTGTCAACGCGATTAAGAAAGCGTCCATACCAAAAATGGAAATCCAAGGAATTTCACAAAAAGATTTCAAAGAACCAATTCTTGGTAGTAATGTCACTGTTAGGTATTTATACGAACCAGGAGAGCTTGAGGGTGGTAAAAAAAGAGCTACCGATCCTATTTGGAGCGACACGACGCATAAGATATCCGGTATAACACGATCAACTGGTAGACCTCCAATCTATAAACTGGATTCAACTGCTCCTCAGCGAGGATTTACTCGACAACAACTGCAAGTGATTCCTGACGATACTCAATTGCCACCGCGGGGTCTTAACTAGCGCCGTTGCGTCTGTTGCACTCAAAACAAGTCAACATCACATTGTTTCTGACATGACCGAGACTGTTATTTTTTCTGTCTACGGTAAATTGGCGAGGATCTTTATCCGAATACTGCCAACGCATTATACAATTGCAACTCGCGCAGTGATTATTCTGTTGCTGCTTCAGCGTGATTATTAATTCAGCATCAATGTCAGATTCTCGTTGTTTTTTTTTGTCTTGTTGTTTGCAACCGGAGAGTTTTTTATCAAAAATTTTAACATCAACGATGCTAGCATCATCCATTGTGGTGTCATCATCGCCTGACTGTGTCAAGACAATTCTTCGAAGCTGATTTATTTTTCGTACTCTAGACACTGCAAGATAGACTAAATTTGACCATTCGATGCGATTATCTACCATCCAAACAATTGTATCCGATATAGTAAATCCCTGTGAAGAATGTATTGTTGCTGCGTATCCTAGCGTCCACGGGGATTTATTAGCACGCAATGCATCTTCAACGACGCTGATATCAACCAGCACAATATCATTTAATACGAGAATTTGTTTTTCACGCTGTCCTGGAATATCAACTTCTATTTTCTGTTTTCGTGTATCAGATGGCCTATAACATAACGGTACTGGAAGTGTTGCAAAAAAATTTTTATGCGTTTCAAATAACTTCATCTGAAGTGTGTCTCTGACTATTTTTCTACTTGCAATTATCAAATCGTTTGGTCTCCACGTTTCCCAAAAATCATTCATGGGAGTTTCTGAAATTATTTCACGCGCTATTTCGCATTGGATTCTATCCGGTTGTAATCTGATTAGTTTCTTAAATTCTTTTAATTCATTATCAAGTGATCTATAATCAGTGGTAATTTCTTCATAATAGTCTACAAAACCCTTTAGCCATTCATGTGGAGATGCACCGATAAATGGTGGTGGTTGGCCGTGATCACCGCACATGACGACTTTTGTGTTTTTGTTTAACAACCAGTCGAGAAATGTTTGTAATACATCTAATGACACTGTGCATATTTCATCCCAAATTATGATTTCAGGAATGATTTTATCACCCATACGCTCAGGAGTCCATTTGTCACCCTTCCATCGAAAGAAACTGTGATAAGTACAGGCATTTACCCCTCGCTGTATCATCTCTCTGGCGAGTCTGTGAGTTGGTGTTAGCACAATCATGGTTGACCGACGAAATAATTCGATTGCACGAGTTGTCTTTCCTGACCCACCACAACCGTTTAAATAAACTGTCTTGTATATACATATTGGATCAGATACCGGTGGTGCATTAGAAAATTCTGATTGAATTTCAATACGGTTACAACAAAGATATTTATCATCCATGGTAACGTCTGCGGATTCATAATACTCATGTAGTGTTTCCTTTTTAAATCGCCAACGCCCCCAATTTTCCTCGGGATCTGTGAATGCCGCTACATCCGATTTGTATTTATTGTGTATATACATCGAATCAGTAGCTACTCTAACCGCGGTATTAGGAAATCTATTTATCATCAAGAATAGATTAATACAAGCATAGGCTAGCATAGAACTTCTCAAATGTGTATACTGGAAATTATATCCATCACAGTAGGTAACAACCGTACCCAATTTCTCACCATTGGATAGAAAAACATCCCTACGGGATACAAGTTCTCCTTGTTTCGTTAAATCCGCTACAATAAAATCGTATTCTGCGTCGTCTATGATCAACCTCGAAGAGTATTTTGCATTGTCATATCTTCCACCTTGAGTGAATTTACCAATTATTTTTCGTCCGAAATCTTTGGCTTCTTTGTTTTTAAATTCAAATAACTCCCTAGATGATTTCATGATTTCTTTCTCGCTGAAATCTGGAAAATGCTCTCGGTGTTCGTTAATTATACGATCTATATTGGGCTGTGGTAACCAAACATCATTCTGCGCGTGATAGCATATAATAGCTTCACCGACAATTAACGATTGTAACATCTCACAATCAATCATATACCGCAATAACACAATTGGCATCCAATGTTTCACAGATAGGTGTCTACCAATCCAAAGATAACTACACGGATGTAACCCTGTAGCGAGTTCAAATGATATCACACGATCGAATCATGTTAAATCCAAATCAGGCAATGGACCATTAATCGTAACACGAGTCATTTCATGCGTGGGGTGTCCAAATCGTTTACAATACTCAGAGCATTCTCCATACCCGAGAAAACTTCCAGGATAACACGCGGATATATCAATTGAAATCATACCATCACGTGAGTATTTTGTATTCCACAATCCTCCATGACTAAATTTGACGCAACTCAATTTAACGTTCTCGAGAAAATCACTTCGTGTTGGACGCCATGAGTTTTTTTCTCTTGCGAAGTGAGCTAGCACTGATGGAAATGTGAAGCTATCCGCGAGTAGTTTTTCATTGAATGAAATCTCTTTTGAAAATGGAAATTGCAAAGCAAATTCACTAACGATTTTTCTCATTCTGTTATCTAATTCTTCAACGCGATATAATTCACCATTTGGTCTTACAAATTGATCAAATCCTGCGGAATCAACACTACTAAGTAACCACACTATCATCTTTACACAACGCATGAATAACATCAAATAATTTCTCTTCATAGAAAAGATCCCCGACGAACTCCTCGGGGATATATCTTACGATTCGTTCTCGTGGAAATATTGTTACTGCAGGTGTCCACGCGTGTTTGTTATGATCAACAATTTTAATTGGAGCCCTTCGCGATTGATATTTCGGTTCGTATAATACTTCTCCGGTTATCGTCGCTACCGATATTGGAAATTTTAATGATGCTTCTAATTTGGTTATATCTTGAATTGTTGCCCCATGCTGTTTCACTGTCAGTTCCCATTCGGTTATTTTCTTACGTCGTTTTTCAGTTAATTTGTTTCCCCGGGATGCATTCGTGAAGTGTTCCATTACCCGTGTTGCTACACAATTGAGCCTTGACAAATCCGATGACGCCGTTTTCATAAGATCTAGTTTTGCAATACTTGGCTTATCATTTAGCGGATATATTCCGTAAACAACTGCTGTTACAGGATAGGATCTCTCGTAGTATGGTTTGTCAATTCCAGTTAGAATCCCTGGTTTGGAATCTCTACTCACAATGACAGTTTTTTATCCTTGAGAATTGGTTCAAATTTATCTCTGATAATCCATTCACCTTCGACTTCGATAATGAATTTCATTCTAAAAAAATACCGTTTTCGAAGATGTGAGATTATCTCAGCTGCTCTTGTATCGTTCATGGTAGCATCGATAACGGGTGCATTGACATCGTCATGTATAATTCGAAATGTCGACCACGTATGAGATGCTCCATCGCGCTTAAATTCATTAAAACAGTCGCTGATTTTGCTCAACATGGTTTTGTCATCTATTAGACTTTTTGGTATATCAGAGATTCTATCGAGATTAAATCTAGCATTTTTCCAAGGCGTAATTTTCGATAATCTGAAAAATTCTTTCATATTATAATTAAGACAAGTATTTAAAAAAAAAGTTTTTTATATAATGAATCATTGCAGATGGCTTTTGATTGGATCATTGACTCCGTGTAACAAATCATGCAGAAATGAATTCTGTGGGTATCATATGCAAAGTGTGAGAAACGGTTCAAAAGGTCCTCTCCCATGCCTCCATTGCGGGGTGGGTGTTAGAGGTAAATCAGAGTTATGTATCAATTGCGGTGGTAAGCGTTATAGAGAGTTGAAGCGTTATTATGACAAAAAAAAAATCAAAAATCCTGACTCTGTCAATGACGTCAACGGCAACGGCAAAATCATAAAAACTGCCTTTGACTACATAGAAAGATTTCCCAATGTTATAATTCAGCCAATTAACGAATTAGACAAATAAAAGTATTATGCATACAAATGAGCCAAGAATTTCAACGACATCCTGTTATTAAAAACTGAAGCCTCTCGTGATGGTGTTGTTAGACACTGTAGACTCAATAAGCCGGTTGGTGCTCTGAGTAATCAAGGATATTTGATGCTTACTGCTGGAGAAAAAAAATATCATAATCACCATTTCGTCTATGAAGTATTTAACGGATTGATCAAGGATGGCCTTGTTATTGATCACATTGATGGCATTAAGACTAATAATTCTTTAAATAATTTAGAAGCCGTTACACAACGCGAAAATATTAAACGAGGAGGGACTGGTTATTATAAATCAATTGGGAAGAGACTAGTAAGATCGTTTAATACTGAAAATAACACGGAGACAGTATTTCCGTCTATGACTTCAGCCGGTAGATATTTTGATATTTGTCCCCCCTCGGTACAAAAAGTAGCAGAGGGAATTTATCAAACCGCTTTTTCAAAACGCTTCAAAAATAGTATTCGATTTGCTTATGTGAATTAACGGAGATAACTCACTGGTATAACGCGTGCGACAAATCACCAATGACAGAGTTATCGTTGAAACACTGTTGTTGTTTTGGTAGTTTTTGAGTTGCTGTTATAATTGTCATAATATCAACGGAGTATAATCAATTATCTGTTCGTAAAAGTCCTAAGGATTTTCATAGGAAACAAAATTGATCATGAAGTTTAGAAATAATCGTATTATTTTTTTTGTGTGTCTTTTTCAAGTATTCACTATTAATTCTGCGCTGTCAATAATCAGAATTATACACAACAAGGAATAAAAAACACACATCTCTCTATCTAACTTCGTTGTAATGAGTGGTTATATACAACCTGGTCTGTTATATGTTTGGGCTTTAGCTCGAAGTTCAAGTGCAAACTCAAATCACACCGTCACACGTGGTGTGAATGTTATTATTGACATTCAAATCGGGTTTAATTTTGGGGTTTGTTTTTGCACTTGAATGTAGAATAGCCCGCGTCATCCATTGTCATTGAATCAATTCATTGTATTATACCATTGTCATTATAATCTATTGTTGTGCTGTCGTCATTCATTGCATTGTATTATACCATTGTCATTATAATCTATTGTTGTGCTGTCGTCATTCATTGCATTGTATTATACCATTGTTATTATAATCTATTGTTGTGCCGTCGTCATTCATTGCATCTGTATATAACCATAATCGCCTATAAACTATTGTTGTGTGCTGTCCGTGTATGTCCACATTCACCAAACGTATCCTCTTGTAGGTCAAACCCGCTATCCGAGTTAGACTCTACTTACAGGGGAATACGCTTCGTGATTATATGTAACCATTGGACGCCCTTGGTGTATATTTATACATTAAGGGGGTTTCAAAACGGTGATGTGTAATTGTGCCGTCGTATATGTATAATACAACCGCCATACAAACTAGATCGTGGGGTTGAATGTGATGTCGTATATGTATACAAGCGCCTACACACTAGATCATGGGGTTGTCGTCATCGTATATATACCCATCATCATCCTATAATCGCATTAGGCTTCTGGACATGCTAAGATGACCAACACCTTAGCGGGTCCAGAATTCATTTTGTGAAACTCAAAGAGTTTCCATCGTGAAATTGCAAAGCAATTTCTATTCTAAAGAATTTTCAGGATTTTCACTCAAGGAGTTTCCATTCACAATTAAACAAATATACTTTTTCATATATATGAATTCTGAAAATATCAGATGTAATATTGTTGAAATTAACAAACTCAAAGATCAAAATATTAAACTATGTTCCGGGTTAGATTGTGATCAAATAATGACCGATTTCGAGGACATGGAATTTGCACAAAACAGCGGCAAGTATGTACTCGCTAAGCAATATTATTTAATCAAGCGCATCCAAAACTTTATCCGTGAGAGTTTAGTTAATGTTGAAGACGTTAGTGTTTTTGTACCATTATGTACGATCGTAGAAGATGTTAGGAAGCAATTAGGTGCAGAATATGAACAAAGGAAACTTATCAATTGTAAGGTGAAACAGATAAAAGCTTTAATCGAGCAGGCTGAGTCCCACTCGTAGAGAGCCTCCTTGTTGTATATAACCTCGTGTACAGGTAACGCGATGAATGAGCTTAGTCAAACAAAACGCGACAATGACACAGGTCACACGGTGTTGTAAATGGAAAATTCATAGTAATTTTCAACGTAGTATTTTTTTTTACTTGATGAATTGCTTTGCAAGCAATTTGACAATAGTGATACTCTTTCAATATGGTAGGACAATCACTAACCACACGAAACGCAAACGAGCGGCTGAGCACTATTAATAAACTACTGCCACTTCGTGATCGTATACGTGAGAAATTTCAACAGCGACAATTACTTCAGACTGATTTTACAGAGGGTTCTGAACAACTTTTTTCTCCTATTACTAAAACAACGAAACAGATAACGTCAACAATCTCTGAACAAGGAAAAAAACAAGAAGAGTCCTTTCTCCCTGTGTTAGAGAAAATAGCAAAACGAACTAAACAAACAAAAAAATCATTACAAACACTTCTTGGTGATATAATAACTACTGCAAGACGACAAGAACAACAAGAACAAGAACTTCAGGAACAAGTTGAACGATTAGGTGATATTGATATTTCCTCACCACCTGAACCACTTGAAGAATTTCAAGAAGAAACGGGAGCTGTTTCAAAAGGGGACTATTCTCCTGAAAATATATTTACAGTTGATGCGTTAAATACAATGAGAAATATCAAAACAGACTCTGAATTAGTTACATTTACTAAAGAAAATTCCCCCCAAAAAATAGAAATAAATATTTAAAAGACGAGACGTCTAAAGATTTTGTAAAAAATTCAGAAATTTGGGCAAATAAGGTGTTTTTAGCAAAACGCGAGAAAACTAAAATCACAAGAGAAATAAGTCATGATTATAATCAATTTCTAGCTATGGTAAAGGGAGTCACATCAGCACCACCAATATATACAGCAGACCCAATCCCTGGTGAAATACAAATAATGGCAGAGGCTGAGTCTGAAAAAGGTGCAACTGGTACAACTAAAAAATCCAAAAGATTTTCAAAAAAAGGTAGTGGCTTAGTTGGAAACTCTAGCGTAACATGTCCTGGTAATATTCTAGGTGATATAACACGATTAGAAGTTCTCATTGGAGGAAAACGAGCCGGGAATAACTAGCCAGAAATAATCAATGAAGCAGCTGATATCTGTAGGAGGTTATTTCAAGGTGGTATCATGGATATTGCAACATATCGAGATTTTATTGAAGAGTTAGTGGAACACGTTGATGGTTACCATAGTGACTGAAAATCCTTTGGATTTTTCATCACCGATGATAAATCATCGCGATTAGATAAATAGCAATTGAATAGAGAATGATCATACACTACAACCATGATAAACCAACTAACGTCTACGTGGTAAACTCACGATTGCCAAAATACCGAGCATACTATGGAGATGGTCTCGGTAATACTATAATGGGATTATTTTCAAGAATGGCTCCAAAAGTAGCGCCGCTAGTAAAACAACTATCAATAAAAGCCATTGATGTTATCAGGGATAAGGGGATTAGCGCTGTTGGTGATCTTGCCGGGAAGACGTTTTCAGCCGCGAAGGATAAACTAACAGCGTTAGTTCGACGGGGAAAATCTTCCAGATTTTCAAAGAAACCAGCGGTGATTTCATCACTGCCATCTACTGCGGTTATGCCTGCAAGTGTTAGTAAAACAATAAATAACGCAGCAGATGAAAAACTACAGTCGTTGATTTCATCATCGTTGATGACTCCGTCATACACTAACGCCCAGGATAATATAACAGCAAATATGATAGCGGGAAGTGGTCTTGGAAATTCAAAGAATTTCTACAAACGTCAAAGACAACGACAAAGTTGAAATGGAAAATCTTCGATTTTTAATTTCCATTTCCACCTCCAATTTAGACCAGCGGATGTATAATAAAAAATGTTCAAACAGAACCCTGATAGTGCATTTGACATGGATGCCCCAGTACTCAAGGATGATTCTGTACGCGATTATCAATTTTTTGCCTATCACGCAGTACAACCTAATCTTCGGGGGAGAATCGAACTTCAAGTTCATGATACCAGTAAATACTTTTTGCCTTGTGAAGCCTTTATTGAAGTCGAAGGTGAACTTTTACAAGCGGATGATACACCATATGCAAATGACCCAACTATCCGAGTTGGTTTTGTTAACAATGGCATCATGGCGTTATTCGAAAGTGCTAGATATCTCATTGATGGAAAAGAAATCGAATCTATTGAGCGTGAAGTTGATATTGCAACGGGGGTGATCGGGTTAGCGAGATATTCTGATGACTATACTAGATCAGCGGGTCCGTCTATGATGTTCGCGAAGGATATTACTGATAACGCTGAACACGTCCAGTATTCTAGAGTAAAAGCAACACGAGCTACAGCAGTTGATCCAGCACCAGCCGGATATACAAGACCAGCTGCTGAATTTGATGTCATCAATAATGTTCCCGGTTACAACCTAGGATTTGCAACACGAGTAGCAACGTTGCAAGGAGAGCGTCGACGGTTTTCATGCGCGATTCCGTTGCATCACATATTTGGATTTTGTAGAAACGTCAGAAAAGTTATTTATGGAGCGAAACATACGGTAGCACTAGTGAGAAAGGGTACTGATGATAATGCAATCTGGCGCGGTGCTGGCGTTGCCGCTGGTAGGGTCGTTTTATCAAAACTATCACTGTGGATGCCAGTGTTGACTCCCTCGCTGTCAACAGAACCACAGTTACTATCATTTATGGATCGGGGGGGGGGGGGGGAAAGTCATTGTTGAGTTGATTGTCAACGTCCACAGATACCATGGATTCTAATATTGATGGTACACTTACATGGCATCTAGCATCAAAACAGGGTATTTCAGCTCCACGTCACATATTTGTTGCGCTACAGAATACTGCGCGATTAAATAATCAAGAACGTTCCCATATGATATTTGATCAAATTAGGTGTAATGAAGTCTCGCTGAGAATAAACGGACAGCAAGAACCATCAGAGGATATACAACTTGACTATGAAAACAATCATATTGCACGAGTTTATCATAACCTGTTGTCGTATATGGGACGCGATCAAAATGTTGATACTGGTCTACAAATATCACAGTTGGATTTTAAAAATCTATATCCGATTTATTACTTTTCGTTGGAACATCTTGACTTGATGAGACAGTCCGTCGTTGATATACACTTCCGAGCTCGTGTAACCCGTCCTGGTGGTATTGCTAATCATAGAGCGGTTGCTGTCATTCTCAGTGATAAATCAATGCTACTCGAAGGTGTTGGTGGACGAATGAGACTGGTAGATGCACCAGTGGAAAATCTTTAATTGAAAATCTTTGATTGGAAATTGCTGTGCAATTTCACCATTGAATCGCTTACGATTTAGAATCAATCTGTTTTAGTATAATGCCGTATAGTAATGTCAATGTCACGTTGACACCTGGTCAGTTAAAAAAAACTACATTCCAAATCAGCTAAGCAATGTGGAACCACAATAATGCTGAAACCTAATCAAATGAATGGCGGGGGGAATAAACTGTCGCTGACGAAAACTCAAGTTAATCATTTTAATAAAGCGCTTAAAGAAAAAAAAGGAGTTCAGGTTACTCTTTCTACGAGTGCAATTAAAAACATGGAAAAGACTGGTGGTATATTCCCGCTGTTAGGGTTGATTCCAGGCTTGATTGCCACAGCGGCCCCAGCGGTAGCTAAAGCGGCAGCGTTAGGAGCCGTTGGTACCGCGGCAGGAATGGCACTAAAGAAAGCAACGGGTGGATCCACTCGCGGATCTGGGTATAAAAAAATGGGAAAGGGTCTAAGACTACCAGGAACCCCGTATTCATGGTACAGCGGAAAGGGTCTAAGAATCCCAGGAACGGTTTATTAGTGAAAAATCTTCGACTTTTAGAGGAACCTATTGTTCCCATGTTCAATTTTGATTTAATTGATGCCGCTAAAAAACTCGCGATTAAAAACTTCAGAGGTGTTTTTATGAAAGATCAATTACCGGCACAACCAAATGATGTTGAAACCGGTATTATTAATCTAGATAACAGCTCCGGACCTGGAACACATTGGGTTGCATACGCGATTGATCCACGTGGGGTTATTTATTTTGACTCATATGGACTAGCGCCGCCGAAAGAATTTAACCGCTATATAAACAACTTAAAAATACCCCGCTGGTATTCCACGTTACCAACACAAACAATGCTTGACCCACCCATATGTGGCAATGAAGTATTAAACGTACTTGATGCTATTTCACGGGAATCTTTGATTCCTCAATCAAGAAAACCACCCCATGTAGTAGTGAACGAGTATACTAGCGGTCGTTGGATTTAAAATCGTTGATGAAATCCCTTGGATTGAAAATCTTTTAGATTTTAAACAGAGAAAAGATTTTTATGATAACAATGATTGATATTTGGGGACGACCTTTATCAACGCTGAAGAAACCAGATACTGGTGGAGTTGAAATCAAAGGTGTTAAAAAACTAATCGAAGATGAAATAGCCGAAACATTGAACCTAGCAAGTGTTGATCCTGGTGAAATAGTTGCATTTCAAGATCGTCAGGGTAAATTGAAAACTAGTAATGTCTCTCTCGATGATATTTTAGTTAAACGACGAGACGCAACAGAGAATACTATCGCGTTATTTTCTGATCAGGGTAAACTCAAACCAGGTGTACTTGTTTCAACAATTACGGATAAATTAGCAACATTCGATAACACGGCGAATTCATTGAAATCACTCAATGATAAGTATGACGATCATATAAATACATTTAATCGGTTTTCTGAATTACAAAGAAATATAATTGACAATATTGATAAACCCATGTTAGAATTTTTTGGAAATCCACCAGTGACCACACCAAAACTCACCTCGATAAAAGATTCTATTTTGGAACTAGCAACTCTTCAATCCGAATATGAAAACTTCGTGAAACAGTTTTCAACGTTTCGTAAAAACATCATTGATAAATTTATTGGAACCCCATTTGATAAAATTGAAATAACCCTTCCTGATATTAAAAAATCCATCGATGATCTTAAAACATTCAACGATGCAATGAAAGATAATACAACGAGGATGATAAGCGTCATTGAAAAAACAAAAAATTCCTCATGAGAAAACCAATAATATCGTATACACGATTCAACACGATTCATTTGTGTGGACTCCCACAAACAACATTTTACACGTAACCGCAGCCGTCAAGGGTATTTATCGATTAACAATTGTATCACCGACTCAATTTAATATATCATCAAGTAGTTCATCTGGAGTCAATAATACGGTATCAACGATCATCGACAAGGATGTATCTGAACAGTTCACGATAACGACCGCAGATAGAAATCTAGTCAGGGTTTCAGAAACGCGGTACGTAGAATTCGTAGTGGATTTAAGTAAACAATTAAACTGAAAACGCTAGTGTTTTTAAAATAAAATGACGATCCCTTCAGTGTATCAGTATCGCTATGATCAGGTCAGAGAATTTCAAACTAAACTCAGCTCGCGCTGTGAGGAGTATCAAATAAAAATAAAAAAATACCAACGAAGAATAACCGCAGTTGATATCACTGTGTACTCGGTGTCGTGAGTAATCACTGCTGCTGGAATAATACTATCTTCAGTTACAATGATTGCTCCGGTCGTAGTTCCAATCGCTATTTCTGCGGTGGCTACAATCGTGGGTATATTAACCGGGATCACAAAAAAACTATCATCGTGTAGCCAGAGTAAACTACACGATTATGTAATTAAATTTCACGTTGCATCCGCAGCATACTCGCAATTGTCCTCGTTGATATCATCGTCACTCGATGACACAACAATATCAGATAGCGAATTCTCAGCGATGGCTCAATTGTATAAATCAACAATGCTGAAATTAGAGCGGAATAATAACAAGCATGATTTCAGTAACCTCAACGCGTCCTGAATTCAGTGTGAATTTCCCGATTCCCGTTCCCGTGATAGCGCTAGAAAAACTACGAGTGTATCATAGCTGGCCCAATATCAGATCGGTAGCATTTGGTGGTCAACAACCAAATAATTCCTTGGTGTTTGCGTGGAAAAATCGTGAAGACGGAACTCCAGACTGGAACATTGTCTCATTGCCAACTGGGTCATATCAAATCGAACAAATCAATAATGAATTACAACGAAGAATAAAATCTATCACTGGAAAAGAATCAAAAATCGCTATAACAGTTCATGAGCCGACGTTATCATCTGCGATCGAGATTAATTCCCCTGGGTATGTTGTAGATATTTATCAGAGTTCTATAAGATCAGTGTTAGGATGGCCCGAATTACCACCTCAACGAGATGAAAAAATCGTTAATATACCAGAACTTGTAAAATCTGATTATGTCACAGATAAGATAAAACCCGATAATCCAGTAAGAAGTCATAAAAAAAACTCAGATGAGTTGAAGTCTAATCCGGAGATGGCATTTGTTGCTTCACTTAACGATAAATCTATTGAAGTGATATTAGTATATTACGAATCTGCAAAAAGAATCATTATTCAAAATTTCGAGAAAATGAATAACGATTTATCACTGCTATTAATATCTCTTAAAACCGGTACTCTTACCAGAGATGAATTTATCAGCGTCGTTGAAACGTGTAATAAAATTATCGATGATATGGAAACATTAAATTTAGAATTAATTCAAGGAATATTAAATTTTTACACCCAAAAAGTGAGGATTGATTTTGCAACTCATTTTAATATCCGCGTTGAAGATATTCCCACGTTTAAACTACCCGGATATAACGTACCAGAACTAAAAAAACTTCTCAGTGAAGCCATCGATATTGGCTTTAAAAAAATTCACGATATGTGGAAAAAAACAGCATCACCGGAAATAAAAACCCTTAAACACAATAATGATCCAGATGGCGGTGGTAGACATATCGCTCCTCAAAATGTAGATATCTCCTCAGTGATTGCATTGAATTTAGTGTGTGACGTTATCGAAGGAAGCTATCAAATAAATCTTGAGCAATCAAATCAAGCTCAGCAGGGATATATTCTATATTCATTTGCACCAACGGCTCCTCCAGGATTTCTAATTATTGAAGACCCAACTTATCCAGTCTTTATGCGATGTCATAATAATTCTTTAACGAGAATTAATTTCAAACTCACTGACCAATCTAATAATCTGATTGATTTACAAGGTGAGGTTCTACAAATTAGTCTGTTTGTAAAGTCCTGAAAATTCTTCGAATTTCAACAATGATTTTCATCGTAAATGATTTTCATCGTAAAAAAAATTGTTAACGTATAGCAGCAACGAGGGTGAACGCCAACTACAACATCGAAGATGTCGGCGTCTTTTTTTTACTGAAAAATTTAATTAAGTATTTTCAAGGAAGCCTCAGTTTGCTAAATTGAGGCCTGTATAAGCAATTTCGAGAAGCCTCAGTTTGCTAAATTGACGCTTATAAAAGTTGGTCTGTTCACCCCCTCTGAATAATTTCGGTTTCCGTAGAAGCCTTATTTTTGCTTGAAAACTTGGTCTGTTCACCCCCTCTGCTGCTAGTCTTTACCTATAATCCAGAGTCGACAATCTCAAACGTAGGTATTTCTTTACATTTTACATATGTATTCTTTTATATTATTTGACAATTAAATATTTATTAACATTCATAATCATATATTCGTGATGTAACTTTTGTCTGAACACGCGATTTTCAAAATTTATGATTACCACACCTCACATTATATCACTGTTCACTTGCTTCATGTCTTTGAAGACCTGCATCGTGTCCTTTGATTTGGCTTCTTGGCTACCTTTGGGTCCTTATGGACAGTATATTTCCCATCCTAAGATGTCAGTCCTGAAACATTTGTAGTGCTTACACTTAGGAAATTTCTGAAGAGTTGTTGTTTCTTTTCTTCTGTCTTCGAGGTCCATGAAAATCGTGTGTTCAGACAAAAGTCACCCGTCCCATATAATGCCCTTCTTAGGTCAACCATCTCCACTTTAACTAATTCGAATATCTTTTCAACCAGTTCGTTGGTTTTTCTGGGCTCCCAGTTAAGTTTCACTTTTAATCTGTGGTTCATGCCTTCGGTGTTATTTTCTTGAGCAGCCCAAAAAGGCCATGTCTATGGCATTGATTATTGCCCGTTCGTCGTCAGTTCCCAGGATCATTTCAATGTTTTTAATTTTCATGCCAAGCACCCCTCTTAAATGCGAAAAATATCTGAAGTAATTCTGTTGGCGGCCATCCCAATGAAGCATGATTGGCCCCAGAAGTATTGGTGCGTCTCCAGTTCCATTACGCAGTACCTTGTTCGATTTGTATACCGTGGTTATGACAAAACACTTTCCTAGTGAAAATGTTCTATCGATGCCCACAACACCTTCTTTCAATGATAAAAACTGCTTCAAGTCCAGTATTTGTTCATTAATGTAGCATATTACTGAGGGTAAGGGATTATCTCTAGAATGAATAATCTCTACAGTTGCTTATCGCTTAACATATGTATAACATTTAAAAACTCATCAGCAACATTGTTTGAACCTACTCCACCTCTTTTTTTTCAGCGTTCACGCGAGCCTTAGCATTCTGACACTGTCGGATTTCGTGTGGATAATTTAATGATTCATTTTGTGTGGGGTCCGTCAGTTTTCCATACACCTCACTGGGTTTTTGATGCTGAACCTCTTTCCGAATCCTTTGAAGTGTGTCACGTTTGCCTGCCCGCGATTATGTATGCCAGGAACAAAGGAATGGGTTGGCTGTTGTGAAAAATAATAATTTTCGTTATACAAGCGGTAGTGTATAGACTTAAATATAAAAATAACAAATAACGGGGTTGCGATATTATTGTATTATTGTCGTTCTTGTTTATTTTAATGCGATTTTTGGAGCGAAAATCTGTTTTTGCTTTTCAGAAATACTATAAAGGGACACACATTTTGAGGAAATACTGAAATAATAAATCAATTATAAGTTTGTATTACCGCTTAAGACACTGTAATGATTATGCTGAAACAAATTAGGGTATTAACATGTTAAATGATGTAATCTATTTGTATGATCAATCTTGTCATGGTCGATCTTTTTCGATGAAAGTACATCATGAATTTATGATTATGAATGTTAATAGAATATTTAATAATACTTTCATAATATTATTCCTTGTCTCTCAAGAAGATAATTATCATATAAGATGAATAAATCTGGTTTTTACACATTGAGATTGCCTTTGTCATACGTTATCTGTGTTATATGACTTCGTCATACACTATAAGCCTTTGTTATGTTTATTGTACGTATGCACCAATTTTACTTTCAAACAACATTAAATCATGCTGTTTTAAAATTTAAATATCAAAGCAAAGTTAATATGGTATAATGTATACAAATATGAACAAATAAGGCAAAAATAAACAGACTTTGTTTTGCCTTTGTCTGACTTTGTCGGCCTTTGTCTGACTTTGTCTGCCTTTGTCTGATTTTGCGGTGTTTAGTAGGACTGCTATACAGTGGTACCTCAGATGCTTGAAAAAATGACTATTTTGTTCGTGATTTGATCTAGATTTTTTTTTTCGTTTTGTCATCTGGTTGTCCGAAAATGTCATCCAATCAAAAAATGCATCAGAGGTAGAGAGGAAAATCAGTCTTATAAAAAGTTGAAACAGTGGTCACAAAAGTATAAAAAAGATTACGGAGATATTTGATCATGCTTGGAAAAAAGTAAAAATGGTGTCCATTACATGTTATGTCATGTTGACTTTAACATTCCCCATGGAATGACGAGATGACAGTTGCCGCTACATGAATTCCGAAAAAACATACAGAATATGTTGCAATGAAAGAAAGTTGTAAGTCCATGACCTCTATTTGATTTGGATCTGTAGTGCCAGAAACTGAACTGAAGTATATTTTACCAACTTTTTGGTTGAGCATAATGTTGCAATCGCTGCATCTGACCAAAATAAGCTGCCTATTAGTTTTGATGATTTGTTAGTAGACGTATCATATTATTTGGATAAAAGTGTGAGTAGACAAATGGAAGTGAAAGATCTTCAGACTCTTGGTATGAAACAGCAGACACAAATATTGAAGCTTTGCATAACAAGATGGTTGTCTCTTGGTGAAGGCATAAAGAGAATGTTGGAAACAGTGGGAACCCTTACAAATATATTTTGGTAAAGAAACCAAGAAACAAGAGGTTAAAGGCAAAAGAGCTAAAGCCAAAAGTATTATGTCAGAGAAGGTGTCTAGTTCCAAGGATAAAGTTCCACTTGCATCTGGTAATAAAGAAGGAAATATTGACAGTGCAGGCACATGCAGTATGAGCTATGATCAGTCTAGAAGTCAGGCTAGAACTTCCTTTAAGTCTGCTCAGCAGGAAAGACTGAGAAAATAAAACCCAAGATAGGTTCCTTAGAGAAAGCTAAATCACAGAAATTGGATGAAAAGACTCTGTCTGTATGTCAGACACCATCAATTAGAAATAACCAGAAAGACAGGAAAAAAATCGGCTACATTGAGGAAAAGGCTATGAATGTGTGTACTGCTTTGCATTCCTGGAGGGTGAAGATTTATTGCATATTTCTAGACCGAAGAATTACATTATTGAATCTAAACATGCAACATGAGGAGATTGTGATCAACAAACTTAGAGAAACTTGAATTATTGAAGATGTTGTTGATCAGATTTGTAAATGATAAATGATACAGAAATTTCACAAGCCAAGGATCTTACTGATATCAATTATCATCACTGTAAGAAACAAAAGTCAGATGATAAATTTACAGTAGGTCCAGAAACAAGAAACTACATGGTTGAAAGTAACCTGTACAAAAGAAGCCTTTGTCAGTTCTATAAAGATGTAAGGGACTATTACACAACTGTTTCTGATTACATTGTTAAGTGGTTTCCCTTGAATAATGAAATTCTGAAACACAGTGCAGTTGCTGATTTGTCAAAAAGGATGATGAGTGAATTTAGCAGTGTGATGTTTTTCCCATCAAGATTTATGTGTATGAAACAATTGGAAACAAACTGTCATAACAACTTGGAAGTAGAATTTTTGAATTACCAAGTAAATCCTGAAATCTTAAACACTGAAAGCTAATGCAAGCTTGTGTGGACAAAAAACAAGTTTGCATGAAAAACAACAAGCTTGATCATAGAAAAACAAGCTTGAATGAAAAAACAACAAGCTTGATCAAGATTGCATAGACAACCAAGCTTGCGCAATCTTATGCAAGGTTCTTTGCTGTAAAAGTGTTGCATAAAGAATGCCATTACAAACCATTCAAAAATACTGTTCATGATAAAATTGTTGCAGTTAAATTAGAAAGGAGATTATATATAAAATAAATCTGAAATAAATGGAACAAATTTCAACTATTTCTCAAGTAGATTTATTTACAAAAAATACACATATCTTGAAACAGTCTTCTTTCAAGTAAAATGTTTTAAAATGGTGTTAAGAAAATATAAACTTATAAAATTCTTTTGCTAATTCTCTGTATTGTATGGTGAAAAGTACATGTCAGCAAATTTACATCAGATACTGCATTTACCTGACACTGTTAAACATCTTGGACCGTTATGGGTGTATTCAGGTTTTGTTTTTGAAATTATCATCATAATACTTTATGAAATACAAAGTCCTGTTGTGCAGATTGCATATGCAGTATCAGCTTAGTTTAATTACCAGTTTATATTAAACTCTTTTACCATAAAATACAATTACAACTACACTAAAATTTGCTACCTTTGTGCACACATGATTCTCATATGAGATTTAACTCGTGTTAGTCTTGTGTGCATTTTAATATTTAAAGAACTACCATTCAGTTTATAATTTCCCATTCATATAAAAACTCTTAGAAAGAGTTGTTCTATTTCAACATCAGAAATGCACCTCTCTACACCTTGGATGGTAGCATCAACTTTAGTTGGGTGGCTAGATTTGTATAATTGGGTGTCATCAGTGTACAGTTGGTGAGACACTGGATGATGATCTATAACACTTGAGAGTGGATGAGTGTATAGAATGTGTGTATAGATTGATGATAGCAGATTCAAGAATAGACCCCTGTGGAACACCTCAACATATATCAACTGGACTGGAGTGTATTCCATTTGTAGACACAATTTGTGTCCTGTTGACCAAGTAGGACTTGAACCACAGGAAGGCTGTATCATGAATGCCAAATACATGCTGGAGATGATGAAGTAATAAATCATGGTCTATTGTGTCAAATGCTGCAGATAAATCAAGGAGGGTGAGGACTGTAATCTTTCTGCTATCCAATGCAGAGAGAATGTCATTAACAACTTTTAGAAGAGTAGTTTCATTACTGTGGCAAGGGCAATATGCAGACTGTACATTTCTAAAAAGACTGTTTGAGTTCAGATGAGATACAAGTTGGGATAGAACAACTTTTTCTAAGGGGTGGGAGTTCTTTAAATTGTTATGGTCGAGTGTTGGTTTCTTCAGCAGAGACTTTACAATGGCAGTTTTGAAAAATGATGGGAATTCCCCAGATGAGAGAGAGGTATTAATAACATAAGTTAGTGAAGACAATATTGGATCTAAACACTCAAGCAGCAGTGATGTTGGAATTGGATCAAGTTCACATGACTTTGGTGCACTTTTCATCTCGATTGTACATACTAAATCCATAGAGACAGGTTCAAATGCTGCTAACGGTTGCCGCTGAAATTCTGTATCACAACTGTATGGTGATGATGAGTCAAATGAAATTGTGTTGTCAATCTTACCTCTAATGGTTTGTACTTTGTCACAGAAGAAATTTGCAAGCAGGTCCGGAAGGTCGACTGGGGAGAAGGTAGTTGGAAGTGGTGTACATTTGTTCCTTGACATTAGCTTGTTATTAATCTCAAAGAGCTCTTTGCAGCTGGACCTCTAGGATGTGTGTTTTTACATCCTTCTTTTTCCTCCCAACTGAAAATATCTCCAGTTCTGCTTTGACAGGGCAGTATTTCATTTTTACATTCAACTATTGAACCCCTCTCACCATTTACCAAGGTAATGAAAGCAGTTGTTGTCCACCTAAAGTCACTGCGGATTCTTATCCTCCAGTCCTTTGATGACTGGTTGGTCCATAATGGCCACTGAGGCCTTCATACATGGTCTGTCCCAATGTTAGTCCATAATGACTTGGCTGGGCATTTTACCCATCCTAGAGAAATTGAAAATTGCCTTATCTCATGATTTTGTATATCTGGGGTTTAAACTCCTCACAAATGAGAGATTAGCCTGTATCCTGCAGTATAGACTAAACAGAATCCTGACCCTGATGCAGCTGCTGAGAGCCATAAAATTTATGTTGACTCACCTTTATCTATTTCTTCTGGGTACATTGATCTCTGCAAAAGACCTGGATCACCGAGGAATGATGTACTTCTAGTCCCTCCAGTGTCTCCTTTTGTTGAACTGGAAAACACACACAAGTCCCCCAAATAGTTCATATTTCACTAGAGTCAGACTTTCACCATCACTTAACATGACCAGTTTCAGACTGCAGGGTTTCCCACAGAAGCTCAAAAGGGGCAGGGGAATTTCTTCCTGAAGGCAAGGGCAGAGGGAAAGGTGAAAGAATTTAGAACGACCCGATTCCTTATGCATCTTGCACAGTTCATTTCTTAATATGAAGCTTGTATTGTTTCAGTTGTACCATTGATCCACATGTTAAACAAGGTTTAAAATAATATTTAATAAATACTTATTTCAGATTTTTTAACAGTACTACAGATTCAACAATAGACATGCAAAACTTGCTTGAAAGTTTATGAAATAAAAAAGAATTAATTAAAATTTTATTTAAACATATGTTGTATTGTTTTTGTTTATTTCTTTGTTGCAATCAGTCATCTGTTTCCTTTTAACATCCATTTATCTGTTATCACTTGAAAGTCAATGTATTTATTGTTCTGAGTTATCATTAGCAATTTATTCATTTTCTCCACCTTTGTTCTGTTTCGAAAAACTGTGATTGTTCGCTTCACTTGTGAAAACATCCTTTCCACTTCAGCTGTGCTCAAGGGTAGTAAAGCAGCAGCTGATGATATCTTCAGTATATTAGAGTAGATATTGCCTAATGTCTTCTCCATTTTCAGCAATCCCTTTGTTGTTGCAGTAGGGCCAGTCAGAAGGTCCATACTGTTGTCCGCAATTGAGGTCTTGAACAAGTCCCATTGATACAATGTTTCGTGTACATCCAGTTTTAAATGTTATGCCAGATCCATTATTTCATCATTGCCATAAAATCCATTTTTCACCTCATCAGGAATGTTGTTTCTGAATATTGTAAATTTATCAATGACTTCAGTGTTCTGAAGCCTTGTTGTTATATTGGATACAAGCCCATCAATAAACTTCTTCTCTGCAGTGTGAACACTCTCTAATTCATTTGGTTTCCATGTAACATTAATTTTCTTTATTAGCTCAGATGATTTTGTTTTGTTCACTCCATCCTTTTCTTTGAGCCTACCAAGGGTCATCAGTGTAGATTGTAACTGTGGATGGATGGTGCTCAGTTCCACATCATTTCTTTCAAAGGTAAGTGCTAGCTGGGATACTGGTTTCAATGCATCACAAAGAAAATGAACAACCCTGATGGTTGCTGCATTTGTAACTTGTTTTAATAAACCAGAAGCTGAAGGACCAGATCCGATTCGTACCTTGTCTGTACCGCTAGCTGTTGCATTTTCAAGGTCTACGAGTACTGACTCGTAAGTGTCTCTTAATTATGTTACAGCATTCAGATGGGATAACCATCGGGTGTGGACGGCATTCTTTATGGTTTTTGTCTCTTCTGAATCATTAAGCAATTTCTGTATCTTCTCTAGACTTTTCGTTCTGACAGCTGAATAATGATAATACTTGAAGACATGAGTTAGTGTGTCATCTACATCTCGGAAGAGTGGTATGTCTTCAAAACTGTTCTTTGCTGCCAGTGCCAATCTATGATTATGGCAGTGAATGTTTATAATGTTCGGTTTCAATTCTTTCAGTCTTGTAGCGACACCACTTTTAGATCCGATCATTGTATTGCATCCGTCACTGCCAAAGGCAACCAAGTTATCTAAACTCAATTTAGTCTGGATAACATCTTTTGTAGTATCGTAAATGGTCTCAGCTTTACCGTCAGGCAATTCAACATCTGTAACAAATTCTGTTTGAAGCTCGCCAGTAACGACATCAATATACTTAACACTAAAGACTAGGTGTTTTCTGTTTGAAACATCGGTAGACTCGTCTGCCATGATGGAATACGCTGGACTAGATTTAATATTGGTGTAAACAGCATCTTCCACCAGTTCAGCCATTGTGTCGATGAATTCGTCCACCATGCGATGACTTGTGTACTTTGCATTGGATCCTACAGACAGATACTGGAGACCTGGTGCATGCAGTTCGTGTGTTGCAAAGTCGATGAATGCTTTGAATATGTCTGTGTATGGTATGTTGTGTTGCAACAAAAAGTTTAGGCACTTGATGGCAGAAATAATGGCCTTCGCATCTTTGTCTGTGATTGATTCTTGGTTAATCGCATTCTCTATCCATAACTGTTGTCTGGTTTCCAATTCAAGTGCCTGACGGTGTTTTTCACCCTGCTCATGATCTTTAACCTTGTCCAGACGTTTATAGGCATATCCCTCTTTGTTCCATTTGCTGCTTCCATTCAGACCTTTTGTGTTGTGTTTTGGCACAGGCGGCAATACATCACGTCTAGATCTTCATCTTTACTACAGTACAACCAAGGTCGGTTGTTTTCCCACGCCTTGTCGTACCCCGTTATATTATGCTTAGAATTTTTAGGGTCTGCTTTCTTTGTAGGAGTGTCGTTTTCTTTTGATTCGTCGCTTGGAGGTCTAAAAATTAATAATAATAAACGTAAATTGCGGCAGTTTACAATTATTTCATTCGTAAGTTTACAGTTCCGGTTAAATTCGTAAGTGCCACCAGGATTCAACTGTTATCGCATTACAAAAACATTTTGCCAAATTACGGGCGTTTAAACATTTTCTCATTCAGTAGTTTAATTTCGTTCTCACAAGTCGGTACCGTAAGAATTGAGGCATATAGAAATAATTTATATTTACTATAAATAACGCATTTATTTGTAAAATATTAGTTTCCATTATTAAAAAAAAATTGTTTACGTAAAAACTTTAAACTGTGTATATATAGTCAAATTAATATTACAGCAGTTTAGATTTTTGACGTGCTATCCAATGATTAACACTCACGAACTTTGAAATGAATTTTTTTTACGGACATTAAAAAACATAATGATGACCGGAATCCTTTCAAGCAGTGATCCATAATGGACAGCACTTTAGACCACGCGGCGACGCAGGGCCCCCATTGTATCTTGAGTGATTTCTCATAATTGCCTATGTACGGTATATTGAATGACTTCTCATACTTGCCTATGTAATTATGTGTACAGTCATTCCCAGTTTAAAATATAGCAGCAGAGAGGGTGAATCAGACAACTTTTCAAACAAAAATCGATTTTAACCGTCAAATCAACAAATAGACCCTTCCTACGAAATCTCATGTTTTAACCCCCCAAAAAAAGAAAGTCTCCATTTGCCAAACAGAGACTTAGTGATTTTGTCTGAAACACGATCTTGCAGGGGGCTTCGAAATGAATAAAAACTCACCCCTATGATTTCAACCGAATATTTTATCAAGTCCGACACGATATCGCGTCCGAGGGTCTGCTAAATTTATCGTTACAAATCTGTGTGGTATTGACTAAGCGCGACTAAAGAAATTTCTAAATTGATTATGATTCATATCACCGCTGCACCAGGTCTGATAAATATTTCGTAGTGTATGTGTGTCAACTCCATTAAATACACACAATACATTGCAGTTATCTCTGATCACTTTTGGTATTTGTGTGTATCGTTGAGTGAAATATATCACATCAGTGCTTTTATGCCTGACTCTGGAAAAATATCCTAGCAGGATTCTTTTGATTGTCTAACATGATATCGTCATATACGACTAAATTGTTAATACTTCCGTCGATGGAATCAATACTCGGTGCATCGTCTACATCTGTGATAAATTTAATAAAATCATCATCGATTTGAAATTCTTTTGCTTTCTCGTTAAAATCCTTTAGCACTTCATAGCATCGCTGATCGTCTACACTCGGGGCTATTAAATACAATTTGTTCCATTTCATCCATCTCGTTATCAAATTAAGTAGCAGTTGTGTCTTGCCGCTTCCAGATCGTCCGATTATAATCATTCTAATTGAATTCGGCAACATTTCATGGTGTTTAATAGGTTCCCGTCGTCGGGTAGCTGAATAATCAATTACATTCATGCTGTTATATATAAATTATGGATCTATATTGTGTGAAATGTAGGGCGCGTACTGGCACAGATGACTTGACGACGATTACAACTAAAAATAACCGATCAGCGCTTTCTGGTAAATGCGTACAATGTAGAACAAAGAAACTTAGATTTGTTTCCCTTGGTAAACACAAGGAACCTTTAAAAAAAACGAGGAGTTGATATCGCAGCCAAGCTAACTAAACTCCCTGGAACCCCATGGGCAAAGTATCCAGGAGAAAAATACCTTTCAGGGTATAGTTATTGTGGACCGGGAACAAGACTTGATATCAGACTCAATAATCATAACCAACCCAAACCCGGTGAAGAACCAATAAACGCCATTGATAAGGCGTGTCACGTTGATGATGTTGCTTATAAAAGCAGCAATTTGCAGCATAGACATCTAGCAGATGTGAAATTAATTCATGCGTTGAATTCTATCACTGATAAATCCTTCAAAGAAAATTTGGCTTCATTTTTGATAAAATCGGCGATGAAAAGTAAATTGATGATAGGTGCTGGTAATTAATAACAACATGGAATCTATTTATTATTCCCAAAGAGGATACTGGAGGGGTAAATCAGCAATCAATAAACTCGCTAGCGCTGCAAAAGTGAAAAAAACCACTGCGGCTAATTGGTTATCCAAACAGGCTATATGGCAAATTTATCTACCACCGCCTAAACAAATTCACTACTCGCATTTTGATGTGACCGTTCCTAATGAAGTTCATCAAGCTGATATGCTATTTCTGCCACATGATGGTGGTTACAAATACGCGTTAACCGTAGTTGATGTTGCAAGTCGATACAAAGAAGCAGAACCGTTAAAAACAAAGTTGGCCACTGAAGTAGCTTATGCATTTGAAAGGATTTATCGAAGGTGTCCTCTGCACTGGCCAAATCTATTACAAGTTGATCCTGGCAAGGAATTTCAGGGTGTAGTGTTATCAACAATGAAGCATCATAATGTCACCATCAGACGAGGACATACTGCGCTACATCGTGATCAGGCAATTGTTGAACGGTTTAATCGGACGATTGCTGAGCGGTTATTTGGATATCAATACGCAAAAGAATTCATCCAATAAAAAAGATCTCGTGAATGGGTTAAAAGATTACCAGCTGTGATTACCGCACTGAATAATGAGATTACTAGAACAATGAACATGAAACCTATCAACGCGATTAAAAAGAAGTCTATACTAAAACTCCCACAAGAGGATTCTAGCGTTTTCCAACCAATTCTTGGTAGTAATATCACTGTTAGGTATTTATACGAACCAGGAGAGCTTGAAGGTGGCAGAAAAAGGGCTACTGATCCTATTTGGAGTGTTACTGCGCACAAGATATCTAGTATAACACGATCAACGGGTGGAAACGCTAGCGTTTCTTGACCAGCAATCTATAGACTGGATTCAACTGCCCCTCAACGAGGATTTACTCGACAACAATTACAAGTGATACCCGAGGATACTCAATTACCACCGCGGGGTCTTAACTAGCCAAAATCCGTAGGATTTTCAAGGACAATTCTTCGAAGCTGATTTATTCTTCGTACTCTGGATACTGTAAGATAGACTAAATTTGACCATTCGATGTGATTATCCACTATCCAAACAATTGTATCCGATATAGTCAATCCCTGTGAAGAATGTATCGTCGCTGCGTATCCTAGCGTCCATGGGGATTTATTAGCACGCAATGCATATTCGACGATGCCGATATCAACCAGCACTATATCATTTAGCACTAAATTCTGTCTTTGAAATCCTCCTGGAATATCAACTTTAATATTCTGTTTTCGTGTATCCGAAGGCCTATAACATAACGGTACTGGAAGTGTTGTAAATTTTTCTTTATGCGTTTCAAATAACTTCATCTGAAGTGTGTCTCTGACTTTTTTCTACTTGCAATTATCAAATCATTTGGTCTCCACGCTTCCCAGAAATCATTCATTGCAGTTTCTGAAATTATTTCACGCGCTATTTCACATTGGATTCTATCCGGTTGTAATCTAATTAGCGCTTTGAAATCTCGTAATTGTTCATCAAGGGATCTATAATCAGTGTTAATTTCTTCATAATAGTCTACAAAACCCTTTAGCCATTCATGTGGAGATGTACCGACAAATGGTGGTGGTTGGCCGTAATCACCGCACATGACGACTTTTGTATTTTTCAATAACAACCACTCGAGAAATGTTTGTAATACATCTAATGACACTGTGCCTATTTCATCCCAAATGAGGATTTCAGGAATAAATTTCTCGCCCATACGCTCAGGAGTCCACTTATCTCCTTTCCATCGAAAGAAACTGTGATAAGTAGAGGCATTTACCCCTCGCTGTATCATCTCTCTTGCAAATCTGTGAGTTGGTGTTAGCACAATCGTGTTTGGATTGGAAACGCTAGCGTTTCTACGGAATAATTCAATTGCACGAGTCGTCTTTCCGATCCACCACAGCCGTTTAAATAAACTGTTTTATATCTACAGATTGGATCAAATATCGATGGTGCATTAGAAAATTCTGATTGAATCTCAAAGAGATTACGATAATTATTTTCAATTGTAACATCTGCTGATTGAATATAATCATGAAGCATTTCCCGCTTATTTCTCCATGATCAATAACTCTCGTCAGAATTTATGCATTCAGCCACATCGCTGTTTATGTAAAATGAGTCAGTGACGACTCTAACTGAGGTGTTAGGAAATTTATTTATTTTCGAAAATAAATTGATAGAAGCATAACCGAGCATAGAAGCTCTCAAATGTGTGTATTGCGGATTGTATCCATCGTTGTAGGTAACAATTGTACCCAATTTGGTCCCATCGGACAAAAATGCGTCTTTACGATTGACATATATGCCTTTATTCGTTAGATCCGCGATTACAAAATCGTATTCAGCGTTGTCTATAATCAACCGTGAAGAATATCTTGTATTGTCGTATTTGCCACCCTGAGTAAATTTACCAATTATTCTTCGTCCAAGATCTTTTGCTTCGTTGTTTCTGATTTCAAATAACTGTTTGGACCAATTTACAATTTCTTCTTCGTTGAAATTTGGAAACAGTTTTCGCTGTTCGCTAATTTTTTTTTTCTAGATCAGGTTGTGGTAACCAGACTGATTTCTGTGCTCGATAGGATATAATCGCTTCACTGACAATTAACGATTGTAACATCCCACAATCAATCATATATCTCAATAGCACTATTGGCATCCAGTGTTTTTCAGACATGCGTCTACCAATCGAAAGATAACTACACGGATGAAGTCCAGTAGCCAATTCAAATGATACTACACGAGCGAATCCGATTAAATCAAAATGTGGCAGCGGACCATTAATCGCAACACGAGCCATTTCGTGTGTGGGGTATCCAAATCGTTTGAAGTATTCGCTACATTCTTCATACCCGAGAAAACGCCCGGGGTAACACGCAATCATATCAACGGAAATATCGGTTTCAGTGTCATATTTTGTATTCCATAATCCACCGTGGCTGTATTCAAGACAGCTCAATCTGACATCTGATAGAAACTCACTTCGCGTTGGTTTCCACGCGTTTTTCTTCCTAGCAAAATGTGTTGCAACCGAGGGAAGTGTAAAACAGTTTGTTAGTAATTGATCTTCGATTCCCTCTGCAGAGAAAAACTCACTAGCTACTTTTTTCATTTGATTATGCAGCTCTTCAGTACGGTACAATTCTCCATTGGGTCTTACAAACTGATCGAATCTACATTCATTGTCTGCAGCACTGTGAAATAGCCACATCGACACAGGATCTTTTTTACTCAAATTGTAAATAGCATCAAATAATTTCTGCTCGGAAAAACACTCTCCGGTTTGGGGTATATATTTTACAGTTCTATCCCGTGGCAATATTGTTACTGCAGATGACCACGCGTGTTCGTTATGATCAATAATTTGTATTGGAGTTCCTTGTGATTTATATTTCGATTCGTATAATACCTCTCCGGTTATTGTCGTTACTGATATTGGAAATCTCAATGATTTTTCTAATTTAACTATATCCTGAATTGTTGCCCCATGCTGTTTCACCGCTAATTCCCATTCATTTATTTTTTTTCGTCTTAGATCAGTCAATCTATTTCCCCGGGATGCATTTGTGAAGTGTTCTATTATTCGTTCTGCTACACAATTGAGTGGCAAAGCCACTGACCAAGAATATTTCATTGGTGCTAGTTTTGCAATATCAGGTTTTTCATTTAACGGATATATTCCATAAACAACTGCTGTTACAGGATAAGATCTCTCTTAGCATGGTTTGTCGATTCCAGTCAAAATTCCTGGTTTGGAATCTTGATTCACAGTGATAGTTTTTTTATCCTTGAGAATTGGTTCAAATTTATCACAAATAATCCAATCTCCAGTGTCGTCACGGATAATGAATTTAATCTAAAAAATATCTTTTTCGAAGATGTGAGATTATCACTGCTGCTTTTTCATCATTCATGGTAGCATCGATATTATGTACAATTCGAAATGTTGACCAACAATGAGATGCTCCATCACGCTTGAATTCATTAAAACAGTCTCTGATTTTACTAATCATGGTTCTATCAAGAATTTTATTCTTTGGTGTATCAGAAACTCTATCAAGATTGAATTTAGCATTTTTTCCAAGGCGTAATTTTCGATAATCTCTCAAACTCCTTGATACTATAATTAAAACAAGCATTTAAATGAAAGATTTATGTATAATGAATCATTTCAAATGGCTCATGATTGGATCAGTGACTCCTTGTGACAAATCATGCAGAAATGAATTCTGTGGGTATCTTATGCAAAATTTTCGACGTGGGAGCCTTTGTCCGTTACCTTGTATTCGATGTGGGGTTGGGGTTAGGGGAAAATCGCAGTTGTGTATCGGTTGTGGTGGTAAGCGATACAGGGAGTTGAAGCGTTATTATGACAATAGAGTTAAAAACTCCATCAAAAATTCTGACCTTGACAAAGTCCTTGACTGTCAAGGATAAAATCATAAGAACTCCTCAAGACTATATTGAAAGATTCTCCAGTAATGTTATTATTAGACCAAACACTGAATTAGACAAATAGTATTTGTATACAAATGAACCAAGAATTCAGACTACACCCTGTGATTACAAATTATGAAGCATCCAGTGATGGTACTGTCAGACACTGCAGATTGAAGAAACCGGTCGGTTTTGTGAGTAATCAAGGGTATTTGAGGTTTGGCGCTGGAAAGAAAATTTATCACAATCATCGTTTCGTGTATGAATGTTTTCATGGATTGATCAAAGATGGTTTTGTTATTGATCACATTGATTCTAATCCAAAGAACAATTCTTTATCAAATCTGTGAGCTGTTACACAAAGTGAGAATAATTCATCTGGAAGGACTGGAAAATACTCGAAAAAAGCGAGACCCGTAAAATCTTTTAGTACAATAACTAACAAAGAAAAAATATTTTCATCTATGAATGCAGCCAGTGGGTATTTCGATATTTGTGAACCGTCAGTACGAAGAGTTGCAGAAGGAATTTCTCGATCTGCCATTTCAAAAAAGACCGGACAAAAAATTCAATTCATTTATGTCTGAGTCATTCATATTTTTCATTTAGAAGTATATAATTGTCATAGAATATGAATTTTGAAAAATTGAATAGCATTATAGCTGAAATTTCAAAATTTAAAAGTCAGGATATTAAACTATCAGATGGTTTAAATCCTGATCAAATTATTTCAGATTTTCAGGATATAGAATACGGTGTTAACACTAACAAGTATATGCTACCAAAGAAATATGCGTTTATCAAAAAAATTCTGAATTCTATTCGGGACTCTCTTGCATTTTCCAGTGACTTAAGTGTATTTGTCCCGTTATTTACTATTGTGGAAGTAATACGAAAAAAATTGGGTAGGGAATATGAATTGAAAAAAGATGTTAATTCTAAAATCAGGAATATACGGGCGTTACTTCAAGAAAACAAATAGTCGAATCGAAATTGTCTACGAGAAATCGACTACTTGACCGTAAAATCTCAAAGAGATTTTCAACTGAAATTATTGATGATTTTGTCATGTTTTAGTATTTTTGATTGAAATTATCGATTTTTTTGTCAAAAATCATCAAAAATGAATCCTAACAGCTTTTCTCTACGAGAATTTTCATGCAAAATCGACCATGTGACCCGACTGAAAACCACCAAAACTGTCAAAAAATCAATGAAAATGCATTAAAAACACTGAATAAAAAATATTTCATAGCAATAAAAAATATTTCACAGCAATAAAAAATATTTCACACTGAGCAAAAAATATTTCACAGCAATAAAAAATATTTCACACTGAATAAAAATAAAATATTTCACACTGAATAAAACATATTTCACACTGAATACAAAATATTTCACAGCAATAAAAAATATTTCACACAGCGAATAAAAAATATTTCACACTGAATAAAAAATTTCACAGCAATAAAAAATATTTCACACAGTGAATAAAAAATGTTTCACAGCAATAAAAAATATTTCACATTTCACAGCAATAAAAAATATTTCACACTGAATAAAAACTATTTCACAGCGAATTAAAAATATTTCACACTGAATAAAAAATTGATAATTTCACTACAATAAAAAATATTTGACACTGAATAAAAAATCGGTAATTTCACAGCATTAAAAGATATTTGACACACTGAATAAAAAATCGATAATTTCACAGCAATACAAAATATTTCACATTTCACAGCAATAAAAAATATTTCACAGCAATAAAAAATATTTCACACAGTGAATAAAAAATATTTCACACAGCGAATACAAAATATTTCACAGCAATAAAAATATTTCACACAGCAATAAAAAATATTTCAAACTGAATATAAAATATTTCACACAGCGAATAAAAAATATTTCACACACTGAATAGAAAATATTTCACACTGAATAAAAAATATTTCACACTGAATAAAAAAAATATTTCACAATAAAAAATAAAAATATTTCACACTGAATAAAAAATATTTCACACTGAATAAAAATCGATAATTTCACAGCAATAAAAAATATTTCACAATTCGCAGCAATAAAAAATATTTCACATTTCATAGCAATACAAAATATTTCACAGCGAATAAAATATATTTCACAGCAATAAAATATATTTTACATTTCACATCAATAAAAAATATTTCACACATCAATAAAAAATATTTCACACTGTATAAAAAAATTTTCACAGCGAATAAAAAATATTTCACACTGAATAAAAAATAAAAATATTTCACACTGAATAAAAAATAAAAATATTTAACACTGAATAAAAAATCGATAATTTCACAGCAATAAAAAATATTTCACATTTCATAGCAATACAAAATATTTCACACAGCGAATAAAAAATATTTCACAGCAATAAAATATATTTTACATTTCACAGCAATAAAAAATATTTCACACACATGTTACGTGCTTAGGCTCTAATAAGCAGCAACACAGAAAGAGTGAAAACTAACAAGCTTGTAAAATTTTAACAATGATTTTATTAAGTACAATTATTTTCATAAAATAAGTAAACTTACTGTTTTAGAGAATCAAATCCAACAAATATAGAATTTACAAAATAATCCACTAATGGAATTTCAAGTCCTGATAAATAAATGTTCTAATAGTTCCAGGTTCGAATCTTGTCGATGTAATAATCCAAAATGGCTGACAATGTCACGTGGTACAGTTCTTGTTTTTTAAATCATCCAAATGAATATCATAAACATATGTCCTTTTTCCAGATAATTCTTCTTTTCCAACGAATTTGACACAAAGTCCTAAATAATTAAACTCAAACAGATAATACACAACCAATAACTTACAATAAGCCCAAAATCTACTAAAGTTAGCTTCTAAAACACAGCTATATATATATGTAACTCCCTCATAAACAAAAAGAATCATGTGATTCTCGAAGGTCACAGAAAAAAGCTACCTTCTCCAAGTCACGTAATAATGGAATATTCTAGAAGGAAATCATTCACTTCCCACCCTCAATAAAAGTGTTGTCCTTGAAATTGACCAATAGTTTTAGAGGCTTGTTGACAATGTTTAAAGCAAGGTCAGGATTTATGTCAAACAAGCCAAGGTCAAAACTTGTTTACAATTAGAGAATCTAAGTCAGCTTAAACTTTCTAGAATAATTTCCCATTTAATGAACAATAAACCCTAAATGACAAATTTGGATCCAATAATTAAAAATAAATAAAATAAAATCCAATAGCCGTAACACACAGCAATAAAAAATATTTCACACTGAATAAAAAATATTTCTTAGCGAATAAAAAATATTTCACACTGAATAAAAAATAAAAATATTTCACACTGAATAAAAAATAAAAATATTTAACACTGAATAAAAAATCGATAATTTCACAGCAATAAAAAATATTTCACATTTCACAGCAATAAAATATATTTCACATTTCATAGCAATACAAAATATTTCACACAGCGAATAAAAAATATTTCACGGCAATAAAGTATATTTTACATTTCACAGCAATAAAAAATATTTCAACAGCAATAAAAAATATTTCTCACTGAATAAAAAATATTTCACAGCGAATAAAAAATATTTCACACTGAATAAAAAATAAAAAAAATATTTCACACTGAATAAAAAATAAAAATATTTAACACTGAATAAAAAATCGATAATTTCACAGCAATAAAAAATATTTCACATTTCACAGCAATAAAAAATATTTCACATTTCACAGCAATAAAAAATATTTCACAGTGAATAAAAATTATTTCACAGCAATACAAAATATTTTACATTTCACAGCAATAAAAAATATTTGACACAGCAAATAAAAATATTTCACACTGAATAGAAAATATTTCACACTGAATAGAAAATATTTCACACTGAATAAAAAATATTTCACATGGAATAAAAAATAAAAATATTTCACACTGAATAAAAAATAAAAATATTTCACTGAATAAAAAATAAAAATATTTCACATTTCACACTGAATAGAAAATAAAAATATTTTACACTAAATAAAAAATATTTCACACTGAATAAAAAATCGATAATTTCACAGCAATACAAAATATTTCACATTTCACAGCAATAAAATATATTTCACATTTCATAGCAATACAAAATATTTCACACAGCGAATAAAAAATATTTCACAGCAATAAAGTATATTTTACATTTCACAGCGATAAAAAATATTTCAACAGCAATAAAAAATATTTCTCACTGAATAAAAAATATTTCACAGCGAATAAAAATATTTCACACTGAATAAAAAATAAAAATATTTAACTGAATAAAAAATCGATAATTTCACAGCAATAAAAAATATTTCACATTTCACAGCAATAAAAAATATTTCACATTTCACAGCAATAAAAAATATTTCACAGCGAATAAAAATATTTCACACTGAATAGAAAATATTTCACACTGAATAGAAAATATTTCACACTGAATAAAAAATATTTCACATGGAATAAAAAATAAAAATATTTCACACAATAAAAAATAAAAATATTTCACACTGAATAAAAAATAAAAATATTTCACATTTCACACTGAATAGAAAATAAAAATATTTTACACTGAATAAAAAATATTTCACACTGAATAAAAAATCGATAATTTCACAGCAATACAAAATATTTCACATTTCACAGCAATAAAAAATATTTGACACTAAATAAAAAATATTTCACAGCAATAAAAAATAAAAATATTTTACACTGAATAAAAAATATTTCACAATGAATAAAAAATCGATAATTTCACAGCAATAAAAAATATTTCACACTGAATAAAAAAAAATAAAAATATTTCACACTGAATAAAAAATAAAAATATTTCACACTGAATAAAAAATAAAAATATTTCACAAAAATATTTCACTCTGAATAAAAAATAAAAATATTTTACACTGAATAAAAAATAAAAATATTTCACACTGAATAAAAAATCGATGGACCGTTATGGATGGTTCCGATTAGTTCAATGGAAAAGTGGAGCAAGACTTCCACGATGGTGTTAAAATGTCTGTTAGGTCGTGTTCGGGAATTCAAGTGAAAATCTTCGATTTTCGGGAAAATTGTTTTACAATTGAAAAATTGTTTACAATTTCAAATAATGGTCAACGAAGCATTAACGACCCGATTGGCTCGTGAGAGACTAGGTGCAATTAAGAGATTTATACCAATTCGCGACTCTGTAAGAAATAAACTGCAAGCTAGACAGAGTTTACAAACGGATTTTGCTGTGGGATCTAAAAAGTTGTTTAAACCAGTAACCACAGCAATGAAGGGGGTAGAGCGTGCTATATGGGGAGATGCGGGAAAACCTCTAATTGTTGAACTTGAAAAAATAGCAGCGGAAACTGAACAAACAAAACAAGCTGTACAAAAACTCCACGGTGATATGGAAAGTGGTATTGTTTCAAAAAGAACAGTAGATGACTTACGCGCGATATTTAACGAGGAAGTGTTAGCAGTAATTGATAAGACTGATCCAGCAGAAATTCCTGCGCTTGTTGTTGCGACTTATGAAAACAGAAAAAGAATGTTGAAACCAGAACATCATAAATATGTTAGAAATATAACTCACTGGGCTGATATATTCTACAAAATCAAAACTAAAACAAGTCAAATTAAGACGGATAGTGCATCATACATTGAATATATCAAGATGGTGGATAACGTGTATAATCATTATGAAGAGTTTAAACAACAACAAAAACCGCAAAAATTGCAAGGAAAGCGACAGCAACCTGCAAAGAAAATATATTTTTCACCTAAAAAACAACAACTTTCGAATCGAGATGATGATTTTAGCTATTTACAAGAAACGGATTTAGAAAAACTGGATGAAGCGACTGGTTATAGCGGGATTTGCCCAGAAATTGCCAGCAATTTCCAAAGATTCCAGTGGAATTTCAATTGGAAACGCTAGCGTTTCATGTCCTGGTAATGCTATCAGTGATATATCACGATTAGATGTTCTCATTGGAGGGTTCCAAGCTGGAATTAACTCACCGGAAATAATTAATGAAGCAGCTGATATATGTAGACGGTTATTTCAAGGCGGTATCATGGATATCAAAACATATCGAGATTTCATTGGCGAGTTCGTGGAAAGTGGGTATCATAGTGACTGAAATTTATAATTGAAAAATTGTTTTACAATTGAAATCTACGATTTTTAATAATGATCATACACTACAATCATGATAAACCAACTAGCGTCTATGTAGTAAATTCACGGTTTCCAGTTTATAGCGCGTACTATGGTGATGGTTTCGGTGATACCATTGCGGGGTTATTTGCAAGAATGGCTTCAAAAGTGATGCCGTTGGCTAAACAATTAGGAATGAAAGCAATTGATGTTATTCGCAATAAGGGTATTAGTGTTGTTGGAGATCTTGCCGGGAACGCGTTTTCAGCCGCGAAAAATAAATCAACAGCGCTAGTTCGGCTAGTTCGGCGGAGAAAGAAACCGGTACCACTGCCATCTACAGCGGAAATGCCTGCACGGGTTAGTAAAATTATAAATAACGCAGTAGATCAAAAACTAGCGTCGCTGGTGACTCCCGACCAAAGCAACATCGCAAATATGATAGCAGGAAGTGGCTTACAACCACGACGGTGAAAATCATTGGTGAAATTCGAAGAATTTTCACGATGAAAATCGCGATTTAGATCAATGGATATATAATAAAATGTTCAAAAGGTCACCTGATCCAGCGTTTGATATAGACGCCCCAGTGTGCAAGGATAATACTGTACGCAATTTTCAATATTACGCCTATCATGCAATAGACTCAAATAGTCGATCAAGAATTGAACTTCAGGTTCATGATACCAGTAAATACTTCCTACCCGCTGAAGACTTTATTGAAGTAGAAGGAGATCTTGTAACGGCTGCTGATACTACTGCTGTACCAGCACCGTATCCAGTTGGTACTCAAGTCGGGTTTGTCAATAATGGTATCATGCCGCTATTTGAGAGTGCTAGATATCTCATTGATGGAAACGAAATTGAGTCGATAGATCGCAATGTTGATGTGGCTACAACAATAATCGGGTTAGCGAGATATTCTGATGATTATACAAGATCAGCAGGACCTTCTATGATGTTTGCGAAGGATGTTAAAAATACCGCTGGAGGAAATCAATTTATTATAAGACGACCACAGAATAATGCTGCTAATGCTAATGTTGATGTCGAGAATATGATTATAAACAACGATCCTAATTTCAATCTAGGAGCTGAAACACGTATATCAATGTTGGAAGGGCGGCGTAAATCATTTTCATGCGCTATTCCACTACATCATATATTTGGATTCTGTAGAAATGTTCGAAAAGTTATCTACGGAGCAAAGCATACAGTAGCACTCGTGCGAAAGAGTGATGATAATGACGAAATTTGGAGGATTTCAGCAGATGCTGCAAATCCAAATGCTGATGCTGGTAAAGTTATTTTAACAAAACTATCATTGTATATGCCAGTGTTGACTCCATCAATCACCGCAGAAGAACGATTACTATCATTTATGGACCAAGGAGGAAAATCATTACTAAGTTGGCTAACCGTAAGTACAGATCTTAAACAATCAAATATTAACGGGTTATCCACGTGGAACCTAGCATCAAAACAAGGCATTGCTGCGCAACGTCATGTATTTATTGCGTTACAGAATAATGAGAGAGTTGGCAATCAACTCCTCAGCTATATGATATTTGATCAATTAGGTGTTAAAGACGTCTCACTGAGAATAAACGGCCAGCAGGAACCATCCGAAGATGTACAACTTAATTACGGTCAAAATCATATTGCACGCGTGTATCATAGGTTGTTGTCGTTTATGGCATGCGATCAAAATGTCGATACTGGTCTGCAAATATCACAATATGATTTTAAGAATCTGTATCCGATCTATTACTTTTCGCTGAAACATCTTGATTTAAAAAGACAATCCGTCGTTGATATACATTTTAGAGCTAATGTGCTTCGTGGTGTTATTGATAATTATAGAGCAGTTGCTGTCATTCTCAGCGATAAATCAATGCTACTCGAAGGTGTTGGTGGAAGAATGAGAGTGGTAGATGCGCCAATAGAACATGTATAATTGATCCTTCGGATTTTTCCATTGAATCGCTTTACGATTTAGAATCAATCTATTATGTATCATGTCATACAGTGTTATTAGTGTTGCGTTAACTCCTAGTCAACTCAGGAAATTGCAATCAGAATCAGCTAAAAAATGTAGAACCACTATCACGCTGAAACACAATCAGATGACTGGCGGGGCGAATAGGTTGTCGCTAACAACTCATCAAGTGAAACATTTCAATGATGTACTTGTAGCATAAAAAGGTGTTCAGATTACTGTTTCTGCGGCTGCTATCAAAAATATGATTAGAACAGGCGGTATATTTCCGTTGTTTGCTGCGATTCCAGGATTAATTGCAGCGGCCGCACCAGCAGTTGCAAAAGCGGTCGCATTGGGGGCAGCTGGAGCCTTGGGAACAAAAGTGGTACAAAGCATTGCTGAATCATATGAACCGAAGAAAGGACGAGGGTATAAAAAAAGGGAAAGGGTCTAAGACTACCAGGAACCCCGTATTCATGGTACAGCGGAAAGGGTATAAGAATCCCAGGAACTGTTTATTAACTCAAAAATCTTCGATTTCCAAACCATCGATTGTGGAATCTTTGACTGAGGAACCTATAGTTCCTATGTCCAATTTTGATTTACTCAATGCTGCTAAAAAACTCGCGATTAAAAACTTCAGAGGTGTTTTTATGACAGATCAGTTACCGGCACAACCCAACAGCGTTGAAACCGGTATCATTAATCTCGATAACAGCACCGGACCTGGAACTCACTGGGTTGCATACGCTATTGATCCACGTGCAATCGTCTATTTTGATTCATATGGATTAGCACCGCCGAAGGAATTTATGCGTTATATAAACCGCTTAAAAACTCCTCACTGGTATTCTACGCTGCCAACACAACAAATGAATGATCCACCAATATGCGGCAGCGAAGTATTAAATGTCCTTAACGCTATTTATAACTCCTTGGGTAACCCAAGGGGAAAACCACCACATATTGTCGTAAATGAATACACTAGTAATCGCTGGAAATCGAAACAATTTTAAAGAGAGATGTATAAAATAACAATGATTGATATTTGGGGGAGATCTTTGAAACCCGGTGCCGATGGCACTGCAGGAATGTCTGCAACCGGTGATATAAAGAGAATAATCGAAGATGAAATAGCTGAGACGTTGAATCTAGCAAGTGTTGATCCCGGGGAAATAGTTGTATTTCAAGATCGTCAGGGTAAATTGAAAACTAGTAATGTGTCGTTGGATGATATTTTGGTTAAACAACGAAACGCAATCGAGGATACTATCGTGTCATTTTCCGATCAGAGTAAACTCAAAACGGGTGTACTCGTTTCGACTATTACAGATAGATTAAAAACTCTCAACGATGAGTTGAAAAATTCTGTGTTGGAGCTAACAACACTTCAATCTAAAACTGAAGAACACGGAAAACAGTTTTCAAATTTTCGTAGAAACATCGTGGATAAATTTATTGAAACCCCGTTGGATAAAATTGAAATAAAACTCCCTGATATTAAAAAATCCATCGATGAGACGAAAATCTTCATCAAAGCCATCAAAGATGATTTTCCGAGGATCATAACAATCATTGAAAAAACAAAAATTCCTCATGAGAAAACCAACAACGTAGTATACACGGATCATTTGCGTGGACACCTACAAACAACAAATTAGATATCACTGCAACCGTTAAAGGTATTTAACGATTAACACTAGTAACACCGACTAAATTTAATATTTCATCGTCGAGTTCATCGGGGGTCAACAATACGATTTGAACGATCATCGACAAGGATACAACTGAAAAGTTCACGATAACATCTACTGATAAAAATTTGGTTAGGGTTTCAATAACGTGGTATGTTGAATTCGTAGCGGATTTAAGTAAATAACGGTTTCAATTGAAATCGTAAACTGATTTGAGGATAAAATGATTTCATCATCAACGGTACCTTCGGTATCTCAATATCGCTATGATCAGGCTAGAGAGTTTTCAATGAATCTCAAAACTCTCACTGAAGAGTATGCAATGAAAATTAAAAAATACCAACGAAGAATAACCGCAGTTGATGTTACCGTGTACTCTGTGAGTAGTGTAATCACCGGAGCTGGTATTATACTATCCTCGGTAACAATGATTGCCCCGATAGCTGTTCCCATTTGCATATCCGCGGCAACAACAATCGCGGGAATAATTTCGATAGTAACAAAAAAATATCATCATGCAGCCAGAGTAAACTGCAAGAATACGTGATTAAATTTCATGTTGTATCAACTGCATACTCGCAATTATCCTCGTTGATATCGTCATCGCTCGATGATACAATTATATCAGATAGTGAGTTCTCAGCGATGGTCAGTATTTATGATTCTGCGATGTCAAAATTCGAGCGACAACAACAGTATAATAACAATGACAACACCGCAGGAATTACTTCAACGAATAGTGGAGAACACAACCCCAGTACAAACAAGCATGATATCAATAACCTCAACGAATCTAGAATTCAGTGTGAATTTCCCAATCCCAGTCCGCGTGAAGGAGATAGCGTTAGCAAAATTACGAGTATACCATAGTTGGCAAAATATCAGATCAAAATCATTTGGTGGTCAACAACCCAATAATTCACTGGTGTTCTCGTATAAGAATAAACCCGATGGAACTCCAGACTAGAACGTTGTTTCGATACCAACTGGGTCATATCAAATTGAACAAATCAATGCTGAATTGCAACGTAGAATAAAATCGATTTCTGGAAAATAATCAAAAATCTCTATAACGGTTCACGAGCCAACACTATCATCTGCCATTAAAATAAGCACAGAGGGATACGTCGTAGATATCTATGAGAGTATCATCTATAGATGGTGCTTCATCAATATCGGTAATAAACTCGATGACATCCTCGTCCCTTATCGTCTTTGCCCTTTCATTATAATCTTTTAAAACATCATCCTCGTCCCTTATCGTTTTTGCCCTTTCATTATAATCTTTTCAAACGTCATAACAACGCTGATCATCAACGCTCGGCGCTATCAAATACAACTTACCCATGTTATCCATCTCATTATCAAATTAAGTAACAGTTGCGTTTTATCGGATCCAGATGGACCTATAATAATCATTCGGACAGAATTTGGTAGTGCAGCAAAGTGCTTGACCGGTTCCCGTTTTCTTGTCGCGGAAAAGTCAGTGACTTCCATATTATATAAAAGATAAATAGGATATGGATCTATATTGTGTGAAATGCAAGGCGTGCACCCCAACAAGTACGCTAACAACTATCACAACAAGCAATAACAGATCGGCGCTTACAGGCACGTGTGAGTTTAAATTTATCCCCAACACCAAAAGTGTCTCAACATTAAAAATAAAACGAGGTCATATTGCAGCAAAATTAGGACAATTACCAGGAACTCCGTGGGCTAAGTATCCAGGGGAAAAACACCTTCCTGGGTATAATTATTGTGGTCCTGGAACCAGACTTGATATTAGACTCAACACCGAAGGTGTCCCAAAACCCGGTGAACATCCAGTAAACGCTATCGACGGAGCTTGCTATAATCATGACTTAGCTTACCAGAGTACAGATCTTCAACAACGACATCTTGCAGACGTGAAGTTGATTCATGCGTTAAACTCTATCCCTGATAAACATTTCAGAGAAACATTTGCTAGCTTTCTAATAAAAACTGCAATGAAAAGTAAACTAGAATTAGGCGCTGGTAATTAATTATTATAATCGAGTCGATTTATTATTCCCCTAGAGGATATTGGAAAGGTAACGCAGCGATTAGTAAACTCGCCTAAGCAGCAAATGTTACTCGTGCTGCTGCCGCAGATTGATTAGCAAGACAAGCAATATTGCAAATTTATCTACCATCGCCTAAAAGAATCGAGTACGCACATTCTGATGTCAGCGTTCCTAATGAAGTTCATCAGGCTGATATATTATTTCTACCGCATGATACTATTAAAATAAAAAGATGTCAAAACACGTACAAATACGCGTTAACTGTCGTTGACGTTGTGAGTAGATACAAAGAAACAGAGCCGCTATCAACAAAGACAGCAACAGAAGTATCTTCTGCGTTTAAACGAATTTATCAACGCGGTGGTGGACCACAACATGGTCTACGATGGCCACAGCTGCTACAAATTGATCCTGGCAAGGAATTTCAGGGCGCACACTATCATCGTTGATGAAACAACATAACGTCACCAACAGACGGGGGCATACTGCAATTCATCGTGATCAAGCAATTGTTGAGCGATTTAATCGAACACTTGCTGAGCGGTTATTCGGATATCAATATGCAAAGGAGTTTATTCAGGGCAAAAGATCTCGCGAATGGGTTGCAAGACTTCCAAGTGTGATAGCTGCGTTAAATAATGAAATAACTCGAACAACCAATATGAAACCTTTTAATGCAATCACAAAAGCGCGTATACCAATACAATGACGTGATATTTCAACGCAGCCAGTGTTAGGTAATGTCACTGTAAGATTACTATACGAGCCTGGTGAACTCGAGTGTGGTAAAAAAAACTGATCCTATTTGGAGTGTTACCACACACACTATTTCCAGCGTGGTTACATCTACTGGTAGACCCGCAATATACAGACTTGATTCAACTGTTCCTCAGCGCACATTTACACGTGAACAATTACATGTAAATCCAGAGGATACACAATTACCACCTCGCGTACTTAACTAGCACCTCTGCATCGATTACACTCAAGAAAGGTCAGCATTGTATTTTCTCGTGTATGACCGCGATTACTATCTTTTCTATCTACGGTAAATTGTCATGGATTCATACCAGAGGTATCATTTGAGTATTGCCACAACATCACACAATTACAACTTGCACAATGGTTATTATGCTGCTGCCTCAGCGACATGACAAATTCAGCATCAATATCAAACTCTCGATTATTTTTTGTATCACTCGTCTTATAACCGGCTAGTTTTTTTCTTACTATATTGTCGTCAATGACATCATTAAAAGTTTCTGACGTGTCCAGTACAATTCTCCGCAGTTGAGATATTCTTCTAACTCGAGACACTGCAAGATAAACTAAATTTGACCATTCAATACGATCATCTACAATCCAAACAATTGTATCAGTAATAGTTAGCCCTTGCGATGAGTGAATTGTCATTGCGTATCCTAGCGTCCACGGGTCTTATCAGCGTGTAATGCATCCTCAACAACACTGATATCAATCCCGACAATATCATTTAATACGAGATTTTGTTTGTCCGGTGTCCCAGGTATGTCAACTTCAATATTTTGCCGTCGTGTATCAGCTGGTCTATAACACAATGGTACTGGTATATTTGGAAATTTATTCTTGTGTATTTCAAATAACTTTACTTGAAGTGTGTCTCTGACTATCTTTCTTCTCGCCACTATCAAATCATTTGGTAGCCACGTTTCCCAAAAATCGTTCATGGAAGTTTCTGGTATTATATCACGCATTATTTCACATTGAATTTTATTCGGCTGTAGTCTGATTAATTTTTTAAATTCTTTCAACGTTGCATCAAGAGCTCTATAATCGTAAGTTATTTCCTCGTAATAATCCCCATATTTTCATTAACCACTCGTGTGGAGACCCTCTAACAAAAGGTGGTGGCTGGCCATGATCGCCACACATGATCACAGCCGTATTTCGAGTCAATAGCCAAATGAGAAATATGTTCAATACGTCCAACGATACTGTACATATTTCATCCCAAACGATGATCCTTGGAATATATTTCTCCCCCATTCGTTCAGGATTCCACGCATCTCCTTTTCATCGAAAGATAGAATGATAAGTACAGGATTCTACTCCTCGTTGTTTCATTTCCCTTGCAAGTCTATGTGTTGGTGTCAGAACAATCATGGAACTATGCCGAAATAATTCGATTACACTTGTTCTTTTACCAGAACCTCCAGGCCCATTGAGATAAACTGTTTTATGTCTAGTCACAGGATCATGCACTGACGGATACAGAGTTGTCGTCAACAACTCCGTTGTTGTCGATGACATTTTATAATTCCTGACTTTATCATGTAGTTATTTTTTATTTCGAGATCAGCGGATTGAATATAGCTGATTATGTTTTCTCGTTTTATTCTCCATAAACATTCATTCTGCGTATTCTGTGGTGGCTTTGCCATCAACTCCGATATTTAATTTTTTAATTAATCCTAAATACTTTGTATCGATATAAAACTAATCCGTGGCAACTCTCACTGCGGTCTTAATAAATCTGTTTATCATCGATAATAGATTATATTAAACATACGCGAGCATTGAAGATCTTAAATGTGTGTGTTGCGGTGATTCTCCATCAATATAACTCACAACTGTACCCAACTATGTTCCATCTAACAACAAGGCAGTTTCTCGACTTATAAGTGTACCTTTCTTCGTTGTATCCGCGATTATAAAATCAAGTTCAGCATCATCCATAACTAATCTCGTACAATGACGCTTATGATCATATGATCCTCCTTGGGTAAATTTGCCAATTATTTCTCTGGCGAGATCCTTTGCGAGCTTTTCATCGTTATATTTTCGTGCCTCGGATATATTATTGAATATCGCCACAACCCTATCCTCGTCATAATCAGGAAAATCTTTCCTGACATCGCTGATATCAAACTTGTTTGGTTGTGGTAACCAAACTTCGGTCTGCGCTCGATACCAAATAATTGCTTCGCTGACCAATAACGATATCAATATTTTACAATCAAGTATGTATGATAATAGTAATATTGGTGCCCAATATTTCCCCGTAAAACGTTTGATGTAACCCATCAGCGAATTCGAATGACTCAATACAAGCAAACCTAGTCAAGTCAAAATCGGGTAGCTGTCCGTTTATGGTCACTCTGGTCATATCGTGCGTGGGATGTGCAAACCGCTCAAAATACCCAGCACATTCTCCGTATCCTAGAAAACGTCCCGGATAACACGTAATCATATCCACGGAGATCATATTATCACGGTTATATTTGGTATTCCACAACCCTCCGTGTCCATAATCGACACAGCTGGATATTATATCATCAAGAAATTCCCTCCCGGTTGGTTTCCACTGATTTCTTTCTTTGGCAAAATGAGCAGTAACAGATGGTACTGTAAAACAGTTGCTGAGCAACTCATCCGAGTCTGTGTATCTCACTGCAAGATTATTCATCGCGTTGTGTAAATTCTCTGTACGATAAATATCACCGTTGACTCGTACGAACTGATCATAATTTTCATCATCAGAACTTCGAAATAACCACACTGATACTGATGTCGCTGATAACATCAAATGTTTCCTGGGGAGTAAAATTTAACGGTTCGATTTCGAGGAAATATTGTCACCGCTTGCGTCCATGCGTGTGCATTATGGTCGACAATATTTATCGGAGTTCCTCCCTTTTTGTAGTGTTTAGAATGGTATAATACTTCTCCTGTTATTGTAGTTACTGTTATTGGAAATTTTAATTTCTGTTACAGCTCAGCGACATCAGTAATTGTGGCTCCGGTGTCCTTAACTGATTCTGACCATTTGTTTATTTTTTAACGTCTTAACACAGTTAACTTTTTTTCACGCATCGCATTCATTAAATGTACCGTAACTCACTCGGCTACACAATTCAGTCTTGACGAAGTCAATATCGAAGGTGTTAACGACGAGAATTCCATTGATTTGAGATTCCCTACATCGGGTTTATCATTTATCGGAAAAATACCGTAGATAACTGCTGTCACAGGATACGATCGCTCATACTACGGCTTGTCAACACCGGTCAAGATTCCTGGTTTAGATTTTTATTTATCGTAACCATTTTTAGTCCCTGCACACGTACAGTTTCACGTTTGTCACGGATAATCCAAGTGTCAGTATCATCTGATACGATAAATTGTATTCTAATAAAATAATTTCGCGAGTTGAGATAATTAATAATGGTAGCTGCTCGTTGATCGTTCATTGCAGCATCAATGTCGTCTTCGGTGATGACTTCGTCATCGACACCACCGGTGACACCTTTGGTGTTGCGTATGATTCTGAATGTTGACCACACATGAGCTGCGCCATCGTGCCTAAACTTTTCCTTGGCATCACGGTTATATTTGATTAGCGGCAGAAACTTTTTCTTGGCACCACGGATATATTTGATTAGCGGCCAAAACTCTTTCTCGGCGCCACGGATATTTTTTTTTATTAAACTCGTAAATTCTTATTTGTTCTTGCGGAGGTGTTTGTTTAAAATTTGAAAAAATTGAAAAAATTCAATACGCATGGCTCATGATAGTCTCTTCAAACTCCTTGTAATAAATCCTGCGTAGATGAATACTGTTGTCAACACATGCAGTGCATACGCCGTGGGAGTGTTGGTCCACAGCCTTGCTTACAATGCGATGTTGGAGTACGAGGGAAAACACAACTGTGTGTGCGTTGTGGTGGCAAGCGCTACCGGGAGCTAAAGTTGTATTATGATTAAAAAAAAACCAACCCTGACAAAGTCAGGGTCAACATCGTTGATAAGGTTATACGAACCCCTGAAGACTATATAATCAGATTTAGAAACAAATTAGACAAATAATATTATGTATAATGGAGCAAAAAGAATTTGTCCGACATCCAATCATTAAAAATTATGAAGCATCTCGTGATGTTGTAGTAAGGAACTGCCGTCTAAAATAACCAGTTGGATTTATTATTAGTACTGGTTATCTCATGTTTAGCACTACTAACGGGAAAAAATATCTCTGTTTGACTGTTTCTTTGGGGTGATCAAAGACGATCTTGTCGTCAATCATATTGACGGAAACACACTTAATAATTTTTTGCAGAATGTTGAAATTATCACACAACGCGAAAATTGTTTACGGGGAAATAATGGCAGGTATAAAACAATTGATAAGAGAGCGGTGAAATCTGTTAACGCTGAAACCGGTGAGGAGATAATATTTCAGTCAATGAACTCGGCTGCAAAATATTTTGATATCTGCGTATCTTCAATATAAAATGTAGCTAATAAATTATATAATTCAGATATATCCAAAAAATACGAACCAAAATTTTTATTTTCATATGTCGTAACGGAAACAACTCCTCCGGGGGATGTGTAGCGTTTGTTACTAGAGTTATCACCCCCAGTGGTAAGCCACTGGTGAAATTGCTGTGGTTTTGCTACTGAAATCTGATTTGTTAAGTAGAATTTATTTTTTTTTGACAATCAATGACACATACAGGTCAGTGAATTGTGTATTATTTTTCTTTTAAACATATAAATAGTATATAAATAATGAATGACGAAAATATCAATAGTGTAATTGTTGCTATGAAAAAATTGAAAAACAGCGATATAAATATATCCGATGAGTTAGATCTTGGAAAAATTATTTACGATTTTTAAACATTAAAAGAACATAAGTATGAAGGAAAGTATATACTACCATCACAGTATCGATTTATAAAGAAACTTCAGCATAAACTACATCAATCGCTGGCTACAGTAGCAGACATCGATATTTCCAAATTTGTCTCTTTGGCCCGCGCGATGGAGAAAATTAGAACTGAGTTGTCTCGGGAATATGAAGCAAAGAAGGTGATTAATACTCGCGTCAGGCAACTTATAAAGATTATAGATACTGAGAGTGCTTTGACAGAGTCGACAGACTGAAGTCTGTGACTTCCCCTTGTACGCGGAAATAAAAATGAAAGTAGAACAATTCTCGGTATTTTTTTTAACTCGTTGACTCTGTCAGATGACGATGTCAAGGGAGCCTGTCCATTTAAGAGGATAATATTTTTTCGAGTTGATCAAATTTAATACAGGAATGTGCATAATTCAGAATCTAATCGCGTGTCAACTAAATAATTGTGATATGTTCTCACTGTAATTGATTCAGCTGCGGTTGTGTCAATAAAACGTCTTCATCGCCGTATTCCTCAATGACCACGTCAACGCTGAATTGCTCCGTGGTTGTAAATGCCGCCTTGATAGCATTTACAATTACTTCTTTGTCGTGTATAAAAACCACCAGATGTTGGTACATTATATGTTATTCATTTGATTCAATCGTTTTCGATAAAAATCCTTAGGATTTCACATATAGATTTATTGACAGGGTCTCATTTTGCAAGTCCAACAAGTGCCCAGACTGGTTAGTTAGTTTGAAATTTATTCTTAATAACAGACAATTATGACACCGTAGATAGACCGGATTGATCGGTTCTTGTTCAATCAGAAATCCGGGTCGTTCTTTCGGTGTGAACGAATAAAGAACAAATCCTTGCTGTGCTTGATTTAATATTGTTGTGTCAGTGCTGTAACTTCCATTAATTACATCACAAACAAGATTGACTGCGACAACTGATATTAAATTTACGATTTCCGGAGAATTATGCCGTCATTCTCCTTGTGGATTATTATTGTGCCGGAGAATAGCAGGTTCGGGTTGTGTTGTTTTTTACTGTTCAAGTATTTGTGGAACAAATTCATCAATGACATCATTGACTGACTTCCTTAATTGTTCTGCGTTGTATCCAGGAAATATAAAATTCGGTAGCGTGGTTTCTGTTAGCGAGTAAGCGGTTAAAAACTGTTGTCGGTGAGAAGATAGGACTGATGGACCTGTAACTGTCTCCTGAACCGTCCGGTGGTTGAGATATTCCATATCAGCTGCAAGTTGGTTTAATATTTCAGTCAGCTTGATGATTTCACTACGTGAACTCGTTGTCGAGAAAACGTCAAAAAGATGTTCTTGAAAATATTGGCGTAGTTGTTGTAGTTGTTTTTAGTGTATTTGATTCATTTCTTTAAAATATTTAATTATATCACTTTAAAATATGTACGAACCTGCACGCCATGGATAGTGGGATGTTCAAAATCAAACTTCCATAAAATAAGGTCCTTGTTAGCAGCAGAGAGGCTGAGCCCACCAATTTTCGGGATGCATTTGATAATGCAACTCTATAGAACCCTTAATTCGTCAAAATAATTGATAATTATTAAGGCTGCATCATCGATGACACCCATCGATAACATCATCGATAAAACTCCACGTTTTTCCTGGGATGCATCCGATAAGGCAACTCTATATAGCCCTTAAATCGTCAAAATAATCGATAATTATTAAGGCTGCATCATCGATGTACATCATCGATGACACCCATCGATAACATCATCGATGAAACTCCACGTTTTCCCTGGGATGTATCCAATAATGTGTCCTTGTAGAATCTTTAAATCGTCAAAATAACAGTAATTATCAAGGCTGCATCATCGATAACATCCATCGGTAAGTTCATCGATGAAACTCCGCCATTTTTCGGGATGCATCAGATGATGTGTCTTTGTAGAACCCTTAAATTGAAACATCGATAACGTCATTGAGGCTGCGTCATCGATAACATCACTCGTTCATCGATAACATCGTCGAATGTATCGGATGAATTCCCGGGTGAAACATTTTGGTAATCTCGATGATAACAATTAAGTCTACACGCAACGTTAATAAAATTATCCATAGATACGATCTAATCCTACCCGATAGGGGTAGCTCGGGCGCCACTAAAGAAACTTTGAAATCGATTATAATCCATGTCGGAGCACCAAGTCTGCCAGATATTTCTAAGAGTATGAGTATCAACCCCGTTAAACACGCATAATAGATTACAATTATCTATGATTACCTTGGGAATCTGTGTGTAGCGTTGAGTTACATATATCACATCGGAGTTTTTATGACGCCCTCGAGAAAATATTCTAGCAGGACTTTTTGTTGCTCCAACATTACATCATCGTACACAATGAGGTTGTTAACGCATGCATCCAAGTCTTCCACGGATGGTGCTTCGTCGATATTTGTGATTACCTCAACAACGTTTTCACCGTAAGCTTCTGATACAGTCTCGTTATAGTCACTTAACACCTTATAACAATGTTGATCATGTACACTTGGAGCAACTAAATATAATTTATCCCAGGTGATATATTTCATTATCATCGTGAGTAACAACTGAGTTTTACCACTTCCGGAAGGTCCAATGATAATCATCCTAATAGAGTTTGGTAACAACTCGTGATGTTTTTTTTGTGGTTGTTTTTTAGCGCTGAGAAATCGATCACTTCCATTTGTTAGTATAACAATAATAATATTATGGATTTATATTGTGTGAAATGTAGGAAGCATACACCAACGTTAAACCCAACTACGGTTATCACGAAAAATAATCGAAATGCGGTTACAGGTAATTGTGAAATATGCGGCACAAAAAAAATATATGTTTATAAAAACCCCTACAAGTCTTCAAAAAAAGGAGGTGATATCACCACCAAGTTAGCTAAACTTCCAAGAGCGCCGTGGGCAAAGTATCCAGGTGAAAAACACCTTCCTGGGTATAGTTATTGTGGACCGGGAACACGACTCGATATAAGACTTGACAATCAGAATAATCCTAACCCGGGAGAAAGTCCAATAAATGCTATCGATGAAGCATGTCGTATACATGATATAGCATATCGAAGTGGTGATTTACAACAGCGTCATCTCGCAGATGTGAAATTAATTCATGCGTTAAATTCCATCCCTGACAAATCCTTCAAAGAAAAATTAGCTTCGTGGTTGATAAAATCTGCCATGAAAGGTAAATTATTGTTTGGTGAAAGTATATAACATGGAAAAAATATATTATTCTCCGAAAGGGTATTACACGGGTAAATCTGCTATAAATAAATTAGCTAGTGCCGCTAAAGTCTCACGTGATGTTGCTGCAAATTGGTTGGCTCGACAAGCAATATGTCAAATTTATCTACCTGGTCCAACATCAATCAAATATGGATCGTTTGATGTGACTGTTCCTAATGAAGTTCATCAAGCTGATATATTATATTTACCACATGATAAGCAAAAACGTGTTTACAAATGTCAACAAACGGTTGTTGACATTGCTAGTAGATATAAACAAGCTGAGCCGTTATCAACAAGATCATCATCAGAAGTTGCTGTAGCGTTTAAAAACATCTATCAACGTGGTCCTTTACGTTGGCCAAATTTGTTACAGGTTGATCCTGGTAAGGAATTTTTCGGTGAAGTATCATCATTGATGGCTCAACATAATGTTGTAATTCGACGAGGACACACTGCAATTCATCGTGATCAAGCAATTGTTGAACGATTCAATGAAACCCTCGCTGATAAATTATTTTATTATCAAACAGCAAAGGAATTTATTCAGCAGGATAGATCCCGTGAATGGGTAAAACGACTTCCTGAGGTAATTTCATCACTTAATAATCAGATAACTTCACCAATAAATGACAAACCAGCCTCCTCGATAACAAAAAAAATATATACCTGGAGAAATATCATTGTATAAAGATACACCATTACCATGGAATGCTACTGTGAGATATTTATATGAATCCGGTGAACTTGGTGTTAGACGATCAACAGATCCTATATGGAGCATTACTACTCATAAAATATATTCTATGGTGTCATCAACACATAGACTAACGTAATATAAATTAGATCTAACTGCGCCTCAACGAAGTTTTACTCGAGAACAGCTTCAAGTTATTCCAGATGATACTCAATTACCACCGAACAATTTACGATGATGTTAGTTGTTGTAGTGTAACTGTGACTCGTCTAAGTTGATTTATTCGCCTTACTCGTGATATAGATAAGTAAATTAAATTAACCCTAATCGCCATGGAGAATTAATTGCATTTATTGCTTCTTGAACCACTGATAAATCAACTTCAACAATATCATTTAATACAAGATTTTGTTGTTGTTGTCCTGGTATGTCCACGAGGATATTTTGTCGTCGAGTGTCTTTAGGTCGATAACATAGTGGAACAGGTACATCAGGAAATTTACTCTTATGAAGATAAAATAATTTTCTCACAATAATATCTCTGGTGGCTTTTCTACTAGCTACAACTATATCAGATGGAGTCCAGGTGTTATAAAATTCATCTAGTGGTGTTGCTGGTATTACTTCACGTAATTTTACTCCTTGATTTTTACTATTTGTACATCTTATCGCAGTTTTCAATGCGGCTAATTCTTCATCGAGAGATCTGCGATCGGTTGTTATTTCTTCGTAATAATTCACGTATGATTTTAACCAACAATACGGATATATACTTGTAAATGGTGGTGGCTGTCTATGATCTCCACATAACACCATGGTTGTATTTTTTGTATTTAACCAATCAAGGAACATTTTAATTATTTTTTTTTATACCGTACAAATTTCATCCCACAATAATACATCAGGGAGAATTTTAGTTCCCATTCGCTCTGGTGTCCAGTCGCCTCCACTGTATCTGAAAACGCTGTGATATGTATATGCCGTAATTCCTTTTTCGCGAAAATCTCTAGCGAGTCGATGAGTTGGGGTCAACGCAATTAAATTAGCTCCACGAAATAACTCAATCACCCGGGTTGTTTTTCCACAGCCACCTGGGCCGTTCAAATAAACAAGTTTATGTCGCACAACAGCATCATGTATACTCGGAAACGTTGAGAATTTCTCGATGCTATCACCGTGATATTCTGAATTGTCCTGAACATCTACGCGTTCCAGGTATATATGTAATTGTTCATTTTTAACACGCCAAGTTCCCCATGTTGTACCATCACCGAGATATTTTACAACTTCATTGTGGTATTTTCGGTCATAATAAAATGAATCAGTTGCTACTCTTAAATTAATAGTTACATATGCGAGCATGTATGATCTTAAATGGGTATATTGCGGCATTTCATCGTTGAAATATTCTATGATTGTTCCGAATGATTCTCCTGACGATAATTTCGCAGTGGTTTGTTTAACAAATACTCCCTTGGACACTGCATCGTCGATGACAAATTTTAATTCTCCAAGATCTAATACCAATTTAGCAGTTTTTCGTCTACGGGTTTCATCTTCGGTGATATTTTCTCCTTGAGTGAATTTTCCAATTATAATTCTCCCCATTGCTTTACACTCGTTGGTTATCACATCTTGAAGAAATTCTATTTCGTATCTAGGAAATGTATCTGGTGTTGGTAGCCAAATATCAGTTTGTTTATCACAGCTGAATATTATTTCAGATACCGTCAACGATGTTAACACGCCATTATCTAACATGTATCTCAATAACACAGTTGGAGTCCATCGTTTTTCATGTAAATGTCGTCCAATCCATAAATAACACACAGGATATAGTCGTTCAGCAATTTTAAATGAAATTACTTCAGCAAATCCATTTAAATCATAATCAGGTAATGGTCCATTAACAGCCCTTCGTACCATTTTATGTGTTGGTAATCCAAACTGTGTGAAATATTACATTCACCACCACCAAGAAAACTTCCTGGATAACATGCAATCATATCGACGGATATTATCGTGTCAAGGTCATATTGTGTATTCCATAAACCACCATGACCATATTCGATACAACTCGCTTTAACATCGTTGATAAATTTTTTCTTAGTTGGACGCCATGAGTTTTTTTTCTCTGGTAAATTGAACCGCAATTGATGAAAGCGTAAAACTTGACGTGGTAAGTTTTACAATTTGATTATCTTTTGGGGATTCATTAATGTATTTACTGGCAAATTTTTCCTTGGATTGTTGCAATGATTCCCTTTGATGGATTTCCCCTGCTGCGGTTACAAATTGATCGTATTGTTCACCATCACTGGAGAATAACCATACATTTACTGGGTCTGTATAATAATTTTTGATCCAATCGAACATATCACCGTGATAATATCGTATAGTTTTATCACGAGGAAAATCTCCTTCGTTGATTCCCCACGCATGAAAGTTATGGTCGATAATCTCGATGGGGGTTCCCGCTTTACAATAACAACCGGAACTATAACATATTCGATTCGGAAGCATCTTTACAACAATTGCCACTTTTAACTTTTTCCCTAATAACTCAATATCAGTTCAATACCAACTAGCGCCAGTGGTTTTGTATCTTTGGTTAATACAAATAATCGCTTATTATATGTTACTCGGCGACGATGATGAAATATCTTCCATGATGAAAATTTTCCAAAAAAGTTCATCGATGATATCTGACTGTGCTTGTTTTTTTCGCGATGATTTTTTCTCAAACGTTGTATAAATTACATCAATGACATATTTGCGATTATTAGTAAAATCTATCATTGATTTTATATCTGCGGCACGTTTTTCCGTTAATATGTTATCGTCAAAATTTGTTCTATACGTTGAATATGTATACGCGGCACCATTCAACCTATGTTGATATTTTGCCTCACGAATACTTTTAGTGATTCTAGATTTGTACCTCGTTGGGGATATTTTTTCATCTAGGTCATATCGGATACGTACCCGTGGAGGGTTTATATCGATATCTATTTTATTAATCTGTTTCATATCTATATTAGTAATATTACTATATTCAATTAGATTTTCATTATTATTTAATATAGTTATGACACAGAATAAATGTAAATGGTTATACAAAAACGATCAGGGATTGTGTTTACGAAAATGTGTGGGAGAATATTGTGCGGCGCATAATCAACAATAAAACGTGGTTCCTCTGGAATAGTAAAATGTATCAGATGCGGATGTGGTGTTCGAGGAAAAACTCATCTATGTGATGATTGTGGGGGAAAAAGGTTTCGTGAATTTGTAAGATATTATAAACGTTGATATAATATTGTATATGACGAACATGATTATATAACTGGTAATTATCGAAAAATAAAAAAATGAAAACTGATTTTATACACGATAACATGAATCAAATTACATTTACATCTCATCCGATTTACACCGATTACGAGGCTTCTCGTGACTGTATTATCAGACATCGTGGACATAAGAGAAATATTGGCTGTATTAGTAACACAGGTTATATGGGAATCAGATTTTATTTTAACAGAAAAAAATATTATTTATCTCATAGATTTATTTATGAATGCTACAATGGTTTGATTCCAGCAGGTTTAGTCATCGATCATATTAATCGGGCTCGACTCGATAATAGATTGGATAATCTCCATGTTGTAACTCAACGAGAAAAAATTTTGAATTCTACACCGAGAATTAAACGACGACTACGACCTGTTATAGGTATCATGTATGTACAAGAACTATATTTTCCTTCAATGTATTCCGCAGAAAAATATTACGATATTGCGCGACAAGCTATCGGTTATATTGCTGATGGTATTAATTTATCTGCGTATTCAAAACGATTTCATTGTAGAGTTTCTTTCTTATATGCAAAAGATTATGTTTAAAAACTATATCTAATTAAACATAAGATTTTATATACGTATATGAACGACGAAAATATTGCTCAGTTGAGTAACGAACTTGACAAACTTCTTCCATTGGTTCCTAACGGCAACACATTTACCAGTGAATGGCTTGAACAAGAATATCTCGGTGTTACATCAATGAGAGATCAAGGAAAACCATCTTATCGAAATGAATATAGAATCATAAAACTTCTCATTGAAGCACGAAGAAAAGTATTACTGAAAAACAAAGATAAATTAGCGCTGTTTGTTCCGGCATGTAGAATAATTAAAACTATCGAGGATGAACTTAAAGAAACATAACGAGCGAGCACAAGCTAAAGTTGTTAATGCTGAATTGGAGAAGTTGTTAAATGTACCATTGTGAAATCCATTGTTGAAAATTCCTTTAGAATTTCACATTTCCATTGGTGAAAATAAAAAAAAAACAATGTTAATTATTTTTTGGAAAAATTATTAATTTTCAAAAATTATTTTTTTCTGCGGAAAAATATATCAGCGATTTTTACTGTGATTGTGATTACCATAGTAATTACCATAGCAATTACAATAATACAATCACAGTAAAGTTGCGATTACCCGATTTTTTTTTGTTACCCGAAAATCGGTAAGATTTCCCGAATGGCTGCGATATCATTATTTTCCTATTCGACTATAGGGAAGGGTAATATTGACCGATAACAAACACAAATAACAAACACAAATAACAAATATCGGTAACGGGAAATTTATATTGGAAATGGAAGATTTCTCTGTAATGGGAAATCTTCATCGGAAACGAAAAAATAATCTCCGGTAACAACAAAATCTACGTTCATTGAAAAAAATATTACCGAAAAATTTGTAAGATTTCCCGTTACCGATATTGGTTATTTGTGTTTGTTATTTGTGTTTGTTAGCGGTCAATATTACCCTTCTATATAGTCGAATAGGAAAATAATGATAACGCAGCCATTTGGGAAATCTTATCGATTTTCGGGTAACAAAAAAAAAATATTTTCGTTTATATAACATGCCAAACAAAGCAATATATTTAACGGCACACGATGAAAGAAAAATCATCGAATCACGAGGAAAAATTAGACCTGTTCACGTAGCAAAACAATATAGGATTTCACTTCGACGTGTATACAAAATTTGGAGAGAATTTTACCCGGATGAGAAATTCATCGCGAGATATTCCGCCACGGAACGAGGAGCACATCTAACAAAATATATAGCTGCGTTAGATAAAAAAGTGAGGCTAAAAAAGCCGAATTGTTAAAAGATCATAAAGATTACAAAGAATACATCGCAGCGATAGAACAAATTGAAAAAGATAGTGCTGACGCCCGTAAGAGATTAATTAGCTCGTTAAAAGAGTAAAAAATATACGAGGAGTATTTGAAACCAATCGACGCAATAACACTCGACACGGAAAAATTAGCTCAGTTAGAAACTATGCAACAGAAATTAGCGGAACAAATCTCCACAAAAGAACAGAAATTAACTGAAATGGAAAATGAAAATGAAAATGGAAATGAAAAATCTTCAGCAAAGAAAGTTTTATTTTCAGATTCACAATACGCTAATTTTTATGATTGACAATCTAAAGGATTTTCAAAAACTATTATTTTTAGCTCTGAAATCCTACAGATTTCCATATAAAATCTTTTTAAGATTTTCCACGGATATACATGAATGAGCATGTTGCATTATTTGATCACGGTTCAATCGTACCGCGGTTATAGTGTTTTGTTGAAGCTGTAACAGTTGATAATCCGTCAGTAAAAACTTTTCATTGCCCAAGTTATCTAGTACTATATCTACGTAGAACTCGATTTGTGATTTTCCGCTGAATATCTCTCTGATAGCGTGTTCAAATAGATCTTTGTCGCGGACTGATATTAAAACATGTTGATACATTATTGAAAATTACTACGTAATGTTTCAATTGAAATTGCATTGAAAATCTCTTTGAGATTTTAATAGGAAAAGTCTATGGAAATTAACATTGAAAATCGACCATTTGACCCGATTGCTATTTTAGTGATTTTTCATCATTTTTATCGATTTTTAGTCACTTTTTTATCATTTTTTGTGAATTTTAGTCACTTTTTCATCATTTTTACATCGAAAACAGTAAAAAATAGTTCGTAACAGGAAAAGTCTATGGAAATTAACATTGAAAATCGACCACTTACTCCGAAAAATATCAAAGAGATTTTCACAGATTTTGATTAAAAACTAGTAAAAATACATCAAAAACAGTAAAAAAAACCCAGTAAAAAATCATCAAATTCAGTAAAAAAAATGGCTAAAAATCGACAAAAATACATCAAATTCAGTAAAAATAAAAATTATTAAAATAAAATAAGAATTTTATAAAATCTTATTCTGTTATCGTAGAGAATTTCATTGAATGATTTTCAAAGAGATTTCACATCTAAAGTCATTTGTAATGCTTCTCCTCGAAGATCAATCAAGGAAAATCCTGATCGGTTATTCTAAAATTCATCCTGGTTATGAGCCGATTAGTGGTTTCCATGTAGGTTAAATGAGGTGGATTCATCACAATGAGATTTCCCGGGGAAACATTCGGGGAAAACGTATATAAGATATATCCTTCATCAGCGTTATATGATTTTTTAGTGTTAACTGAGAAACTCCCTAGGATTACATCACAAATAACGTGTATCGCAATAACTGATGATATATCAACGTTGCCAGGGGATATGTGTTTGTTGTTTTTTATACGGCGAATTCGTCGATGTTAAAATTGCTTCTGGAGGAATCAATTTTAACCATAACGCGTGAATCTGTGGGAAAAATTAATCGATGAGTTTATTCATTGACACTATCAACGCTGGTACATCCAACCCGGGAGATTTCCAATCAGGTAGAGTTTAATCTGTCAGCGAAAACACTCTTCGAAAATCTTGTTTATTAATACTTTTATCATCATCATTGATTATCACATCAAGTAATGTCTTATTTATTAAATTCATATCAGCGATAATTTGATTTAGTTGTTGTTGTTGTTGCTTGATTGAATCACGTGTAATTGTTACACTTGTAAAATTCAAATAATTTCCGTGAGATCCTTGAATAATATTTCGAAGTTGCTGTAAATGAGTTTGATATAATCTTTTCATGTTGTTGAATCTCGCAGATAAACTATTATACGTTACGGTGAAACTTTTTCCTGTAGACTGTGATGTGAATGTCCACGTGATCGGACCCTGTGTTATATACTCGGAACTCTGGTCGTTTGTTATCACGCGATAATGTTTTGTTGCATCTGCCGCCGATAACGTACGAAGAAAGCCATCATCGGAGTAATATAGTTGTGAAACGATAGGTAATTTATCATCGATAAAGTCAACGCGTTTAGGTTCTGGTAATCTTGGGTGAAAGGCAGGAAGACTATCCAACCATGCTTTGTGGATCCGTGGAAAGAATTTGTCGATGGTATCACTGAGTTTTTGACGCAACCACGGTACATTATATCCTGGAAGCTTAAACGTGGAAATATCCTCCTCACGGATTTTATGTTTTGCTGCAAAATCTGATTTATTCGCTGCATGATTAGTTAATAAATATTGAATAACATCATTATTTGTCCTTTCCATCTCGGCGATAAGTTTATTACATAGTTCCATGTATGCGATGACTTTAAATCGATCAGGTGGTATTGTACTGATAGCTGTTATCAAATAACCTAGAAATTGATTAAAATCTCTATTTACCGCTGTAAACAATTGAGTAATAACCGATTCATTCATTCTAACAGTCCTAATCCCAGTTTCGGGATTTCTCTCTTCTATAAAATAATTAAAAGTCCCCAACCTTTGTAATTTAGGAATATCATCAGATACACTAGTATTATAATCGTGATAATCTTCTTTCGTGGAAACATAGTCGGATTTCAATGGCTTGCGTGGTAGATCTTTTATGTCAACGGTCCCTGGAATATACTCAGGATACCCCGATATAGTTCTAATTGAGCTGTTGTATATATCCACGGCGTAATCGGGTGAGTTTAACTCGATGACCGTTGACAACAGTGGCTCATGTCCATTTATCTCAATGGGGTATTTATCAGGTTCATCTTTGATGTCGATTTTATTTGGTCCTGTGATTGCTTCGATGGATTCTATGATTATTTCATTGATATCTTCGATGTCATATGCACCAGTGGGTATATGTATTGTATGCGTTTCTGGTTCGCTTTTTGTTCCATCAGGATTAACTTTTCTATACGAAAATGTAAAACTGTTATTAGGGAGTTTATCATTAAATGGTTCTGATCGCACATTTGGCCAACTGTAATAACATCTTAATTGTGTTAGCGCTATCTCAGATGCTGCCAGCGGAGGGTTAAATTCAACGCTGAATACTGGCGTTTTCGTTATTAGCGAGATCAACTTTGTTTTTGTCGTAGTGGTATTTTCTGCTATTCTTTGAAGCAGTTCTTGCGACATTGTTATTGTAATTGTGTTGCTCTAATTTTGACATCGTGAAATCATACAACCGAACCAACTTTGAGAATTCCTCGTCGGATATAAATTCGTCATCGATGGATATTGAGATCAACATTGACAATTGTGAGTACGCGTTGGATACCATAGCGAGTTTAACAACGTAGTCGTGAAATGTTTGCTGAGAACACGATGATATTTTTTTGTTATTCCGGTAAATACTCCAGCGAGTGTTGCTGCTGCGGATATACAAATTGGAACAACAACTGGAGCTATCATAGTCACCGAAGATAGTATTATTCCAGCGCTGGCAATTACACCAGATACCGTGTATACAGTTACATCAATTATATTAATTCGTCGTTGATATTTTTTTACTTTTACACGATATTGTTCAGTGAGTATTCCTAGACTAGTTTGAAATTCTTTGATGGTATCATAGCGATATTGGTATTCTGAAGGTACCGTTGATGACATTTTTATCTATTAACACAGTAAACAATTTACAATTTCAGTTTAGTTGTTTACTTAAATCAGCTACGAATTCAACATACCATGTCATTGAAACCCTAGCTAGGTTGTTGTCGGTGGATTTTACCGTGAATTGTTCAATCGTATCCTTGTCTATGATTGTTGATATTGTATTGTTTATTCCGGATGAACTCGATGATGATATATTAAACAACGTTGGTGTCACTAACGTTAATCGATAAATTCCCTTTACGGTTGCAGTAACGTGTAAAATATTATTTGTAGGTGTCCACGTATATGATCCGTGTTGAATCGTGTATACTACGTTGTTGGTTTTCTCATGAGGAATTTTTGTTTTTTCAATTATTGATATCATCCTTGTTACATCCGCTACGTTGGCATTGATGGTCGTTTTGAGATCTTCAATAGATTTTTTAATATCAGGAAGTTTCATATCGAGTTTATCAAATGGAGCTCCGAGAAATTTATCTACGATGTTTTTACGAAAATTTGAAAACTGTTTTACATGTTCTTCATATTTGGATTGAAGTGTTGCTAGTTCCAACATAAAATTTTTTATCTCTGTAAGCTTGGGTGTAGTCACACGCGGAACACCCAAAAAATTATTTACGAGAGTTTCAATGGCATCAATGATATCCTGTTGGAGTTGATTAAATTTGGTTATATATGATCGTTATAATCGTCACGAAGTTTTTTCATATCAATGGCGGAGTCACCTGCAGTGACTTTAACGTCATCGATGATTTTTTGTAATCCCGTTATAGCATTTATTTGATCATATAATTTTTTTAATTCATCTAAGTTTGCTATCGATGAAATAGCTTTGTTGATTATTTTTTTTACTTGTCCGATAGTAACTGTTTCGGAAACACGTGGTACTGATCTTCCAAAAATATCTGCCATGTTATATATTACACGTTTCTGTTTAAGTGATTTTGAAAAATCTTTGATTTTTCATCGTATACTCGTGGATGGCTTTGTGAGGTAATTTAGTACTCGTCGAGATAGCTGTTCGCGCGTTAAGAACCTTAAGAGGATCTGTTAATGTCTGTGCGGGTAAAATTGAATACCTAATTGAGATTGAATCTGATAAATTAGAAACATATTTGATAAATTCAACCGGGGGTGGTAATCCATATGAGTCAAAATAAATAATCGATGTTGGATATATTGCGTAACAAACGCAATGAGTTCCAGGTCCAGTGTAGTCATCGAGATTAATTATACCAGTTTCTTTTATTTGTGGTTGTGCTGGTAATCGATCTTTCATGAATACACATCTGAAATGTTTCACTGGGAGTTGTTTTACTGCGTTGAGTAAATCAAAATTTGACATTGCCTGCAATTTCGACATTGAAAATTCTTTGTTGAAAATCTCTTTGAGATTTTTCGCTTCCATTATCTGGGGTAAAGTCTTGTGAATCGACTTCCTGGTAGTCTGAATCCGCGTCCCTTTTTTTTACCTGAATTTCTCCAAATTCTACCACCGGTTGCTTTATTTAGACCCTTACCAAATACTTTATTAACAACATTAGAAGCATGTGCTCCAGCTGCTCCAGTTCCTAACGCCACAAGACGTGCTGGGGCTGCTGATGCAATTAATCCTGGAATCGCAGCTAACAGTGGGAACATACCTCCGGTTTTAATTATGTCGCTGACAACGTCTTGTGAAAAAGTCAATCTAACTCCTGTGTTAGCTTTAAATGCTTTATTGAAATAACCGAGTTGAGTTTTTGTAAGTGATAATTTATTTGATCCACCTGTCATCGCTTCTTTTTTAAGCGTTATCGTTGTGCTACACGCAGTAGAATTTTTCGACTGAAGTTTCTTTACCTGACCAGGTGTCAAGGTGACATTAACATGACTGTATGACATTTTATTTAGATAGTGATTATCTAATGGAAAATCTATTTGTGAAAATCCTTCATGATTTTCCGTTTTCAATTACATATTTGGAAAATATTACATATTTGGAAAATATTACATGTTTGGAAAATATTACATATTTTCAACGGGTGCATCAACGACTCGTATTTTTCCCCCACCACCTTCGAGTGTCATAGATTTATCACTGAGAATAACAGCAATTGCCCTAAATCCTCCAAGGGCATCACCGATAAGAGCTTGAAATTTTACATCAACGGTCGAGTGTTTAGATAGATCCAGATGTTGCAATGAAAAGTAATAAATCGGGTATAGTGTTTTAAAATCCAGCTGTGATATTTGGAGTCCAGTATCAACGTTTTGATCACGACCCATAAACGACCACAATCGATGATAAACTCGTCCTATTTGATTGTCACCGTATTTGAGAATAAGTTGTTCTGCGGGTTCTTGCTGATTACTTATTCGTAATGATACCTCACTGACGTCACATTGATCAAATGTCATATGAGATCGCAACTGTAAACTGTCATTTGCAACCACAGCTATTTCCTGCGTTCTGTTAACATTTTGTAGCGCAACAAAGACATGTCTTGGCGCGGGAACATTTTTCGTAAGCGCAAGCTGCCAAGTAAAAACACCATTACTGGTACCAGTTGTTGTAGCTGTTGTGACATCACACCAATTCAGCAATGATTTTCCTCCTTGATCCATAAATGATAGCAACCGTGTTTCAACGGACAACGATGGAGTCATAACTGGCATCCATAGCGCTAACTTTGCTAATTTTACATTACCACCTCTAACAGGAGCAGCACCACGGTAAAGAGCATAATCATCATTTTGTCTTCGTGAAAGTACTAAAGTATGACTAGCACCAAAGATAACTCTTCTGACATCTCTACAAAATCCAAATATATGCGACAATGGAATCGTACATGAAAATCTACCAAGATTATTTATGTTCTTTTTTCGCGATTCAAATCCTGCATTGTAAGTATCATATTTACTAATAATCATATCCTCGACTTCATCATTATTAGCAGGATTAGGAGCAGCGCGATTCTTTGGTTGTCTGAAAAGAAATTCAATATGATTAGCGCTATCGGTAGTATCCTTCGCAAACATCATTGAATGACCCGCAGATTTAATAAAATCGTCAGAGTATCTAGCTAAACCAATTATTGTGGTTGCAACATCAACATCGTTATCGATGGATTCGATTCTAGTAGAATTAATTATATACTGCGCGCTACTAAATAACGCCATTATTCCGTTGTTAACAAACCCGATCGGGATATTCTCAAGGTGATCAGCAGCTGTAAATGGAGTATTATCATGCTTTAATAGTTGTCCCTCTACTTCGATGTACGCTTCACACGGTAAGAAGTATTTAGATGTATCATCAAATCTAAGTTCAATTCGTGATCCTGTATCTGGATTCTGGGCTTGATACGAATAATACTGATAATCGCGTATAGAAATATTTTTTGTACAGGAGCATCTACATCAAAAGCATCATCGATTTCGTATTTAAACATTATACTAACGTCGTGGATCTAAATCATTAATCGTTTCAGACCGGAACCAGCAATTAATCTCAATCGCGCCCTTGCTATTTTATTAATTGCGATGCCTATTTTAGTTGGCATTTGCTCTGTAGATTGTAATTGAAAATCTTTTAGATTTTTCACTGGTTTTCATCCTCTTGCCAACGACATAAGTTTTTCTTTTGCAGCGCCTAATACATCAAATGCTTTATTACCAACCTCTGTACCAACTTTATCACCGAAAACCCCAATAGCCTTTGACGCTATTTCTTTACCGATCGGTAACAGTTTTGGAGCAACTCGAGTAAATAATCCAGTAACAACATCACCGAGTCCATTTCCATACGTGAGTTTGTAAACCGGTAATCGTGAATTTACGACATAAACAGGTCTTGCTCTGTTCATACTACGATGTACTATCATTTTATTTAAATGCTATATATCTAATCGCTGTAATAATCATCAGTAAGTTCATCGATGAAACTACGATATAGTTGTATATCCATTACACGACCTTGAAATAACCGTTGACAGATTTCAGCAGCTTCGTTAATTATCTCCGGAGAATTGTTTCCAGAATAAACAGAAGAGAGGTGGTTTAATAAATAAATAACGAAACAATAATTTTATGGTCTCAAATAGATTTTATGAGGTAGTCTCAAAGTCCAAAGACTATCAGGCCCAGCGACACAATGTCGTAACATAAAAATATTTATAAATATATATTTACTCTAAGTTAGATCCCTAAATTATTACCATATAAGGAAGTCAATGCCCAGACTATCAGGCCCCGCGGCACAAAGCTGCACTAATAATCTAAGCTATAAGAACTAAGGCCTATAACATGATTTAGATGGTCAATACCTGACCATCTAGCAAGAGACTGGAGACTAACCTTGCTTTATTTGGTTAAAGCGCGGACGCGATAGAAACACCCCTCTACGTTTTAGGGTTTGAAAACGTTTGAATAATTTGATGTGAGGGATATAAAGAAGTCAAAGAGCATCTATATGAATAAAACTGTAAAGCAAACGACAGACGCATTGGCTTCAAAACACAATATTTTTATTCAAATAACACATTTTTTCAAATAACAAACATTTTTTTCAAATAACAAACATTTTTTTCTAATAACAAACATTTTTTCTTCCATAACACCAATACATTATCTTTGACATGGTTGACAAAGTTGTGAATTAAATTGAGATTTCCACTTTTGGAAGTCATTGGGCCATTGATGTACACTACGTTTCCTAGCTAAAGACAACAGATAGCCATAAATGTTCTAAAGAATATCCAAGACTGCGATGCTGCAGATAATAGACACAATAATGTCCACACACCATATAATCTGTGCCTTGTAATTTCACATTATTGAATCGTGTCGTCTGGGCATTTCTTCTCATAAAGTCAATGATATCATCTTCCAAAGGGGGTAATCCATACAAATCAAAATACTCCACATAACACTCTTGAGGAAAGTAGACAGCTACCCAGTGAGTTCCTGGAAGATGACTGTCATCTGTGTTGATGACATAAGCTTGATTCTCTTGAAGTATGCGATGAGGTATTTCATCTTTAGCACACACGACAGGATTCCAAGAAGCAGTGTACGAACTTACGGTTCAAAAGATAATAAAGTTCCCAGGTATCCATTTTTTTGTAGCCTTGATTTTGTTTTCCTTTCATCACAGATGATGATAAGTCATCAATTCGATCCAGACATTTTGCTTGAAACGGTCTGTCAAGTAACTGTTTATTTTCTTCGTCTCCTTACTATGTGCCAAGAGAGCTTCGATGCGATCAATTTCTCGAGCAAACAATGGAGGAGAGGAATGATCACACAAGTCTTTATACCACTGAAGTAACACGTCTTTTCTGAGATGAGACTCCAAGCTTCATTCAGATAATCGTCCAATTTTTCTTCTTGACTCATCATCATACATTTATTGTGTTGAATTTGACTGGGACGATCGATTTGACATCCATAACAATCTTTTCTGATCATGTCCCTCATTTTATCTTCCAAGTGTTGGGCAAAACAGGTGACTAACTGCTGTTCCTGTTCTGGCCATCTGGACTGCATGATCACTACTTCTTCTTTTTGGTCTTGAGGGTTTCCTTTCTCTGTAACCTTCCATTCAATTTCCATGGATTCTCCACTATTCAAAGAGGGACAAGAATTTTCCATACTGTTTAATAGTCTAGAATGACTTCTCTCCAACTGTTGATTTCTATGGTATTATCGACTTTGGCATACAGAATGAAATTCACCGTGTTGACAAACTGAAGTTCCACACGCAGTTGTCCAGATTTTATAGGGTGCAAATGTCACTCGTCGCTGCCTTGGTCTGTAGTGAAATCAAAACCCCACAAAGCGTAACCTCCTGCATAATCGTCGTAGGAACTACAGGGACTGGTCTTGGTTCCTAACTGTCCTGTGGCTTTGTACAGCGACAAGTACGACCTCAAGTAATTCCGGTTCGAAGGGTCGGGTACACAAAGTTTTGCCATCGTGACTGACTTCGATTTTGGATACATTGTAGTGATGAAACTGGAAAGGATTGTATTTGTAGGTACCGTTGAAGGTTGGATTGCTGACGATGCCGATGAATAAACGTTTGGGTAAATGTCCTTCGAACAGATGATCTTCGATCTTAGATCGGAATCCAGCGGCAATGGTGAAAGTTTTTACTTCCACGCGTCGTATCGGATACTTGGCTGTCGTTCTGCTCAAAGTGTGACTGATATCATTTCCCACTTTAGGTAACACTTCCACACGACGCACGTATAACCTGACTTCTTGGATCATGGTTTTGCAGTGGTTGGCATCAGCAGCCATCAAATGGAAAGCAGCACTGCTACGATTCAGTCTCAAGCGAATATCTACTCCGTTCAGCAAATACTTCTCTTGAAACCACATGTCCAAATGCAAACGATCGAACAGTTCTAAACTACGTCCTAGGTGAATTTTCTATCGACGCTCGTTAAAACCCACATTGTGAAGATCGTCATCTTCGGTCAAGGCTGTGTCGTCAAACTTAATTGCAGCGTCAGGTTTCCATACCACGCAAGCATCTAAATGAGTGTTCTTGGCTTCTTTTCCGTACGTCAAGAGATTTTCGAGGTTCTCTCGGTAAGGGTAAGTATCCATGCTACTGCTGACCAGTTTGTTATTCATGTACAAATCTACATCGCTGAACAAGGAATGCATGAAATTGTTGACGGGAGCTACTAGGGTATCGGCTGCCAGCGGGGAGCCGTCCGTTTTGGTCACTTTCACATTCAAATACAAGTAACTGTTGTTTAGATCGATGTAATCTTCTGGTTGTCCTTTGATTTCAAACTCGATGGGAGCTAAATCCGTCAAAGAGGAGACGGGATGAAATTCGACCCACTGGGCTTCTTGCATGCTCGTCATCGTGGGTGGCATGGCAAAAAGATCCAGTTCCGACTTGGAACAGGCACAAGATTCTTGGTGCATCATATTTATCTCTCAGTCTCTATGTTTTGCTTTTAATCATCAAAAATGTCTAAGTCTCGAACGGTTCTTTTTTTCTTCGTCTTTCTAGCTTTAGAGGTACGGAGACTTTTGAAAGGGTGCCTTTGTCGTCGCTTTCTGCCTTGTCCTTGCTGTGTCCTCAGGGAAGCAGAAATGCCAGACTCGGTACCGTTCAGGGCGTTTATAGGAGTTTCTCGTCGACCCAAAATCTCTTTACCCGTTTTAAGCAAGACATTTTTTCCTGCTCTCAAAAAAGCTTCTTTGGGGTTTTGTTGGTCAATTAGGACATTGTGGAGAAAATCTTTGCCGTGAGTCAATGCGGCATCTTTTAAGACGTGCAATCCTCGTGTCACCATCGGTTTCAAAACAAGGACCACGGAACGAAAGGCTGATTTAAACATATCTGCTAAACCATGTCCTCGTTGTCCTCGTTGTCGAGTGACTCCTTGATACACAGGATACATCACTTTTTCAGTTGTTCGAGAATCGTTTTTGAAAATGGAGTTTCACTGTGACTTTCCCTTTGGTAAATGGAATATTTTGTCCTAGTTCTCCTTTTATAGTAATGTTGACACTGTCGAAATACGACTTACTGACGGGTAAATAATGAGGATGTACAAATTCGGGGTGAACGTGATAGGTATTTCCACCTTCCTCGTCAGCGGTAGTGGTATCCACTTTGAAAGGAATGACAAGCAGTAACGGTACAGAGGTGTGTTCTACCACGTTGGACTCCACCACATCGGAGTACACAAACATCAAGTTGAGACCTTGGTTCAATTTTACAGGGAATTGAAAATATTTCGCAAAATCCGAGTTACTGGTTATGGATGGTATTTCATTTTTCTTGACAACCATCTTTGTGTCTCCGCCTAAAATATCATACAATTCAGGACAAAAGGTAATGGCCATCAATTTATCCTCTGAAAATTTCATCATGAGGCGACGAGCCACTTTATGGTACTCAAAGGTAACACTGTTTGCGGTCATCTCCATGGCTTTACCAACCACAACATTGAACCTGGTAGCAAGTGTAGTCACTAAATGTTAACTACTAAAATAATACCCCGCAGGAATGGTGAACACATAGGTGGACCGATTAGTTTTGGGGTGTGGTGGGCTAGTGTGGCCTCGTGCGTCTAAAGTTTTTTGCAATTTCTCGTCAAACACTTCTACTGTAAAAGTGTTTTGATTTTCGACGATGTTTTTGATTTGTGTCGGGTGTATCATTTCCACTAAAGCCACTTCCCAAAGAGCATCTTGATTAAAATGCATGGCTTGAGGTAATTGAGCCGAGTAACAGCACAACGTGTTGTTAGGAAACACCTCCATGGAACTGTCACTGGGTAACGTTAAGTAAAATTGGTTAATAGTGTTGTTCATAATTCCAATGTTCTTCTGTCCGAGGAGTCACTTGAGGTTAAAGGAGTGTCTAAAAGAGGATTGTGATTGGAAGGGTGACTGTCAGGAGAATGACTAACGTTGGACGCAAGGCTCCCAATAGTGTTACTGTTGTTCCGGTTGTAAGAGTATTTCAGGGAAGGATTGGGAAGAAGATAACCGATGGAACTGCTGAGTTAAATGGTACACAATTGTTTGTCTCCTTGTTGCAAACTCAAATTAGCAATGGCTGCACCAAGGACACAATACACCACAAAGATTTGATAGAAAAAGACGATTTGAGTTTTAGGGACACGTTCTCCACACCACACCCACAAGGGTTGCTTTTGTAAATCTTGCAGAGAAGATGTGGGTGAAGGAGTAGTCACTGTGGTTGCTGAAGCTGTATTGAAGGGCATGATGGTCACTTCTTTTTATAGTCGATGACTTGCGAAGCGTCAATCCAAGAATCAAAACTAGGAGGATATCCTTTCCAACGTACTTTGACTTCTTTGACACGACGTTTTCCTACTTTACGGGTTCTTCATTCGAGAATGCTTTCAATGTCGTACACGTCGCCTTCTTCTTTGGTGACACGTTGTAACTCAGTCAAGTAAAACGTTCCTTTAAATACTTCTCCGTTCATGTCTTCCAATTTATAGACGGCAGGATGACGATCACGCACTCGTCCAGTAACACGAAACAATTCGGTGGTCCAGTTGGGTATGTAACCTTTGTCGAAAGTGCGTTTGGTTTTACCAATGCGTACCCAATCTCCCGGGGTTAACACTTCTCCACCTTTCTTGGGGACAGCAATCGTCCGGGACGTACCAAACAGACGCTCAAAAACAGTCACTTCGTTGTCAGGTGTCACATCTTGTGGGGCACGTCCAATATTTCTATTGTAAGATTGATTGTAGGCTTGGACTAAGTGCGGTAAGACGTCGATGTACTTGAGAGTGTGTTGATGCGTAAAATATTTCTACATGCGTTCTTTCAAGGTACGTTGAAAACGTTCCACGATACTGACTTTGGTTTCAGGATTTTCGGTGGTGAAAAAATGAATGTCACGTTTCTTTAATTCTCGTTGGAAAGCTTGGTTCAGAAATTCGGTGCCTTTGTCGGTTTGCCATCGAAGAGGGTGACGACCACTTTGTTTCAACACCAATTGCAATGCTCGTACTAACTCTCCGTTCGATTTGGATGTCAATGATGCGACCCAGGCAAATTTAGAAAAGACGTCGATGACACAAAACAAATATTTGTAGCCACGATTGTAGGTGGCTAAATGAGAGACATCGGATAAATCGGCTTGCCATTGATGATCGATGCCTTCCACTTGAGTGCGACTTCTGTGAAATTTTCGTCGCATGGGTTTGTGTAAAGTGTACGTCGCTTGTTCTTGTAACCATCGTTGTACTTCAGGTAAACGGAGCTTTTTCAGGCGAGTTTTTGCAGCACGATACAATTTCTGAATACCTCCGTAACCTGCAGGGTGAGCTGGATCGTAGTAAATGCTGGCTGATACCTTCTCCATGGTTTTGTTAATATGTTACCCACTCTTCAATGATACTGCTTTGGGTGGGACGAAATGGGGGTTGTTTGGAAACGGTTTTACGTGTCCGATGTGCCACAGGAGTTGACGTCGAGGGTACTGGTGGCAATGACGGAGGTGGTAATGAGATAGCTTTAGTCTTCTTTTATTTTCTCACTTCTGGTTTCCTTTCTTTCTTTTTCACATCTGTCGAAGGAGGAGTGGCCATCATCTTTTTAACCCAAGTTTTGAGTTCTTCTCGTTGGGGAGTGGGGGAAGGGGTCAACAAGGAAGCGGCAATCTTACTCGAAATGGAAGTGGCAGTGGGTGTTTGAAAGATATCATGGGGTTCTTATTCCTTTGGTAATGGTGTTGTGACGTCTGTTTTGGCCACTGTAGATGGTGAGAGCGACGGACTATTCATCAGAGCCTTCAAATCGGACAGGGTAGGTAGAGATGTTTGTTCCACAGCTTTTCGATGAAAGAGTTGTAGTTGTTGCAAAGTTGACCGTACTTTTGCGAATTTTCTGTTTCGGACAAATCGTGGCGATGCATCAAGGATTGCAGTTCGTGTTGTAATTTGGACATCTCAGTCAAATCAGGATTGGGTGGTAAATGGGGGGTACGTTGTTCTTGCCAACGATGGTATTCCATCCAAAGTTTGTAAGGGACTAAAGTCAGTTTTCGTCCTTCCATAGGCTTCCAAAGGTTACGTCTGAGATCGTGGTGCTCCATGCGTCCCTTTTATCTTCTGGAAGGATCACATTTGGGAGATACCTCGTGCCATCCTTTGTACCAAACCTGGCAACATACTCGCGCCGGCTTTCGATAATCCTGTCAACACAGGAAGAAGAAAGGGTAAAAATCCTCCGCGTTGCACCAACATCTTTTTCTTTTGACGGACGGGTATTTTCTTTTGAACCATTTGACGAAGAACGTGTCGATGTTTGACTAAGCATTTTTTCTCGTGTGGAGACAAAGGTATCGTGCCTTTCAAGATATTCAAACAACATTCGCACACGGTATCGATGACATCTTTGGAAGCAGTTTTAATGATTTGTTTTCGCATGGGTGGAGAGGCTTTGGACAGGACAGACAACATGTCTCCGTGTTTGACTAGACGAGGAGGTAGTCCTTTCCTTTTCTTTCCCTTGTGGAGTGAATAAGAATGTTTTCTGCGAGGTGACATCTTTGCTTGTTCGTTCCACAATACCACTGACGTCAATGACTTGGAACACACACCCTTTTTTTTTTTTACATGTTGAGCCACCAATTGATTTAGTTGTGGAAACAATTTATAATAAGGAATAAAAACAACTCCTCCGCGTTGCACCAACATCTTTTTCTTTTGACGGACAGGTTTTTTCTATTGGACACTTTGACGAAGAACGTGTCGATGTTTGGCTAAACGAGGACGTAGTCCTTTCCTTTTCTTTCCTTTGTGGGATGAAAAAGAATGTTTTCTGCGAGGTGACATCTTTACTTGTTCGTTCCACAATACCACTAACGTCAATGCCTTGGTACACACCCTCTTTTATCTACTAGCGCTTCGTCAAAAAGGTGACGATGTGTTTCCCAAAAGTGTCAAAGTAACCTCCTTTTTGGTTACTCTTCTTTTTCTTTAAAGGACTACGTCTTTTGAGGGGATGACTTCGATGTTTGGTTTATAAGCCTTTTGTAGGATGACGAGATTGTCTTTTTCCTTTTCCTTTTTTGACAGCAGAACGACGAGGGTTGTGGTGTGCACGTTTTTGAAGAAGCATCCTTGAGTGTTCAGCAGTGGTACAGAAAATACTGATTCCCGTTGTAGTCCTCAAGTCATATTTTTATACTGGAATGCGACGCCACTGATTATCTTTGCGTCGTATCAACTTCATGACAGGTAACACACGCCGTGAAGGGGTTCGTAACGGACTCAATCAGGACAGTTCTAGTTTGGACAAATCCAGTAAACTCTTTAACATGCCAGATCTTTCTTGGACTTTGACTTTAGGGGCAGATACTTTGTGAGCAGCTGATACTTCTGCTAATGTAGACGAGGGTGTCACCAGTGGAGGAGACGTTTTGGGAGACGCAGATTTCCAATGTTTCATCAAATTAGGAAGAACGTGTGTCAAATTGGATTTGGCTGGCATCACCCGCAACGGAGAAGTGGAAGAACCTGAGGCTACTGGAAACGCGTTCCGTGCCAAACGTCCTTGTAGATCTTCTCTTGCAGGTCGTGGTTGCGTCCTGGCCGAAGTGCCTCTTTTGCGGGTGACAGCTTTTTTCTGTGGACTTTTCTTTTTCTGTGTTTTGGTCTTGGCACCATTGTTCTTTTTCTTAGGGGTTCGTTTGGCTTTTTTTTTTTTGGGGGGGGAGGGGGGTGAGCCACTCTATCACATCTGACAACAACGAAACAAATTCGGCATGGAACTTATTCAGTTTCTTATGTTGTATTCGACGAAATATCAGCTGCGTCCACAGAAATGTATTTACGCATTCATAGTCAGCATGGAAAATATACGGTCCTTTACGTTTCGTTCCACTGCTATATAAGCTGTTGGATTATGGCATAATCATTTACTGCGGCTTTTCAGCTATTCCAAAACATTAAAGTCCATGATACACGAGCAAGTTTTGCGTGCTAAGAACATGTATGTAACGTCAAAATGAAAACATTTGTTTGTACTTGCAGTATTGGTATACCATTTTTGTGGGAAATCCTTTGTACATACACAATAATAACTCGCCTCTGGACCATGCTACAAACTTAAATCTGTATCATAATGTGTGCTTTTCACCTTGGATATTAGAATCGACTGCATGTCTTATAACTATAAGAAACCAAATAAACTACGATGAGAGGGATGTGTTACTAGTCATTGATGTTGGTGCTTTTTGCAGGAAATTCGAACTTATATTCTCCCAATTATTGTTTGTATATTCAAGGATTGTCTTAATTGTCACTTGCGGGTTACAGCGAAGAGATGACGTTGATTGTTTTAATATTTGACATTAGTTACTGCTCACGTCGGAATAAACGCTGGTATTGGAATATAGCTGGATTCACTTAAAGGCTGTGTAGGGGGAAATATGACATGTTCTACAATCATCTTGAAAGCATCCATCCTCCTCCTCTGAAGTCTTATGTAACGTTTCAAGAACCTTTAGATAATTTCTTATCAATTTGATCATTAATTTACTATGTATCATTACAGTTCATGACTACACAGGTACTAATACGAAACCATGACTCTTGCGACTCTATGGTCTTCTACTAAGTAACATAAATCAAAACCAACAAGTTTTGTCTAATTCAAACTATAAATTAATATTCTAAATGAAAAAGTGCAAATTAAAAGAAAAACATACAGTATTGTGAGAGAAATACAAAAATAGCCTAAAGTGTTATTACGAGCCAAAAATTGTCAAGAAATCCAAATCAGTTACAGTAGTATTACAAATGAAGTTCCCTCTTTGTGCGGACATGCCAATAGTGTTAACGTATTATAATGATATGATCCAAACTAATCCAATAATTCCAAAGCAGCAACATAATCCGAAAGTCTGAGCGCTTTGTAACTCCAATGAAAAAATAAAACAAATATATTAAATACCCTTAACTGAATTGAACACAGCAAAATAACTCTGCTACGACTGGTGTTTATGCTGAGAACAACTATTCTTCAAGTAAACATAATTAAATAAGACAGTTTCAAAACCTTATTTAACGTTGAACATTCTGTCAACAAAGTTAGTTACTTTAGCAGGTCCCCAATTAGGAATTAGGTCAAACCTTGTTTTTCATAAAAACCCATGACCTGAACTCATTCCGTATCAACATGTAAGATTCAATTAAGTATACATCTCACAAACCTGAAACGATAGATTGTGTTTAATAAATATTGTGTTTACTAAAATGACCTCATCTTATAGCTCAAACCCACAATCATAATGAACATTTATATTCAATTTACTACATGGCCATTACAATATGTAATTATGCATATTAACATAATACTAAAATATGCATAAAACTTCCTCTCATACAAAATTTATTTTACAATAATGGTTTCTTTTACATATAATTAAAATTACATAGGTATATATCTTATAAATGACGCAACGTGTATACAAAATAAAGCAATATATTACATCTATGCACGTAAAGGTACATCTGCAATCAGATTTTCGCTACTCTTGATATACCAATATCAATGTTGTATTCCTGCAACATCAAACTCTGTCACAAGAATCCCTGCGTTTTGTTTTTCATTTTGTTAATGAAAGAAAGGTGGTTGTGTCACTGAATACAACAAACGAAGGAGCTGAAATAGCGTGCACTTTAAAGTGATGTAAAAATAATATTTTAAACAAATATGCCTTCTCGATTGTGAATAAATTATCTGATGCTTCTTATTTGTTTCGAAAAAAAGAACACGAGATGATCCGCGCCATCTTCGTCTTCCTGTATCAATTGTTCAACAACCCCTACATTACATGCATCAACAGACATTTTAAAAGATTGATTTAAATTTTGATCTGAAAGAACTGGCGCACTCTAGAGTATAGAGTGTTTAACATATCAAAACTCTCCTCACATTTGTCAGACCAAAGAAATTTGATTTTCTTATCCAACCACTTGGTCAGGGGTTCTGCATTTATAGAACACTTGCAGCCATATTTTCGATAATATCCAGCCATACCCAAGATTCGCATATGTTGCTTCTTCCTGATATCCACTGGAAATTCAGAGACAGACCTGCCCTTTCTTTATTTAGGTTTAACTTTACCTGGTCCCACAACATGTCCTAAAGTACAACACAAGCACTATTTCATACCTAGTCAGAATCAGGCAGAAACATATAAAAATATCCCATTGACGTGTTCGATAATGACCAAGCGCTAGGATATCTATTCCACTTTAACAATACCAGTTGTCATCAACATTTGATCAACTACGTTTCAAGATAACATAAGTTTTAATTTGTGATGATTTCTTCGAATTGCCATTGTCCGAATATGACTAACATTTCCATCAAGCGCGTGTTTGTAATCATCAAAATTAATTTGTTTTTCAACATATCTCCGTGGTATTCCTATTGCTTGGTTTTATTTTTCGTTTCCTATTTTCAGACAATACATTTTGCTTTCAAGTCCGAAAAATTCACCTATTATAATAAAATTTGTTTCATCATTACACTTTCCAATAATATTTTTTGCCGTTATCCTGGAATCCACATTCCTTAGGATAATCCAATAAATCAAGCAACGACCTATTGTCATATACTTCTTGATAAATATCATCATATTTAATCTACGTTAATTAATCAGTATCAGTGAATAACAGTTTAGCATTAAACCTCTGCGACTTAACAAAATTATCATGAAATTCATACATCAACCATTTTGATAAATCAAGAACAGCAAATCCAACGTAAATCGGCTTATTTAACTTTAGGTTTATTTTTTTGTCGTTATACTGCGACAAGGCTTTCATTAAATATTTTCATGCTCACACAATCAGCAGCAGCAACAAGTTTATTTTGTTGATCTATATCATTAACAATTTCAATATTAACGCGTTTTATAATATTTTCCACTGCTTTTCCAAATTCAGAATTATTCATGTGTTTGAAAAAGTTTATCTCAAAATCAGTAACAGCTACTGCTCTTCGTTTAGTGTCAGAGTCGATGTAACCCTTCATCCACGGCGAATGATTAAACTTTAAAACGCGATGAACTTTATGTCATACGAACCCGGCATCTACTGCTTGTTTTAAGTTTCTGTAATAATTAAATAATTTCGTTTGTCAAGAAGATTTAGAAATAGCTTGTGAACCATTGAATTTTTTCTATCTACTGCTATCATTCCTTAAGCATCTGATAATAAATTATAGTTGATGATCACTGATTCAGCGCAAAATGGATAATCATTGAAAAGATCAACCTTAACAAAGTAGCTCAAGTCGTCGGGTATATGGTTATCAGTTTCTCTTATTATTTGATCAGGGACAATCCAACGAAAACCACTATGTGGCATATATTCTGACATTGCATAGCCATTCAAATTATTTGTTTATTTTGTTTTAACACTTAATCCACCACGGATTCAAAGTTTGATAAAGTTAAACATGTCAGGGTATGTTAGTAGTTCTAGTTTCATTTTACTAAATTTCAGTAGAGTGTTTTCGTTAACAAACTTGCCTGGTCGCCGAAAAGATTTTTTAAATTATCAAATTTATCACCTGTGCTTGAAATGCTGCTAACAAGTTTGTCGAGACTTGTTGCCATCAACTGTAAACTTTCTATAGATCTTAATTAACCTATCAAACTCGATCCGCATCTCTATCTGGAGGATACATTAGAATCATTAGCGTCATTAGCGCCGCTTCCGCGTAACCTATTATATTTCATTGGATGAAACAGAATTTCGAAAATAGATTCAAACTTCCAGCCAGAACTAGACGAAGTATATTCTTCAATCTTTTTCCAGATTTCCTGATGTATTTCTTCAGCTAGCGCGGCAAGATTAGTTCCAAGCAAAACGCTTTTGGATTTTGTTGTAATGTAAGGATCAGCAAATGCTTCGTCAGTTACATGTAACTTTGATAGCAGCACATGATGCTGTACCAGGATCGTTAATCCCTTCTGTATATGTCAAGTTCGCGTTTGATTGTTGGTTGTATCAGAGGAAACACATTCATCGATGAAACGTTTGCTAGAACTGGCTGATAATCAAATCTCCAGCTGTTGTCAAATCCAACAAAAGCAGTTGCAATTGTGACTGAGAAAATGTTTGAAATTAATATTTGTCACAATATCACGCAATTTCAACATAGTATAAATTAAGTTTTAAAACTTGCTTATAACATTTATCAAAATAAGTACAATTAGACAAATGAAATGTTATTAATAATAATGACATAAAAAATGACAAGATTCTATAAAGTTCTGCTCGACTAATACAAGAGTGACACCAATTCATTGCGATCTCTCTATTATACTGCACCACAGATACAAACTTTTCTTCTAACAATTTTTTCTTCTGCTGTTAGAATCACCTTGTCTTGTTCTCCTTGTTGAAGAATCACATCAACCACAAAATCACCAGCTTCAACATGAAAAGCTTTTCAAACTGCTTCTTCTAGTCTTTCTCGGTTAAAGATATCTGCTCTCGAATGATATCGAATAATTTCCATTTCATTTTATTAATTAGATAAAAAGTTATTGGTTAAAGGTTTAACTAAGATATATCAAGACGTTGATGAAACAAAACCAAAAGAAATGTATTCAAAACCAGAATTTGTTGTCAACAACGTAGTTGTCGACCATTATATCGTTGTTGATGACTATATCGCTGACGATTATATCATTGACGATTATATCGTTGCCTACGATGTCGTCGTCGATAAAAAGTTTTATGGAAGTTTGTCAACCGAAAGTGATGATGTGAAGCATCATCTAGCAAAAAATAGAAAGAAATTTGATTTTTCTTGTTGCAGAATATCAAATGTTTTGGCAAATGCTAAAATCGTTTATGAACTTGTCGATAGCAGGTCGAAAAAAAATGTCAAATTTGATTTTCTTTTTGTTAATATTTTGATTCTGATGTATATCACTTCTAAAAGATACAATATTTGATATTTCTGTGCAACCCAATACAATGTGTCTGATCTTCATAAATATAAACAAATTTACAAAGAGTTTGCTTGTCGAGATATACTTGATGTTGGAACCCAGCTGTTGAATTTGTTGCTGTTAAACGCGATTTAACTATACTTTGTTTTCCTCTTTTCTTGATTACTTCCTCATTTGCATGATCTTTTAGTTTGTATGCAACTTGAATTGGCATTATAATTTTATCAACACAAATATTTCTTCTATCCTGTTTCTGGTTTTTTCAAATGTTTTTAACCAAAGAAATTCGAACTCGATCGCCCACGCTAAACGTATGTCGGTGGTAACCGTTTTCATTTGCTAATATTGGATTTTTAATTGCATCATTGGTGCCATCTTCCTCTCACTAGCGGACGTGGATCTGTGTTTTGTCTTATTATATTCTGATAAAAATCCTTTGCAAAACATTAATACATCTATTCGTGTTTTTTGTTGTAAAATGTTTATAGATCTTTTCTTTAAACGTGCAATTCAATTATTCCACAATAATCCTATTTCCCTCATTTCCTGTATTGTATTTACTGATATTATTTTGTTTTAGAAACTGCTCAAACTTCTTGTTAAAATGCTCAGAGCCTCGATCTATCCAAATCTTATTAGCTTGCCTTTCTGTGCGTGCTATTATGTGTATTAGTGTATCAGTTATTGACGCACTTCTTTTATCAGCAACATGTACATTAAACGCGTATTTACTAAATACGTCAATCACGTTAAACAGATATTTTTTTTGTTATTATTGTCGCTGGCAACGTTAGACGTATCAGCAAAGATCTATTGACCAAATGTCATCAACTGCATTTGCTATAATCTTACGTCGAGCAAACATTTTATTTGGTTTATGTAATTGAGACGCTAGCGCTTGTGGAGCAAGGACGTCGTCATACAATCCAAGATCGAATTTATATTTAGCTCCGATTAATCCTTGTACTATTTGACTGCTAGATAAAATTGCAAGCTCGTCGTTGTGTAAACTTGGACGCCGACTAAATTGTAAGATAAAGTTAAGAAAATCATTACATTGCGATATTTGCTTAATAAACATAATGCAATAATACCCACATATAGCAGTTCCAACTGGTTGTATTTGATTTTGAAGAATAATATATTTTTTGTACTTTCGAAACGCAGGGGTTTTGCTGATGTACTGTTTGATAACATCACTTGGAGAATGCCCAAATGAATCAAATTAATTTTTTTTTGTAAACGGCAACCTAGTGCGTTCCAAATCCATCATTAAAATCTTGTATATTGATAATGCATGCTATGCCGCTGGCAGGCGTTTGCAATTCATCTTTAGAATATATTCAATGAAATCCTTTTACCGAGGCTAGAACCGGACCGATAAATCCGCCCTGCTAAGTTTTGTTCGACACCTATGTCGTTCTCTTTTTTGGGGGTAGCTTATATCGGGCTGGCATTTTTTATGTGTTATTGTCACGCAAAACAGTTGGTGTCACACGATTTGTTTTTTTACCATCCCCGGATATAGACTTTTTTGCTGCTCCGGATATTTACCAGATGCTGATGCTAGTCCTAATGTTCTTAGTACTTTTGGTAATATAGTTTTTGCTAGTGTTACAAATGTTGGACCTAGAAAACCGCCATATCGAGCTAGTGCTGTAATTTGAGACGCTGACAGATTAAGTACAAACGATTTTCCTTTTGACATTTTTGTTATTTGATGTTGCGTTGACAGCAACTTGCTCCTGGCACGCTAAGATATATTTTAATAGAAACCGCACGTCACTTAACAACTGCGGCTGATAGTTTCTTAATTTGATCTGGTGTTAAATATACTTCTTGCGTAATCTATTTCATTCTTGTTTTATAACATTGGTCAGACAATATTTATTTTATAACATTTTTTTTTGCTTACACTTGGACTGTCACCCGGCCTTTAGTTGTGTCGATGGTCTAGAAACTGTCGCTGACAACAAGTGCATATGCGTTAAATTCATCAGCTGATATTGATCCCAACATCCACGTAAATTCAATGTCGGCCGTTGATCCAATAGCTTGTTCAGAATATTTAGATACGACAAAGTAAAAGACCGGGTAAAGAGTTTCAAATTCTTCGATCGATTTCTGAGATCCGCTATCAGAGTTCTGATATTTTGCTTGGCGTTTATCAGTTACATGTATTGTCTTGATACATTTATGTTAGTGTCTGGCGCAAAGTTACATTCGATTGCTCATTACGATACTGTTGCGAGTTGATTCTGACGAAGATTCGTCTAACATTAGCGTTATCAAACACGGCATTGTTTTGCTGTTGACTTCCACGCCTATTGCTGAAACACTATAAATACATATCATGGAAGTTGCTCTCTAGGCGAAGTGGTAATACGCCATGTGTTATATGTTCTATTTGGAATGGTTGTTTGGTAGATCTTATTCTGCATAAAGTACAGTCGCTTGGTGGTTAACATTGATTCAAGTTCGATTGATTTGCTGATCGACGGAACAATTTTTGGTATCCATAGTGCGAGTCTGGAAATTTCGAACTATGCATCAGCTCCACCAAATCGAATCAAGCAATCGATTGAAGGGCTCGATCTAGAATAAGTGTATGTTTTAAACCACGAAATACTTTGTTGTAATCACGGCAAAATCCAAAGATTGTGCTTAGCGGCAGCATCATTGTAATTTGCTTTGATGCGGCGGAAAACTCTTTACGATTAGCATAATCTTCATTGAATCGAATTTGTCAAAGCTAATCTTATTGAATCTCTTATTGCAGCCGCATTATCATTAACAGGACCAGCGATTAAATTATTAGCAACTGCAATAGTATCAGCACCAGTACGAAATTCTGATGCAACAGAGTTCCAGCTCCGGTATCCTAGAACCACATCATATGTGTTGCGACATGTCTCGCATAATCATCTTTGAATGAGATAATGTTAAGAATTGTACTTGCAACAGGCAAGTGCATTGAAATGTCTTCTATGGCTTGATTAGCAAGTTGATATCGTGCGCTTCTGAACAAGCTGCAGCAATTGTTGACTAAGGCAACTTCAGCGTCAACTGTAATATCACCACCAGCTGCGTTTAACATTTGTCCATGTACTTCAAGCACGGCTTTGTGCGGTAACAGGAACACATCTTCGTCTCGTGTGTTAAACGTTCGAACTCCAGCATTATTTGGATCATTTGAATTTTCGTCAAGGTATTCAACGTAATCGCATTCGGTTGTTATGTCATCAGCATCAAATTCTTCCGTAAGGTCAAGATAATTTTTAACTGACATACTTTATTTGTAGTCGCTCGATAAAATTGTGCTACAAAAACGCGGCAATATCAAGTTTTGGTCTAGTTTTTTTTTAATACTAATTTTCGTACAATCTCCTCGCCTGGTTTGGATAACAGTTTCTTGGTTGTATTTATCATATCTCTTGCTGTATCTGATGTTGGTGCAATCTCTGAGATTCCTTTTTTTATATTTGCAACTCTGTTAGCGTAGTCCTTGATTTTGTCGGCAATCTTTTGTCCGACTGCAGTACCTGCGGAAGATGCAGCTCCAGCAACAAATGCTTTTGATGCATCTATTGCAATTGGTGCAACTTTATTTGCAATACCAGGTATATTTTCAATGATTTTGTTAATATATTTCCGAAGAATCCTCCTACAATCTTTCGTCTGTAATTTTTGCTTTGTTTCATCTTGTTATTAATAAACGTCCGATAAAATTAGTTAACAAATATTTGTCTTAAGCTAGTTCACAGATCTTAGATCTAAGTAATATGTTACAATTTCATTGTTAAGATATAGTTGGCGTCTGGATTGATCTGTCAGTTGCATCACGATAGAAGATATTTGACTTTCTAAGTTTATTGGATAATATATTATCTGACGCGGATTAACCTGCATCAGTGAACCTGGTGGAACATATGGAGAAAAACACTGTATTGTTTGACCTCGACTTCCACGTGCTGAATAATATCCAGACGCAATAGAACAATTAATCAAAATTGTATTTACTTGTGTAATGTTGACCGGAACTTCGCCGTCAGATGATATTATTTGTTCTGCAACAGAACCATATTGTTGATTGTTGAAACCAAGAACAGATGGAATACTAGTTGCTGGTGAAAAATCAACAATTTTTTTAACGTGATTCTAGCGCGTAACGTATTTTAGTTTGGAATAAGCTTGAAATTATCAGCAGTGGTAACGCCAACGAATCCGTTTAACATGATTAATTCTTTCATTTTCTTGTTAAGATTGGTCACGTTATACGCACCTTGTGGAATTTTGACTTACGTCCAGGCACCTGAAATAAACGTAAAATCATCGTTGACGTTTGTTTTAGCGTTGGCCATTGAGTGACAGGCAGTTGAGGAAATTAATCCGATTTCGTATTTTTTTGCTGGATCAAGTTCAATCGGCGGATTATACGCGACTGAAAATTTTGCACTGTCGGCGGTTGATTGTAAAGAATCAAGTAAAAGTGTTGATGATATCATCTTTATTACCTAGTGTCCGATAAAACTTGTATGAGATCCTGATTACTCTGCGGGTTGTCCAATACCCATTTGTTCGTAAATGATCCAAGATATCTAAGATCTCGTAGTTGACTTCCTTACTTACATTACCAGCTTCTTTCAATGATATCAGCAACACCAACCGGTCGCCCATTTCTGCAGCTGCTGTAAAGATTTTTATACCAAATCCTAATCTCTCTTTTTAAAAATTTTAATACAACGTGAATCATAACCCTTAAACAATCTGTAAAAGTTCCAAGATTTGTCGTAAACTTTGTATCTTCCTCTATATTAATCAGCGGTTTCAAGCATAACAAAAGCTATAACCGCATCACATATTTTGTTATAAATTTTTAACATATTAGAAACATCATCGTCATACCAAACAATAACGTCTGCTTAAAATTCAATTTCAATAAGATCTTCTAGTACTTTTAAAAATTTTGGTATTTTTCATAATCCCTTTTGCAAATCATATCAAGATCAAAAAATAATCTTCCACTAGAAAGTCGTCGACAAATTTTTCATTTTATATATTTAATTTTTGACAAAATTTATAAAATACTCTATCTGCTTTCCTTTTGGTGCTGTCATGATAGCAATCGGAGAATTATTTGTTGGATCACCATCTTGTTGTCGCTGATGTTGCTGTAGGGTTTAACGCCATTTTGCAGCACAAGATAGGCTATACATGGCGGCCAGTATAAATGGTGGAGGAAAATCCCTGGACAACCCCGGAAAGAACCATAGACCCACGAGAAGCTACTGGCAAGCTTTCTCGCATGCCCACATTGGTCGAATCCGAGACTCGAATCCACGCAGACAGAGGTGAGATGTCAGCGATTCGTAACGGTGAGCGCTTTAGACCACTGGGCCACTAGGGACCTGTTGGCACTGAAATAATTCTCTTATTTCTTGTTGTGCTGCAGCTGGATCGCTAATTTTGTTTTGTTGATATTTCTTCTTATCGTGCATCTTGGCAATCAATTCGTTCGACAACTCACTCTATTTCTTTCTGCCGTTGCTCTTTAATCAGTCCCAACAATCCATTTTCAGATAACCGCTTAAACTCTTCCTGTGATAACGTTGAAATATCATGTTTTCCATGTACAGCTTCGGTAACAGGCTTAAAAAGTTGAATTGTTTCTTCTGCTGCGGCCACTTGTCCTCGTCGCTCTTGTTCAACTTTCTTCTTAAACGCGGCTCTTGTTGCTGTATATTTTTTAGAAGAATCAATCTTTGCTTTGTCCATTGTTATTTATTATCGTCCGACAAAACTGTAATCTACAGAAATTTGTCAATACAACATCTGAACATGTTGTCTGGATCTCGTGCCAGTTTATCAAACAAGACAAATTTGTAATTATCTGCGGATGCGGAGCCACTTGTGTCTCTATGATAAAGATCGATCAGCTTATCTCGCAATACATCTCCACATTGTTTGTGTGCTATATTACGCACGTCGGTGTTATCGAGTCCTGCAAATAGTATAAAACAACAAGTATTTCGTCGAATAAATCTTTCAACGTTATAAAAACCTTGAGATAGATAAACCGCGTTACAATTGCGATTATGCGACAATGAAAAGTAGAATTTTATTTTGTTCATTTCCCTGTTGTTCAACGGAATATTGTCAAATAAAATTATCTTTTGTTCAGAAAATCAAGATCGTTTTCCGGAGTAAGATCTTCGAGTTGTTGGATAATAAACTTGTCCTAGCCAAAACTAAATTCGTTTCTCAGTTTCTCATTGTAATCGTTTGACAATTCTGATTTCTCTTGTGGATTTTTTTTTGTCTTGTCAATATAAACCTTTCGTAGTTAAAGTTGTTGTTGAGCAGTAAGTTCATTAACAAATTCGTTTTACCAGGTCCTGTTCGACCAACAATAAGATAATGACAATCCGGCAGTTCGATATTATGTTTGTGTTTGACAAAATGTTCGGTATCAAAGTTGATTATGTTCATTCTTATGCTGATATGTTTTATCGAGTATATAAAAATAAGAATGAGCTACTATACAAAAATCGGAACAACATTAACCGAATCAAGATCTACTGATACAACAACAAATGGAAGTGTAAATTTATCAGAATATCTTAAGAAAACCGAAGATACAATGGCCGGCAAGTTGTCAATGTCAGGTCAGCGAGTACTAGATTTAGAAACAACATATCCTCCGGTGAATGTAAACGAGACGCAGGCAGTAAGGTATGCGCAACTCAAATCCTTAGACGAAAACAATTCGCCGTTGTCAGGTGGAAAACTCACCGGTGACTTGGATATGGGAGGTAAAAAAATTATAAAGTTAGAAACCGCATATCCACCACCAGCAAATGTAAACCCGACAGAGGCGATAAGTTATGCACAACTCAAGTCAGTCGACGATGACAAGTTACCGCTGTCAGCTGCCAGGCGGTACTTGACCCGTGGTCTTAATATATCTGGAAAACAATTATCGGGTGGAACAGGATTTTCCGCCACTAAATGCAATCAAAGTCAAGCAACAAGTTGCAATCAACGACAGTCAGTCAATGATGTCAGCGTAAAGAAAACTGGAGACGCAATGACTGGAAATTTGATTTTGTTAAACAACGTGAAAGTAACCGGGTTAGCGGTAACATCACTGCCAGCAGCTGATGCTGATGCAGTAAGTTATGCTCAATTGAGAGGTGCACTAACTGAGTATTTACATTTATATGGCGGAACAATGATTGGTAGCCTTGATACGGGTGGCAGGTTATTCATAATACACAACTTGATAATGAAACACTGGCCAACGATGACTGGTTAACCAATGTCAGAATCGTGAAAAACAATTTTGTTAAGTTGTCCGGCGACACAATCTCAGGCACGCTGGATATGGGCGTTAGCAAGATAAAATCGTTCCATGTTCCTGTCGCAGAAGTACGTTGATGAAAGTAAAACATCAGCGATTACAGCTGTATCTGCCACAGTTGATGCCGTGCATGTAAAGGAAACCGGAGACGTTATATCTGGTTCTATTGACATGGTAGCAAATAAAATAACGACAAATCATACTCCAGTTAATATCTTACAAATAAATCTTACGTTGATTTTGTCGCAGTTGGTGGAATAAAACAAACCAAAACCAATGTTGGTTATATTCAAATACTCGTTGAGGCATCTGATAACCGAGTTGGATTTATTGCAAGTGCATCCACACAATATACTGGAAATAATACAAATCATGCTTTCTTGTTTACATTTGTAGTGGCTGGTGGACAGGAATGGACGACCATCGGAGAAACCTCTAACTTTTGGTTGAAAATTAGATGCCCTATTGCAGTTGCTTTTTGGCAGTTTCATTTGCGAGGTCGATTAAATTCTGGCTTTGGACGTATTTATAACTGGCGGTTAGAATGATCTAGCGATAAGACAACTTAGACAACGTTGTACAACACAACTAACACATATGTTGGTGCAAAAACTTTCTTCACAATTCAAACTGTAAATACCGTAAACAAGTACCAGTGTTTCAGAATTTACGTTGTGGCCGCGGTAAAAATTCATATCCAGGTGTGACAGCTTTTCAAATATATACCGTCGACGACTTAATTTAATATGACGTTGTAGAACAAAATGACAGATCCACCAATTATAATAGTCGCTAAAGAATGTTATGATAATATTTTTAATTCGAAGAAAGATATATCTGTTGTTAGTGTTAATTTGTTAGATCCGGTTAGTGTGGCAGAAGCAAAAGCTGCAAATAATATCAATGACATGAAAACTTAAAACTAGAATCGCTGAATGACGTCAACGTAAAGCTAACAGAGCAAGAGGATAACTTTGTTCGTGTTTTGCATATGCGTGGACCTCAACTGAAAGAGGCATTTATATGCTCATTTTTTCTCCGTTGACTTTACATTGTCAGAATCGTGCAGTAATTCCCGATACTAAATCCGCGTGCAACTTATTACACTCAAGGAACTACTTTCTATTGTAAACAAACAATGGACGCAGACGTCAGCACTTTTGATTTATTTTATTTGTCTGTGGATGAAGTTAACCATTTGTTTGAACTATTTGATAGTAGAGATGCGAAAGTTGAAAACGTGGATGAATTCATCCAATCATATTTAGGCTAGCTATACAGTAGACGTCAGAAAGGGTCCTTACAAATAACATACAAGTCACAAGGTATAAACCGTCTTCTATAGATGGTAATAAGAATGGCAAAACAATATACTTACAGTTTTACATCCTGAATTTCCTCAAACTGTACTTTCTTAGTTCTGCAAATCCGAATTACATGAGACATGTCATAGGTTCTCAATTTTGATTACACATTTCGAAATTGTACTGTAATATGGAATAAAAGTGCAATTACATCCTCCTTACTGCACTCAAAATTATATAAGCATTAAATTCCATATCGTCTTTTTGATAATTGCAATTGAAAGACTTCATACTTTTCCCGCATTATGATTTCAAACATTCAATGACAGTAGCAGAAACACATTTGCAGATGTCAACATTCTTCTTCCTCGCTTCTTCAATCCGATGTATTTCATGTGGAATTGTCACATATAAATCCAGTCCATAATCACAAAATTTCGTAGAATTGAAAACAATACCAAAATCTATTCATTCCAGATCCAATGGAAAAGTTGTTGCAATTCGCATTCATTCACAATAAGACTCCAAATTTCAATTTTAACTAGACACGCCATTTTCTTTCGACAGGTATGTTGAGCGCGCGACTAAGTTCAAATTTATCTGGGCGGAATTGACATCAAGTTTGTTACTTATTCCTTATTCCCGATTGAATAAGGAATAAGTAACCAGTTACCGTTTGAATAAGGAATAAGTAACCAGTTACATTTTTCTGCATGCATTTGGTTACTTATTCCTTATTCACATCCGTTGGTTTTCAATCTTTATTCACAGTTCCATAATTAATTGGTTATAACTTACTTTTTGCAGATTAAAAAAACCTTTCATCGCATGTATTAGTGTTGTTCTAACCCAGTTAGAGAAATAAAGCTGACTAGAGACCGGCTGTGTGGAGGAAGTGGTTAGGATATTGATGGGTCTACATAATTAGTAATTTGAGATAGGATTATTAGTTGTGTTAGATGATGGTGTCTCGTCCTGTTGTGCATGGCGCGATTTATTATTAGTATTTGTGTTCGAAAAGCTTTCTAATGACTCAAATAAACGTGAAACCACAACAAAAACAAAAACCATACTAGTGTGAAATTGCAGATTTCTCTTATGTGTTCATAATGTGCTTAGAGAAATCTTCGGGTTTAAAAAGCCTTCAGATGACATCGACTGTTGTCTTGAAGTACGTGGAACTGGGTAAATAAGCATACGGGTAGATGTATGAAACACTCTAAGTGTGAGTCAAATCCAATAATACTTAGTGTGAATTAAATCCGTACCTCATCCAGTTCTGCTGGATATTTTATATTCATGAATCTGCTCCAACATAAGCCAAATTTATTTAATAAATTTGTTTAACCGATTGCCAAACATTGGGTCTACATTAAGGGGGTGTGGGTGGATACTGCACATACGGCACGACAATAATATCTTACTTATACAGGTGGGCCAATACTTCTCTTTAATGAGTTTTGACAAGTGACGTTTCACAGACATTTTATCTCTAAGTGATACTGTCGAGCCAGTAAAGAAGTTCTGATGAATGTTATCGAGAGGAATCAGCCATAAAAGGGGCATCCGGTGGGGACAAGGGTATAAAAAAGATCCACAATTTGGACCGATTAAATAGATTGTAATTATTGAACCCCTAACTATAATATATATAGATTTCAACGCCTCTCGGACAACATGCAGTTAGGTATTTCTTCCAAATACAGAAAACGTTTTTTTATATATAAAATTGTGTAGCCGATTTTTTGGAATTCATAAATTAATATAATGTAATAAATTTGGAGTATGCGCATTGAATAGCGCCCCGTTTTTAGCAATTCTTAGATTTGTGTGATTATTGGGATTCTGCGCCATGAAAATATTCCTAGCGCGAAATAATTCACCAATTACTAGGGGCAAACGTCACGGAGACGAGTGTTAGTAAGTCAGAATCAGGCCATGGTTCGCTAGAAGTGAATTTAGGTTCCATCCGAATGACTGTAACATAGTCCATATTAATATCTAATAGCGTAAAATAGAAGTGTGGCTGAGATGGCAATAAATATAGTTGAAAAGAAGTCAATTACACAATGGAATTAATAAGTAGGGAATTGGTAGATACCGTATATGTGTACATAGTGGAAAATAGCAGTAGATATATGAGAGTAATACGCCGGTAAAAGTGAATATTAACTGGCCTAGGGTGGCGGATTAACATAGTTCACAGTGAGAAAGGGGGTACCAGTGTATTTTCTATGATATTAACGACTAGCGGAAAGGAAATCTGATGATGGGGAAGAAAAACCATGCCAATGTTACTAAACGGTATCAATAGTTTGTACTCGTGAGAACCCTACTATAAGAATTTTGATTTCAACGCCTCTTACATTGTTTCGATAAAAGACCCATTTCTGACAGTAGAGAAAGTTTTAAGAAAATTCGTTGAGCCGATTTCGAGAAACCTGCAATTAAAGAAAGGACCTCCAGCAGATCACATGCCGTTAGATTGTATACATGTATATACATATATATGGTCCATTGCGTCCCCTCTGTATACTCTTGACATGAATGATATTTTATCTCCAGGAAATGGGGTCCACCTACGAAAGAAGTCCTCACGAATTTCGTGGATACAAAACAGCCAAAAAAAGGGGCGCCTTGGGGGGGGGGTATGACAAACCATGCCAATGTTACTAAACGGTATCAATAGTTTGTACTCGTGGGAACCCTACTAAGAGAAGTTTGATTTCAACGCCTCTTACACTGTTTCGATAAAAGACCCATTTCTAACAGTAGAGAAAGTTTTCAGAAAATTCGTCCAGCCGATTTCGAGAAACCTGCAATTAAAGAAAGGACCTCCAGCAGATCACATGCCGTTAGATTATATACATGTATATACATATATATGGTCCATTGCGTCCCCTCTGTATACTCTTGACATGAATGATATTTTATCTCTAGGAAACAGGGTCCACCTACGAAAGAAGTCCTCACGAATTTCGTGGATACAAAACAGCCAAAAAAAGGGGCGCCTTGGGGGGGGGATATGACAAACCATGCCAATGTTACTAAACGGTATCAATAGTTTGTACTCGTGGGAACCCTACTAAGAGAAGTTTGATTTCAACGCCTCTTACACTGTTTCGATAAAAGACCCATTTCTGACAGTAGAGAAAGTTTTAAGAAAATTCGTCCAGCCGATTTCGAGAAACCACAACAACTTGAAGAATACAAAACAATTGAACAATTGAAACCTAAAGCGGATAATACGATCTGCAGTCAAAATCGAGAAAATCAAAATAAGGATAGAGAAACATCACAACAGTGTGAACAAAAAGTCAGGAAGATAACAAATATACAAGAAGAACATACAAAGAAACAAATGACAGCAGAAAAACAACCCTTGAAAAGAGGATCGGGACAAAGAAAGAAAAGAGAAAGAGAAGACAGAGAATCACAGGAATATCCATTGTATAATGACGAATGTATACCAGAATGTATACCAGAAGAACATACAAAGAAACAAATGACAGCAGAAGAACAATTCTTAAAAGAGAGGCTCGAGACAAGGAAAGAGAAAAGAAGAGAAAGAGAAGAAGAAAGATAATCACGGGAATATGCACTGTATAATGATGAATGTCTGGAATAGAAAACAATTTTGAGAAGAAAAAAATATAAAAATCACAATTTTGTGAAGAAAAAAATAAAAAAAAATAAAATATATTTCAAATTTTTATTAAAAAATAAAATATAACTATATACAATGATACTATAGCACACAGTTTTACTAAAAACAGGAGGGTCTTTCCATTAATGGTCTGTGAAGATCAGCGGAAAGAGCACCCTCCCAAAAAAAAAAAAAAAGTAAAAGCAAGTTTATGTTGAAATAATTTGAATAAACAAACTAATAACCTATAAGAAGGTTATTCAGCAGCAGTGGGAAAATGGAGCAAATGGAAAGATAATTATGTATGTACCAAGATGTAACGTTTTTGAATCCATTTGCAATGTGCATGACAACAATACCAGCTCGCATATCACACTTACGCCAAGAAAGAACAAAATAGTAACGTATATTCAGTTGAAATAAATTTGTTATTATAACAATTTTTTTTATTGATTAATGTTTCATTTAGACGAAGATATTTAATGTTTTGAAGAATGTAGCTTTCTTACTACGTACATTACATATATATGTACTTCTTAATAAATTTAGCCCCCCTCTGGAACGGCCACCCGCCTTATAAGGCCACTTCCCGGTGCAGCAGGGGTGGCCGTATAAGAGGGGGACTACTGTACATGTATATAATCTAACGTCATGTGATCTGCTGGAGGTCCTTTCTTTAGTTGCAGGTTTCTCGAAATCGGCTCGACGAATTTTCTGAAAACTTTCTCTACTGTTAGAAATGGGTCTTTTCTCGAAACAGTGTAAGAGGCGCTGAAATCAAATTTCTCTAAGTAAGGTTCACATGAGTACAAACTATTGATACCGTTTAGCAACATTGGCATAGTTTGTCATACCCCACCCCTCAAGGAGCCCCTTTTTGGCTGTTCGTCTTCAGGAAATTCGTCAGGACTTCTTTCGTAGCTGGACCCAATTTTCTAGAGATAAAATATCATTTATGTCAAGAGTATACAGAGGGGACGCAATGGACCATATATATATATATATATATATATATATATATATATATATATATATATATATATATATATAATCTAACGGCATGTGATCTGCTGGAGGTCCTTTCTTTAGTTGCAGGTTTCTCGAAATCGGCTCGACGAATTTTCTGAAAACTTCCTCTACTGTTAGAAATGGGTCTTTTCTCGAAACAGTGTAAGAGGCGTTGAAATCAAAATTCTCTTAGTAAGGTTCCCATGAGTACAAACTATTGATACCGTTTAGTAACATTGGCATGGTTTGTCATACCCCACCCCCACCCCTCAAGGCGCCCCTTTTTGGCTGTTCGTCTTCACGAAATTCGTGAGGACTTCTTTCGTAGGTGGACCCTATTTCATAGAGATATAATATCATTTATGTCAAGAGTATACAGAGGGGACGCAATGGACCACATATATATACATGTATATAATCTAACGGCATGTGATCTGCTGGAGGTCCTTTCTTTAGTTGCAAGTTTCTCGATATCGGCTGGACGAATTTTCTGAAAACTTTGTCTACTGTTAGAAATGGGTCTTTTCTCGAAACAGTGTAAGAGGCGTTGAAATCAAAATTCTCTAAGTATGGTTCCCATGAGTACAAACTATTGATACCGTTTAGTAACATTGGCATGGTTAAACCGCCACCCTAGGCCAGGTAATGTTCCCTTTTACCGGCGTATTACTCTCATATAACTACTCCTATTTTCCACTATGGACACACAAACGGTATCTACAAAGTCCCTACTTATTGATTTCATTGTGTAATTTACTTCTTTTATACTATATATATATTGCCATCTCAGCCACACTTCTATTTTACCCCAATTGATTTTGATATGGACTATGTTACACCAGGGACAGTCATTCGGATGGAACCTAAATTCACTACTAGCGAACCATGGCATGATTCTGACTTACTTACACTCGACTCTGTGACGTTTGCCCCTAGTAATTGGTGAATTATTTCGCGCTAGGAATATTTTCATGGCGCATAATTCCAATAATCACACAAGTCTAAGAATTGCTAAAAACGGGGCGCTATCCAATGCGCATACTCCAAATTTATTACATTATATTAATCTATGGATTCCAAAATTTCGGCTACATGACTTTTTTAAAAACGTTTTCTGTATTTGGGAGAAATACCTAACTGCATATTGTCCGAGAGGCGTTGAACTCTATATATTGCAGTTAGGTGTTCAATAATTACAATCTATTTAATCGATCCAAATTGTGGATCTTTTTCATACCCGGTCCCCACAGGTTTCCTCTTTTATGGCTGATTCCTCTCGATGGCATTCATCAGGACTTCTTTACTGGCCCGAAAAGATAAAATGTCTGTGAAACGTCATATGTCAAAACTCATTAAAGAGAAGTATTGGCCCACCTGTATAAGTAAGATATTATTGTCGTGCCGTATGTTCTGTATCCACCCCCACCCCCTTAATGTAGCCCCAATGTTTGGCAATCGGTTAAACAAATTTATTAAATAAATTTGGCTTATGTTGGAACAGATTCATGAATATAAAATATCCAGCAGAACTTGCAATCGAAATCGTTGAAGTACGGGTTAATTCACACTAATTATTATTGGATTTGACTCACACTGAGAATGTTTCATACATCTACCCATGTGCTTGTTTACCCAGTTCCACGGACTTCAAGACAACAGTCGATGTCATCGGAAGGCTTTTTAAACTCGAAGATTTCTCTGAGCACATTATGAACACATAAGAGAAATCTGCAATTTCACACTCGTATGGTTTTTGTTTTTGTTGTGGTTTCACGTTTACTTGAGTCATTAGAAAGCTTTTCGAACACAAATACTAATAATAAATCGCGAAATACACAACAGGACGAGATACCAACATCTAACACAACTAATAATCCTATCTCAAATTACTAATTATGTACACCCATCATTATCCTAACCACTTCCTCCACACAGTCGGTGATTTGTCTCTAGTCAGCTTTATATAGCTGACATCAATTATTTATCTAACTGGGTTAGAACAACACAAATGCATGCGATGAAGGACTTTTAATCTTCAATAAGTAAGTTATAACCAATTAATTATGGAACTGTGAATAAAGAATGAAAACCAACTGGATGTGAATAAGGAATAAGTATGTAGAAAAAGTTGAATCGGGAATAAGTAACTGGTTACTTATTCCTTATTCAATCGGTAACTGGTTACTTATATTCCTTATTCAATCGGGAATAAGGAATAAGGAATAAGTAACCAACTTGATGTCAATCTGGGCGGAGTTATGAGCGCAGTAATAATGATGTTGTTGTGTAATGATGAATCTGCGCTTGTGTTTTTATTTTTGGAATACGGCATACATTCAGTTACTTTGTTTATTGTAGTGTATTTTGTTAATATAATTAAACATTAGGTAGAATCAGAAAATGAGCATATAATAAAAAGGTTACTGCATTTGTATGGGAAAATATGAACTCGTTTTGTCGGATGTATATACTGCACTCTCAAGTTCGTGCAGTAACCATCCGAAAAATTCATTCATATTTTCCCATACAAATGGAGTAACATATAAATACTATATTTTGATATTATCAGCAAGTACTATCATCCATATGATTGTCACGAGGAACAAGCAAACGTTGAGCTGTTATTAAAAAAGTGTTGCTTGAACTTAACAAAGAAAATACGGTATTCATTAACCTATCAAATATTATAACATCTCGAGTTCATGGTAATAAAAAACCTGAACAAGATCGAATAAAGCGAATACACGATGAACTTGATAAACAAGCTGAATCCAGAAAAGGAAGACTACCAAATAATACAGAACGTAGAGATATGTTCTTGAAACGCAGAATATTTCTTGAACTTGGTATGGATTATCATGATAAAAAGACGTTGCTTAATATTGTATGTGATTATGGCGATGCAAAACAATTAGCTTCTGAATATTTGTTGCTGGTAGATTCACTAACAATGAAAGAAAAAAGTAAAATGTCAGGCAGTACATGTTGATTATGCATTTAATACGATCACAAAATTAGAATAGCAATTAAGGTCATATTGAGATACGGAACGTAGTTTATTTTATCAAGATAAAAAATGCCACATATATCTGATTGGTATATAAGCAAGAAGGATAAAATAAAAATAGAACCAAAAAAACATTATCCTGAAGGATATTAAAAACCTCTTGAATCTTTAAGTTATTCCTTCACAGCAAACACGGTAAATGAACATCATCATCCCAAGCATTTCCTTATCAAGGCAATGAGACCAAATTATATTCTTAAACGTCCGATAAAATCTTTCCAAAGCCCTTTAACTTTCAGGGTGGTTGACAGAGGGTTTAAACCATTGGATGAATAATTCATCCATAACTTCCTGGCAATTTCCAGACATGACATTTGACTCTTGATCAGAAGACAGATTTGGGAATCGGTTGTAGATGAGATTTGGGTATCTTCTGAATAGGTTTTCCTAACATTTGACAAATGTGACAGGATCTACAGTATTTAGAAACATCACTTTTAATTTGTAGCAAACAAATTTTTCAAAATCTTGTGAAGAGTCTTACAGACTCCTTATAATTAGGCAAGGGAATTTCATTGGTTAGAAAAGTCGATATTACTTAGGAACAACAGTTTGATAGCTCAGTGGCCATTCATAATCAGCGGGTCTATGGTTGCTTCCATTATATTTTAACGACCCCAATTTCTTTTACAAAATAACAAATATCTTCATGTTTGGCTTCAGTTTCGCTAGTAACCCATGAAAGAAACAGGAGATCTCCGAGGAGATCTTATTCAAAGTCGACAGCTAGTGATTATTGTTTGTCATCCTGTTAGGATTGAGAGAATGAATACTAAAATGAGGATTACTGTGATAAATATGTGATGATTGATCAATACTTGGAGAGCAAAGGTGACCACATTAAAAGACGGACCAATAAACGTGTCAGCTAAAGTAAGAAGATCCTGATCAACATTATTCTCATGAGCTCTCTTTGTCATAACTCTATTAACTGCCAAAGCTGGGATTTCAATTTCAAAAAGATCAACGTTTTGATCCAAACAGGGCTTGTCAGTTACAAGTAAACTAACCACAACCCTATCTCCACCTAGGTCATTGCCTGGTAATAAATGAATACACGGAACGTGAATTAAAGCAGTGTTCCTAAAGACTAAGTCTGATGACAAATTGACACAATGGAGAGGAACAGTAACTGATCACTATACACTAAATAAGAACACTTGTACCGCTACAGTGGCTTAGTGGCTAGAGCGCCCGACTCAGATGCGGGAGATCGCGAGTTCGAACTCCAGCCGAGTCATACCAAAGACTTATAATAATGGTACTAATAGCTGCCTCGCTAGACGCTAAGAACTAAGAGGTTAGTGTAAGTACTGGTCGGCTTTGTGTCAGGATCATGTGACTGGGTGGAACATTATGCTACTTATCTGCGTCATGTGGCCCCAGTTCTAGACATCACTATAAAATACCACATTATAGACATAGTAGCGATGTGACTGAAATATTGTGAAATCTGTCAAGAATCCAAATCACACACACACACACACACACACACACACACACACACACACACTTTGTAGACAAATGCAAAGTATTTGATAATACAACACTGAGAAGCTCCTGCGTCTCTTAAATCACAACAAATAATACAGCACCTTGTGACATGAATGATTCCTAATTCTCCATAATATAAGCAGAAGGGGGTTTGTCTGACACTACAAACGTATTGATTTCAGTACATGACCGTGACATTTACCTCCTAGAAGGAAGATCATTTGGAATACCTGTCTAGATGACACAAACTAACTTAAAATTATTTTTTTTTATTTGTGCATTAATAAATTTGATTTTCAATATAATAAAGAAAGGGAAAATATATTTTCTGAAGTCGGTTATGAGAAAAAAGTATTATCCAAAATTGACTGTAGAATGCAAACCCATGTTAGCAATATGACCACGATGGTAGCGTAATAGTTCTCACCAGGCGCAAAGCTCGTGCATTTCATGATATGCAACCAAGGGTCTGTGTAAACTGGCAATATGCAAAGTCAAACCTGGGTGTTACGTATACGATTACAATAGACAGGAACTAAAATGTGGACGTCGAGCACGGCCAGATTAATCTATGAATAGTTCTTATTTCTTTTAGAGTTTTGAACAATATCTGGAAAAGTGTTTCAACTGCATACAGTTTAACGTTTTACTTTTTGGAGGAAAATTTGGAGGGCAGGTATTTAAAATATGCGGGTTTTTTTGGTTTTTTTTAGGATTCTATTCTAATTTTTATGAGATGTTTGGTTGGAATGTTCAATAGATCGATCTCATAAAAACATGCTGGGAACTCAGAAAGATAGCAAGAAGAGAAAGATGAGTTTCCAGATAAAGAATGTCACATGATGATGGAATGTCTAGGGAATCAGGTACGGAATCGTATGAGACTCTTGCTGGTACGGAAAACTTTATGAAGATGTTAGTCCACTAATGTCATTTTTTCAAAGAATCTTCTCCATAACGTTTATGAAGTAACTCTCTCAAAAGAAAGAGTCACTCACAACGGTGTAGATACGGCTACATCTTAGAGAGAGAGAGAGAGAGAAAGAGAGAAGGCTCTCTTAAAAGCGTGCTGCCACGATGATAAGACGGCTACACTGAAATGATATTCGCCAGCTACCAGCTATATCTGAAATGATAGCCGCCGCCGCGATGATAAACCAGCTGCACTACATCTGCAATGAGAAGACAAACATCTATTTTCTTTGTCGGTACGGAACTGACCTTTATTTAATTAAACAACACAAATATATTGACTACATTCTAGAAACACATCTAAAAACTTTATAATAAAAGTTCATGCAATACATATTATATTTTCCCTTTTTCAAGCTTTCCAACTTCATTATTCGTATAACTTCTACTTTTTAGAATATTATACAAATAGTTAATTTCAATCATTTTCAAGATAGCCAAGATATAAAAATGTAATGACCATAATTAGTGTAACAATTAATTTAAAGAAATGCATTTTACTAATTTTAAAATAGAATATTGATTTAGAATATATTGCTAGATAATATTCTTTCTTACTTAAAGAATACTTTATTTCAATATTAAATCTAAACATGAAGTTGGTAGCAATCTCAACCTTTACAATAAAAAATACATAAATATAATTAAATATGAATCCTTTAGAACATTTAAACATTCCGTTACAATATATTATAAATAAAAGTATTAAGTGAATAATGTTGCTAACATAACAAGGTTACTATTAAAATCTCAACATTAAAAGTACTTATTTCTAAAGAAGTTACGAATATATAATTATTTTACCTGCAATGAGAAGACAAACATCTATTTTCTTTGTCGGTACGGAACTGACCTGACCCTTAAATGCGTGGTCTTTTATATGCATCCTGTGTCAGGTTAACGTACCGTTGGAAAAAGATGTTTTATTCTCATCAAGTAAAAATCAGTTTTTCCTGGTCCAAACCGGGTTAATTTGACGTCATCTGACATAAGGTACAACTCAGATTTGTAGTTCGTTTGGCACTAGTTAGATCCAAATATGATAATTCCTTAAATTTTCTAAACCAGGAACAAGTTAAAATATTAAGCCAGCTGTAATGTCTGTCAATCTTTAGATAAGAACCATTTTGTAGAAACGACTGTCTATCATTAGTTAAGAACCATTCTGTATTTACGTCAGTACGGAAGTTTGTTCTACTTTTTTATTAACCGAATTAGACTTTTTGCCAATGCCTGGTTTTACGGAATATATGTTTCACTGATAAGACTTAGAAGCTGACTGACTTTTGCTTTATAACCTATTTCCACACAATAATGTACATTCGTATAGCTAATGATTTAAGTTGCCAACGTTTTGCTATAAATGCATAAAACATTGCTTTAATAATACAATTTAAAGAAAATAGTAATCTTATTAATTTTATTAAAAAATCAATTCATAATATAATCATTACAATTCATTCCATTCAATTTTGTTTTCACTACTTTAGTATTTATTATACAAAAATCATTGTGTATACCCCACTGACTATTATGTTTATCAAATATATTGATTACGATGTATATTCAAGTCTGCAATGCCGATACGTTGAATATAGTATGCTATAAAACAGAGCACGACGGCACTGTATGAAATGTCAGTGTCGTGCATACATATAGTGTAAATATATTCACAGAATGACTTAAGATGACTTTTGTTTTGTAACTGCTTAGAGTTATTTTTTGTATCAATGGGACCAGCCTATATGTGGTAGTATATTAAATACCATATTTTAAAGAATGAACGTTGCTTATTGGCTGAACTTAATTAACATGTTTTTTTGAAGAAGGCTACTGATAAATTGCATGCAATGTTCACCATGAGGATGCACAGGTATTGCTATAAGAAAAGTGCAAGATCTCACTGGGCAGACATATTATTGTAAATATTTTTTTATAACAAACCTGACCAGAACATTTACATCTGCAGCTATAAGAAAAGAGTGAACTAAAACAGCTATTATGTAAATATGAGCACTTGTTTATAACATCAATGCTATATTGATTTAATAAAACCAAGTAAAATCAGCTGTAGTTTACCATATTTTCTAATGCTGATACCAGAGAATGATTTCTGTATGTGTACTCACTGTAGAAAAGTCAACAGTGCATCCAAAACAGATTAATTTCTCATGCCAAGAATGGATGACTGCATTGACATTTGGCTTTGATATCAGCTTTGCAACACTTTAAAGTGTATATATTAGTTCAGCTCCTGCTCCAATTACTGTATTCAGTGATCACAGCCCCCTTACATTAACGAAATGAGGATTGTTGAGGTGGAGTTTGATGCTGAAGGAATAGAACACTGACATTAGGCCAGTCAAGGAATTTGTTTTATATCATTTATAAGACAATTTCCTAAGCAATTTTAATTATTTAATGTAAAGAAAGATTTGATGCATAACTATTGTTTTCTTTAACTTTTATCCAGAATTTAGATTATAAATGGCATTTGTAAATGAAATATTACATAGCTAACTTTGTGATTGATGATTATACAAACAGTAAATCATTTGCAAGCAGCTTGTTTAATTGGATTTGATTAAAGGACATTGTTTTTTTTTCCCTTGGAGAACAAAAACATTATCTGCTCATTGTTTGTTATGGTGCTCAATTTTAGTAAAGGACCCAACTGTTTACAACTTATAATTTTCTGGGAATGGACTTTTGACCCACATCCTGGTGATTTTAGTCTTAGTTTTTTATATACAGCTGTTTTCATCAAAATTATTTACAGATATCTTTAAGTTCACTGGTGTTTAGATTTAATTTGAGAGGAATCTTTCATTAAATTATTCATTGGAATTTATATGTTTGTGATACATCAAGACTGTTGACACATCAGCTCATCCAAGACTATTGGCATATGAGGACATTCAATACTGGAATTCATTCAGAACACTCTGTACCTTTTGACTTGTGATATAACTTTTAAAATTATTTGGGATTTAACTCTTCTACAATTTTACTTTGTATTCAAGGAAAATATATTGTTGAATTTTACTACTGTACTCTTATTGGTTTTGTTGTTTTCTATAACTAATGTAAGACCATAGAGTGGTAACAATATATATTAGTAATTAAATTAAGCATTGTGGGTCCAGGATTTAATTTAGGTTGTCTCTGAACAAGGTAACCTTAAAGCTGAAATACTGCTGACTCCCAAACCCACAAAAAGCACAGTACAGTCCAGACCATGTCTGAATCTGCCAGATGAACTCCTGTAATCATAGTATTATACTGTTATTTGTTTTAGGAAGTAGAAATGTCAGAGACCCAAGTAGTGAGCTTTGCAGTACTCCTTTGGAGGTTATACAAACAAGTTAGGAACAAACTATTTTTACCTTAATATATCAGTCACGTACTCGAACCACTTATTTTGATCACTTTTCTATCACTGAATAACCCCTTTCTATATTAGTCTTGTTGTGCATACAAGTAGGTCTTGTGACCAAAAAAGTTTTAACATTCCATTTGTATCCTTTTAGTACAGTATCTTGCCAGTTAGTAACTCAAATTACTGTTATGAGATTCATTTGAATACTGCTCTGTTCCCATGTCATTCCATGGCCAGGCTTTACTACACTGCGATGCATAAACCTCTGTTTGCAAAATGTGGACATAATTGATACATGATGAAAATATATGATTTGAGCTTATTGTTTATAATTATAACCAGGCTATCATACACAAGTTACTTTCTGAGGGCATCAACATTCTCTCCTGATAATTTGAATATGTAAACATTCTTCCATTTTAGCTAATTTAAGACTGCTGCCAATTTTGTACTTATGTGTGCTTCTCAAATTACCCATGAATGTCACTAAAAATTAACACTTCTGCTGCTCATCATTTGTGTTTTCGTTGCTGTTCATGAGAAAATCATTCTTATGATTTGCTAGATATCATGTATGTTTTTGTGTTGCAAAACAATGTAAGCCATACCATGTTTTGAAATGTGTATGTACCTGACATATTTATTAAATATTTTGAAATTAACTGCTACTTAATTTCATTAAATTAAAATATGGTTCCATGTCATCCAAGCAGAAAAATTGATAATGCATTGGTAGAACATTATCATTCAGTTAATTACAGAATAACTTTGAAAATTTGCCTTTACTTCAGTTCTGCTTCTTGTTATCAACAAATCATTGCTTTAAACATCCATGTATCCTCTATTTTTACCAATTTCTAGTTTCTAATCTATAGTTAGTACTCTTATCCTTTAAAAATAAGAATTCCTTGGAGAAAGTTTTAAACAAGAAAATGCAGAGTTATATCTGTCAAGCCTCCATGCCAAGTTTTGTGTCCTGTTACCCCAAGTGGGTGGGTAGATTTAATATTTGCTTAAGTATGACTGGTTTTCATGGCTTGATTACATGCTGTCCAAATTTTTGCCAACTCTGAATCAAAATCATCAATTTCATTAGAAACTTTTAATTGTTTACCATTTAGTCAGTGATCAACAGAGATAAATATAAATTTTGAACAGTCTCCAAGCTACTTTAAGAAACATTATATAAATCTGTTATCAACATACAAACTGATGTTGTCTTGATTAGGTTTCACTAGATTTTCCATCTTGTGCAGTCAGGCAATCATAAAGACAAACACAAAAAATACCTTAGATGGTGCAAAATAATGCCCGATCTCACTTAAATTATTTGTGCATCATACTTTTTCATATGCAGGAATTCACATTTCATTGTACAAGTTGTTGTACTGAGTTTATTTCAAATTATGTGAAAGTCAGATATTGTAGCAGGATTTGTGCACTTGCTTGCCCCAAGTAGCATCAATGCTGCTATTCTGCATTTGTGGCACCTCTGACCAATCATACTACAAGCCATGTGTGAATCACCTGAGTTTTCCAAAGCTATACCTGCCTATAAATATTTTCAGATTCAACAACTAAGTGAAACAACAAATCAGACAGCAAAAAGCAATGTTAGATGTAACTTCAAAACAGAATAGATGCCTTAATCAAACTTTTATAGTGTGGCCATGGCCTGTGAGGTATACATCTGACCGGAGAAGTTTTAGCATGCAATTTTCAGTCACAGTTATATGATTACCATTCATTTTCACCATTTTGTTTATGTGATGTAACAATTGGGTCATTTTTTGCACTATTTGTAGCTGATGTATTACAATGATTATGCATTCACATAGATCACCAAATGTTATTACATCTAATATTACTATTCTCTTTACTTACCCTTTTAGTCCCATCTATTTTTTATTGGCTAAGGCACCCACAAGCTGAATAAATTTTTCTGAACCATACCTAAATAAATTAAAATTCAATACCACAAATAGATCAAATTCATGAAATCATCCATATATATGCAAATATAATATATCAAATAGATGTTTATTGTACAACATATATTACAAAATAGTTATCTGCTTCAAATCAAACCACTTTCATAAAGACACAGTTTTCTTTGAGTATCAGTGACATATTGCTTTGACAATACACAGTAATTTGATAAGTGGCATTTACACCTAGAGAAAATCTGACCCACCTACAAGAAAGGGAATGGGATACTCAATACTAAAACTGTGTGAGGTTTAAAATCAACCTTAGACATGTATTAATTACATCCTGCTGATGTATGGTCTCATGAGACTCTAACATTGGAACTCTTTCCATAAAAAATGCCAACATGGTCTAGTAAACTAATGCAAGTTAGCAGCAGTCATTTAATATGTAGAGGCTAGTGACACAGTACAATGAAAAGGGCAAGATCTTAACAATTTGCCTCTGTGTGTGTGTGTGTGTTTAGGGGATTTGAACTTCACAGGTCTTAGCAGAATAACTTTTGATTCGAATTTAAGGTTCTGCATCTATCTAAACTCTTCCTGAAAAGCTTGACAGGAAAAAAATGGAACAAATTTGGTAAAGTGATTACTAATAAGATAAATGAATACCTTATGTTTTATTTTATAATGAGATATTGAAATATATCAGTGGGAGTAAAATATTTCCATATTCAGATCTATTTTATTTTTCTTATTTCCCTTCTCTCTCCCAATCAGGATGAATAGATCTTCAAATGTGTAAAGACTGTTGACCTTTTAGTGTACATTTATGTAAACAATGAAATGTCACCTTGAAAAATGCAAATAAATTAACCCCAAACAACATAAAACAGTTTTCAAATATTAGCTGTTTATAATTAGTTTTCCACATGAATCATGAAAATTGTCAGTGACTGAACTTGCATGATTTACTTCTTTTCAACAGTCTGTGTCATGTATATACAGTATTGTATACCTGTTACACTCAACAACTGGTACTCATTTTAAAGACAAAGTCTTCACTATACAAATTACAGTAATTAAAAGTAGTGATTTTAACTGTCATCACAACCATAATCATGTCTGAAAATGATGGAAAAATCATACACTGAATGGTGTTGATTGGATATCGAAATTATGCATAAAAAGGGATGCAGCTTCTGTTACCTAAATCAACTGCAAGCCTATACACACAAAAATCCATGTTTAATGCAAAATATAAACAAATAGCAGCCAAAATCATTACAAGCAAACTCACTATCATTACAATCTTTTGTTTAATGCTGTTATGCTCTGAAGTCTGTTATAGCATTCTCTTATGTGCTATTGTAGTCCCACCCACTGAAATTATTCAATATATCAATCTGCACAAGAAATAAGCTAAAAAAAAATTTTTTAAATCTTTTCATTTTTGTATGAAAACAAACCACACAATTTTGAAGCATAAGATGTACAGTCCAAATCTGAAAGAATATCACTTCTTAAAATTGAAAAATTTCAGAACTTCTTTTAATCAAATAAGTAATACAGCTGATGCACTTACAAAGAGTGAAGAAATAATTCCATGCAAATCAAAACTTTTTGCCATTAAAAATATAGAAAAATAAATCTACATTGTTTGGGCAGATATAAATAAATATTAGACTCAGTAAATGGAAATATTCATTAAATCTTTCCTTATATCTGCTCCAAAAATATTTTCTAATCAGTTGCTTCATGACAATTGTGTCTTTGAAGTTTTGTGGTATTTTGCCTTTTAATATTTAAAGCATGCTGTTTGCAAAACTTTCTGTACAGTAAAACCTGTTTTAAAATCTTTGTTTCTGTTTCTGTTAATATCCAACAATTTCTTTAAACTTTACGTAACAGGCCATCTTCCCTAATTTTTAAACATATCAATTCCCCCTTAAAAACCATAGAAGCAATAATTGCCAGAATTTCTTTCACTACTTATGTGCACATCTAACATGCTTGAAATTGTATCATATGGAATTTTTTAATCAAATTTAAAGTTGCTTAATTATTTCAGGCACTTAGTACATAATTTACTTCTTAATGCTAGATTGACATAATACATGCAGTATTTGCCGAAAACAATTTTACAATGAACAAAACCACTTAGGTCACTGGAGTGGTCTGCTGTACTGTAAACAAGCAAACCAATCTATAACAGAAACATTGCTTATTTTGGATCCACATTGCATGTTCGAATGACTTTATAACCCTATGTTTACATTTTAATTATATCTTGTGCAGTGATTTAACTTCCGATACATTTTTCTAAATGAGATTGAATTTTGTTTTCATAAGATAATACAAATGAATAACTGTTTCTGGAGTGCTGGTATATTTATAGGCAATACATAAAATAGTCAGTTATATACAATGAGCAATATTATTCATCATTATTAGTGAAATACATGCCATGCATAAAGATTCATGTTAGGGACAAGATTATGTTAATAATAATATATTGTTTTTACAATTTTCGATTTCCATGAGTTAATGCTAATCTCAATACTCATAATTGGGAATTTTGATCCAAATCAAGTAATATACCTAATTTTTCAGAACCACCTCATTATATCCAGCTTTGAATAAAAGTATATACAAGTACAATATTTATTTGATAATTTGCAACTAATGTATTTATGATAACAAATAAATATGCGAGTTTTGCAACCCAACCAGTCACAAGGTGTTATAAACACTTGCAATTTATTGTTCAGTTTTAAAAAATAATACATTAAGAACCAACAGTGTTATGTATGCCATCTGATGATTTTTACAGAAATCTGACATGTTACTATATTAATACTAGCAAGGCTAAAGGTGATACATGTAGCAGGTTTATCCCTACTGCTAAAAAAAAAACATGGCTGCAACACAGTCCAATAATACACACTCTGAAGCAGTCAATATATTGTATGATTCTGGCAATTCAAAGAACTAAGCTTTCTAACCCTTTTTGTCTTGTGCTTCATGACTACATCATATTTTAAAGCGATCAAGAAGATCTACTGTTCAAACAATTGCAATGGATAATGATCGGCACTTTGTTTCCTATATCCAATGTGAAAAGTTAAGGCATATTAATAGAAGTTCATACACAAAAGAACCCACCAATCACCACCCTCACAGTGAACTGCTAAAAGGGGCCTTAGTTTGGAAGTGGTCTCTTATTAGGTGATGGATTTATGGCTGAAGTCTGGCAAGTCATGTAAATTGTGCTTTTAATACTAATAATAGATTGTTCTTTTTGTCGGAAAATGATACATCAATAATGCTTCAAGTTTGTCCCTTTACTGCCTTTTTTTTTATTAAGTTGAGTAAAATCTGGGCCTGAATTTAACTCTTCACCTACTGGCATTGGTTTGATTTTTATATCCAAGTTACACAATTTACAACTTTAGGACCAAGGTGGTGGTGATCTTTTTAATCACATCTCATTGCTTGCAAATCAGTCAGTTGCTTGACTGAGCAGTTCTGTGTCCTTTTCATCCCCTTTATGGCTTAAAATGGGTAACAGAATCCTGAAAGGGGCTTATTCATCTCTATAATTTCTTGATAAGATCGTGAAACTGCATCCAATGTTCAATTACTAATAAAGCACTACAATTTCAAGTAGATTCAACCTGTCTTTGCAACCTGTTTCTCTCTTCTATTAATGAATGATCTCTCTCTCTCATTTCAAATAAACAGTGTATAAGATACCATCTTTTTCTGGCAAAAGGATTTACCTCAAATTCACTTGTCCAAACTCTTTCAATGAGCAGGAGTTTTCAACCACTTCCCTCCCCCAAGGGGATCAAAAATACAATTACAGCTCAACCTGCACATAAAATATTGCCAGTTTGGTTTAGATAACTGGGTCATTAAAGTTTTGATTTTATTACTTTTTTATAGAAAATAAAAGATTTTTACTTTGATGTTGAGAACTACTCAGGCACTATGAGAAACAATCAACAGAAAACAGAAAAGGTCCAAAATTGCTCTTATTGGCAGATACAAGCTGATCAGCCTTGTTGTTTCCTATTTAATCAAAACTACCATGCCATTAGGTGCATTTTACAAGACAGTCCAAACTGCAAATTTGAAAGTTCATTAATGTAAAGAATGAGATTATGAAACTTTTCCCCTTATTAAATCAAGACCAAACATTTATCATATAAATTCAAGTTAAGCATAAATCTGATGTGCATTAACAATGATCAAGTATCTATGATAGTATTTTAAAGTAGATTAAATGATTATTAAAAAAAATAACTAGCACTCTGTTGTATTTAATTATCTTATTAGATAAATAACAAAGTTTTGGACAACTCCATTCTAACATTGACAATTGAAAACATTAAAAGAAAAAATGGAGTTTAGCTGTGAAGAATTTTATACCTACACAGTTTATTTCTGAAATTACATAAGCTTTATGTTGATGTATTCCCCATATATTAATTTTTTATTTTATATTTCCTATTTAAGATCAAGATTTTAAAAAATGATGGCAAAAATCAAGGTTGACTGAATTAATATTTCCCAAAATTAGCAAAAGTAAATATAAATACAATAAAGTTTTGGATAAATAATGGAAATGTAACTGTAGACTTTTCAAGAATTTTAAGTTTGAGATAAACACTCTTGATGCCGCAAATCCAAGTTGCAAACAAATTATACTCGCATTCAAAATACACAAAATACAGTACACATATTTTATTGTTAATAAGCATGCAGTTTAATCTGCTTATGTAGAATGTTTTCAAAGCCCTTTAGGACAGGTTCTCAAGTTTCAGCAAATTCACTATAACAGTTTTTGAAATGAAATCATTTAAATGTTTTCTATTTGCTAGTATATTTTGCAATGTTTTATAAACAATCATTTGTTTAAATCTGACAAAGCTTCGTTTCCTCTCAAGATCGCTCAAACTGAATTCAGCAGATTTCTATAAGTTGTTTAATTGTTTTTGTATTTTTGGTAAGAACAACCATACTAGAAGCCAGTGTGACATCATTTGTACAAGTATGAAAGTTCTTCATGACAGAATGCTTTCTTTCAGGTCCTATATAATTCTAGTCAACAGTTTCAGAAGTTTAAAGGTTTCTATATCTATTCTGTATCATCAACTTTTCCATTTTTATTAATGGTAGCTGTGTTAATGGTGGTTTTCCTGAGAGGACCTTATTGTCAAATTTTATTAATTCTGTTCATTGATTTTTTTTATGTCCTTTGTAAAAGGTTAATATATTTTTAATAATGATGGTTATATTGCCTGGCAGATTGGCATCAAAAAAGCATGTGCAGACAGACACATGACAGATATTTCAGAGTCATGCCATAAACATTGCTGTCACTCACAGATCTTCATTGAATAAATAAATTATTCTCTCATTTTAATATGGATGCATTAGGTAATTTATGCATACTTTAACACCAAAAGAGATGCGTTTATCTTGACCTTTGTTTGAATTTACCTTTATATAATTGGCTGTAGTTTTAATATAGTGATCATACAAGACTTTTTTCCACTATGAACATTTGCCATAACCCGAGAGAAATCAGAACTCGAATGTCAAGACACTGATGGATTTGGGAAACACTGGAACCAGACACAACAAGTATTATCTCTATTCTTATATGAAAAAGAAATAAAACAAATGCTGACATTTTCAGAATCAATTTAAAGTTTCCTTACTGAAGGTGCTGATCAAGTATGTTGGTTTTTCTTATTCCTTTTCCAAACTGGCATGAAATCCCAGTCAGCCAATTTAAAATGGTCAAAAGAGTTAAGCTATAATAAGAAATAATCCCAATCCTAACCACTATTCTATATCTCTGAATCTTTAAATAGTATAAAATTCTTGCAGAATAAAAAAACTACCAGATGTTTCACAGGTAAAAATGTGGAATTACAGATTCTGAACCACATTTTCATTGATAAAAAACAGAATATATGGCAGTTACAGTGAAGCAAACAAGTTTATACTGACTTTGTGTCCATCATTATTTGTTAGACTCTGAATGAACATGATGTTTCTGTGCACAAAAACCAAACTCATTTCTCCAATTGAAAAATTTTTCTCCTTTGTGACTGCAGAACAGAACAGAATTCCAAGTTTTCAGTTAAAACATATATTTGGAATGCAGACATTTATGTAGGATACAGCTTGAAAAAAGTACAAATACCTACCATGGCAGAAAAAATAATTTCACAGAAAATAGAGTAATAAGTATAAATGCTTTGACATAATATACAATGTCATGCATGCCTTAAAAAAAATATTTTATCTATGTTGTGTTTCAAAATTTCTCCTTTTCATCACTAATGTCAGGAATGGGCTCTCCCCTCTTACCAAACGCAATATCAGCATATTCAGTGCAGTTCTCTATGCCTCGGATGATTGGCTTGCCATTCGTTGCTGCAGGAGGATTTAGCACTATATCAGCATACAGTAAACCATCTTTCTTTACCTGAAATAAACATAGGAAATGTTTACACTACTCATCAATATAAATGTAAAATGCTAAACAATGGTTTTAACACTGCCGTTTTAACATCAATAAAAGTTTCAAATCTGAATTGATAATTGGCATCTAAATGGAATATTAGGTTGACATCTAATGGAAGCGTAGCTGTCTTAGTAATTGATCACTGAACACTCACCTGTACAAGCAATCCTGACATAGTTTACCATATCTCTGATCACAAGTGGACAATCAGTATTAATTTTACACTGATGCAATTAATGCACAAAGAGATTATGTGAACAGCATCAAGCAACATTTTTGTACACAGTGGTCAACATTGTAAATTTTGAGAAAAAATGCTCTTTGCAGTCTGTTTAAATTTACATCTAGAGTGTAAATTCTTGGATGAGAATCTCCTCTTCTACAGAGGATACAGAAAATGAACTGATCTATAAATCCACAAATGAGTAATCTGCTATAGCAACTCCAATGCAAAACCTTGTAAAATTCATGTTCAAGGACCAGGATACACAGAATGGAGGTTTGGTTTATGGTTCCTTCATTGATACTTTTCATCAGTTTTCAGGTTATACCAGTGTGAAAATCTAACCCAATGCCAAGGCTTTTTATATCCTTTTCCCAAGCACACAAAATAGAAATTTCAGTGAACCAAGACTCATCAAGTCAGATCTGAATTTGAAAGAAACCAAATAATCAGTGATCTGAGAGAGGAAATGTATAATCTCCAAAAGCAATTACGTGTACTTGAATATTATTTGAGAGGGAAAAACATTTTTTGGACTGTTCAATGGAAATAGAGTGCAAATTGTTTGGACTATAAATATTATCTTAAAACAGTTGTGAATTATTGAAAGGAGTTCTGGACAATGTCAATTTGACATCATGATCCTTGATGAACCAGTACATTTAGGGCTTTGAAATTTATGCAGAAATGTTCATTCTTTTGGATTTTCATGGACATTACTTATTATCAGCATTATTTTGGATTCACTTCATAATACTGTAAGTTCCTCTCTCATTTTCATTTTTAACTTTCATAATTAAATTATTTATTAAGTTTAACAAGACTTGTTGATTATGCTTCTTTCTGTTATTTAGTTTATATAATTAAATATTTATTAAGTTTAACAAGACTTGTTGATTATGCTTCTTTCTGTTACTTAGTTTATGACCATAGAGTCGTAACACTTACTAGAGGAGTGTGATCCAAAGCTAGAAACTATCTCTTATGACAGAAAGGATCCAACCGTCGACATTATACCTGAACATGCCAGTACAAAGGGGTTTAGTCTGGCACCAACAGGAACCAAAGGAAGAGGTACAGAATGCATGAGAGGGATGAGCCCCTAGGGCTGTCCAGCCTTGTCCTTAGGAAAGGGTGAAGGCTTTGTGAACTTCTTCCCGGAACCATTGTAGCAAGCCCTTCTTGAGCCCCCCTGCCACAGAAGAGCTCTGAAATGAGATTATTTTTTCAACAGGGGTTGCATGGCTTTAAAAAAATTAGCCAGTGGGCCTTGCTGGGCAGTCAGGATGATTCCATTTCTTGGCTGGTTTCAAGGAGCTAGAAGTGGATGCAAGTGGATGGTGTTGATAGTCTCTCAAATCCTAAGTAGCCACAGAGGGGTTAGGCCTTCTGAAAAGACTCTCAGGCTCAGAAAAGGGGGCTGTGGTGGTGGAGAAACTGCCCTCAGAAAGTTAGTACGGTTCTCTAGCAAGACTATGGATGTGTCCAGTGTCACATCCCCATGGAGGTGGAGAAATTCTGCTCACAAGGCCATGGACAAGGACAATGCATGGTTAGAAGATTTTGCCACTGCTTAGAACAAACAATGGAGAGTCATTGGCAATAGAGTCCTCTTTCACCACGCTGAATGAGGTTGCTGAAATAAGGTCAGCATGTGAGGCTGTAGCCGCTAATGACCTAGAATTTTGTTCTAATGATTCCAGTTTTCATTGGAAGGCTAGCCCAGGTCCTGTATCAATACCTACTTGAGCTGCTTCACAATCCAAAGTGGGAATTTGTGTGGACCAGGAAGGAGTATGAACATTGTAGTTGGATGCAGCTACCATGGGTCATACTATAGAGGGAAAAATCAGACCACCCCCAATGTTGTCTAACAAAAGCTTAGCCTTTCCTAAACATTTAAAAAAGCTCCTTGATCATAACTGAGTGAGGAAGAAGCAAGAGATTCAGTTGTGAATTTGACTCAGAAAGTTTTCCTAAACTAGAAACTATTTTAAAGGCACCAGAACCTAAAGGTTTTGGACACAGATCATTATGCAAGCAGTGGTAATCCTCATTCACCACTTTATAAAATGACCATGACTCCTCTTCTGCCTCTTTAATGATCAAAGGTTGGGAAGGTGATCTGATGGCAGTTGGTACCACATTGGCCTAACAAGAAGGCAGGGCTACGTGACCCAGTGTCTCACTGCTTATGGGAGATTTAGCAAGATGATAAACTTGATATAGAAACTATTCCTGTGGAGATAATAAACTGTTTAAATCAGTGGTATCCATTGGTGGCTTATGGTTATTTGACACCAAACCTAGTGTATTTTGGGAAAGGTCTATCCCCCTACCTATTTTTAAGACTCAACCATATAAGATAAAGTATGTATATGGCCCACAGGAACAACCTCAATACTATGAGGCCCAGGTTACAGAATTCCATAGTTTCATGTAGGGAACTTCACAATCACCTCCTTGTGGAGGAAGGCCCCACATAGGGATTATGGTCAATAATAGGGAAGGGGATACCAACCCAATCCCTGCCCTATTCTGGCATCTGTAAGCTGATTCCCAGTCCCTTGTGGAATGAAATGTTAGTCTTGAAGGAGGAGGGACATGGCCCAATAAGTATCTCAATACATAATCTCAGTGACCAAGCCTATTCACCTAGCAAAGACTCTGGCATGTGACTCATGTCTGTAGTATGAGACACCCTAGGATCTGGAACTTTTCTTATTTATTCAGTTTTTTAACCCTTATAGGGATATATAGTCTGGTAACACAAAATCCTCAGGAGTTAAACTGTCTGAGAAGAAAAGGAAGAGTGGACTCTACTTTTAAATTGTCTGTTAGACTTGGCATTCTGCTTTTTTCTATATTAACTTTGAAATACCGCTGAAAGGGGGTTTGATTGATATACTTCCACAGGTGGAATCTTTTTATAATTTTGCTCTATAGTGCACATTAACAGTCTGGGGAATGTAATAATAATAAAATACTACTACTACTACTACTACAACTAATAATAATAATAATAATAATAATAATAATAATAATAATAATAATAATAATAAAATACTACTACTAATAATAATAATGATTGGTGCATGGTATTTGTTCAAAAATCATTTTTAAAAATTAAAACTGTGTACAACTTGTTTTGCCTTTTCCCATGGGTGGCCACTATTGACAGTTTTGACTGTGTGCAACAACATCTCCATGGTATATTATTCAGTTCTTAGAAACTGATTAATGAATTATTGGAAAAGATTGTACATTAAATAATAACCTTAGACTGGAGAATTGTGGTATTAACATGATACTTTTTCACTGTACTGATACTTCAGTAGTTTCCATCAGTACGGAATATATGGAAATTAACAAATAATCTTGCTATGAATTTAATGACATTAACAGCATCTTGTCATTTTTCATGAAAATGAGATTCAAATATATCATTTGAATTATTTGCAAAACAGTTGTATTTGTCAACAGTATAATTATATTTATGATCCTTTGATATTGTTTGACACATATCACAAATGCCAGCTTGGTGGCCAAAAATAATGTTTTGGATTTTTAAAAAAGAAATATCATTTTTTAGTTATTCAGTAGCATATGCAAATGTGTTGAGCACAAGCATTTCTTTTACAGACTGAGAATTAGCCTAAGATTTAAAAAATTGCAGTTTTGTTCGAATTTTACATATTTTCTTAAATCCACTAAATATTTTCTCCTTAGTTGAGCAATTGTGCTTTATGATTACTGGCCCTCTCTGATCTAGGATGGATCAGGTCAAATAATACCATGGATATAATACACTGTTATTTTGTTAAATCAAAGTAGGATATTTTTTCAGATATTGACGGAAATTTTAAAAACACAAATCAGGCCCCAGCCCAAGATATTAAATTATGCCACAGTACTTACTGTAGTATGTTCAGAAATACCAAAGCATTCTGTGGTACAAAAGTTTTTGTAGTACCTCAGACATAAACAAAAATTCAGTCAGCAGCACAAACCATGCATATACAACATAATAACTCTTTTACTCACTTAAGCAATAGGAGCAAAAATTTTAAGGTATTTAATTAACATCAAGTTATGGAAAGATAAGTCAAAATTCTTTCTCAGGGTATAGAAGCAAAATGGCTATTATGTCTCACTAACCCTCTCCCTTACTCTGACCTTAAGTATATTATTCAAATGAAAGACCTATATGAAATGTTTACATGTCTTATTAAACTTCTTTGATATACAAAATGAAATATTCATGTTCATTATAGTATGTAAACTTGGTGAATAAACCAAATGAATTGCACTACAAGATAAAATACAAACACAAACCTTTGTACAAATATTATCACACTATAAAGGTTTGCAGCAATATAAAATTAGTGACAAATAAAAAAGCTATTGTCTTGGCTCAACCTAAATTTGATTAGATGAATCAGATTGGCACATATATGTTATTCAGAATTTATGTGACATCTTAGTGCCATTTTCTATGATAAAAAGACTATTACAGTATATACAATACCAGAGTACCGGTAAATACCTGATGTAGGTATGGGATGTTAGTTGATTACTGTTAAGTAATAATTGTATCGGGGAAAACGAAGCTGTTTTTAAATAGCTTTCTAAGCTTGTGATGATCAAGAAAAAAATTAATGTAGATGAATTGCTGTTGGGGGTTTAATGACTTTTTTCAGTACATGATAGGCTATATATCAGCCAGTTTTTATAGTGGAATAAGGGCAATCAACCCACTGGAAACTACTGGTAAATTTTCTCATTTGCCCACAATGGCTGAGCCTGAAACTCAAACCCTAAAGGACAGAGGTGATATATCAGCGATCTGTAAAGGTAACTGTCTTAGACCACTTGGCCACAAGGGGCCCATACGAATGGTAGAACAAATAATCTCTGGGAATGTAAACAACAATTTATTCAGACTTTTCATACCACTGGAATATTAGATGATGTAAGCCCTGGATCCTCATAAAGACTTTCACCAGACATCCCTATTGTTATGCTCTTTGGATTTTCATACTTTGTTTCTGGATAGGAGTTCTGTCCTGCCAGCACTGCATTTTCATAAATATCACCTTAAAAGAAAAGAAAACTTCCATATAGACATTTAGAGATTTTGTTTCCAAAATTTGGTCTTCCTTAAGTAATATAAAAAGTTCATAGATAAAATGAGACCCTCAAAGGATCTACTGGACAAATCAGAATAATTTCCATAAATTTAACATTTTATAATTTCTTCATTTTAACTACTGTGTCTTGAAACCATCTCTGATATGATATTTTTAGCAATAACAAGATTTTCAAATTACATGCTGTGGCAGACATACTGAATATAAGATTGACATTACTTTCATTTAGTGCCAATAAGATCACCACAAAAAAGCCTTCTGGTGGAAACAGCATTTTGATATAACTTTCCATTGTGCAGGACAGCTGGTAGGATTTTAAAGATGGCAGTCCTACTGATCTTAGATTGGCGTCATTATCATAGATATAATAAGAAAATGTTTTTGGGTGAAAGCATAATTCTGATATGACCAGCCATCTGGAAAACGCAGTGATGACAAGTTTGTAAACATGGTCATTGTGGCAGTCATATATGAAGTCACACTGGTATCATTTTCATTTATGAACAACTAGAGAACATAAGAGGAAAGCCTAATGCTGATATGATCATTCATTCAGAAGTAGCTATCACATGACTTTGAAGATGGTAACTGTTGTGGCCATACTGGATGCCAAAGTAGTACCGTTTTCATTTAGGACACTTAGCAAAATCACCCACCCACCCACCCTGAAAAAACATGAAGATATGAACATCCATTTAGAAGGAGTTGTTTAACAAGATTTTCATGATGACTGTATTGTATTATTATGATATGTATTAACCATATTGGGTGTCCATTTATAGTAAGGACCAACCAGATATAAAGAATCTTCTGTTGAAAACCCCATGGCAATATTACTTTCCACTGTGGAAGTGTGGCGAAAACAAGATTTTCAAGATGTCTCCTGTGGCCATCATACTGTACCAAACTAGGCACCATTTTCATTTGGATCATGTAATTATGTGAAGTCCTTTAATCAAATCCCCATCTTTACAAGACCATCCATTCTGGAGGAATAATGATAAAAAAAACATTTTCAACACTGAGACCACATTGGACATCAGACTGGCAGGAATTTCATTTAAAATCAACTAGGCAACATCTGAACTCATCTGGTGAAAATCCCAAGTCAGTATAGCTCTGTTCAGGAGGAGTAGCTATATGATTATCAAGATAATAACCATATTGGATGTCAGATTGGCAAGATTTTCATTTCAGACCAACTAGACATTACAGAGGTCTCAGTGATAACCTCATGTTCATATGACCATCCTTTCTGGAGGATTAGCAATAAAAAGATTTTCAAAATTGCTGCCAGATCAGTAGCATGACATTGTCCACCACTTAACTCCCCAGATACCAAACCTGAATTTGAATGCATGTGGCTGCAGTGGCAAAGCTGATCGGTGGGCAGTGACAATGCAGTTCACCACCATATGAATGTCCTCCTAAACTCCAATCACCATAACTAATTTCACCCAAAACCAAAACATGGCAATAAACACAACTGTCTGACCAATGTAACAAAATGTTCACAAGCTGCAGAAAACTAAACACCTGAAGGGAAAGGTCTTGGTGGATGAGGACCAGCAACAGGCCCATGAAGTGTGAACAGGATGAAAACAATGGTGGAGTAGATTTGCACCTGCAACATCAATGAATCTATGTCAATATGTCATTGTTTGCTCACTCACAAATTCATGGATGCAGCATTTTACACATTGCTGCAGGAACTCGTTTAAGACCCTGATGATGTACAACACTCACTAGAGATCTATGCTTCCCATTTATTTTGAAATCAATGTTTTGATGCTGTGTGTCATTGCAAATACAACCCCAAGCATCACCATAATTACAATCTCATCAATAAAATCAAAATTATACATGGTTTTTCCATCAAACACCATTGGGGAATTGCACACAATCAAAATTGCATTAGCATCATTGCATATTTATGATAGTGGCCTAATAATTGAGCATTGTGTTACAGAGACCTTGAGACAAAGACTCCTTTGCGTATCCTCAGACTTGAACAGAAACTGAAACATTGTTGGCTTTTGTGATGCTTTATTGGCAAGACTTTCACAGGAGACAAGTTTCAATGATGATGTATTATATTTTTGGGGCCCAGAGCTTGGCTGCAGATTCACCTTTAAATTTTCCCATGACTTTCTTGCATATTGCTGAACAGCAGGTGGTTCACTGGATAGCCACTGGTGCATACAAATTGACAAGTGTCTGCAGAGGCAAATTGACATGTCTGCATAGGTGAAGTAAGCCAAAGTCAAAATAGATCAACTATAGAAATTTAATTCTTCAAACAACTACTGCATGTTAAGTGCATTCAATGATGATTATAGGAATTTCATGGCTTGTATGAGCAATTCAAAATGTTATCTTGTATTACTAATGCATGAAGGAATATTTTTGTGAAAGGCCATTTTGATTAATAAGATGACTACAAATCTGCCCCCATTTACATGAATACAATTTTCCAAAAAAGAATCTACTGGTATTCCAAATCTACGATCATTAAAACATCACAGTTTGTAAGTACTCAAGTAATAAAAGGTGCTATTCTAAAATAGATTTTAATTTAGAAGTGCTATTTTTGGGAATAAAATTACACACTTATAAATTGGATCAAAGTATCTCTTCCTTCCAAAATTTTTGTAATAGGTGAATGGAATCATGAACAAAATGGTGTCCTTATTCAAGTACAAGTTACACTACCCATCTCCTGCTTTGTTTTTTTATATTTTTAATTTTCATTTTTGCAGCAATGTAGCATTTATGCAAATAGATTTTAATGTGCTCTTCATATACTTATATGTGGATGTTTTTGTGTATGTGTGTAAACATTATTCGCTTCCATTATATGTGATGATTTAATTAAATAAAATATATAAATATATATATATATATAACAGAATCAATCTAATATAATTATTTGTACATAGTCAGGTACTTTGCCTTTTTCTGAGAAGTCTTCTTCTAATGAGGGTTCTTATTCAGGGACTATACTGCAGTGTTGTTAATGTTCCTCTCCATTGTGTAAATTTGTCATCAGTTGTAGTCTCAGGACCCGTGACAGTCAGAATAGTGGTTTCCTTACCCATTGAGGGCATACATTTATTACTATACACTGACCTAGCTGGAGATGAGGTTGTGGTTAATCCAATTGTAACTGACAAGCCTTGTTTGAATCAGAACGTCGATCCTATTGAACAAGATTTCCCTGATTTATACCCAGCTGGTGCAGTTACTAGAGCTATGACAAAGAAAGCTCTTGAGAATGTTGTTGATCAGGAACATATTCCTTTAGTTGACACATGTGCTAGTCAGACTTTTGATGAGGTCACTTTCACTCCTTGTTTGGATCAATCCAAAGGTATTGATCACAGTGATCCTCTTTTAACTACTCATTCTCTTTATTCTAATCAGGGTGACAAACGACAATCACTTGTCATCAAACAGGATAAAGATCCTGAGATCTCATGTTTGTTTCAAAGGGCCATTAGTGAAACTGAAGCCACTAAAGTACCTGTCTGTTATTTCATTAAAAATGGAATTCTTGTGAGAAAATGGAGACTTCCTGAGGTACCTGCTGGTGACAAGTAGTCAGTGTACTATTAAACTGCAGTTTGAAAATTATAAAGACAGGAAATCTTAGTCTGGCCCATGAAACTCTTTTGGCTGGTCATTTAGGGATTAATAAGACTTATCAGAAGATCTTGGTTAAAAAATTAAAAGTGATGTTGTCAAATACTATAGATCTTGTCAAACTTGTCAAACTGTAGGAAAACACAATCAGAAGATACCTAAGGCTCATCTGCAACCTATTCCTGCATTTGATGAATGTTACGTGTTTAGGTTCGAATAAACATTAGCACAGAAAAAGTGAAAATAACAAGCTTTTCAAACTTTAACAATTAATTTATGTCCCTGGAGATTCGGTAAAAATTAAGAAAATAAGAACTTACGGTTTCAAGAATCAAATCCAAAAATAATCCAAAAATAATTCACAAATTAAATTGCAAAAGTCCTAGTAATAAAATATTCTAATAATTTCATGTTCGAATCCCGACGAAAAATCCAAGATGGATGGCGATGAAGTATGCTCTAGTCTGTAAAATGTTGTCTTTTACAGTTACTTGTAGACATACGAGAATTAACACTCCCAGTGTTTGAAATCTGAATTAAATTTGAAGGAATGTCTTTCCAAAAATTCTATATGAGCACATCCAATATTTCCAGAGGAAAAAGAATGAATCCTTTTGAACTCCAAATGATCTGAAGATAACTAACATAAAACACTGGCTACAACAGAAGAACTTGACATCAAGTGTTAAAAGCCCAAAACTGAGAATATTTCTCTAAAACAAAGGTTATAAGATGCAATAGCGGAAAAAACGGGGGGGGGGGGGGGGGAGGGGCGATCAGGTTATCTTGTTTACATCATGTACACAGAATATGGCCTTGATTAGACAAATGATTTTCACTCTAAGAAAGAAATCAAAAAAAAACTATTTACTTCCTAAATCATGCAATCCCATCATGACCTTTACAACAACCAATCATTTTAAAATAAAAGAGAACTTGTTTTTTGTTGTTGCTACTAATTTTAAATCAAGGTCAGGATCCAGGTCAACACCTGTTGTTTACAGAAAAGAATGATTCAGGTCAACAGATTTTCAGAAAAATATTATCTCCAGTGAATAAATTTATAGAATAAAAATGTAAAACTGACAAACAAACAAAAACATTGCATTAAAATAAATATATATTACATCAGATACATAACAATGAACCATTTAGCAGAATAATGGTAGATTGCGATGGTCCCTTACATAAGAACAAGTCAGGTAATCAATAATTGTTGACCATTATGTGTATGTCAACAAGATTCCCAGAAACAATTTCTTTGAGGAATATTACAACTAAAACAATAGTAAAAGCTTTGATAAAGTTTTTTTAACTCAATTTGGCCTTTCCAAAACTGTCCAATCTGAACAAGGGTCAAATGTTATGTCTGCAATTTTCCAGCTAGTTATTCTTAAATTAGGCATTCAGCAATTAGTCAAAAGTGAAAGTATGGTTCAAGAGAACTACCATGGAGAGAACGTTTGAGTCTGCTGATAGAGTTGTCTTCCTTGCTCAGTCTTCAAAATGCTCTTCAGGTTAGGTATTACGGCCCTTACAAAGTTAAGAAAATGAATGAGATAAATTATAATAAAAGTACTCCTGGGATGTAAATAACTTAAAGGAGTACCAGTATGTTGAGAGAGATAGCCAGGTTAATCATGCAATTAATTTAGCTGTACCTGTCCACTCAGTAAAGATTTAAGCGAAGGAATACAATCAGACTATTGATTTAGGAGCAACAAAACTTTGGATTTCATAAATCATGAAAGATCTGGACCAGAAACTTTCACATTGCAACAATAGGAAAGGAATGAATTTAAACAGTTATTATTGGAATATGAGCACTTATTTCCAGATGTTCCTACAAGAACAAACAAAATTTACCATGACTTTGAAGTTGTAAATTTCATACCTGTGAAAAAAAACACCCGTACAGGTTGAACCCTCTCAAACAGGAATACTTCAAAAAAGAAATTCAGTATTTGCTGGATAATAATTTCATAGAGACCAGTAAAAATGATTAGAGTCCACCATGTATACTTGTTTCTAAACCAGATAAAACATTCCGCATGTGCACTGATTATACAAAAGTGAACAGTGTGACTAAAATAGATTAATTTCCATTATCGAGAGTCGATGACTGTATTGATAAAATTGAAAATGCAAAATATGTCACCAAATTTGACCATCTGAAAGGATTTTCGCAAATTGCACTGACGCAAAGGGCAGAGGAAATTTCTGCATTTGTGACTCCAGATGGACTTTATCAATATAAGGTGATGCCATTTGAGATAAAGGGTTCACCAAGTACTTTTCAACGTTTAATTAACATGATTACATCTGGTCTGGATAAGTGTGATGCTTGCATCAATGATGTCACCATCTACAATGACACCTGGAAAGAATATTTAGCGACAATTTGGAAATTCTTTGAAAGACTCACTGAAGCAAGTTTGACAATCAGTTTATCCAAAAGTGAGTTTTGCCATGCTTGTGTAACATTTCTAGGACATATCATGAGACATGGACAAGTAAAACCTATAAATGCTAAAGTCAAGGCTATCTCTGAATTCCCTGTGCCTATTAGTAAACAGCAAACTCGTGCGATTTTTGGGTATGGCTGGATACAATCGGAAATGTTCAAACGTTTCCATAATTGCTGAACCCCTGACAAATGTTTTGAGCAGGAAAACCAAGTTTCATTCATCTGAAAAATGTCAGGAGGCTTTTGACAAGCTAAAGGCCATATTTAAGAGCAGACTAGTTCTTACAGCTCTAATTTTCAGCCAATCATTTAAACTGTTGATGCAAGTGATGTTGGGGTTGGAGCAGTATTGATTCAAGAAGATATAAATGGTGCTGATCATCCAGTGTGCACCGGAGAAATTATTCTACAATCAAGGAGGAGTGTTTGGATTTGATATTGGCATTAAAGCACTTTGAAGTTACATTAGTTCAGCACCTTCTCCAATTTTGGTGTTTAGTGATCACAACTCTCTTACTTTTCATCTACAAGATGAAAAAGAAAAATCAGATCAATAAAGTGGATTTATTGTTACAGGAATATATTATTGACATCAGGCACATCAAGGGAAAAGACAATTTAATAGCAGATACACTTTCACATGTATAGAAATGCATTCTTTCATGTATACATTTGTGTCATTTATAAGATTTCATCTTATGTTTTTTTTTATTACCACAAGTGTATTTGATTAATTGTAAAAAGAAAGCTTTATTGCATAAATCTTTCTTTTTCTTTATGAGGAGAAGTGTTATGTTTATTTAATTTAATTCTGTCAGTTTTAAAATTTTATATTATTACATTATATGTGTGATGATTTTACCCCAACCCCTTGTATTAGTACATGTATGTATAACTTGTCTGACTGGCCTTGTACAGGTATACAGTGTACGTCTGCCTGACCAAGATTTGATGTTTCAAATTGTTCTAAGTTATCTAAGTTAGCTAATCCCCTTATCTAGGATGGTCTTTGTTTAACTCTCGAGGGGAAATTCTACTAGGAGAATGGGTACTTTGCGGACGGGTGACGTAACCACCTCAAAGGACAGGAGACCGCCAAATAAGTAGACTGTAACAATTGATAGACACACAGACAGACATTCGGATGATTGACAGTCGAACGACTGACCAAAGTCGATCGCCCTCCAATCGAAATGCGATGTGGGTGGGACTTGATTCGAAAATTTGAAATGATACCTGATGTTTAGTAGGAATTAGTCAGTTCGCTACAATAAGAAATTGGGAGAAGAGAGGTAGAACTCCGTACGGCCAGACGAAAATTGGCGGCAGACTCAGATTTTGGAAATCAAGGAAATCTTAAGCTAGCTTCAAAGGTCAGTGTGATTTTTTTTTATTTCAGCTTGATTCGTCTGCGGAATTGAAGGATTCTCGTATGTATATTCATTTTACTTGTATTGTAGTATGAATAGTTAATTATGATATTAATATTTTGCATCTTTCGTGATGTTCGTTAGTACCTTTGCTTGCAATTGATTATGATGTAAATTCGTTGAATCTTCTTCATGATATTATTATATTACACCTTATTTTGTGAGGTAAAATGTTGCTCTTCTTTTGTTAGTAATATGTGTGTATATTATTTCGTGAAATATTACGTTTACGCCCTTTTGAAAGGACGATTTGTATTCGTGAAGAATTGTATTGTTTGCTAGCCGCTATAAGAATTAATATTATAATTCTTTGTGTAGGTATATTATGGTAGGCTAGCACTTTGTTTGCGTAATGATATATTTTGCCATTGAGTTAACGGATTTCCGTTATTGCAATTTGAATGTGAATATTGTGGATTCGGTACGCTTGTGTAGGACATATATATATATAAATATATATAAATATATAGATAGTCATATTACTAATAGTAGTAATATTATAATACAAAGATATTTGAAATATTTGTATGTATATACTGATAGGGCTCAGTATGTAGATGTTTGAATTCTTTGTGAGATTGTGCTGTGGTGCCATTTTGTAAGCGGCGGAAGTGTGTAGGAATTTCGATGTGTGCGCATGCGTAACCAAAAAGTCCCGCCTTAAACTGATGGTTCAATTCAGTGACTTAGTGTGAGGTAATATTCATCACCCTATGCTAATGCATTATACCTTTCAACAGGAAGCTTTCGGGTGACGTTGAGAGAATTCCGGGGAAATTTCGGATGACGTGGAGAGAATTCCGAGAGAATTTGAGAGATACTGAGTGAATTTCGGGTGACCTCAAGAGATACCGCAGAAGAGGAAACGGAAGTAGAGATAGAAGAGGAAACGGAAGTAGAGGAATCGGAAGGAGAGAAAGACGAAAGGAGACATATTTAGATGAGTAACACTCAAGAAGGGAAAATATTCCTCACACTGAAATCAAATGATGATCTAGGGATCATTGGGTCAAGAGTGACATTGATTACTTAATATCTTTAAAATTTTCATTTATTAAATTGTTATTGTTTATATTTCATCTTTGTATTTCTTTTAATTTAACTGTCGGCATTGCTGACTGGGGGCTCGTAGCCATATATAATATATTGTCCAGAAGTAAACATTCTGAATGTGGACCAGGGGAACTTCCTCATAATTCTTTAAAGTCTACAGGAAGAACCCCACCCCTACTAGACGACCCTCCACAATATGTTATTGCAATGTAACATTGTTTAACGGATTTGATCTTGTCCAAAATTGAGTTCAGTTCTGTTTGACCTGATTGATTTTTTTTTAAATTTCATTTATGTAAACATTTTGATTTGGGTCAGAGTTTTGGTAATTCCAAAGTGAATTCAACAGGTTATTATGTTTTAAGTAAGCAAAGATCATTCTAGAAAGTTATTTTCCATTAGGTAACGGTTGTTTTTAGAAAATGCTAATGTGACCCAAGGTCAAGCAAAGAACTATACTATCTTGTGGCTGTGCAAATTTTACTAGTTGGGCTTAAAACACTTGAGTTTTATTATGTTGTGACCAGTTTGGGTTGAATTTTTATTTTATTGAATTCAAGTTATTCTTTTCCCTGGAAATACATAAGTGCTCCTACAAAATTCTTGAACAATGACATTGACTGGAATTTATACGGAATTCAAAACTTGAATTTTTTCTGTGATTCAACAAGAGACTATTGACACATCAGTACTTTGCTGACAACAGACGTCATCGCCTTCCATTTTGAATTTCATCGGTATTTGAACTGAGATTCATTTAGTACTTTTCATTGATAGGACTTGTGCTTTTTAATTCTTGGATAATTTTTGGATTCAATTCACTGTGCCATAAGTTCTTTTTTCTCAATTTTCATTTTGTGTCTAGTGTATTAAATGCTATGTTTTACAAAGCTTGTTGTCTCGTCTCTTTTTTGTTACTTATTTTAAGAGCATGGACTTGTAACATCTGAAAAATAAGGTCTTTATTATAATTATTATAGCGAAACATAAAATGTATTCCAAATCAGTAAAAGAGGAAAATCTACTGTCCTAATTGCACTGAAATGGTGTGCCACTTATAGAATTCCATACAATCACCTAGATTAAAGAGTCTAGCATGAGCAGTGCTTGAGAATTAGCCAGTGAAATATGAACGTTAGGTCAAAGTGACTTACCGCAGTTATTCTAATAGAAGCCCCTTCCCTCTTTCCATGAAAAGAAAGAAACTCCTACCTTATCGAGGTTAATAGAAGCCCCTTCCCTCTTTCCATGAAAAGAAAAAAACTCATACCATATCGAGGTTAATAGAAGCCCCTTCCCTCTTTCCATGAAAAGAAACTCCTACCTTATCGAGGCTCATAGATTCATACTCTATTCCATTTTGATATGTCCAAATAATTAAAACAGTACATCAATAATCCAACGAATGTTAGAAAAATGAAAATAACTTAATTTACTAATGTTTTCAGTCAAACAATGATGCATGGTATTCAACGCCTTCCTCTTTAGAAATTGTACCATCCCTGGGTTATATATTTGAATAATTATAGTACATTTATTATGAGGGTTTAGTACCCATTCCGGTGTATCCCCTCACAATGTTTTATGATTCCAGGTACAACAGTATGTATACAGTGTGTTAAAAAACCTGAACAAAGACCAAAAATTTAGACATGATACACATATCAAAGTTAGCCCCCATTTTCTGGGGAGAAGGTTCTATGAAACCCACACAAAACTGCCTTCAACTAGGAAGAATCATTCAAATGCAGTGACGCGGTATGCTTTTAAATGTGTGGATGCCAGTGCCAATAGCCACTAATATCCTTTTCATCGCAGAGGTGAGCGAAAAATGACTGACAAGTACAAATTTAATTTGCAAGGTAATTTTGGGAATGTTTTAACTCCACGACTGTTGTCAGGTTGTATAAAAATAACTACTCATGTACCTAAAATGTGTTAGAAAATAAAATTGGATCACTTTACTTCTGAACATATTTTACCAGCTTCTTAATATGCACACATGATAATTGGTTTCTTCATAGTCTCTAAAAGAAGCCAAGGGAAAACCGAATCCTCAGTACCTTTCTTCAGGTTGCTTCCAAAAAGTTTCAATAAATAAATCATCCAAAAGGTTTTTTTTTTCATGTAAAGAAGTCAATACTTATCAAATTTGCATTTCCTTAGAACTTCAACAATATTATACTTGGTATCAATCAATTTGATCACGTAGTTTCCATCCAATCAGCGTGGTCGCAGTTGATAGGAGACTGTGGGTGCTGCTCGAAAATTGCCTGCGCAGATGAAGTCAATTATTTCTTTCCACCATTTTCGGTCCTGCATGGCATTTTCTTTGGCATGTGCCAAGGTGATGCCATAATTTGCCAGGTTTTTTTCCACTTGTTGGATCCAGGTTTTCTTAGGTGCATTTCTTGAGACCTTCCAGGTTTCCGGTCTGGTCCACCACAGGGCTCGATACAGTAGACTCCTCTCTTCCATTCGGCAAACATGGTCAAACCAGCGAGGTCTAGCACGTCTAATCAGTGATTCCACTGTCGGTTGGTGAGAGCATTGGGTCCGGATTTCCATGTTTGGGATTCTGTCCAGAAGGTCTACTCCCAGTATTTGTCTGAGGCATCGCATTTTAAATACCTCCAGATTCTTGAGGTCTGCTTCTAGGAGGACCCACGTCTCTGCTCCATATAGGAGTATTGGGAGGCTGAGAGTGCGGTATAGACGCATTTGGTCACCACCAAGAGGGCATTTTTTCTCCATATGCACCAAGCTAGTGACCCGAACGCAGACGTTGCCAGTCCCAGGCGATGCGAGATGTTGGTGGAGGCCGCTATTGATCTGCTTCAGGTTATGGACCCCAGGTATTTAAATTCCTCCACTTGCTGAAGATAGATTCAGTTAAGGCAGACGGTCACTGGGGTGTTGTTCGATGTCATGAGAACTGTTTTGGCAATGTTGATCTTTAACCCAAATCTAGCGGCTGCATCGGCGATTTCTTGCAGGATTTCTGTTGATTCGGCTTCGTCCTCAGTGAGAAATGCACTATCATACGCGAACATTAGATCTGTGACATGTTCATCGAACAATGCCCCAAATGCGATCCCTCTAAGTCCCAGGAATACCTTGCGCATGACACAATCAACCACGATGTTGAAGAGGCTAGGTGCGAGCACGCATCCCTGACGGATGTCAGTTTTCACCGAGAAATCCTTCGTGTTTGCCCCTTGGATTCCAACTTGACTGGTTGTGACTTTGTCCCGTCATATTTGTTGGTAAGTAGCCGAATGTATTTTGGCAGGTATCCTTCCTCTTCCAAGGCTTTCCACAAGGCCGGACGATGGACGCTGTCGAACGCTGCAGAGAAATCAATGAACACCATGAACACCATGATTGTGCGTTTTCCGCACCGAGTTCTTTCCTCGAGGATTTGATGGAGCGTGAAGATCTGGTCGCAGTACTTCCTTCAGGTCGAAAACGGACCTGTTCCTCTCGAGCCGCTTCCTCCCGCCGTTTGAGTACCCTTCTATGGATGATCTTCATAAATACTTTGCCAAGTATGGAGAGCAGGCTGATGCCCCAGTAGTTCTTACAGTCCGTTTTGTCGCCTTTCTTTAAGATTGGTACGATGATGGCTTTCTTCCAAGCTGTTGGTACCGCTTCCAATCGCCTTATCAATCCCAGCAGGGCATGTAATCTTTCGACGATGATCTCTCCGCCGTATTTCAAGGATTCTGCCGTCACTTCATCAATGCCCGGCATCTTGTTGTTCTTCAGGTCTAAGATGGCAGTCCGTATTTCCTTCATAGACAGTTCGGACTCATTGACCAGCGCAGATAACTCATCCATAGCGTCCACCATTTCCATCGGTCCAGGTGGGGCGTCATGGTTGAGGAGGGTGCAGAAGAAGTCCTTCCAGTGGTCCAAACGTCCTGTGTTGAAGCTGATGAATTTTCCTGTCTTGTCTTTGATGTTGTTCTCAAACGGCCAAGATTTCCCGGCTAGTCGTCGAATGGTTGAGTAAAGGGTTCGGAATTCGTCCCGGTTGGCTGCCACTTTCATATCTTTTGCGAGATCGTCCCAATACACGGCTCCTTCAAATGAACTCTGACCAGTTTATTGAGGCATCTATATTCCGGTTGGTTATTTAACTTGCATTTCTGCCGTTGATCGATGAGAAATAAGGTCTCTTCGGATATCCAGGGTTGAACGTGCTGCTTCGTTGATGGATACACCTCTTTGGTACTGTCTATAATTGCCTTCGCAAGCTCGTTTGCAAGACGATCAACTCCCTCCAGTGATTCATCTGCCTCCGACGTAGTAAGGGCTTCAAAATGATTCTTGAGGGTGATCTGGTAGTTTTCCCGGACCGCTGGGTCTCTTAAGAGTGCCACATTCAGATTTTGCTCCCGTTTGTTATTGGTTGCTGGACACTTCAATCTTATTCGGATCTTGATTCTGATCAGGTGGTGGTCGGACCCACAAACCGCTCCACGCATGGCTCGAACGTCTTGGAGTGAGGTTTGGAATCACCGGGAAATCGCTACATAGTTGATGCACGCCCTGTCCCGTCCATTTGCAGATCTCCAGGTTAATTGGTGGCGAGACGGGTGGCGGAATAGCGAATTTCCTATCCTGAGACCGTTGAGTGAGGCGAATGAAAGGAATCGTGTTCCATTGTCATTGATCGAGCCAACTCCAAAAGGGCCAAGAATATCCGGCCATACATGGCTGTCGCGCCCGGTCTGGACATTCAGGTCGCCCAGAAGAATATTGATGTTAGAACGAGGCAGAGAGTACGAGAGTGTCTGAAGGCTGTCAAAGAATTCGTCTTTGGCCGTTTCTGGACTGACTTCGGTCGGTGCATAAACTACGACCAGATTCGTATTGATGATACCATGAAGAGAGAGGACCGCCATTCAACTAGAGATGGGTTGGAATCCAGTGACGTATTTGTTAAAGCTGCTGTCCACCATGAATCCGACACCCTCGATGTGTTTCTTGCCCCCGGAGTAATAGAGCTGGTATTTCGCATGATTTGCTAGAGAAATAACCGTTGTGTTGCCCGACCCGGTCATCCTTAACTCGGTGAGTGCGGCAACATAGATGTTCTAGTTACTGAGTTCTTTGGCCACTTGTTCCCGATGTCCAACTGCGTGACCTGTACGGATATTCCATATTGCAAGCAAGGTAGGCTGCTTAGTCGAAATCGCAGTTTTAGTTTTATTTGGAACCGGCCACTGAGGGTAATTTGTCCACTATTTACAGTCAACATGTTGTTGACCATATATTTTTCCCGTGTGGATGGTATTGAGCCACATCCCCACGGGCATTTGTGCAAACAAGGTGCACTTATTTAATTTGGGCGTCATTTCAAACCACCAAGTGGTGGCTGTTGACATGGATGTAAGCCCCTGGTTGGGTGGGAATAGACCCAACACACATCCAGCCTGTCAAACAATCGGATTGCTTGCAGCAAAAATTTGTGCAATGGCACTAATAGCTAGAAAAAATTAGTTTTCTCACATCGCTATCTTGATGGGCTCTGGACAAGGAAAAGGAGGCAAAGGTCCCAGAGGTCGGCCAGTCGATGTCGTGAATAGATGCCGCATACGCCCTGGAACGCCTTTGGTCGCCGTACTTACTTACTTCAAATTGAGTCCAGTTTAACTAGTGGATAAAAAGTACCAATGTTGTGTAAGTCACCTGTGCAATTCCCAAACCGTAGATAGTGTCCTTTTTACGAGGACAAATCTCCAATGATGTAAATTTGAAACTAAGGATGTCTTTTGCGACATATGTATTATATGTCTTTATAAACAATCCTAGCGGACTTCAGAGAGAGCATTCCCTGAAGACTTTTTGTAGTACAAAACTTCTGGTCTGTTTGTGTTAGGTGCAGACCCTTTATCGAACTCTAATCTACATATCAAAATGCACAGAATCAAACTTAGGTAATCCAAAATAAAGCTTTATATGTACTCTCCATCTACACCTCTATTCCCACTGATACTGTATATTAGAATTTCCAAAAATATTATTTTGAATAGGAGTTTACCTGTGAACTTTACCTATATCAACAAATTAATTCAAAACTAAAGTATAACTACCCAATTCTATTTTAAGCACTTTATACCTACTAAAAGAGATTCAAATTTCCTTTCAACTGGTCACTAACTTCAATGTTTAAATATTAAGGCAAACTTATTATAATTGATTTTAATTAACTTTACAAACACATTATCCAGCCATCATACTGAGTGACTATGTTTTACTTCTCAGCACTGTAACCTCATACCATAGCATTTGAGTGGCTGCTGATAACCTTGTATTGACCCCAAATCTCATTCTCTAAGTCTAACAATTACTAGAGTTAACTCTTCTGTCCCAGACATACTATTATTAAATTTATGGAGAGAAGTTAGAAAATTATACACAAATATATCTTCTCTCCTAAATTTGTATAAATACCCTAACACCATGAAATAACTAAATTTAGCCCAAAAATATGTCCCTCCGGTCTAGCAAAATTTAGTCCCCAAATATTATGACATACTATTGTTTTGGTAAATTTATTGAATAAATTGGATTAAACATATATTTCATGGTGTTTTAGGTGGCATAGTTTTCACACATACCTCCTTGCACACTACATACCTAGAAAAAATCTATCAGCAGAAAGGGTGAACAGACCAAATTTTACAGGCGTCAATTTAGCAAACTGAGGCTTCTCGAAATTGCTTATATAGGCCTCAATTTAGCAAACTGAGGCTTCCTTGAAAATACTTAATTAAATTTTCCTTGAAAATATTTAATTAAATTTTTCAGTAAAAAAAAAAAAAGACGCTATATAGTTGGCGTTCACCCACTCTGCTGCTATACGTTAACTAAATATTTGATCAAGTCCGACACGATATCTTGTCCGAGGGTCTGATAAATTTATCGTCACAAATCCATGTGGGATTGACTGAGCGCGGCTAAAGAAATTTCTAAATTGATTATGATCCATATCGCCTCCGCACCAAGTTTGCCAAATATTTCTAAGAGTATGTGTATCAACTCCGTTAAATATACACAGCATATTGCAGTTATCTCTGATGACATTCGGGATTTGAGTGTAACGTTGAGTGACATATATCACATCTGTGTTTTTATGTCTGCCTCGGGAAAATATTCTAGCAGGATTCTTTTGATTATCTAACATGATATCATCATATACGACTAAATTGTTAATACTTCCATCAATATCATCAATGCTCGGTGCTTCCTCGATATCGGTTATAAACTCAATAATACCCTCGCCGGTGATTTCTGCTGCCTTTTCGATGTAATCCTTTAATACTTCGTAGCATCGCTGATCATCTACGCTCAGAGCAATCATATACAACTTATCCCACGCCATCCATCTCGTTATTAAATTAAGTAGCAATTGTGTTTTACCACTTCCAGATGGTCCGATGATAATCGCGCGAATAGAATTTGGTAACATTGCATGGTGTTTAATAGGTTCCCGTCGTTTCGTAGCTGAATAATCAATTACATTCATGCTGTTATATATAAATTATGGATTTATATTGTGTGAAATGTAAGACGCGTACTGGCACAGATGACTTGACGACGATTACAACGAAAAATAATCGATCAGCGCTTTCTGGTAAGTGTGTACAATGTAGTACAAAGAAATTTAGATTTGTTTCCCTTGGTAAACCCAAGGAACCTTTAAAAAAAAACGAGGAGGTGATATTGCAGCCAAGTTAGTGAAACTTCCAGGAACACCGTGGGCAAAATACTCAGGAGAAAAACACCTTCCAGGATATAGCTACTGTGGACCGGGAACACGATTAGATATCAGACTTGATGATCAAAACCAACCCCGACCGGGTGAATATCCAATAAACGCTATTGATAAGGCGTGTCATGTTCATGATGTTGCTTATAAAAGCAGCAATCTTCAACACAGACATCATGCGGATGTGAAATTAATTCATGCGTTAAATGCTATTTCTGATAAATCCTTCAAAGAAAAATTGGCTTCGTGGTTGGTAAAATCAGCTATGAAAGGCAAATTGATGTTAGGTGCTGGTAATTAAAAATATGGAATCTATTTATTATTCTCCGAGAGGATACTGGAGGGGCAAGGCAGCAATCAATAAACTCGCTAGCGCATCAAAGGTGAAAAAAACCACTGCAGCGAACTGGTTATCTAAACAGGCTATGGCAAATTTATCTACCAGCGCCTAAACGAATTAACTACTCGCATTTTGATGTGACCGTTCCTAATGAGGTTCATCAAGCTGATATACTATTTTTACCACATGACAACGGTTACAAATACGTGTTAACGTTAGTTGATGTTGCAAGTCGATACAAACAAGCAGAACCTCTGAAGACAAAATCATCTACTGAAGTAGCTTCTGCATTTGAAAGGATTTATCGACGAGGTCCACTACGCTGGCCAAATCTGTTACAAGTTGATCCTGGCAATGAATTTCAAGGCGCTGTTTTAACAGTGATGAAACATCATAATGTCACCATCAGACGAGGGCATACTGCGCTACATCGCGATCAGGCAATTGTTGATCGATTTAATCGGACACTTGCTGAGCGGTTATTTGGATATCAATACGCGAAAGAATTTATCCAACATGAACTATCTCGTGAATGGGTCAAGAGATTACCAGGTGTAGTTACCGCGCTGAATAATGAGATTACTAGAACAATCAACATGAAACCTGTCAACGCGATTAAGAAAGCGTCTATACCAAAAATGGAAATCCAAGGAATTTCACAAAAAGATTTCAAAGAGCCAATTATTGGTAGTAATGTCACTGTTAGGTATTTATACGAACCAGGAGAGCTTGAGGGTGGTAAAAAGAGCTACCGATCCTATTTGGAGCGTCACTACGCATAAGATATCCGGTATAACACGATCTACGGGTAGACCAGCAATCTATAAACTGGATTCAACTGCTCCTCAGCGAGGATTTACTCGACAACAACTGCAAGTGATACCAGAGGATACTCAATTGCCACCGCGTGGTCTTAACTAGCACCCCGGCGTCTGTTACACTCAAGACATGTCAGCATAACATTGTCGTTGGTATGACCAATGCTGTTATTTTTTCTATCTACGGTAAATTGGCGAGGATCTTTATCCGAATACTGCCAACGCATTATACAATTACAACTCGCGCAGTGATTATTCTGTTGTTGCTTCAGCTTAATTATTAATTCAGCATCAATGTCAAAGTCTCTATTATTTTTTTTATCCTGTTGTTTATAACCAGAGAGTTTTTTTCTGATTATATCCTTGATGTTGTCGGCGCTGATAATATCACTTATTGCATTGTCCGTAGGATTTTCAAGGACAATTCTTCGAAGTTGATTTATTCTCCGTGCTCGAGACACTACAAGATAAATTAAATTCGACCACTCAATGCGATTATCTACTATCCAAATAATTGTGTCTGTGATAGTTAATCCCTGTGAAGAGTGTATTGTTGCTGCATAACCTAACGTCCATGGTGATTTATCAGCACGCTATGCATCTTCGACGACGCTGATATCAACCAGAACAATATCATTTAATACTAAATTCTGCTTTTCACGCTGTCCTGGAATGTCAACGAAAATATTCTGTTTTCGTGTATCCGAGGGTCTATAACACAACGGCACTGGAAGTGTTGCAAATTTACACTGATGCAATTCAAATAACTTCATCTGAAGTGCGTCTCTGACTATTTTTCTACTCGCGATTATCAAATCATTTGGTCTCCACGTTTCCCAAAAATCATTCATGGGAGTTTCCGAAATTATTTCACGCGTTATTTCACATTGGATTCTATCAGGTTGTAATCTGATTAGTTTCTTGAATTCTCGTAATTGTTCATCAAGTGATCTATAATCAGTGTTAATTTCTTCATAATAGTCTACAAAACCCTTTAGCCATTCATGTGGGGATGCACCGACAAATGGTGGTGGTTGACCGTGATTACCGCACATGACGACCTTTGTGTTTTTGTTTAACAACCATTCAAGAAATGTCTGTAATACTCTCAACGATACATTGCATATTTCATCCCAGATTATGATTTCAGGAATGAATTTATCGCCCATTCGATGAGGAATCCATGTATCGCCTTTCCATCGAAAGAAGCTGTGATAAGTACAGGCTTTTACTCCCTCCGCTATCCTATCTCTGGCGAGTTTGTGAGTTGGTGTTAACAGAATCATGTTTGACCGACGAAATAATTCAATTGCACGAGTTGTCTTTCCTGCCCCACCACCGCCGTTTAAATAAACTGTCTTGTATCTACATATCGGATCAGATACGGGTGGTGCATTAGAAAATTCGGATTGAATTTCAATACGGTTACATGAAAGATATTTATCATCCATGGTAACGTCTGCGGATTCACAATACTCATGTAGTGTTTCTTTTTTTAATCGCCAACGCCCCCAATTTTCCTCGGGATCTGTGAATTCCGCTACATCCGATTTGTATTTATTGTGTATATACATCGAATCAGTAGCTACTCTAACCGCGTTATTATGAAATCTATTTATCATCGAAAATAGATTAATAGAAGCATAGGCTAGCATAGAACTTCTCAAATGTGTGTACTGGGAATTATATCCATCACAGTAGGTAACAACCGTACCCAATTTCTCACCATTGGATAGAAAAGCATCCTTACGGGATACAAGTTTTCCCTGTTTCGTTAAATCCGCTACAATAAAATCGTATTCCGCGTTGCCTATGATCAACCTCGAAGAGTATTTTGCATTGTCATATCTTCCACCTTGAGTGAATTTACCAACTATTTTTCGTCCGAAATCTTTGGCTTCTTTGTTTTTAATTTCAAATAACTCCTTAGACAATTTCATGATTTCTTCTTCATTTAAAATCTTCGATTTTCCATCTGAAAAATGCTCTCGGTCATCGTTAATTATACGATCTAAATCGGGTTGTGGTAACCAAACATCCTTCTGCGCGCGATAACATATAATAGCTTCACTAATAATCAACGATTGTAACATCTCACAATCAATCATATACCGCAATAACACAATTGGCATCCAGTGTTTTTCAGATAGGTGTCTACCAATCCAAAGATAACTACACGGATGTAACCCTGTAGCGAGTTCAAATGATATCACACGAGCGAATTCAGTTAAATCAAAATCAGGCAATGGACCATTAATCGCACCACGAGTCATTTCATGTGTGGGGTGTACAAATCGTTTAAAATACTCAGAGCATTCTCCATACCCGAGAAAACTTCCAGGATAACACGCGGATATATCAATTGAAATCATACCATCACGTGAGTATTTTGTATTCCACATCCCTCCATGACCAAATTTGACGCAACTCAATTTGACATCCTCGAGAAAATCACTTCGTGTTGGACGCCATGAGTTCTTTTCTCGTGCAAATTGAGCTACCACTGATGGAATTGTAAAGCTATCCGTGAGTAGTTTTTCATTGAGACTCTCTGGTGAAAACTCATAAGCGATTTTTCTCATTCTGTTATCCAACTCTTCAATTCGATATAATTCACCATTTGGTCTTACAAATTGATCAAATCCTGATTCGGAACCAGCACTACTAAGTAACCACACTGACACAGGATCATCTTTACACAACGCATGAATAGCATCAAATAATTTCTCTTCATAGAAAACATCCCTGAGGAATTCCCCGGAAAATTCCCCGGGGATATATCTCACGATTCGTTCTCGTGGAAATATTGTTACTGCAGCCGTCCACGCGTGTTTGTTATGATCAATAATTTCAATTGGAGCTCCTCGCGATTGATATTTCGGTTCGTATAATACTTCTCCGGTTATTGTCGTTACTGATATTGGAAATTTTAATGATGCTTCTAATTTGGTTATATCCTGAATTGTTGCCCCATGCTGTTTCACTGTTAGTTCCCATTCAGTTTTTTTCTTACGTCGCAGATCAGTTAGTTTATTTCCTCGGGATGCATTCATGAAATGTTCCATTACCCGTGTTGCTACACAATTCAGTGAACTTGAATATTTCATAGGAGCTAGTTTTGCAATATCGGTTTATCATTTAGCGGGTATATTCCATAAACGATTGCTGTTACAGGATAAGATCTCTCGTAGTATGGTTTGTCAATTCCAGTTAGAAAGCCTGGTTTGGAATCTCTACTCACAATGACAGTTTTTTATCCTTGAGAATTGGATCAAATTTGTCTCTGATAACCCATTCACCTTCGACTTCGATAATGAATTTTATTCTTAAAAAATACCTCTGCTGAGAATTGCTTTGTTGAAAATCTTTGATTTTCCATGAAAATCCTTTGGATTTTACACCCTTGGATTTCCAACCCCTTGGCTCGCCAAGGTGTGAAATTATCTCAGCTGCTCTTTCATCGTTCATAGTAGCATCGATGTTGGGTACTTTGACACCGACATCTTCGATGTTGTGTATAATTTGAAATGTCGACCATGTATGAGATGCTCCATCGCGCTTAAATTCATTAAAACAGTCGCTGATTTTACTCAACAGGGTTCTATCGGCTATTAGACTTTTTGGTATATCAGAGATTCTATCGAGATTAAATCTAGCATTTTTCCAAGGATTAATTTTCGATAATCTCTCGAACTCCTTCATATCAGAGATTTTATCGAGATCGAATCTAGTATCCCGATTAAATCCGGGTTTAATTTTCGATAATCTCTTGAACTCCTTCATGCTATCGTCTATTAGACGTTTTGGTTTAACAGAGACTCTATCCCGATTAAATCCAGGTTTAATTTTCGTTAATCTCTTGAACTCCTTCATGTTATCATCTATTAGACGTTTCGGTTTAACAGATACTCTATCGAGATTAAATTTAGGATTAATTTTCGTTAATCTCTTGAACTCCTTCATGCTATCATCTATTAGACGTTTCGGTTTAACAGATACTCTATCGAGATTAAATTTAGGCCTAATTTTCGATAATCTCTTGAATTCTTTCATATTATAATTAAAACAAGTATTTAAATAAAAAGTTTTTATATAATAAATCATTGCAAATGGCTTATGATTGAATCAACGACCCCGTGTAACAAATCATGCAGAAATGATTTCTGTGGGTATCATATGCAAAGTGTGAGAAACGGTTCGAAAGGTCTTCTCCCGTGCCTCCATTGCGGGGTAGGTGTTAGAGGCAAATCAGAGTTATGTATCAATTGTGGTGGTAAGCGTTATAGAGAGTTGAAGCGTTATTATGACAAAAAAGAATCAAAAATCCTGACAACGTCAACGACGTTGCCAACGGCAAAATCATAAAAACTGCCAACGACTACATAGAAAGATTTCCAGTGTTATAATTCAGCCAATTAACGAATTAGACAAATAAAAAGTATGTGTATACAAATGAGCCAAGAATTTCAACGACATCCTGTTATTGCAAACTATGAAGCCTCTCGTGATGGTGTTGTTAGACACTGTAGACTCAAGAAGCCGGTTGGTGCTCTGAGTAATCAAGGATATTTGATGTTTACTGCTGGAGAAAAAAAAATATCTTAATCATCGTTTCGTCTATGAAGTGTATAACGGATTGATCAAGGATGGTTTTGTTATTGATCACATTGATTCCGATCCCGGGAATAACAAATTGAACAACATTCAAGCTATTACACAACGTGAAAACACAAAACGAGGCGGGACTGGTATCTGTAAAATCAATTAATACTGAAAATAACACGGAGACAGTATTTCAGTCTATGGCTGCAGCCGGTAGGTATTTTGATATTTGCCCCCCCCCCCCCCCCCCTCGGTACAAAGAGTAGCAGAGGGGATTTATAAGACCGCTTTTTCAAAACGCTTCAATAATAGGATTAAATTTATGTATGTGAATTAACGGAGACAACTCGCTGGTATAACGCGTGTGACAAATCACCAATGACAGAGTTACCGTTGGTGAAACCAAGGGGGTAGTTTCTGATTGGTTGTTATAATTGTCATAATCTCAACAGGATATAATCAATTTTGTCTTTTCATAGAAAACCAACAACTGTTTTATATACACGTCGTATTTGATTCGTTTTTTTTTTGTATTTTTTTCAAGTATTATGTGTTACTTCAACGTTGACAATGATCACTATTAAACACAACAAAGAATAAAATCACCACACCGCGCTGTGCTGTTAGTCGTGTAACAACGACTTATATACCATAAAAGCGCCTTATACTATTGGGGGTTTTCGCGGTCGAAAATCATACATGTGATCATTACACCTATACACTTCCGGGATGTATGGGTATCTTTTGGTATTCATACAACCTAGGATTTTGTCTAGGTTGTAATGATCACGTATGAATGTAGACCCGCCCCCGTCATCCATTGTCATTGTATATACCATTATCAGTCATCCATTGTCATTGTCATTGAATCAATTCATTGTATTATACCATAATCACCCTATAATCTATTGTTGTGCCGTCGTCATTCATTGCATTTGTATATAACCATTATTGTTGTGCCGTCGTCATTCATTGCATTTGTATATAACCATTATTGTTGTGCCGTCCGTCATTCATTGCATTTGTATATAAACCATTATCACTGCATTTGTATATAACCATTATTGCATTTGTATATAAACCATTATCATTGTAATCTATTGTTGTGCCGTCGTATATGTATAATACAACCGCCATACAAACTAGATCGTGGGGTTGAATGTGCCGTCGTCATCCATTGTATATATACCATCATCATCCTATAATCGCATTACGCTTCTGGACATGCTAAGATGACCAACACCTTAGCGGGTCCAGAATTCATTTTGTGAAATCCTTTGGATGGAAACTCTTTGAGTGAAAATCCTTTGGATTTCACGAAGTAATTCATTAATTAAACAAACATATTTTTTATATATATGAATTCTGAAAATATCAGATGTATTATTTCTGAAATTAACAAACTCAAAACTCAAAATATTCGACTATCATCAAGGTTAAATTGTGATCAAATAATGACCGATTTTGAGGATATGGAATTTGCACAAAACAATGGAAAGTATATACTCGCTAAGCAGTATTATCTAATCAAGCGCATTCAAAACTTTATCCGTGAGAGTTTAGTTAATGTTGAAGACGTTAGTGTGTTTGTTCCATTATGTACGGTCGTAGAAGATGTTAGGAAGCAATTAGGTGCAGAGTATGAACAAAGGAAACTTATCAATTGTAAGGTGAAACAGATAAAAGCTCTAATCGAGCAAGCTGAGTCCCACGCGTAGAGAGCCTCCTTGTTGTATAACCGGCACAGGTAACGATGAATAGCCCATTCACGTGAATTTAGTCAAACAAAACGCGACAATGACACAGTTCACACGGTGTTGTAAAAATACCGTAGTAATTTTTTTTTTACTTTGTGAATTGCAAAGCAATTCCACTCAAAGAGTTTCAATTGCAATGTAAATCGAAGATTTTTAATTCCACTCTTTTGAGTTTCAAATTGAAATTGCTTTGAAAATCTTCGATTTTTAATTCAAATTGCAAGCAATTTGACAATAGTGATACTCTTCCAATATGGTAGGACAATCACTGACCACACGAAACGCAAAACAGCGACTGAGCGCAATTAATAAACTACTACCACTCCGTGACAGTGTACGGGAAAAGTTACAGCAACGACAACTCCTTCAAACTGATTTTTCTGATGATACTCAACAACTTTTTAAGCCGATAATCAATGCCACTGAGGGTGTAACATCAGCAATTTCTAAACAAGAAAAAAAACAAAAAGAGTCCTTTCTCCCTGTGTTAGAGAAAATAGCAAAACGAACTAAACAAACAAAAAAATCATTACAAACACTTCCTGGTGATATAATAACTACTGCAAGACGACAAGAACAACAAGAACGAGAACTTCAGGAAGAAGTTGAACGATAAGGTGATATTGATATTTCCTTACCACCACCTGAACCACTTGAAGAATTTCAAGAACAACAAGGCGCTGACTATTCTCCTGAAAATATATTTACAGTTGATGCGTTAAATAAAATCAGAGAAATCACAACAAACTCTGAATTAGTTAAATTTACAAAAGACAACTTTAAAAAAGCGAAAAGGGATAAGTATTTAAAAGACGACACGTCTAACGATTTTGTAAAAACTCTAGATGTTTGGGCAAATAAGGTGTTTTTAGCAAAACGGGAAAAAACTAAAATCACAAGAGAAATAAGTAGTGATTATAATCAATTTCTAGCTATGGTAAAGGGAGTCACATCAGCACCACCAGTATACACAGCAGACCCAATCCCTCATGAAATACAAATAATGGCAGAGGCTGAGTCTGAAAAAGGTGCAACTGGTACAACTAAAAAATCCAAAGAAGTTTCAAAAAAAGGTAGTGGCTTAGTTGGAAACTCTAGCGTAACATGTCCTGGCAATATTCTCGGTGATATTGCACGATTAGAAGTTCTCATTGGAGGAAAACGAGCCGGGAATAACTCACCGGAAATAATCAATGAAGCAGCTGATATCTGTAGGCGATTATTTCAAGGTAGTATCATGGATATTGCAACATATCGAGATTTTATTGAAAAGTTAGTGGAACACGTTGATGGTCACAGCGATTAGATAAATATCAATTGAATAGAGAATGATCATACACTACAACCATGATAAACCAACTAACGTCTAAGTGGTAAACTCACGATTGCCAGAATACCGAGCATACTATGGAGATGGTCTCGGTTATACTATAATGGGATTATTTGCAAGAATGGCTCCAAAAGTAGCGCCGTTAGCAAAACAACTATCAATGAAAGCCATTGATGTTATCAGGGATAAGGGTATTAGCGCTGTTGGTGATCTTGCCGGGAAGGCGTTTTCAGCCGCAAAGGATAAAATAACAGCGTTAGTTCGACGGGGGAAATCTTCCAGATTTTCAAAGAAACCAGCGGTGATTTCGTCATTGATGACTCCGTCATTACCGTTACCATCTACTGCGGTTATGCCTGCAAGTGTTAGTAAAATAATAAATAACGCAGTAGATGGAAAACTACAGTCAATGATTTCATCATCGATGACTAACGCCCAGGATAATATAACAGCAAATATGATAGCGGGAAGTGGTCTTGGAAATTCAAAGAATTTCTACAAACATCAAAGACAACGACAAAGTCGAAAATCCAAGGGATTTTTGCGGTGAAAACTGCTTTGCAATGAAAATCCCTGAAATTGCATTTCAATTTTCGATGGAAATCTAAATGATTTTACAATGGAAATTTGTCGAATTTCCACCTCCAATTTAGACCATCGGATATATAATAAAAAAAATGTTCAAACGGTCACCTGATAGTGCATTTGACATGGATGCCCCAGTACTCAAGGATGATTATGTACGCGATTTTTTGCCTATCACGCAGTACAACCTGATCTTTGGGGGAGAATCGAACTTCAAGTTCATGATACCAGTAAATACTTTTTGTCTTGTGAAGCCTTTATTGAAGTCGAAGGTGAACTTTTACAAGCAGATGATACACCATATGCAAATGACCCAACTATCCGAGTTGGTTTTGTTAACAATGGCATCATGGCGTTATTTGAAAGTGCTAGATATCTCATTGATGGAAAAGAAATCGAATCTATTGAACGCTAGGTTGATATTGCTACGGAAATAATCGGGTTAGCGAGATATTCTGATGACTATACAAGATCGGCAGGTCCGTCTATGACATTCGCGAAGGATATTACTGATAACGCTGAACACGTCCAATATTCTAGAGTAAAAGCAACACGAGCTACAGCATTTGATCCAGCACCAGCCGGATATGTAAGACCAGCTGCTGAATTTGATGTCATAAATAATATTCCCGGTTACAACCTAGGATTTGCAACACGAGTAGCAACGTTGCAAGGACAGCGTCGACGGTTTTCATGCGCGATTCCGTTGCATCACATATTTGGATTTTGTAGAAACGTCAGAAAAGTTATCTATGGAGCAAAGCATACTATAGCGCTAGTGAGAAAGGGTACTGATGATGATGCAATCTGGCGCGGTGCTGGCTTTGCCGCCGGTAGGGTCGTTTTATCAAAACTATCACTGTGGATGCCAGTGTTGACTCCGTCAATGGTAACAGAAGAACGATTACTATCATTTATGGATCGGGGGGGGGGGGGGGAAGTCATTGTTGAGTTGGTTGTCAACGTCCACAGATACCATGGATTATAATATTGATGGTACACTTACATGGCATCTAGCATCAAAACAGGGTATTTCAGCTCCACGTCACATATTTGTTGCGCTACAGAATACTGCGCGATTAAATAATCAAGAACGTTCCCATATGATATTTGATCAAATTGGGTGTAATGAAGTCTCGCTGAGAATAAACGGACAGCAAGAACCATCAGAGGATATACAACTTGACTATAACATCAATAGTATTGCACGAGTTTATCATCGGTTGTTGTCGTATATGGGACGCGATCAAAATGTTGATACTGGTCTACAAATATCACAGTTGGATTTTAAAAGTCTGTATCCGATTTATTACTTTTCGTTGGAACATCTTGACTCGATGAGACAGTCCGTCGTTGATATACACTTCAGAGCTCGTGTAACCCGTCCTGGTGGTATTGCTAATTATAGAGCGGTTGCTGTCATTCTCAGTGATAAATCAATGCTACTCGAAGGTGTTGGTGGACGAATGAGACTGGTAGATGCACCAGTGGAAAATCTTTGATTGGAAATTGCTTGGAAATCTTCGATTTTTAATTTCACCTTCGGATTTTCCATTGAATCGCTTACAATTTAGAATCAATCTGTTTTAGTATAATGTCGTATAGTAATATCAATGTCACGTTGACACCTGGTCAGTTAAAAAAAACTACATTCCAAATCAGCTAAGCAATGTGGAACCACAATAACGCTGAAACCTAATCAAATGAATGGCGGGGCGAATAAACTGTCGCTGACAACTCGTCAAGTGAAACATTTCAATGACGCAATTGTAGCAAAAAAGGGTGTCCAGGTTACTCTTTCTACGAGCGCGATTAAAAATATGGAAAAGACTGGTGGTATATTCCCGCTGTTAGGGTTGATTCCAGGGTTGATTGCCGCAGCGGCCCCAGCGGTAGCTAAAGAGGCAGCGTTAGGAGCCGTTGGTACCGCGGCAGGAATGGCACTAAAGAAAGCAACGGGTGGATCCGCTCGTGGATCCGGGTATAAAAAATGGGAAAGGGTCTAAGACTACCAGGAACTCCACACACGTGGTACAAAGGATCGGGTCTAAGAATCCCAGGAACGGTTTACTAGTGAAAAATCGAAGATTTTTAGAGGAACCTATGGTTCCCATGTCCAATTTTGATTTAATTGATGCCTCTAAAAAACATCGCGATTAAAAACTTCAGAGGTGTTTTTATGAAAGATCAGTTACCGGCACAACCAAATAATGTTGAAACTGGTATTATTAATCTAGATAACAGCTCCGGACCTGGAACACACTGGGTTGCGTACGCGATTGATCCACGTGGGATTATTTATTTTGACTCATATGGACTAGCGCCGCCGAAAGAATTTAACCGCTATATAAACAACTTAAAAATACCCCGTTGGTATTCTACGTTACCAACACAAACGATGATTGACCCACCCATATGTGGCAATGAAGTATTAAACGTACTTGATGCTATTTCACGGGAATCAAAGATGAAATTACAATCAAAACCACCCCATGTAGTAGTGAATGAGTATACTAGCGGTCGTTGGATTGAAAATCTTTGATTTTAACAGAGAAAAGATTTTTATGATAACAATGATTGATATTTGGGGACGACCTTTATCAACGCTGAAGAAACCCGAACCTGATGGAGTTGAAATCAAAGGTGTTAAAAAACTAATCGAAGATGAAATAGCCGAAACGTTGAACCTAGCAAGTGTTGATCCTGGTGAAATAGTTGTATTTCAAGATCGTCAGGGTAAATTGAAAACTAATAATGTCTCTCTCGATGATACTTTAGTTAAACGACGAGACGCAACAGAGAACACTATCGCGTTGTTTTCCGATCAGGGTAAACTCAAACCAGGTGTACTTGCTTCAACGATCACAGATAAATTAGCAACATTCGATAACACGGTGAATACATTGCAATCGCTCAATGATAAGTATGACGATCACATAAATACATTTAATCGGTTTTCTGAATTACAAAGAAATATAATTGACAATATTGATAAACCCGTGCTAGAATTTTTTGGAAATCCACCAGCGACCACACCAAAACTCACCTCGATAAAAGATTCTATGTTGGAACTAGCAACTCTTCAATCCGAATATGAAAAACACGTGAAAAAATTTATGACGTTTCGTAAAAACATCATTGATAAATTTATTGGAACACCATTTGATAAAATTGAAATAACCCTTCGTGATATTAAAAAAACCATCGATGATCTATAAACATTCAACAACGCAATGAAAGATGATGCAGCGAGGATGATAAGCGTTGTTGAAAAAATAAAAATTCCTCATGAGAAAACCAATAATATCGTATACACGATTCAACACGGTTCATTTGCGTGGACTCCCACAAACCATATTTTACAATTAACCGCAGCCGTCAAGGGTATTTATCGATTAACAATAGTATCACCGACTCAATTTAATATATCATCAAGTAGTTCATCTGGAGTCAATAATACAATATCAACGATCATCGACAAGGATGTATCTGAACAGTTCACGATAACGACCGTAGATAGAAATCTAGTCAGGGTTTCAGTAACGTGGTATGTAGAATTTGTAGTGGATTTAAGTAAACAATTAAACTGAAAGGAAAATCCTTGAAATTGCAAAGCAATTTACGATTTCACAATTGAAAACGCTAGTGTTTTTAAAATAAAATGACGATCCCTTCAGTGTATCAGTATCGCTATGATCAGGTCAGAGAATTTCAAACTAAACTCAGCTCGCGCTGTGAGGAGTATCAAATAAAAATAAAAAAAATACCAACGAAGAATAACCGCAGTTGATATCACCGTGTACTCGGTGTCGGGAGTAATCACTGCTGCTGGAATAATACTATCTTCAGTTACAATGATTGCTCCGGTCGTAGTTCCAATCGCTATTTCTGCGGTGGCTACAATCGCGGGTATATTAACCGGGATCACAAAAAAACTATCATCGTGTAGCCAGAGTAAACTACACGATTATGTAATTAAATTTCACGTTGCATCTGCCGCATACTCGCAATTGTCCTCGTTGATATCATCGTCACTCGATGACACAACAATATCAGATAGCAAATTCTCAGCGATGGCTCAATTGTATAAATCAACAATGCTGAAATTAGAGCGGGATAATAATAATAACAATGTCAATGTCGTCACAAGAACTGCTTCAGCGAATAGCAGAAAATACAACACCGATGAAAACAAGCATGATATCAGTAACCTCAACGCGTCCTGAATTCAGTGTGAATTTCCCGATTCCCGTTCCCGTGAAAGAGATAGCGCTAGCAAAACTACGAGTGTATCATAGCTGACCCAATATCAGATCGGTAGCATTTGGTGGTCAACAACCAAATAATTCCTTGGTGTTCGCGTGGAAAAATCGTGAAGACGGAACTTCAGACTGGAACGTTGTCTCGTTGCCAACAGGGTCATATCAAATCGAAAAAATCAATAACGAATTACAACGAAGAATTAAATCTATCACTGGAAAAGAATCGAAAATTGCTATAACGGTTCACGAACCAACGCTATCATCTGCGATCGAGATAAACTCGCCCGGGTATGTCGTTGATATTTATAGGAGTTCTATAACGACAATACTGGGATGGCCTGAACTGCAACCTTCACGCGAACCTGTTAATTCCCTACCCAAACCTAAAAAATCCGATTACATCACTGACAGGATAAAACCCATCAATGAAGTAAAAAGTTATAGTGAATACTCCAAGTTGAATTTTTTTAATGAAAAGATAGAAAATAGCATTAGATACTATACCACTCGAGAGGATAAAATAAATGAAAATTTTACAGCAATGGGAAACGATCTTTCATTGTTGTTAATATCCCTTCAATTTGGTACTCTCACACGAGATGACTTTATTAGTGTAACAGAGACGGGTAACAAAATCATCAACGACATGGAAACATTTAATTCACAAATTATTCAAGAGATATTAGACGACGGTAATCCTAAAACGAGAACAGATTTCGCAGAAAAACATAAAATCCGTATCGAAGATATTTCCGCATTTAAGCTTCCAAAATATAATGTACCAAAATTAACAAAAGAGTTAAGTGATACCATCAATGTTGGTTTCGAAAGGATTTATGATGCATGGAAAAAAGCGAAATCACAACAAACAAATATTCTGACATTTAATAACAACCCAGATGGTGGTGGTAGGCATATTGCTCTAAACAACGTCAATATATCTTTGGTGATAGCGCTGAATTTAGTATGTGACGTTATCGAAGGCAGCTATCAAATAAATCTTGAGCAATCAAATCAAGCTCAGCAGGGATATATTCTATATTCATTTGCACCAACGGCTCCTCCAGGATTTCTAATTATTGAAGACCCAACTAATCCAGTCTTTATGCGATGTCATAATAATTCTTTAACGAGAATTAATTTCAAACTCACTGACCAATCTAATAATTTGATTGATCTGCGAGGTGAGGTTCTACAAATTAGTCTGTTTGTGAAATCATAAATGATTTTCATCGTAAACAAAAATTGTTAACGTATAGCAGCAGAGTGGGTGAACACCAACTATATGGCGTCCTTTTTTTTAATTTTTTTTTTTACTGAAAAATTTAATTAAATATTTTCAAGGAAAATTTAATTAAGTATTTTCAAGGAAGCCTCAGTTTGCTAAATTGAGGCCTATATAAGCAATTTCGAGAAGCCTCAGTTTGCTAAATTGACGCCTGTAAAAGTTGGTCTGTTCACCCTTTCTGCTGCTAATCTACTCTCTTAACAACATTTACGATATTGCGATACAGAATACATTAAAATGAATAAACTGATAAAAGTTTCAGTGTTATGAACATAATCATAACATGAATCAGATAATGTTCAATGTTACAAAGCATCCAGAAATTTAAATCCAGAAATACACATAAATCTTCGAATGCTCACAGTTGATCTGCAGTGACCGTAAACTAGATGGAACAAAATAAAGTTTAATTCAAAAATTGAAACTTTCAATCGAGTAATATAAATGTTGCTCAGTGCAAGGTACTTTCATTTTCAACAAAGTTTCAGGTGTTTTCTAGAGTTCATATGGCACACATGGAAATAGTTTCTTGAGGCAGATTTGGCCTTTAGCAGAGACTGAATTAAAATAGTCAAGATCTCAATCACAGGTAAACAAATCTTACAGTGTCATATTATGGGGTGTTCAGAAAAGCAAGGTTTAAGGAAAGTCAGAAGATAATCTGCAGATAAAAAGTCCAACATTATATGACATTGGACCAGTAAAGTTTACACTGTGCATTTGAAGTCCTGAACCAGTCCTTATGAATCTCGCCATTTCTCTTCCTGGGAGGGCTCTCTCTCTCCACATCTGGTGCAATCCGTAGATCACCATGAGAAGGCTCTCTTGCCACATCTGGTGCAATGGTGCAATCCGTAGATCACCATGACCTTGGGAGGTCTCTCTCTCCACATCTGGTGCAATCCGTAGAGGGCTCTCAAATCAAGGGTGTTTCTATTTTGTCTCATATGACCTTTTGACGGTGAAATTGAGCTTCTCTGACCTTGGTCTTCATATCTATTTTGCTCTCTGCATGAAGGAATCGCCTGAGCATCACTGAACTGTCTCTGAGTTCCATAATGGGATTTGCTCATTCCTTCATTCCTAGCAGGAGACTGTCTTTTAGCATTCCCTCGAAATATTCTGTCTTGTATTATTGTGGTTTGTCCCTAATTTGCCTGCTCTCAGACCCACTGCTGTCCCTTGAATTCTGTTGAGAATATAACTGGTTTTTGTACTAAGTGTTACATTCCTTGTGTACAAGTCCATATCCATCAAAGTCCTTTTCTGTTCCATTTCATTGTCTTAGTCCCATGTCCTTGAATCAAAGTCCCAAAGAAAGGTCCTAAAGATGAATTTATAAAATTTTGTTACCTAATTTTTCATATGGAGTCAGCACAGCATAAAATAGAATAGAATTCCCCAAAATCCAATAAAAAAATTAGAATTTAACACATTTCCATTTTGAGTTCTCCACCAAACTGTAGCACAGCATTCTCCACCAAAGCATGAGAAGGCTCTCTCACCACACCTGGTGCAATGGTGCAATCCGTAGATCACCATGACCTTGGGAGGTCTCTCTCTCCACATCTGGTGCAATCCGTAGATCACCATAAGAGGGTTCTCTCTCCACATCTACTGCTTGTATCTCCTTTGATGTTGTGGTCTCTTGTGGCGTAGCTATCTGAGTTGTATGGTCCAAATACTCATTTCTGTTGTCAGGGCTGAAGTATGGCTATAGTCTTTTTGCGTGGACTAATGACCTCTGTAGTTTGTGATTATCACAATCACGTAACTTGTATGCATGATTGGGTCCAATGTTGCTGATATACCATGGTCCTGTCTGATTCTTGCGTAATTTAGATGATCTCCCTTTAGTTACGTTTGGATTGGGCATCCATACTCGTTGTCCTAGGTGGAAAAAGGGTTCTTGAGTGTGTGTATCATAATATTCTTTATATTTTGCTGGGAGTTCTGGATGTTGTCTCTGACAACTTGTCTGGTTATTTCCATTTGTGTTTTGAGCTTTTGTAAATAGGTTGCTGTTGTGTCCTTTACTGGCTTCTCTGTATTTGTAGGGTCAGCAAGAGAAACATCAAGTGGAGCTCTCATTTCTCTCCCAAAGACTAATTCATATGGGGAGAATCCAGTAGAGTTGGTGCATGGTGTCTTGCGGTAAGCCATTAGGATTCCTGGTAATAAATCGACCCAGTTTTGTTGCGCTTTGTCAATATAGGTGCCTTTAGATTGGGCTAATGTTCTGTTGAATCTCTCGCACGTAGAGTTGGTTTCTGGATGGTAACTCGATGTATGGAAGCGTTTAATATTCATTATCTTACAGAGTTCCGATATGATATGCAGCAGGAAGTTCTGGCTATGGTCAGATACTAGAGCTATAGGAGCTCCATAACAGCAAACAATTTCCTTGTACAAAATATCAGCTACTTCAGTTGCTTCTTGCGCTTTTAATGGAAATACTTCCGCAAACCTGCTGAAACTGTCCACACAGAAAAAGATATACTGGTATTTCTCTTTCGTTACTGTTAATGGACCAAGAATATCCATATGCCAGCATTCAAATACTCCAATTGATGGCATAGGGTGTAGGTGTGCCTTTATAGAGTGAGAAGGCTGTTTGGCTTGTTAGCGTTTCTCAGAGGTTTTAACATAAGTCTTTTATCTGTGCTTACATTTTTGGCCAATTGTACCTTTACTGTATTGTTGCATAAGTTCTGTCAAAGCCTTGATGTCCTCCTCCAGTTATGGAATCATGACAGTTAAGTAGAATTTCATGGCATAATCCTGTAGGAATGGCTAACTGTTCTTTAATACAGATTTCTTTAGGAAGTTTCTTTGCCCGTCTGTCCCATAAATGGTACAGAAGTCCATCAAAGTATGGTGTATTGTTCACTTTCAGCCACTGTCCTTGCTGCTTTTGTTGAATCACTAGGCAGTTGGCCTGTTTCTAGGTAGCACTTAATTGGGGCCAAGTCAGGACACAGGGACTGAGCTTGTTTGATTTCCTCCCCTCTGTTGGAAATGAAACCTGATACTAGCTGCTTATCTGCTGTCTGGTCTACTATACTGTACACAGAAACTGGCTGAGACTGCACCCTGCTGGGGGAGCCTGGAGGGTCACATTCTAAGGTCACCACTGAAGGTTCATTGATGTTTACAAACAACATGCTCAAGTCAGTGTCATGGTCACTGTAAGCAGTCTCATTGTTGTTTATTACTTCCTTGTATGGAATCCTTGATAATGAGTCTGCATTGGTATGCTTGCCACCACTTTTGTAAATGACTTCATAATTAAATCCCTGTAATAACATACTCCTCCGACCCAAGCGTCCTGTTGGATTTTTAATGTCCTTAAGATATTTTAGGGCTGCATGATCAGTGACAACAGTGAATTTCTGGTGTTCAAGAAAGTGTTTATAATAGCGTACTCCTTCCACTAAGGCTAAACCTTCTCTATCGGATATGCTCCATTTCGTTTCAAAGATACGAAGTTCTCTGCCGCCATAAAAAATTGGATGTTCCCTACCCTGGTCGTCTCTTTGACTGAGAATGTAAGATATGGCTTGTCCAGAAGCATCTGTTGAGAGAATGAAAGGTTTGTCCATGTTTGGGTAAGATAAGACAGGTGGTGAAGTCAGTGCTTTTTTCAGTTTGTTAAAAGCTGATTCACATGTATCAATACACAGATATTTTACATCCTTTTTGAGAAGGCTGTTCAAGGGTGCACATATATTACTATAGTGTTTCACAAACCGTCTATAGTAATTACAAGATTTGTCCTTTTTTGCAGTGTTGAGATAAGTAATATTTTAGTTTTACCAGTATTTACCACAATGCCATTGCATGTGCACCAGTTTTCCAGTTTGTTTAGGGCATTCTGTAAAGAAATTTTGAGTTCATGCTTTGTGTTTTGGATGTCTGACAATGTTATGTCATCTGCATAGAGATCTATAGAATGATATTGAATCTCTTAGCATAAGTGGTAGGTCGTTAATAAATTGAATAAATAGTAGTGGACCTAGAATTGAGCCTTGTGGTACTCCATATCTAATTGTTCCAGGCTCAGACCGAACATTATTTATATAAATATGTTGTGTTCTCTCACTTAAGTATGAAGTAAACCATCTAATTGTTCTTTCATCACATTGATAGATTTTCAGTTTCTTCAAAAGGATTTCATGGTCCACCATGTCAAAAGCTTTCCTGAAATCTACAAACACAGATCCTATTATTTTACCTTGGTCAAGTGCTTGAAGCCATTTAACAGTTAGGGAGATCAAGGCAGTCTCACATGAATGCTTCTGTCTAAAGCCTGATTGATTAGGGTGTAACAGCAAGTGTTTGGTTAAATATGACATGAATGAGTCATGGACATGTTTTTCAATCAATTTTGACAAGTTTGGTAGTATTGAGATTGGTCGGTAGTTATCAGCGTCATCCTTAGAACCCGATTTGTGAATAATAGTTACTTTTGCAGTTTTCCATATTTTGGGGACAGATGAGGTTGCAATACTTAAATTGATTATGAATGTTATACTATCTAAAATAGCAGAGGCAGAAGATTTAATGAGTTGTGGACCAATCTGATCAAGTCCTGTAGCTTTCTTGATATCAAGTTCACTGAGATATTTTTTAACAACGTTTTTTTATACTGGTGGGATAGAGAAACATGTCTCCTTAGATATTTTGCTGCTGCAGAACTTTTTCAGTTCATTAAAGTTGTTTTCTATCACTGGTTCTTTTAACTTTGTGGTAATGTTGGTGAAAAAAATCATTGAAAACATTTGCAATGTCAGTGTCATCAGAGACAATGGTGTCATTTACCAGATGTGAGTGAATTTCATTCTTCTGATGATTGTGTGTTCCTCCAGTGAGTTCATTGAAGACTTTCCAAATGGAGTTTGTGTTGCTCTTTTTGTTTTCAAGCAATGATTGATAATACATTTTTTTAACTTTTTTAATCATACTTGTTATTTTATTTCTCCATACTTTATATTGTGCATGGTTTCCCATAGCCTTGAATTGGTCTCGTGTTTTCATAGCATCTAGGATTTCAATAGTAAGCCAATTAGGCTGGATTTCATTCTTTACTTAATGTATTTTCAGTGGTGCATGCTTAGAGACTACATCCATAAATAAGTCAGTCCACACTCTCAGAGCTTCATCTATGTCATCCAATTTTTGGATCATATTCCATGCAACTTTATATAGGTCATTAAGAAATTGTTCTTCATTAAAATGTTTGAACGATCTGTAAGTGATCGTTTTGTGTGTATTTTTCTTATTTCTCTTGCATTTAACGTTTCTTATCAAAAAAGTAGGATAGTGGTCACTAAGACCAACATTTGGTACATTAACACAAGCCACATTGTCTGGTAGGTTGATATAAATGTGATCAATAAGAGTGCTTGATTTTTCTGTTACCCTTGTGAGCTCATTTACCAGCTGGACAAAGCCTAATGATTCAATAAATTATATCCAGTTGTTCCTTATTTGAGAATTGAGAATGTCCTTATTTATATCACCAAGTATATATATTTCTTTCTCATGTGCAAGAACATTTTCCATTTGTTTCAAAAAGTTATCATTCCAAATTGCTTTGGAGGAAGGTAGCCTATAAATGAAACCAACTAGGAATGATTTTGCATTATTTTGAGAAATTTCCACCCAGATACTCTCAGTTGCATGTGACTCCAAGTCAAGTCACCTTACTGCATTTACATCTTCTCTAATTATTACAACAAGACCTCCCCCCCCCGCTGTCTCTGTCCCTGCGTAATGGTTTATTGTAGCCTTGACAGTGAAATAGATTATCATTGTGGTTAACATTTAATTTAGTTTCAGTGAGTCTTAAAACATGTATAATATTTTCCTTGGAAGACAACATTAACTTAATCTGGTCTATTTTTCCAACTATACCTTGTATATTTATGTGACCTATGTTAAAACCGTTTGTATTTAGTTTCACATCAATTATATGTATGTCATCATGCAATGGGGTACTCACTGAGATTGTCTCCATACTACTTTTGTCATTCTCACATTCTATTTCTATATTCAAATGTTCATATATATTATTATCTTCAAAGTCACACACAGACCCTGAAAAACCGTTAACTTTATCATTTACAATAGTGTCCACTGAATAATTAGAGACAAGAGTCTGTTGTAAATGAAGCATTGGCATTCTCCTCTTTGCAAACTTCCTAGTATGTATAATACAATCAGTCCCGGATTACCTATTAGGCAGAGTAGGCAACTGCCTATGGGCCCCGCGACTTTTATGGGCCCCATCAGGGGCCCCCATGAGACCGTGACCGTGGGTCTGGGTCCCCAAAAGTTTGACTGCCTATGGGCCTCCACGGTGCTTAATCCGGTGCTGAATACAATAATGTACAGATACTTTGTTTGTGTCCATATTTATGGCATCTGAAGCATTCAATCTGTTTGCCATGATGGCATACCTCTGTCATGTGCCCAGTTTCTCCACAGTAGAGACAGTACTTTTCACTATAGTGTCTGAAAATGGGGGCATACATGTTAATATTTCTCAGTAGTTGAGAGGTTCCTTTTCTGACACATGACACATGCTTTCTTCATAACCTTATAAAACCCCAGGTAAATACCCAGTTCTCAATTTGCTTTTCTTCAGGTAATGCCCACAAAATATGTAAACTGAAGTTTGTTTCCTATATATCAATTTTCCAATACATGTTAACTTATACAATATTAAGTTTGGTACTTGCTGATAAATTTCAGTACTTGATTTGTCATGTTTGTTATTAACTTCTTTTTCAATTAAGTAAACTGTAAGCTTGAGTGCAACAATGGAGGTGGCAATTTCAAGTTCCATCTATTTTTTTAAACTGGGCTTAAGGAGTTTCAGCTGATAAATAAACAAAAACTATCAGATAGATTTTGTTGTAACTTTGTAAATATTTAAGGATATATGCAGTGTGCATCTAAAGCTATGTTAATGTGTTAATGTTAATTGGTTAATGTGTCAAATTTGATGACATCCTCCAAATGGCTGGTGATGAGCAGTGATAAAATAAAGCTACTACCAGAACGGCAACTGATGATAGAATCAGACAACTAATCAATTTCCCATAGAAATTAATACTGATATATAAAAAAGACAGACAATATGCCAACTTATAAACACTCTATGCTTGTGTGTGTTCTCTCTCTCTCTCTGGATTTTTTAGTGCATAATATCTCCTCATGTTGCCAATGTTGAAACACTAGAAAGCCTGCCAGTAGCTTCCCTTGGGTTGGTTCCTTCTGAGATTTTCCATGGTGCTTCCTCCACCAGCTATACTGGTTGCCATATATAGCCTATCTTGTGCTGAAAAATGGCATTAAACCCTACAACAACAACTACTACTTATGTCATGTAAGCATATACATGTACTTCATGTATAAATAAAGTTTTTTTTTCAGAAATTGCACATCTTTGAAATTCCAGTAAGATTTGAAAGAACAGGTTTAAAATACCTGTTAGATGGAAAAGAACATCCGGGTCTGGTATACAGGTGCAAGATAAAATTATTTTTTTATTTCGCTATAACAGTGATCAAATCAAAAAGTGAAACTGTAGCATATTAGAAATAATCAAATATCATACTGTGGATTATTGACATCATAAACAATACATAAACAATTAGCAAGAAGTATGGAACAAACCTTTAGTGGCTTTTCCACTCTTTTCCTTGGATACTCCTGAAACAAAATTTAATTATTAACATAACTGCCATCAAATTAATGAACAAAAACACATATGAATGTTCTAGAATAACTAAGGATCAACTTATCCATGTATCAAATGTAATCATGCTGCAGGATATGGAAAACACAGCTCTTATCATATGCAACATTGCTACAAACTGGTATTTAACATGTTATTAACTTTTGTTTAGCATGTTCATTGTAAATGAGCTTGTAACAAGCTTTTACACGCAGATTCCAATAAGAAACATTTGAAAAAACAGTGTGCTATTTTTGATAAGATGTACAGGAGCATGCGGTAAGCTTGCTATAGGACAATTTTAATATATGTTCCATGTATGGCATCTTAGTGTTCCGAGTATTTGGCAAACATATGAAACAAGTGTAAAGTGAAAGAAAATCATATGAAATGTATGCCATATGTACACATCTAACCTAAAAAGTGATTTGTATTATCATTGTTATTATTATTATTAAGCCAACCAAGTTAAAATCAGCTTTCTCCTTGGCACTATTATGTTTGAGATAAAACAACTTCCTTTCATTTAATGATGTATTATATTGATGTGCATAACCTCTGATATCAGCATTTTACTCATAGCAATCTGTATCTTTAATCTCATAGCAATCTGTATCTTTAATCTCATAGCAATCTGTATCTTTAATCTCATAGCAATCTGTATCTTTAATCTCATAGCAATCTGTATCTTTAATCTAATAGCAATCTGTATCTTTAATCTCATAGCAATCTGTATCTTTAATCTCATAGCAATCTGTATCTGTAATCTCATAGCAATCTGTATCTTTAATTTCATAGCAATCTGTATCTTTAATGGTGTTTGCTAACATCAGTATTTATCATTGTTAGTATCAGTGTGCCTGGATTCCAACTAAAAATCTAAAGTTTGCTGTTGGTAGGGACAGATTTTTGTTTTACGACCAACAATGTCTGTATGAATGCATGCATATATATGTATCTATGTAGGTATCTATTAATAGTGTTTAAGAACACATTTGCTCAATCCTGGCTTTGCAGTGTCCCAAATAGTAAACACTTTGCCAGAATCCCAAGAAAGATGAATCCCTAAAATGAAAGGTGCTATTTGTGAAAACTACCAGGGTTTTTCCAAAATATTTTAAAAAATCTTTTAAATTTTCAAAAGCAGTAGATTTCAAGCATGTGCAGCTGGTGGCCTTCCTTTATAACTGTATTTTGGTTCTACAAACGACAGAATCATATGTAATATTTTTTATGTGGTAAACATTTAAGAACCAGCCGTCTATCTCTATGCTGAATTGAATGTTCTGTTCCAAGCAATTTTTGGGCTGTCTGATTGAAAGGTAGATAAGGTTTTATACATCTGAATGCATACATTTTACATCAAGTATCTGATATAACCATAGCCATAATGTCTTTCTCTGTACAACAAAAGAACCTATCTTACAGTTAGAAAAGCATCACTGCTTGTCTTAATGGAAGTGGACTGTTCTACGAGAATGGAGGCAAAGGTGCAAAGAAACTTACTGATACATGCATTTATTACTTTTATGCCTTTTGATTGAAATACATTATTATACATCTGTCTGATACACTATACATGTAAAACCATATTTACAAACCTTTCTTTTCCTTTCCAAGTGTCTTGTCAACCTGTGCATACAAGTTGCTTTGATCTTTTTTGTCAACCTTTTTCTTGAGTTTAACAACTGCAGCATATTCAGCTCCAGTGGCACCCTGGTTGATGTAGAAGCCAGTTGGAGATTCTGAAGCATCATACACTGGGTTAGGCACTAATCCTATTAAATAACATTAAATAAGTAAGTCATGTGCATATGTTTACTTGGATGCAATTAAAATTACTGCTGATGAAAGGTAATAAAGCAGCTCATATGATCTATTGGTGAAATCTGTAGCACAGCAACTTTTAATTTTTGGTTCAAAGTCAGTTTGAACACTATTCTACAATCTTCATATGTTCAAATACATACACTGTTCAGCACATTGCAATGAATAGAGTGACGTCGTTATTATTTAGCATTTAGTATAAACATTTTGACAACTGAATGGTCTTGCATCAAGAGATCTTTAGCTCTTCCATTTAAGAACCACTCAGAACATTTAACCATACTATTATTACTGAGATCTTAATTGAAATCAATGTCTATTTCAGTGAAACAATGACCAAACATCCTTTGTATTAGAGAGGTTGGGCTTACTATTGTGGGCTGGCAATTTCTCTATGCCAGGAAATGCCAAGGATCCTCCCTCCCTCTCAGAAGCTGATATCTTCCTATCAAGCATTAATGATCTTACATCCAGTGGAAGCAGCCAACTTCCTTATCCTGGGCACATGTCTTACAGAACCTGGCTACTTCTCTCCATTGGGAAGTGCCACAGATGCTTCCTGGGAATGGAGAGGGCCTTCCAGACATGAACCAGAAACAGGATGATTCTTCCTGGCCTAGTAGGCGAAGCAACTTTATGCCACACCCCAATCCTCATTGTGTCACAAAGAACAAATGGGGGCAGCTGCTTGTGCATGCACATACCTTGCAATACAAGCATGTGGATATATATATATATATATATATATATATATATATATATATATAATATTCACGATGTGGACTGTATTGGACACAAATATATTTAATGGATACTTGACATATTTCTTTTTTATAACTATCATTCATTAACACGAAATATACAAGATGTATGAACTATGTGATACTTCCGATATGTGTTTCTTACAAGAATTGTGGCTACTCAACAGTGAGTTAGACTGTCTCTCATCCATGCACAACAAGTTTTATGGATTGAAGGAATTGCCAATTAAATCTTCTAACAGTATTCATACAAGTAGACCTTACAGAGGTATCAAGGTACTATACTCTAGATCTCTTGTAAGTATTATAGAAGTACAACACCTCAATGAGCCCAGCCAGATTAATAGGTATTTCAATCAAGACAGGGGATTCCTCCTTGCTTTTTGTCAGTATCTATTTACCTTGTGATCTTCTGGAAAATTTTGGGGCATTTGTCGATTTGGGTAAAAATTTATTCTATTGTAGAAAATGCTAATTCTCAAAATGTTTATGTAATAGGATATTGGAATGCTAGTATGCTCAAATCCACTCCTTTTGGAGATAAACTTCGCCTATTTTGTGACGAATTTGTTTATATCATAACGGACTTAAAACTAATGGTAAACCACTCAACAAATATTACTTATCTCAGTGATTCGCACAATACAGTGTCTTGGTTGGATCATAATGATTGTGACTCTACACAATCTGCTCAATCCACTATAAGTGATATGAGAATAATGCACACCCTAATTATACTCAGACATCTGCATTCTTGTTAAATAAGATTGAGATCCCAAATTGTGTTGCGATCTGTAATGACCATGGCTGTACAAAGCAGGTGCATATGAAACAGATAAATGAATTATACACTGATATAGTAAAAGCACTGTTGAACTCCGGTAATAGCTTGACTAGTAAATCCAAACATGGTCACCGGATTATACCAGTCTGGAATGACTGTGTCAAAGAAGTACATGACTTTGCAATAAATGCTTACCTTATGTGGCATGATAATGGTAAACCTTGTCATGGTCCTTTCAGTAACCAAATGCATCAAACAATTTAAGTATGCTCTTAGATTAAGGAAGTAAAACAAAGAGCAGACTTGCAAGCCCAAAAATGTGAAAATTTTAACCAACGTGAACTCTGCAAGCAAGTTAAACAAAATGCTACGACAACTTCCAATAGACTACCGATTTGCATTGATGGGAACCATGGTCAAAATAATATAAACAACATGTGGAAAAATCATTTTAAAGACTTACTCAGTAGTGTTAAAAATGAATCGAATAAGAAGCGTGCTCTTTTAGAACTGAATACCCCTTCTGCTCTTATTGAGGTAATCACACTATCTGAAATCCAACGTTCAATAACAGGACAAAAATGAGGTAAATATCCAGGATCAGATTTTTTATATTGTGGAACATTTAATATTTTCAGATACCAGACTTCATGTGCTTTTGATGATTTTATTTAACTGTATGGTTGTATATAACTTTGTTCCAGATGATTTCACAAACGTTACAATTATACCACTATTGAAAAGCAAAATTGGTAACCTAGCAGACAAAAATAACTACAGGCCTACAGCTCTGATGACTATTATTTCAGAAATATTTGAATGCATCATACTACAAAGGTGTGAAGTCACAATCTCCGATAATCAGTTTGATTTCAAAAAGCAACATTAAACAGATTTATGGCTATTATGCCTCAGTGCCTTTAAGGAATCTGTCAGCTACAATGTAGAACAAGGCAGCCCAGTGTTTGCATGCTTTTTAGATGCATTTGATAGGGTCAATCATTGGACATGCTTTAAAAAGTTGCTTGATATTCAAATATCTGTCTACATAGTTCATGCTCTAGTTAACTGGTAGGGCAAACAGTTGTACTATGTGGGCTGGGGAAGTATAATATCCAGCACTTTTCCATGTAACCAATGGGGTCAGGCAGGGAGGTGTTCCTTCCCCTTTGATATTAAATATATACATAGAGGAGTTAAATCGTAAACTGGGTCAGTGTCACGTGGGGTTATATCTGCCACTAAATGTGCTGTTTATTAACAATTTTATGTTGTCTGATATGTCGTTGATCTTCTATCACAGATTTAAGGACATTATTAAAGATATGTGAACAATACGCAACAGAGAATATCATCTATAATACACAAAAATCAGCATGCATGGTCTTTCTGTCAACTTCTTTCAAATTACTATCTCCTTCCCCTGTACATCTTAATGGCAGTGCTTTTATGCAAGTCAACACTTATTCATATTTGGGTCATATTTTAAAATCCAATCGGTCAGATAATGAAGATATGATGAGACATTACAGACTTTTGTGTACTCGAACAAACATGCTTCTATGTAAATTTAAGAATTGTTCATTGAATATCAAAATTGGATTATTCAAATCTTATTGCTGCACAATGTATTGTGCTCCTCTGTGGACAAACTTTAATGAAGTTATGAAAAGAAAACTAGTTACTGGTTATAATAATAGTCTTTATTTTATATTAGGCCTTCGAAAATGGAGCAGTGCCTCCAACATGTTTGTAATTATTATGTATTCAGTTTTGATGAATAAACATCTAATAGTAAGAACTATATAATGAAATCTTTGTGGAACTATGACATTCATTTAAATGCTCATATTATTAGTAGATGAAATGAATTACTCTTTAAATGTGATACATAATTTCATTCTTAACAATGCAGGGCACAGTCCATTGTTGTAGATGTGTCTGTATACTTGTACTGTACATAAGATATACAGTGGGACCCCGCTATAACACGGTAGTTGGGAGCCATAGAATCTGACCGGGCTATGAACCGAACCGTGTTATAAGCAACCATGTACAATACCAACACATTTTTGGATTTAATTGGGGGGGGGGTACATAAAGACGGGTGCGAAAATGCATGGCACAATTACCATTTTTTATCAATATATATTAAATGAGAAAAACATTTGCTGTGGTAACAGAAATTGCAGATTTAATATATTACTTTATTCAGAGAACCATGCATTGGTACACACACGTGTCTAATTTATATATACATGTATAATCTATTGCATGAAAAGAGTATCAACACCGTGTACTCACCAGCGAATCTTGTAACATACACTAAATCCATAATACAAATATTTCCATCGAAAATATCCACACAAGGATGCAAAATATTCAATAATTTTGTCACAGATCATTATGTGACTGAATTCAATGAAAAGAAAATAACAAAAATTACATAACGGGTGTACGTAATGAATGATGAAATAGTACATGTCCGTAGATTAAATAATGGAAGCTAAAGTGTATTCTTATAATAACTACATGTACATCTCAGGCTCTCTCTGAATTCAGTCATTGTAAATTTCAGCACATTTTCCCACCCAAGCTGCTAGTCAAAGTCCTTTGAACTTGCCGCCCAGCTATTGCGTCATGTTCTTTTGATGTACTCTAATACAGCAGCCGAACTGGATGTATTTCAACCACTGAATTATGTCACTGTTTAGCTCGGCAGTTCACTTTGATGATAAACAATGTACTTAAATTGATTGATTTGTACATTCTGGTGAGAATCTTTTATCAACCCCCGCATTGGCTATTGCTTAGTTGTCTATGAAATTAAGAGAACATGTATCGGAGATTATTAGAGCAACGATTGTATTCAGAATGCATTCAAGACATACACAAAGTAGACATGATGGCTTCATTACTCAGGAATCAGTAATTATAATATTGACACTTATGAGCTGTAATTTTTCAACAATAAACAAAGATCAAAGTTCTCAGTAGGTCCAGCAATTGGTTCGTATTTCTGACGTTTATTTTGGCACAAAAACTAGAAGAAATTTGATAATACATTTTCTACACGTTCTTTTTCGCACTGTTTAGACGAATATGAGAATGATAAACTCTTGACGTATTTTTTTTTTCATACTTAAAAATATTTTTTTTTTTTTTTTTTTTTTTTTTTTTTGGTCTTTGAGAAAAATACCTGTAATAAATTACCCGAAATTTCGGGAGCCATGCCACGACCGGGTTATATCCGAATTCGGGTTATAGCGGGGCGGGTTATAGCGGGGTCCCACTGTATATGATCTCTTATGTTTGAAAAACTTTTACTTTATATCTATATTTTAATTTAGATGTATGGACTCTGTAGTTGGTAATAAAGAATTCTTATCTTATGTGTTCCATGGCCTTTTTAAGCCCACATTTACTAACACTTGAGGAAGTAATAAAGGCTACAAGGAATATGGGGAATAAAACAATAGACTAGAACAAGAACTGGATAGGTATTACTTATCCTAGCACAGGTGACTGTAAAGAATGATGAAAAATAAGATACATTACTTTGTTAACAACATACTCAAAACCCAGATACCCAAAATAAGGACTTTTGAGAAAATAAATACAACACAGAAAAGAAAACTGAACAGCAAAACTGCCAAAAAATGACTTGTATGATAAAATATTGAGTGCACTTGAGACACACAGAAATGCAGAGTTGATGGCAAAGAAGGATAAAATCCAATTGTTGGAAACATACTATGGTATTAGACTGGGATCATGTTGATTTTTATTTTAGTCCTCCAATTACTAACTGGAAAATCAAATAATGCCTCGGACTGAGGACTACAAATGAGGAAATGATATAGCAAAGCAATACACAGTAGGCTGCTCTTAAAATACTAAATTTGTTTTGGCCTTGATTCTGATTTGATATTAGTTTCCTAAACTTATAATAAACCCCTCTTGTTATCATTCTGGGATCATCCAAGACTACAGTATGTCAAGTCCTGCAGATTGAAATAGCCTAGGTCAGACAATGGAATAATACATAACTCCTGATATTCAGATTACAAATACAATTTGAAATCAGGATAATATTTTTGATACTGGGATTAGTGTAGTACAGACTGGAAATCATCCTAGTTGGTTTGTTACATGCAGATTCTTGTTAAATGCAGATAAAATTGTTAATTTTAGGGAAGCAGAGTTATGTTTTGACACATATACTTGGTGGAAGATGACTGAGTATTTAAAAATACTGCGAAGTCAGAGAAAAAGTGATAAATACTATCATATATAATTGTGTTCATTTCTTTGCAAGTCGGCATTTTGTTCTCCCTCCTTAACAATATTGTTCTCTGAGATTATTATATTTGGGGAACAAAATCTGTGATACTGACAAGAGCAATATTCATACAGTAATGGCAGAGATATCATTGCAACATTTATACATTTATATATTCTGATATCTTTGAATATGTTTTATAACTATGTGGGAATAAAACATTAGGAGTTCTACTTACCAATGTCCTGACTGCCTCTGCAAATTAAAAGGTTAGGTTTTGCACTGTAATACATATATCTGAATCGCACAGGTTTTTATGAGTGATGCCAGATTGAGGAAAATATGTTGTCTTTCCTTTTAAAAAGAAAGTGGTTATGCAGTTGAAGCTGAAGAAGCAAACAGCTATTCGATTTTGAGTATTATTATATGCTCATTTTTTTCTCCGTTAACTTTATACATTGTCAGAATCATTCAATATTTTATGATATTGTACTCGTGTGCAACTTCATATTGAACTCGCGTGTGCCCAACAGTGTATTAGGAACTACTTTGTAAACCAATCATGTACACTCTTTTAGTAGACGCTTTATGTTTTGGTTGATTAAATTTGTTTCTTAATGTTTCATTGACTGCCACATACCAGCTGCTTTAGCACATTCCGCGTTAATTTTATGATACAATGTTTCGAATTTAGGATCCTGTAGATGCCAGACAGGGTCCTTATAAATAACATGCAAGTGACAGGCATAAACTGTCTTTTTTAGCTGGTAAGAAAAATGGCAAAGAATATACTTACAGTTTTACATCCTGAAATTCCTCAAAATGTAAGTTCTTAGTTCTACAAATCCGAATTATACGAGCCATGTCATGGGTTCTCAAGCTTGATTACACATTTTGAAATTGTACTGTAATTTCAACCATATTGCAAGTGCAATTAAATCCTCCTTACTGCACTCAAAATGAAATAAACATTAAATTCTATAGCGTCTTTTTGATAATTGCAACTGAAAGATTAAATATTTTTTCCACATTATGATTTCAAACATAAAATGACAGAACAGAAACACGTGCAGATATGTCAACACGCTTTTCCCTCGCTGCTTCAATCCTATGTATTTCATGTAGAATTGGCGGATAAATCCAGTTCATAATCACGAAATTTCATAGAATTGACAAAAATACCAAAGTCTATTCATTCCAGATCAAATGGAAAAGTTGTTTCAATGTGCATTCATTCTCAATATGACTCCAAATTTCAATTTTAAGTAGACCAAAATGCCATTTTCTTTCGAAAGTTATGTCTAGCACATAACTAAGTTCAAATTTTCTAGGTAGAGTGATATGCGCATTAATAATGTTGTTGTTGTGTAAAGATGAATCTGCGCTTGTGAATTTAGTTTGGAATACAGCATACATTCAGTTACTTTGTTCTTGTAGTGCATATTTGTTTATATAATTAAGCTTTAGGTAGAATAAGAAATGAGCCTATAATAGAAAGGTTACTGCATTTGTATGGGAAAATATGAATTCGTTTTGTCGGATGGATATACTACACTCTCAAGGTCATGCAGTATTTCCATCAGAAAAACTTGTTCATATTTTCCCATACAAATGCAGTAACCTATAAATACTGTGTGGTAGCTAGCATACATTTAACATGAAAAATGCAACCTGTATAAAGTATGAAAGGGCATATTCAGATGTAAGTAAAAAGTATGGAGAGTCTCCAGACTAAATCTCCTTTGTTCAAACTATTTGATGACGAGCAACATCTGTTATCATCCTCAAGTTCTGTTGCAAAGAGTCTTGATTCTCAACTGGTAAAACTGTACTCACTGTTTTTATAAATATAGCCTCAGCTGAATATCTGGACACTTGGGCTTATCTAGCATTTACAACCAATTTATGTGTTCTCTTCAACTGTTTGTCTTCCATTTAATCCAACTCTTTGTCAGTTAATATTTTACCAGTTAATTTTTCTAAATTCCATTGGCTATACTTATTTTCAACTCTTCACAAATCATTACTCCTTGTCCACTTTATTGTCCACTGAAATAGCTTAAAATGACAGAATGATTCTAAACTTTATGGAACAAATAAAAATTAGATTCTGAAGCTTCTGAGATTATTAAGATTAATCAATAGACAGCAGTTCAATATCAAATTTATCTGAGTAATGATTTGAGGGCTTTACTGAGACTCCCACTATCAGAAAAAAATGGATGCAACTATCATGAGTGCCTATGCACCCACCATGACTGTGCAAATGAAATCAAGGACAAATTTTATGAAGATCTGGAATTTCTTACTGTAGATGGACCAAAGGCAGGAACTTCAATGCCATTGGTGACGTCAATGCTAGAGTTGGCACAATCACCAGACATAGCCAGGTCTTATTGGCAAAAATGGTGTTGGCAAATGCCACAAAAATAGACACCTCCTACTGAGGATATATGCAGAACATGACCTAGCCACTAATGCAGTCTTATGCCTGCCAAATAGCACCATAACATCTTGGAGGCACCTGCACTTCAAGCACTGGCATTTTACTGACTACATCATCAAGAGAAGAGACAGGTAGGATGTCCATGTGACAAAGACAGAATGCAGGACTGACCAGAGGCTCATAATCTTCAAGCTCAATATTCAGATTCAGCCTTGCAGATGATCACAAGGCAAAAAGGTGCTCAAAAAGGTTTAATGTTCCAAATTGAAACAGGAGAATATGAAAAAGGCACTTTTCAAAGAATTGTGCAGCTAACTGGATACAATCAGAGACGTCAAGGAAAACTGCATCCTTCAGAGACTCTGTGTACTCAACAGCATCCAAAACACTTGGTCCCACCACATGTAAACTTCAAGATTGGTTTGATGAGAATGATGCTGGCATACAGTATTCTGAATGAGAAACATCAACTACAGAAGGCTGGCTTAAAGGACAGCACTTCATTACCTAAGAGGGCAGCCATAAACAAGATCAAAAGGACTCTCCGATGAAAACTCAGAGTTGCAAGACTCATGGCTGAGCAATAAGTCAGATGAGATTCAGTCCTATACAGACAGGAATGACATGAAGAACTTCTATTATTCTTTGGAAACAATCTGTGGGCCAGTCATCAGGAACATCTAAAATACTGTATGCTGACAGTGCCATGTTGTTCACTGACAAATGGACCATTTATCTTCAGCTTGTGACTATTTGAGTCTCACAGTCAATATCAAGAAGACACCAACCTGCACCAGGAAAGTCTTATATACAGCCTACCATCACATCAAATGGCCAAACCCGCTTGGAAGTGGATAACGTAACCTATCTTGTCAGCACAATGTTATCAATGACGAAACCAATGTCAGAATTAATAAGGCAAGGGTGATCTTTGATAGACAAAGCGAAAATGAGTGGTAGTGTAGAGGGATCAGTCTACTAGCATAACTTACAGTCTACAAAGTTTCTGTGTTGCCAACCCTGCTATACACTTGCGAAACCTGGTGGGTTTACTGATTCAATACCCAAAAAATGAATAATTTTCACATGAGTAGCCTGAAGAAAATGACGGCAAGATTGCAAGACAGGGTCCCAGACATTGAAGTTGTCACATGGGCAAAGCATTCCAAGCATCCATGCTCTGCTGATGAAATTACAGTTGTGATTGGCAGGCCACATAAAGGATGAGTAACTACTTATGATCTTCTATGGCGAGCTGAGGGAGGGGAAGAGTCATCTCAGGGTGGCCAGACGAAACACTTCAAAGATTTCCTCAAGTCATCCTTGAAACACTTCAACACTGACCAAAGTCTTGGGATGATCTCACACAGGGTTATTCCACCTGGAGGCATCTCATTTTAATGGGAACTACAAACTTTAATGAGAGTAGAATAGTAGAGGCAACTGCGAAAATATGAGCAGAGGAAATATCAGGACTGCAACATGTTCTCCATTGTTCAAGCAACCCAAGTAGCATCTTGCGTCAATTGTGCCAAAGACAGTTAAAAAAAAATTGGCTTGATCAGTTATACACATATTCACAGAAACCAAACCACTTAATAATGTCATTGTTATCTTTAAATTTGAAGAATGAAACAAGAACAACAGCTTCAGACTGAGTTAAACTTGTAAATTAGAAACCTGAGTACCCACAGCAGCAATCACATATGATTTAATGCTTTGATTTAATCTTGCTTGATCCTTTCTTTTCTAAGCCCAATACTATCTTACCTAAAATTTCCATCTCTCTTGCAACAGGGTTTGGGGTCATTAGTATCAGTTCAGGTCTTCCATTGTACGTATCTCCAATCATAATTTGATGAAATATTAGCTTGAGCAGATTGTGTTAAACTGTTTAAAGTTTTTCCCATTAGTACTAGTCAAACGATTGATCATCAAGTATTGAATATTTAATACAGGAATTTTCTAAATTGAAATCAGATAAAAAATCTGTATACAGAGTTTACAAATTTTGATATATTTGAAACTTATTCCACAGATGTAGTACACCATACAGCCCAAATAAGCTGACTCTGCTAAACAGATGTATCACATTGAGTAAATCATCAATATTAACTATTAGAAAAAAGTGTTTGAAAATGTCTAATTTTCTGTATGCTGAATATAGTATATGTTTGTTTCTTAGCAAATTTGTAATTAATATGTGTAGTATATTGTGTTGCAGGACAAGGACCATTAATGCCATGTAATATGCTAAAAACTGGATAAAGTTGTGCATAACCAGGTAACAGATCCTGTGATTGGCTGTCAGGGGCATTATATATATATATATATATATATATATATATATATATATATATATATATATATATATATATATATTGTTTGTCTGTTAGTTTTAAAATATTTTTTATTCCATTACATGTTATTGTAATGTAATATTGTTTACTGGACTTGATTTTGTCCAGAATGGAGTTCAGTTCTGTTTGACCTGATTTTTAAAAAACTTATATTTTTTTCATGGATGTAAATATCTAATAATAGAAACAGTGGATCTAGTTACTGACCTTAAAATCAATGACAGTTTTTGGAAACAACTTTTTATTTTGTTTTATTCTTTCTCTCAGTAAGAATCATTAAGTTGAGTCTAGGTCATACTTGGACTACATGATATGAAGTAGTGTTCATTCGTAAACAAACTTCTATTTTTTTTTTTACCCTCATCCGGGAATCTGTTTTGCATCTTAAGTAGTCACACAACTGATTTTATGATAAAAATTCTATCAGTTGAGCTTAAAATATTTGACATGTTAAGTTGTATTATGTTGTGACCAGTTTGGGCTGAATTTTATTTTCTTGAAATTATTGAATTCAAGTGATTATTTTCTCTGGAGATATAAAAGTGCTCTGGTATAATTCTTGGACAAAGACATTCACTGTAATTTATATGGAATACAAAGCTGGACTATTTCCAGTGATTCAACAAGACACTATTGACACATCAGTACAACACTGACTATTTCAGATGTCATCGCCTTCCATCTTGAATTTCATTGGGATCTGAACTGAAATTCACTTAGAACTTTTCATTGATAGAACTTGTATTTTTCAAATTCTTGGATTTTTTTTGGATTTAATTCGTAAAACTGTAATGTCTTTTTTCTCATTTTTCACTTTGTAGTCCTGGGAAATAAATTATTTGTTAAATTTTACAAAGCTTATTGTCTTCACTCTTTTCTGTTACTTATTTGAAGATCATCTACTCATAACAATATATATATATATATATATATATATATATATATATATATATATATATATATATATATATATATATATATGGTGATATCATCATCATGAAGTAGGTCTATCAGTACCTCAAGACATTATTGTATAATTATGTTCAAACAAAATTGGGGATGGATGTATAGATCTGCAAAATGACAATATCAAAACAGAACTTCTCATTCTATTATTACTTTGTAGTGCATGCAAGCAATTTTTTGAGAGATGAACTCAATCTGTATAATGGATACGCAAGCCATAATATAAGCACATTTGACCTATAAACAGCCTAAAAATATATGTTCTTCAAATACATCTTAACTCTGGAAAAAATTTCCAACTGAATATGTGATCAATACAAGCTACCTAAAACATAAAAGAGACAAACTGACACAAAGCCTTACCGTTTTTCAAGCTTCTGACTCAAGTTGTCTGAAAAAATTGAACAAAATCAATTACCAGAATGAACTGAAAAAAACCCTAAAACAAACAAACCTTACAATGCTTTCCTAAGCCTGCATCCGTTCACTAAAGTTTATTATAATTATAAAAACTTATGTGTTTTACCTGCTTCTTTACAAGACAAGAAACTGAGGATGATTTTCATTACAAGTTGTGTGAATAACTAGATACTTTCAATAAATAATTTAAAGAACAGTATCTGAAAACCATGATGCAAAGCCTATATCCCCATGCGTCCCAGGTAGCCATTACAAAAGTTCATGGCAATATTCCAGTCAGTTCAAAGTTTGGGAGAGAAAGAAGAGTCATGTGGGTAAGACTCTCAAAAAAAATATAACCCTGTTTAGTTTAGATAAGGCTCAATATACATCTAACTGATCCAATTACAGAATATTCTCCACCTGGCATCAGAAACCTCTGCAACTTCCTGCTTTCAAACCTTTGGCAACAGAGTGCAAAATTGCAGCAAGCCTAACCCTAACCCTAGCAGCAAGCCTGCCAGTCTGGTGCCAGTTAATTTCACTGGGGCAAGAAATAACTAGCCAGTCATTCAGACCAGATTGATAGTTTTTAGAAATAAAGAGCAAAATATAATCAATAAAATTATATATTTTATGATATTAAAAGAAACAGAAATATTGACCTTTCATAAATCCTGGTGATAAAATGAATAACTTGCAAATAGTCTGTGTTTAATAGATGCTTGCAATGCCAGTTAAAAACACTTCGGCATTTCTGTGATGTCTGATGACATATGCTACATGTACTTCCAATCCCCAGTATCAAAATGTTGATTTATTTTGATATATCAAAGAAGCTTCAACCCAAATACAGCCATACAAAAAAACATAGCATTTAAAAAGGAATAGAGCAATATCAAACAAAAGCTATTTTAAAAATAGTTGAGTTAAAGAATTTGTGCATAATATAGGTACAGGGTGCATTTTAAGGCTATGACAATGCTGCTAACTGTTTAGTTGCAATCTTCTGGTGATGATCCAATTTAAGCAATCAACAGCAGGAACTCATTTTTCTGCAGACCTAATTAATGTGCAGCTGCAGTTTTAATGCCATATCTTTGGAGGCTGGATCTAGTTATGATACTGTCATTGATGACAAGTCAGCAGACGAGTATCCTGATACTTATTTTATGGTTCAGAATGGTTATCAATGGCAGCAACAGATTATGATTCCCAGCCTCTAGAGGCCTGATGAACTATGATCAGTTGGACAGTAAACATCACTATTTTAGTAAAGAATTGTCAAATAAAGCAGAATCTAATAAATTTAATAAGTTTGACCATGTGATATAAATATCTTATTTTGTGTTTTATATTTTTTCCCATTTTTTATTATCTGAATCATAATGCTGATGGCGGATATTCATTTCTACCAGCAGTCACCATTAAGGTATTGACTACATTTTGTGATCTAGTGTTCAGGGCCTTTTGGTTATAAATGGACTAGTAAACATTTTTGGATTAATGGTCCTGTGGCCTTGCAGGATTGTTTGGCGAGTTTCATAGTTTGGCATCCATGCTTGAAAAATGATTTTGGTGCACAGATTGTCTGATAATAGCCACTAGTGAGCGTAGAAAATTTGTGCTGCAAAAGCATATCCCTGCTCTGTGAGTGATAATTTCTTGGTGACATCTACCAACAGGTTAGGAAATGCTGAACCATGACCATTATGGCTACATACATCTATCAGGACAAAGCTGGGATGTGGAGTTCCTGGCTATCTGAAGAACCCGTGAGATTATTCTGAAATGTGGCAAGCATAAGTCTCTATACAGATGAAACAGTGTCTGTGCTACTGACTATTGCATAGACCATTCCATAAGGACTTATCTTGCCTGGAATGTGGCAGATTCTTGAGCAGTGTGTGAAACTAGCCAAATAATCCTGCAAGCCCACTGGACAAACTCGTTCTACTTTTTATACAAAACAGTCAATGATTCAATTGCAAAGTCAGGTAGACATGAATATAAAGCCTTATTAAGATTATTTATATAATGAAACATGAAACAAAGTAAAACACAACATAAAATATTTATATACGTCCACTTTATTAACATTTGTTAAATTCAGCATAGCATGGCCATTATTAACTAACCAGAATGATGATGTTCTAAATTCATATCTAACTCATCTAGAGACTGGGTACCATAATCTAACCAGTGATGAACAGTATGAATTTGAGTATGAATATGAAATGGGATCCTCATCCAATGATATTCATCTGTTACGAGTCTATGCTCTTAAAATAAGTAAAAGAAAAGAGTCAAAGACAATAAACTTTGTGAAATTTAACAAATAATTAATTTCCCTAGGATACAAAATGAAAATGAAAAAAAAAATTACGGTATGGTGAATCAAGTCCCAAAATAATTCAGGAATTAGATACTCAAGTCTTAGTAATTTAATGTCTTGAATAAAATTCAGTAAAAGTAAAAAAAATATCCCAAAACTGAAGTCAACAACATGTATGTGGTGTGATGTGTCAACAGTCTTTTGTTGAATCACAAATATAATTCCAGGTTTGAATTCAGTATAAATTCCATTGAATGTCTTTATCCAAGAATTTTATCAGAGCACTTACGTATTTCCAGAGAAAATTACTTGAATTCAATAATTTGAAGAAAATAAAATTCAGCAAAAACTGGACACAACATAATACAATTTGAAGGTGCTAGATGTTAAAACACGAATGGTAAAATCCTCACAGTTACACTATATATAGTTCTCTACATGACCTCAGGTCACAATTAGCATTTTCTAAAAAAAATCATTACCTAATGGAAAATAACCTTAAAGAATGATCTAATGAGCTTTGTTTACTTACAACACAATAACCTGTAAAATTCACTTAGGAAACACCAAAACCCTGACCCAAATTTACTTCTTCTTGTTTACCTGAATAAAATCTTGATATGAAGTTCATACACAGAGAATAATGAAGCTAATATTAGCTGTTTACATAAAATGAAATAAAAAATGTTTTAAAATGTCAATCAGGTCAATCAGAAATGAACCTAATTTTGGACAAGGTCCAGACCATCATACAATGTTACATTAAAATAGCATGTAATGAAATAAAAAAATATATTTTTTTTAAAACAATAAAAAAATTAAATTAATTAAATAATAAAATTAAATAATTAATAAATAATTAAATTAATTAAATAATAAATTATAATTAAATACATAAGACATCAATGACAGTATCATAACTAGACCCAGCATCCAAAGATTAGTCTGTTATCCAACATACAGCTGCTCATGAAATTAGGTCTGGAATGATAAGTTTGAGCTGGAACATGAATTGAATCTCATACATCCACATCAGCAGAATGCATCTAACTGAACAGTTGAAGTTCATTCAGCTCAGTACTGTGAATGATATCCTGGTGTGTAAGCTCAATGAATTTTCACTTTAACGTCTTCAAGTTTAGATAATTTACATAATTAAAACAAATGCATCATTGAATATTCCTTACATCAATTTACATTTTTACTTATTGTATGTTTGTGATATAATTTGTCTAATGAGGAGACCTTGTTTATTTACCTATGTATGTGACAGTTCCCATAGCTGCTTTATCCTGTTTCACAAAGAATTTTTCCAAAACTCCAGTGACAACATGGTTAATTATATGTACACAGACTACTCTTTTTCAGGATATGTCAAACATGTTGATACAAATCATACTAAAATCATTTGTGCATAAAACAAATTCAGAAACTTCAGCTACATAATAAACTGATTCTGTGAAAATTCACCGTTTTAGTTTCAGATATCATTCATGATGCTGAGCTGAACCAACTATAACAGTATTGTCATGGTCTTAGCATGGACCCCATTTCTGTATTCCAAGTGAATTCTGTAACCCAATATCGTTTTTGTTTCAGAACATCATATTCCTTTTGAATAGTTCTTTTTTCTTCATTTTGTTGCATTCAGATTGTTAGCCTCTGGTGGCTCCCAGGCGCCCAAATACCTCTATATGTTGACACTGGGAATCAGAAGTAGCATGTGTCATCAGACATCACATAGACACACAAGAGTCTTTATTTGGAGTACCTAGCATCAAGTATACAGATTAAATGCAAGTTATTTATCTTCTCATATAACCTAGATTCAAGAGTGGTTATAAACCATCAGAAACCTGTCCTCATTTCACCCCAGTGTTGCCTGGACTTGGGCTGTGGCTAGGGATAGGTGTTGTTAATCCCTCTAATCTTGGAAGGCCACTGTAGGGGATATGGCACCAAATAAAATCCCTGCATCTGATTCCACCCTAAAAAGGTTTTCACTGCACTCTAGCAAGGTATTTGATGTGTTCAGGGTGGAAAGGAAATGGAGGTGAAGTTCTGAGATGAGGACCATAGATATCAAAAGTGCATGTCTCTATCTATTGGCAACAGCCTCTTATAGTCTCTGTAAAGTGGCAGGAAACAGAGATGCCTATTTTGAAAGTTGCAGGAGGCAAGAATAAAAGTTGGTAAAACTGGTCCAGTAATTTTTAACAAGTTTACACTAGTAACTGTTGATAGATTTTTGACACATAAATGACGAAGAATCACACCATAAGCTCACTTTAGTCTTATAGCCAGGTCACCTAAAAATCAAACGCGAACTGCCAGCACAATCAGAATTTATTTTGTCAGTCTCTGACTTATAAATTGGCTGATTAACTTTGTTTTAATCAAACTGCTTTAAAATCTGTGCAGTTTTAAGAAAAAACAACTCGCATTCAAACAATAACAGATACAATCTGTTTCAAACATTTGAAGATATATACAATATATAATCAATGTCACACCCACCCTGTGGATTTTACTCACATAATGAAATTCTTTTCCCCAAAATTTCAAAAGAGCCATGCATATAGTAATACTATTTTTGTGGTAATACTGACTGTTCATCTCAGAGATCAAACTGCATTCTGAAGCAGACATTCAAACCATGGTCTTACACTAGATTTTGTAACATAGCTCTCTCTCTATTGTGCTCTAGATTAATGTTGCACCACCATGTGATTTCAACTACAGCTTAAGACATGTCATTAAGCTGCCTGTCTCTGTAATAATGTGTCTCTGATATGACCAGCTGTTCAGAAGGAGCAGTGATTTGCTGGCCAAAACAAATCCTAGAAATGCAAGATAAGACTCTTTCTTCTTTTCAAATGTGGAGCGTGAAAAACCATTTCTAATATTTTTCAGCAAGAAAAAGGCATTTAAGATGATCACTGTGGTGGCCATGTTGGATGTAGGATGTGCACTTTTTTAATTTAGGACCAACATAACTCAAAAGACTCCTCTTGGTAAAAGCCCTGTGTGATAATAAAACTGAACTATTTCAAACTTGTTTTGTATTTAGATCAAACATGGGGAAAACCAGGATACTAAGAAATTTGAATAGTATTTTCATTAGATACCTATATGATACTTTCTTAATTTTGATGAAAACTTTTATTTAACATTCAGTCAAAAGTTTGGACTTGTTCCTTACTTGTTAAATTTAGTTTTTTTGATTTAATATTTTCATGATTAATTAACATATTAAATTTCTAATTTTGTTCCTGAATGTTTTTTTTGTATGTTAAGATCAGGTCATTCTGTTTGATAACCATGTTACTGTAGCCTTTTGATTTTAGAAAGTGTAAAATATATCATGTTGATGAATACGATGGTGTTTGAGTTGAGGTCATGGGTTTTCCCCTAGGAAAATCATGTGACCTAATTTCTGATTCGTCAAATGCTAAATGACCTGACCTTCGTGACAAGTAGAATATTCTGGACCCTCTTTCTGGTTCTGAAACTTAATCTTAGTTTTTCATATAAAGGATGTTTACTTAATAAATTAGTTATTCCTATCTTAAACATCAATCTTACTGGAGTCATTTAGTTGTGCTCAGTTTAGAGGATTTCATTTATGAATTTATTTCAATTAATCATTGGATTTATAAGAGGCTTATAAACTTCAGGATTAAGTAAATATTTTGGAATTGCTGTGAATTTATACAAAGATATTTTGGATTGTATCATTGTGATACATCAAGACCGTTAGTGGTTCAAACTATTCAAGCCTGTGGGATCAACACAATAGACTGTAGCTTATTTGGAATACCACTGGAACTCATTTGGAATACTTGATACTTTGGACTTGTGATGGAACTTATAGGACTGTTTCTATTACATACTTTAATACCATAGAGTCATAACACTTTGTACATGTTACCTACAAATATTACAAAAGATTTATTCTTTTCAACATCTGAAAATGAAAAAACCTTGCACATCAGTGATTCTATTCATACCATCAGAGTGTTGACTTGAGTATTGGCATCTTCTCCACAGGAATATAGATAAAAGAACCAACAGTATGACCACAGCACCTGCCACAATGCCCCCAGCAATTGCAGGAATTGGCAAATTTCCAAGTGTGTCTGTTCTTGATTCTGTAAAGATGCATTACAAAGTTTTCTGCAGATATAAAATAATTATGTTAAATTTTGTATTTTGCTATCTATTAAACAAATATAGCATCCTGAATTTTAAAATTTCTTCAAGGGTTAAAGTTTATACCATTCTGACCAGATGGCAATAAAATAAAACGCTGAATAAAGCACATCAACACTTATTCAGCCTTACTAACACAAGCATGTTAACACATTTATAGAATTTCAGCCCAGATATAAATTACAGTCTCTGCTTAGCATTGAATCTTAAACTAGGAGAGCCCCATGGGCTGGCATGGTGGGATGGGTTATCATTGCAGTTGTCCATGTTTTGAGGGTTTCTATTTCTGAGCTAAAGGGAATGTTGGAAGCTGCTTGAGAAACTTGCTGGGTGGGCTCCCAAGCTACCCCACAACTTTCGTGCACACATGTGGACAGTGGGTTCAAGCCCAAGGGATGATGAATTTTTGTGTGCACTTCTGCTGATGACATATAATTCATAATGACCCAAAACTCAAACATGTAATTCTGTTATCGCTGGTATGAAAAGCAAATGTTGATGACTTTTCTTTTTTCTTTCTTTTTTTTACCATAAACTGTTCTTTTGCATATTACCTACATCTGGCACAATGTAAAAAAACTCAGAATTTAATAATTTTTTTAAATATTTACATTTTATTGTTGTTATAGGACTGTGTTTAAAGGAGACTAGAAACCAGTGGAAATATACAATAATATTAAATGCACTGCAGAGAAAAACATGATTCTGAAGCGTCGTGTGCGCCCGTACTGCCAATATTGAGATATTGGCATATCTTCTAGGCGCTGAGTTTCCGTGACCTCGTATGCATATTTTCCGCGCCTATTCGGTTACTTTCGGAACGTGACGTCATACTAGCGACTCCAGCATCCAGACCTACAGTTGCAAGGTTCATTTCATATAGAGTACCATGCCGTTTTGCGTTGCTTACGGGTGTAATAGCATACATAGAAAAGGCTGTGGAGTTCATTTTTTTTTCTTTTCCAAATGATAAAAGGGATAAAAAAAATCTGGATACATTATTACAAGCGAGTCGATTTCAATGCAACACCATACAGCAATCCATGCTCATTACATTTCTCAAAGGAATGTTACCAGAGGGATCATAAAAACATAGAACCTCTAGGATACACGAATGCTAAGCCTAGACTAAATGTTGAAACTGTTCCAGACATACCATTGTATATTTTAAATCCTGGTAGAGTGTCAAACGTACGAGTTACGAAAATAGGCAGAAGGCCGAGTAAGTGCTAATAACAAATATGACAGCCCGACACCTGATCGTGCTGATGATATGAGTAAATGTTTTTTTCTTCTTCAAGATTACAATCTAAATAAAGTCACCACTGTCCTATGTATAATTGAGATTTGACTTGAATCAAATGGAAGTTTTGCTTAAAAAAATAATAATAATAAGATTATCAACCCTTGACACGGTCGTGTTTTGAGAAAAACAATTTAAGTAATTTTAAAAAAAATATTAAAAAAATTATTTAAAAAAACACAACCTTTCAGTCTATGCCTATTACTCGTAAAATGTATAAACGGAAATCTGTAATGATTGGAACTGATATAAAACTGTCCATTGGTCAGTTTAAATAGCAGTGATTAAAAGAAAAGAGATCCGATATAAAATCAAAGTTTCACATTAACTGGCTGACAATAGAAATTTGGGGGGAGGAGGCGACTATTGACCCCACCTATTTGCCCCGATGTGCAATTTCTCCCTGTGATACGCCTTATTATACCCCAGGATAAGACCTTTTTTCATATTCTGGTCTGCATAATAGTTAGAGGTTAGAATTAAGTACACAAACATAATGGCAGTTTAACAAATTAACAATTATTCCTTATCATTGCACTTATGTTGTGAAAAGGACTGGCCCTCTGACATAATTCAAAGAAACCATGTGCTACAGAGTGTGTATGTAAGCACCAGAAAGTTATTGGCAAATAAGCGATGCCGAATTTTATTGTAACTTCGAGGCCAAAGACTTCATTTTAAGAGTTCAAGTCTGCAGTCAAACGTTACCGTACATGTATGTGGCCATTGTTTTCCCACATTTTATATCCTATCCTATTTCCTTTAGTTTAAGTGTTAAGATATGTAACACTGTTTACTGAATTAAATATTTATTTTGAATTAGTCTTTTAGGGGCACATATACTGCGTCGTATTTTTTTTATTCCTTCTTTTAATTTAATCATGGTAATGAAACTTTACATATATGGTAGAGGAATGTCAGGTGTTAACTGGCCGAGTTTTTTTAGGGCGGAAATGGAGATTTTATTTGCAGAGAAAATTACGCATCCTTCATTGTGATAATTCATGGGTTTTAAACTAATTGGTGACAATTTTTTTTTTACAAGAAGTACTTCTGTAGTAGTTAAATAATCTGAAATTTACGTGAATAATGTTGAATCTTAATCTATTTACTGAAGACAAAAACTGTCCTGTGATATTAATTATTTCTTCACTACAATATTCACAAATTATAAAATAGAATATGACATTTGTGGACTGCACACTTGATTAAAAAATATATATATGGATTTTCTTCTTCTGAGAAATGAAAATTGAGAGACATATTGAAATAATCGGGAGTTAACTGCGAAAAATCAGGAGAGATATTACGAGATAGGGAGGAAATACCTCCAAAATTGGAATTTATTTTCTTTCTTTCTTCTCCCGGCTTGAAAGTTAACATATATGAACTGTTCGGGTTTGTGGAATTTCAGTCAAGGCTAGTAAGTTTATTTAAGTCATCAGCCCGGGGCCTGTGCTTAAAACATTTCTTTCAGCACTGACCAGTACAGTACGTACTCTATTTCAACGAAGCATGTATATACTTACAGATTTGTCAATACGCTAACTGTAGCATGCATGTAAAATACACTGTAATTGAATCATAGAAAGGAAGCTTCTTAATGTTGAAATTAATTACGTATGATTTCCTCCTCGCAGATTTATTTGTGGGGTGTTGGTTTTTTTTGTGTGTGAAAAATTACTTCCGATGAAAACCGTTATCAATGGCCTCTCTCGCTTGCCATGTTTCTGTTTGTATACGAGGACTGGCTAGTATGACGTCACGAGACCACGTGATCTGTCGTCTCATTAAAACTCGGAAATACTCGGCAATTTACGGAATCATTGTATCTTCTTCCCAATATAATCAATATCCGCACACGATATTATATTTTTAAACATTATATTCGAATTAGAATTTGCAAAGAATTACATTTATAAAATAAAAATTTTCATTTCTAGTCTCCTTTAATATATTTGAAAGTGTGAATAATTTCTCAGTCAGTTAATAAGTTCTCTCTTAATCCGTGCAAGCCATCCACACAGTTTAGTTTGAGGTATATCATGTAGAAGTAAAGTCATTTAGCAGAAATTATTTTTATTCTTTCAGTCAGTGACTTTGACATTTTCTCTTGTAGCTCCTATATCAATAGGGTTCTTCCTTACAACAAGTACAAGACATCCAAAAGTGTGATAACCATAAAAGATGGAGAACTCAAGTTATTATGTCGAAAAAATTTTTCTACTTCCAATCAGAGTGACCTTAACATTTTACCTTTTGACCCCATAATTTGCATGTTTTTTCCATACCCCAAGTGCAAACAATGCACAAAGTTCAGTAACTCCAGTTATTTTGTGGAAACCATTTCTCTTCTTTCAGCCACAATAACCTTCGACCTTTTGTTTTGTCTCTGAAACTGAAACTGTTCTTTCTTGTTCCAAGCAGAAGCAACTTATGAAGTTTGGTAACTGGCTGGAGGTGGAGTTATTGTACAGTATCATTTTCCTTTATTCAGTCTCAGTGACCTTGCCCTTTGAGTATTAGGGTCAGAAATTGATAGCTTTATTCCTTGTCCCAAATACAGGCCATCCACAAATTGGTAACTGCTGTTGGTAAACAACTAAAATGTAACAGACAGATGGACAGTCTGACTGAAAACATAATACACTCCGTCTTATGTCAGATATATAACCATGAAGTTGTTTGATTTTGCCACTGATATTTAAAAGGCAGGTATGTATCCAGAGCTGTCCACTGTAGTGTCAAGAACAACAAATGAAGCAAATCAGCAAGGTCAGACAAGGTAAGAAAAAGTGATGAGAGCTAGTCTCTAAAAAAAATATATATACATTGTATGTCGTGTCACTGCTATCAAAGGCATTGACACTACCTTTATTACAGCTAGTACGAGTAGGAGACTGTGGTGTTGGCCAACTCTTTACAAAACTTCTGCCACCATTGGAGCTTGAGGCTGCTGCCCTAATCTGCACTCCAACTGGGACTGCAGCAAGTTTATTAGCTGATATCTCTAGGTAAGAACCAAAAAACATGACAAGATCCAAAGATCCAAGTACCAGTAAAGGCCAAACTGACTACAATCTCAGATCAGACTAGGGCCATAAAACAAAGATGCATCTTTGATGAAGATTTCCAGTTAATCATTGATGAGGTTCAAATATACCGATAGATGAAAAATTAAATTACCTCAGGGTCCAACACAGCACATGCTATTTTGTCAATCAATCAGAATGCAAAAGCATGGGCATCAGAAGACTGCACTACTTTCATAAAAAAAGTTATAAAAACGAGATGGAGATGCACAGTAGACTAAAAGCACTTCTTGATGCACTGCCTCCTTATCACAATGCAATGATGAGGAGGGAGTTTGTGCTAACTTATATTAAGCATAATGATCTAGTGTAAAAAAATGCTTAAATTTCAGAACTTTTTATGTTGGTATGAAATTACATAACTAAAATACTTAATGAAATGTAATATATACAGGAACTATTATATGCTGGCCTTCATGACTCCAATCTAATCATTCAGCAACAAATGGATGGCTTACAGTGTAAATATTTTGTATGTAAGTCTTATATTCTTAGTAGGGTTGGGAGCTGCTTTGGTATGGTACAATATTACTTTAGCATTAAGCCAGAATCAACAGCAGTGAATCAAATTTGATTGAACTGAATTGATTCAAATTATTGTACTACAGAATGATGTAACTTCAGTCTATTTTGATAATAATCAAATAAACATTTATTGACTTGTGTTATTTTTATAACTATCTATTAGCTTCTTAATGTGATTTAGCACATTTGTAATTATATCTACCTCAAGACAGTAATTGGTTTATTTGGTTTAGATCTGTAACTACAGCCGCTATGACTGTTGACAGCTGTCTGCTGACCTACAAATTTTGCTCCTATTTATACTTTTTGGACTATAGTCATGTGACATAATTCTGACCAATCGCTGCATGCCCGGGAGAACAAACAAGTCAGATTGTGCCAAATACATATTCTAAAACCAGTGATACATACTGTGGGTTATCATGTAATTTAATTAGCATCACTTTCAGTTTATACTTATCAGTAGCAAATATATAAACACTTTATTATCTCTTGTCCATGAAATGTAAAAGCCTTTTAAATCATAACCAAGGCTGCTAGGCATGAGTGAATTTTGAACAATTACCTAATTATTCTATTGTGTATTAGACTTTATAAAAGATTGTGATAAAAGGATTGTTTTCATTCTTCCTTTATATTTAGTCTAAAGATTTATTTACTATTGTGTTCAGATATATTTTGAGAGAAATCTTTTATTTAAAATTATTCACTGGAATTACATTTTGGACTAAATCACTATTTTGGGGTTATTATGAATTGATTCAAGGACATTCTGCATTATATCATTGCGATACATCAAGACTGTTGGTATTTAGTCATTTAACCCGGCTGTACTTTTTCCAGAGTATACTCTGGAAAAGGATGGAAGAGGATGAAAAAGCATGGAAAACCCTGGAAAACTATGGAAAAATGAAATATTCTGCAGAATTTAGCATGGAAACCCTGGAAATTGTGCACGGAAAATGCTGGACATGTCTGGAAAATGCTGGACATTTTGGACTTTGAATTTTTTCAGCATGGAAAACGCTGGAAAGTACTGGACATTTTGGACTTTGAATTTTTTCAGCATGGAAAACGCTGGAAAATGCTGGACATTTTCGACTTTTAATTTTTTCAGCATGGAAAACGCTGGACATTTTGGACTCAGCATTTTTGGGATAAATTTCAGCATGGAAAACCATGGAAAAGGATGGACAGTTTGGACTTAGAATTTTTTGGATAAATTTCAGCATGGAAAATCCTGGAAAAGAGCTTAGTCAATTTTCTAGATTGGTACTTAGAATTATTTTTAATTACCTAAAGAAAAAGCAATCATGACTAGGTACTTAGAATTATTTCTGATTACCTAAAGAAAGAGCTATCATGACTAAACTGCACTGTAACAGATTTTACAACTTGAAACAAAACTATTATTTCAAACCTATGATAAATATTTACTGAGAAATAGAGGACACAATTCAAATAAACAAATGAAACAATACATGCACACAAATGATCCCTGTTTTAAAAAGACAAACCACAAGTGTTAAAGTTGTACATAATTTGTTATATGTACAATATATGTAATTAAATGTTAATGATCAGATAACATCATTTTACAAAAATGTTGTGGTGTAACACGTATCCCAAACCAAAATGCTTGCTTTCCACAAGCTTGCAGCAAGCTAGTTGAAGTTGTACAAGCTAGTAAGGTAGCTTGCGCAAGCTTGCAAAAGGAATTTTTCCAAGTCTGCAAGCTTGCGCAAGCTTGCAAGCTTGCAAAAATAAATTCTCAAAGTCTGCAAGCTTACTGTAAAATCTCAAACTTACACAAATTAAGCTATAGCTTGCAAAAGGAATTTTTCCAAGTCTGCATGCTTGGAAAATGTAAAATTCAAGCTTCCTAGATTGCAAAAAATGAAGGAGTACATCTGCAGTCATTCATCAAACAGCAGCACAGTGGACAAACTTTAACATAGAACATAATTTCTCCACATTGTTTTACACCATTAAATATAAAAAGAACAGACTGCAAAGTTTTTTACAGACTGACTTAATGCAGCAAGATATTTGAAGTCAAGTACTTATAAATGCTTCTTACCAACAACGTATGCACCATCAAATATAGTCTCTGTAATTTTGTGATGATAACTTCTGGTATTTAGTTTTTGAAAGAATATTCCAATTTCTGTTTCACTGACAATTTTTGTATTTGAAAGTGTAGGTAATTTTAACATTGTTGAAACAGCGTCAGACTCCTGTGATCGAACGGAAATCGCGTGGAATAATGTTTTTGATTAACTCCTCAATATACGGTAATTTATCCTGAAATTAATATAAATGAGTATTAAAAATTAAAAAATCTGCCACCCACCTACCCGTTTGCCTTTGCAGACCTGTTTACCAGTTCGTATTTGACTGTATTTGTACGGAATAAAGCTCATTCGTACGGTAGTATGGTCATTGATTTTAAAATACGATTTGAGGTTGCATTTATTTTTTATTTTTTTTTAAATAATTTTTTAAGCGTTTTTTATTCCGGTTAGTTGTGTTGTATCGTCTCTTCGGTCCGCGTCCGGGTCTGTAGTCGGCGCCACATCACTGATTTAACATTTTCAGCATCCGGTTCTTTAAACATGCCGCTTAAACATAGAAAGCAGCATTTTCTACCAGTTCATAATACTCTGTGACCATGCCTTAAACCACCGTCTAAAGGAGTGCATTTTGTGCTCTGCACTGTTTGCAACTTAGATTTTTCATGTGCACAACATGGTTGAATGAATGACTTTTCACGGCACGTGAATCGGAAAATCGTGCGAAATTGGCATCGTTAGTGAAGGGAAATACAAGTATTTTGTCAACGATGAAGGGAAAGGAAGTCAGTGATCAGCACATATTTCAAAAGCAGATAACGTGCTGAGGTGATTCTATGAGCTGATCGTAAATTGAGCACAGCCTAGTTAATGGAAGTAATTAAAAATATGTTCCCAGATTCCAAAATTGCAAAAGATATTTAGAAACAATCTCTCTCTCTCTCTCTCTCTCAGTATGTCGTGCAATAGTAAATAACGGTAATTATAGTATATTGATGTGTCTACTATTTGTTATCGAGGGACTGGTGTATTTGGTCCAATTGCTGTTTCAATTGGTACATTTGTATTAATTACATGAGATTAGTTTGAATATAGTTGAATTCCAGGAGATTTGTGAATCTTGTACTTACAGTGCAGAACTTTTGAAATTTATTTTAATTGTTTGAATCTCAATCCTAGGCGGTACATACAATTATGTGAATATCGGATTATAAAGTGTATACAATTTTTTTTAAACTGAGGTGTTTTGAATCTGTATATCAGATAGATATAATATTTTTTTTTCTTCAATGTGTGAATGTTAGTATAGAGTAATTGGATCAATTGTATTTTGAGAGCATTTGAGAATCATTGTATTTTTACATCATAATTTATTTTTTATTAACTAATTAAATTCATGAATTGCCATCTTTCACACATTGTTTGAGTTATTCATTTAATACAAAATCCACTCTGTTTCAATTCTGTGACATACATTGTAGCATATATCAACATTTTACTTTTAATATTTGATATAAATGGTCATTTCCACACATCAAGGGCTAGAAATATGGTGGCAGTACATGCCATGTCAGTTTTATATATATATATATATATATATATATATATATATATATATATATATATATATATATAGTTTAAAATCTAAGCTTGTCATGCACAACCTTAAAAATAAGCTTGCGGCAAGCTTGCCACAACCTTAAAAATAAGCTTGCGCAAGCTTGCTGCAAGCTTGCCGCGGTTTCAAATCTAAGCTTGCGGCAAGCTTAAATAACAAGCTTGCCGTAACCTTAAAAATAAGCTTGCGATTTTGGTTTGGGACAAACTATACATGTATGAAAAGATATCCTAAAACAAATAGTTAAATCCTGACATGAAAATATCTGGTGCATATACAATCATAAATATGTCCAAATCTGTGCACCACATGACCTTGATACTACAGTGCAGAAGTATGATATTCTGCAGCCCAATCATGTGAGAGCCATTTTAGTCCTTTTCATGATGATTGGGGAGAACAGCACCATAAATGTCATTTCCAATTTCAACAACAATAATAGGTTCTCGAAGACACTCGATCCTAACTACCACAGCACCTTCCCTAATAATAGAACAATGAGAGAAAGCTTATTATGTATTTAAGAAAGCAATAACAAAAAAAGATTTAATTATCATAGAGAATCACACTCACATTACCTAATATCTGACATTTTTAAGGCATTTTGTTTCTTCATGTTGATATCAATGCATGTTATTATTTAATTAAATTCTCAAATGGAACTAATACAAAGAGACAGATACATCACTGAGGTATGGAAGTTACAGAAACAGCAGCATAAATTTTAAGACAAATTTATATTTTTCATTTACACTAAGCTTTTTGGCTCATGTTCCTCTTGAAATTATGATCAAATAATAGTTGCATCGCTGTTAAAATCTCGTTTTCATGAAAAAATTTCAGTGATTTTCAGCAAAATTTAAGTGTTGTCTAGGGTTTTCTATGCTAGAATCGTCCAGGGTTTTCCAGCCTACGCTGGACAGAGGCTGGAATATTAGTCCAAATACTCCAGCATTTACCATGCTAGAATGTTCCAGCGGTTTCCAGCCTACCCTGGACAGAGGCTGGAATATTAGTCCAAATACTCCAGCGGTTTCCATGCTAGAATTGTCCAGCATTTTCCATGCTAAAATTTTCCAGCGGTTTCCAGCCTACGCTGGACAGAGGCTGGAATATTAGTCCAAATACTCCAGCGTTTTCCATGCATGAATTATCCAGCGTTTTCCATGCTAGAATTTTCCAGCGGTTTCCAGCCTACGCTGGACAGAGGCTGGAATATTAGTCCAAATACTCCAGCGTTTTCCATGCATGAATTGTCCAGCGTTTTCCATGCTAGAATTGTCCAGGGTATTCCAGCCTACCCTGGACAGAGGCTGGAATATTAGTCCAAATACTCCAGCGTTTTCCATGCTAGAATTGTCCAGCGTTTTCCATGCTAGAATTGTCCAGCATTTTCCAGCCTACGCTGGACAGAGGCTGGAATATTAGTCCAAATACTCCAGCGTTTTCCATGCTACGATTTTCCAGCATTTTCCAGCGTTTTTCATGGAAAAGGATGGAAAATCTACAGCCGGGAAAGGCTGTTGGTACATCAGCAGATTCAATATTGGAATTCACTTAGAACACTCTATACGTTGGACTTGTGACAGAACTTTTGGGGGTATTTCAGATTTAATTCATGATTCTGTAAGCCCCTCTTAAACTTTATAACTTATAAAAGTAAATGTATTTGGTTTTTTTAATAAACTAGTTAGTGTTGCTTGCTTAGTTTAAAACAATAAAGTCGTAACACAAGTGTCATAGTGATGTATTCCCAGGACAGAAGTTTTTAGTTTGGTGTCATATTGGTCCATCTCATGGTTAGTGGATGACACTGGACCCTTCTGTAAAGGTGAAACTCTTCTCATTTTACTAGTCCCAGTGAGTGGGGGCAAAGAAAAGGCATATATCCTGTTTCCAGGATCACAACAATTCTCCCTCTGGCATCCAGATGTTCCAACTGTATGAAACTTTCATCAAAGTTGACCCTATGACCATAATATCATCCATGTACAGAAAGCAATCTTTCCATCCTAACCCTAACCCTAACCTCTCAGAACAGTCTCCATCATATGCTCAAACAATGATGGACTGTTTGCTAAACCAAATGGCTTTATAAACTGATACAGACTTTGACTAGTAGATAAGGCAGTCTTCCTTCTATCTTCTGTTAGGTGTCTATCTTCTTAAGATAAGTAACAGAAAAAAGTGGAAAGGAACAAGCTTTGTAAAATTCAGCAAATAATTAATTTTCCTAGAATAGAAAGTGAAAATGAAATAAAAGAACTTATAGTATTGTGAGTTAAATCTCAAAATAATCATCAAATTGCAGACACAAGTCCTAATAATGTAAGTTCTGAATAAACTTTAGTGGATTCCAGATTAATTCCAACACTGAAGGCGTTGGTGTGCCTGTGGCAGTGTGTATCGTGTTGTTGCATCAACAGTCTTTTGTTGAAACACAGTAATATAATATCGTCTTAATTCGTTATAAATCTCAGTGAATGTCTCTCTCCAAGAATATTATTTTTTCATGAGCACTCCATATTCACAGAAAAAAAAATCACTGAATTAAATAATGTAAAGAAATAAATGAATTTCTGGACACAACAATAATACAAAATGTATTCTACTCGATCGTAAAGCACTAATTAATAATCTTTCCTGTAACAAGATTATATAGTCTTCCAACTGACCTCAGGTCACAATTAACATTTTCTATTTAAAAAAGTTCTCAATTGGAAATCCCATCAAGAAACTTATTAACGTTATAAAAAAAAATGTTAGTAATACAGTGTGACCCCGGTATAACACGCTTAGTTATACCACGAAATCAGAAATAACACAGTCATGGTGTGGCTCCCAAAATTTCATATACATGTATTTTTCTTGTACACGAAAAAAAAAATCTTTCTTAAAAGTATGAAAAAAAACCTGTAAAAAGTGTATTATCATTTTGGGGAAGAGATCACGTATGAATAATACAAGACGATCGTGGCATGGCTCCTGAAATTTTATATGTATTTTGCTTGGACACAAAAAAGTAGTTTTTTCTTCTTAAAAGTACGAAAAATAACGCTTAAAAGTTTATTCTTGGATCGCGTAGGGCTTCGCCAATGTGGCAAACTTGGATTTTTTAAAAATTTATTGGCAGCAAAATATACCATCTGGCGATTTTTTTTATTGGTGACATTGTTGGCTGTTTAAACTTGTATATACAACCATTGGTTTGGAGTGGAGAAATTCAGAGGCCCCATGAAAGGAAGCCGCAAACTGGAAATAAAATGCACTGAAATTTATCTATTGTTACATAAACAAATTCTTTGTCCATATTGACAACCCATCTAAACAGTGCATTGTTATATCATAATCCCTTATGTTAGCTCTAGCTCATATGAGTACTGTATGTTGTGAGATATCCGCTTTTTTGTTGTTGACATTTCTGGTAACGGAGATCAACCGGACTAGGCATTATCTCATAATCTACATTTTGTCAGATTTTCGGCCACTCGCTAGTAACTAATATATTTACAATATTCTAGTACTTGTAGTTGAGAAGTCTACAGTTAAAAAAAATGACTCGTACCAAGCAAACGGCGCGTAAATCCACCGGAGTCTAGTTTATTACCTTACTTTTTGGATATATCTAATACTACAGTCAAAAGGTAAATATAAATTATACACAAGTACGGGACGAGCTGTGCTCATAATTTTGAGTACTGTTAGTACTTTGATTTAGCACTTGTCTCTACATAGAGAAGGTGCTGAACTGTGCTCAACATTTTCTTGCCTTTTTCGTTATTACCATTTGTATTTATTTAAGGTTTTTTCTTTGCTTTTCTTTAATTTCAGCACCCTTTTTTGTTCAATAGTTTAAATCATTAGCACATTTAATTTATTATTTGTATTGAGTCAAATTTGTATACAAAAGTACCCCACAGACGTCAACTTTCAAATTGACAGACATTGACAAACAGAAATGGCGTACAAAATAGACGTACACAGATATAAGATATCTGATTTCTTCAACACGTGTGTTGAAGAACACAATGGACAAAAGAAGTTGATAATACATCATCGGGAAGGGTGCCAGACACTTGACTTTGTAGACACCACAAATTTCCCGAGACAGACAGAGATTCTCACTGAGATGGAAATCCTAGGGCTGAATATGAAGGAAATAGAGGCCCTTCAATTTTGAGGAAAAAACAAATACATACTATATCCGACAAATCTACGCCCCCTGATAAAAGTTACAGAAATGCAGCTAGTGGGGCAAAGATGCAAGATATACGATACTGAACCAATAATAAGAGACATAGAAAAAAAGTCTATTGACCTAGTAGTATCAGGCCTCCCACATGAAGTCAAAACTCATGCTCTCTCTGACAAACTCATGGCAAATTATCAAGTACAGGTGGGGGAACATAAGAGTTCCTCATGCTATGGACATATGGAGGTAAAGAGTGGAGAAAGGACCATAAAAATACCAGCGGAGGAGGCGAAAAAAGTACCCACTTATTTCTATGTCATGGGATTTCTGTGCCGGACGTGGTACAGAGGATGCGAAAAAGATCGACCGTGTCCAAGATGCAAAATAGTAGGGCATACAGCTAGATATTGTACCCAACCACAAAGGACAAGAGACACAAACTCCTACGCAGCAAGGGCGGCGAAAGGGACATAGAACCAGGAGGAAGAAACCTTGTACTTACAACAATGACAGCAACAACAACAACAACCAAAACAACAAAATCAAAAGGAACAACCAAATCAAAAGGGACAGAACTCAGGGGTGGAACAACTGCAACAACAAAGTATGGGACCACAAGTAGAAGTACAAATTGAAAGAAGGGAGGTAGCTCTGCCAGAAGAGGAAAGCTTCACTACACCCAAGAAAACGACAAGGAGAACAATGCCCGCTGCACCATTAAAAACAGCGAATAGGTACCAATGTTTAACAGTAGAAGACGGAAATGAAGAAGAAGGGGAATCTGCAGAGGAAAATATTTTAGATAGCCCCATACCAAGTCAAATTGCGTCGACACCAATATTAGTGCCACGCAAACGAAAAAATCAAACTCTCTCTGGATCATTAAACAGAGAAGAGACCGTCACAATAACGGAGCAGACATAGCAACAACCAAAACCTGCAGCCATACAGACTAGGCGAGAAAGAAAGAGAAAAATGAACCAGCTAAAATAAAAGGCACTGTCGGAAACCAGCTCAGAATTGGACCCTGATTTTGACGTAACGCCTATACACCCGACTACCATACTGACTAATACGACAAACTCAACAAGGACAAACTTGAAACCGGACAGAATTGACCATACATACGGACTAGTACAGGGAAGTAACCTGGAAGACACATACAATGTCATGGAATTGACTGATGAGTGGCCAATGCCCATTCATACTACAATTTAACAATACATGAAAAGAAAATTTTGTAACATTTAATAATAGTAGACTAATATAAAAAAAAGCCACCTGGATAACCAAAAATGGAAGAATTAAACTTCGAATTGCATCAATTAACAATAACGGACTAGATAAGGACAAAATTGCACAACTCATAAAATTAAAACAGGACATACTACTAATACAAGAAACACACAATAAACTTACACGCACCATGATAGCAGAAATTGAAACTCAAATGAAAGCAATAGTTGTAGTTAATGAAGCTAAACACAATGATACTAAAGCAGGGGTTGCAAAAATTTTAAGAACACAAAATAGGTAAAAATTGGGAACGAATAATAGAAGATGAAAATTTAAGAGGAAGGGTTCTACATATAAAACTAAACAAACTACATATTCTAAATGTATATGCGCCAGCACATAGGGAAAGTCACTACGACTTTATAATCAATTTAAATAATTATATAAATAAATACACCGCAGAACATCTGATTATGGGGGGTGATTTTAATTGGGCAGGAGATAAAATAGATAGAACTGGGAAAGCGACATCCAAAGACCAAGCATCATCAAAAGTAATGGAAAGATTAATCAAACAAAACAAATTAACTGATGTATATAGGAAATTAAACTTGTTAAGGACAGAGTATACTCATGAATATAAAAATGGGGCAAGTAGGATAGACAAATTTTACGTTTCGGATTTTAAAACTAACATATATAAACAGGCAAAAATTTTAGAATATAAAATTTCGGACCATAAACTCATAACACTAGAAATGGTGATAAAAAATGATAGATGGGGAAAAGGCATGTTGAAATTAAACAACTCAGTTCTGGAGGATGAACAATTTATAAATGAAATAAAGTTGGAAATCCCTAAAATACTAACAAACGAAAAGGGACAAAATAAAGCAAAAATTATAACAAGCAGCAGAAGGGGTGAACAGACCAACTTTTACAGGCGTCAATTTAGCAAACTGAGGCTTCTCGAAATTGTTTATATAGGCCTCAATTTAGCAAACTGAGGCTTCCTTGAAAAATACTTAAATAATATTTTCATTAAATTTAGCAAATTTATGAAAATTTTCAGTAAGAAAAAAGGATGCCATTGTCGTTGGCATTCACCCTCTCTGCTGCTAAACGTTAACTGTTTTTTTTACGATGAAAATCATTGTTGAAATTCGAAGAATTTTCAGGATTTTACAATGAAAGTCCTTAGGACGAAAATCCTTTCAGGATTTCACAAACAGACTAATTTGTAAAACTTCGACTCGCAGATCAATCAAATTATTAGATTGGTCAGTGAGTTTGAAATTAATTCTCGTTAAAGAATTATTATGACATCGCATAAAGACTAGATCAGTTGGGTCTTCAATAATTAGAAATCCTGGAGGAGCCGTTGGTGCAAAAGAATATAAAATATAACCTTGCTGAGCTTGATTTGATTGCTCAAGATTTATTTGATAACTTCCTTCGATAACATCACATACTAAATTTAACGCAATCACCGAGGATATATTTACATTATTCGGAGCGATGTGTTTTCCGCCGCCTTCTGGATCATTATTGTGTTTAAGGGTTTTTATTTCCTGTGATGTTGTTTTTTTCCATTCATCGTGAATTTTCTTAAACCCAATATCGATGGCTTCACTGAGAAGTTTTTTTAGTTCTGGTAGGTTATATCCGGGTAGTTCAAATGTTGGAATATCTTCAACGCGGATTTCAAAATAAGTTGCAAATTCAATTTTTGTTTGGGGGGGGGAAATCTGATACTCCTTGAATAATTTTTCTATTTAATCTATACATATCATCGATGATTTTATTACACGTCTCTACAACGTTGATAAATTCATCTCTGGTGAGAGAACCAGATTTAAGAGATATTAATAGCAGTGATAGATCATTATTCATCTTTTCAAAATTTTGAATTATATATAATTTTGTATAATCACCATGTGGTGCTATCATTTCATTAGGATTACCATAGTTGTCATATCCGGACGTATGTATTAATCTCACCTTTGCTCTTAACTCGTTATAGTTTTCATAACTTTTTATTGGATTATCAGGTTTTATATCGTCGAAAACATAATCAGATTTTTTGGGTTCTGGTATATCAACGGTTTCTTTTTGTTGAGGTGGGGGTAGTTCAGGCCATCCTAGTATGGTTCTAATAGAACTTTGATAAATATCAACGATGTAATTCGGAGATTTTATCTCAATCGCAGATGATAACGTCGGCTCGTGAACCGTTATAGCGATTTTTGATTCTTTTCCAGTGATAGATTTTATTCTTCGTTGTAATTCGTTATTGATTTGTTCGATTTGATATGACCCTGTTGGTAACGAGACAACGTTCCAGTCTGGGGTTCCATCTTCACGATTTTTCCACGCGAACACTAAAGAATTATTTGGTTGTTGACCACCAAATGCTACCGATCTGATATTGGGCCAGCTATGATACACTCGTAGTTTTGCTAGCGCTATCTCTTTCACGGGAACGGGGATCGGGAAATTCACACTGAATTCAGGACGCGTTGAGGTTATTGATATCATGCTTGTTTTCACCGGTGTTGTATTTTCTACTATTTGTTGAAGCAATTCTTGTGATGTCATTGTTATTATTATTATTCCGCTCTAATTTCAGCATTGTCGATTTATACAATTGAGCCATCGCTGAGAATTCGCTATCTGATATTGTTGTGTCATCGAGTGACGATGATATCAACGAGGACAATTGCAAGTATGCGGTAGATGCAACGTAAAATTTAATTACATAATCGTGTAGTTTACTCTGGCTACACGATGATAGTTTTTTCGTGATCCCAGTTAATATACCCGCGATTGTAGCCACCGCAGAAATAGCAATTGGAACTACGACCGGAGCAATCATTGTAACTGAAGATAGTATTATTCAAGCAGCAGTGATTACACCCGACACCGAATACACGGTGATATCAACTGCGGTTATTCTTCGTTGGTATTTTTTTATTTTTATTTGATACTCCTCACAGCGCGAGCTGAGTTTAGTTTGAAATTCTCTGACCTGATCATAGCGATATTGATACTCTGAAGGGATTGTCATTTTATTTTAAAAACGCTAGCGTTTTCAATTGTGATTTCCCTTTCAGTTTAATTGTTTACTTAAATCCACTACGAATTCTACGTACCACGTTACTGAAACCCTGGCTAGATTTCTATCTGTGGTCATTATCGTGAATTGTTCAGATACATCCTTGTCGATGATCGTTGATATTGTATATTGACTCCAGATGAACTACTTGATGATATATTGAATTGAGTCGGTGATACTATTGTTAATCGATAATTCCCCCTGACGGCTGCGATTACTTGTAAAATGTTGTTTGTGGGAGTCCACGCAAATGAATCGTATTGAATCATGTATACTACGTTGAAAGTTTTCTCATGAGGAGTTTTTGTTTTTTCAACTGTGTTCATTATCCTTATTACATTCTCTCCGATGTTTTCATTAGACGTTTTAAGATCATCGATGGCTTTTTTAATGTCAGGAAGGGTTATTTCAATTTTATCAAATGGGGTTCCAATAAATTTATCAATGATGTTTTTACGAAACGTTGAAAACTGTTTCACGTGTTTTTCATATTCGGATTGAAGAGTTGCTAGTTCCAACATAGAATCTTTTATCGAGGTGAGTTTTGGTGTGGTCACTGGTGGATTTCCCAAAAATTCTAGCAAGGGTTTATCAATATTGTCCACGATGGATTTTTGTAAATCAGTAAATTTATTAAATGTATTTATATGATCGTCATACTTATCATTGAGCGATTTCAATGAATTCACTGTGTTATCGAATGTTGCTAATTTATCTGTGATCGTTGAAGCAAGTACACCTGGTTTTAGTTTACCCTGATCGGAAAATAACGCGATAGTATTCTCTGTTGCGTCTCGTCGTTTAACTAAAATATCATCGAGAGAGACATTACTAGTTTTCAATTTACCCTGACGATCTTGAAATACAACTATTTCACCAGGATCAACACTTGCTAGGTTTAACGTTTCGGCTATTTCATCTTCGATTAGTTTTTTAACATCTGTGATTTCAACTTCACCAGTATCCAGTTTCTTCAACGTTGATAAAGGTCGTCCCCAAATATCAATCATTGTTATCATAGAAATCTTTTCTCTGTTTAAAATCTAAAAGATTTTCAATCCAAGGGATTTCATCAAAGATTTTCAATCCAACGACTGCTAGTATACTCATTCACTACTACATGGGGTGGCTTTGATTGTGATTTCATCCTTGATTCCTCAATCAAAGATTCCCGTGAAATAGCATCAAGTACGTTTAATACTTCATTGCCACATATGGGTGGGTCAAGCATTGTTTGTGTTGGTAACGTGGTATACCAACGGGGTATTTTTAATTTACTTATATAGCGGTTAAATTCTTTCGGAGGCGCTAGTCCATATGAGTCAAAATAAATAATCCCACGTGGATCAATCGCGTATGCAACCCAGTGTGTTCCAGGTCCATCGCTGTTATCTAGATTAATAATACCGGTTTCAACATCATTTGGTTGTGCCGGTAACTGATCTTTCATAAAAACACCTTTGAAGTTTTTAATCGCGAGTCTTTTAGCGGCATCAATTAAATCAAAATTGGACATAGGTGTGAAATCCAAAGGATTTCCAATCGAAGATTTCTGAGTTAGTAAACCGGTCCTAGTCTCAGGCCTTTTCCGCTGTACCATGAATACGGGGTTCCTGGTAGTCTTAGACCCTTTCCTTTTTTTTACCAGATCCACGGACGGATCCACCTGTTGCTTTCTTTAGTGCCATTCCTGCTGCCGTACCAACGGCTCCTAACGCCGCCGCTTTAGCTACCGCTGGGGCCGCTGCGGCAATCAACCCTGGAATCAACCCTAACAGCGGGAATATACCACCAGTCTTTTCCATGTTTTTAATCGCGCTCGCAGAAAGAGTAACCTGAACTCCTTTTTTTTCTTTAAACGCTTTATTAAAATGATTAACCTGAGTCTTCGTCAGCGATAGTTTATTCGCCCCGCCATTCGTTTGATTAGGTTTCAGCGTTATTGTGGTTCCACATTGCTTAGCTGATTTGGATTGTAATTTTTTTAGCTGACCAGGTGTCAACGTGACATTGATATTACTATACGACATTATACAAAACATATTGATTCTAAATCGCAAGCGATTCAATGGAAAAATCCTAAAGGTGAAATTAAAATTGCTTTACAATTTACAATCGAAGATTTTCTAAGCAATTTCCAATCAGAGATTTTCCACTGGTGCATCAATAAGTCTCATTCGTCCACCAACACCTTCGAGCATCATTGATTTATCACTGAGAATGACAGCAACCGCTCTATAATTAGCAATACCACCAGGACGGGTTACACGAGCTCGGAAGTGTATATCAACGACGGACTGTCTCATCAAGTCAAGATGTTCCAACGAAAAGTAATAAATCGGATACAGACTTTTAAAAATCCAACTGTGATATTTGTAGACCAGTATCAACATTTTGATCGCGTCCCATATACGACAACAGGTTATGATAAACTCGTGCAATATGATTTTCTGTGTAATTTAGTTGTATATCCTCTGATGGTTCTTGTTGTCCGTTTATTCTCAGCGAGACTTCATTACACCCAATTTGATCAAATATCATATGAGAACGTTCTTGATCGTTTAATCGCGCAGTATTCTGTAGCGCAACAAATATGTGACGTGGAGCTGAAATACCCTGTTTTGATGCTAGATGCCATGTAAGTGTACCATCAATATTATAATCCATGGTATCCGTGGACGTTGACAACCAACTCAACAATGTCTTTCCCCCCCCCCCCGATCCATAAATGATAGTAACTGTGGTTCTGTTGACAACGACGGAGTCAACACTGGCATCCACAGTGTTAGTTTTGATAAAACGACCTTACCGGCGGGAGCGCCAGCACCGCGCCAGATTGCATTATCATCAGTACCTTTTCTCACTAATGCTACCGTATGCTTTGCTCCATAGATAACTTTACTGACGTTTCTACAAAATCCAAATATGTGATGCAACGGAATCGCGCATGAAAACCGTCGACGCTGTCCCTGCAACGTTGCTACTCGTGTTGCAAATCCTAGGTTGTAACCGGGAATATTATTGATGACATCAAATTCAGCACCTGGTCTTGTATATCCGGCTGGTGCTGGATCAAGTGCTGTAGCTCGTGTTGCTTTTACTCTAGAATACTGGATGTGCTCAGCGTTATCAGTAATATCCTTCGCGAACATCATAGACGGACCCGATGATCTAGTATAGTCATCAGAATATCTTGCTAACCCGATCACCCCCGTCGCAATATCAACCTCACGTTCAATAGATTCGATTTCTCTTCCATCAATGAGATATCTTGCACTTTCAAATAACGCCATGATGCCATTGTTAACAAAACCAACTCGGATAGTTGGGTCATTTGCATATGGTGTATCATCCGCTTGTAAAAGTTCACCTTCGACTTCAATAAAGGCTTCACAAGGCAAAAAGTATTTACTGGTATCATGAACCTGAAGTTCGATTCTCCCCCGAAGATCAGGTTGTACTGCGTGATAGGCAAAAAATTGATAATCGCGTACAGAATCATCCTTGAGCACTGGGGCGTCCATGTCAAATGCACTATCAGGGTTCTGTTTGAACATTTTTATTATATACCCGCTGGTCTAAATTGGAGGCGAAATCGTGAAAATTCTTCGAATTTCAACAATGATTTTCAATTATTTAAAATAATTCCTAACAGCTTTTTCCTATGGGAAATCCCATGCAAAATCGACCATTTTACCCGAAAAATCTCAGAGATTTTCACGGAATAATTCGGGATTTTTCTGGATTTTTCATCATAAAATTACATTTTTCATCAAAAATTGCTGATTGTTTGATCATTTTTGATTATTTTTGCTTCGAAAACAATAAAAAAAATTCTAACAGCTTTTTCCTATGGAAAATCCCATGCAAATTCGACCACTTTACCCGAAAAGTCTCAAAGAGATTTTCACGAATTCTCACGGAAATCATCAATAAAATCACAAAAAATGTGATTTCACGATGAAAAATCTCCAAAAATCAGTCAAAAAACACCCAAAATTCAGTGAAAACCAGTGAAAAATACAGAATTGAAAATCGCAGATTTTTCATTTATTATAATAATTATTTTTTTATAATAATTTGCAAAGCAATTTTCACCGATGACGACTTTGTCGTTGTCTTTGACGTTTGTTTAAGCCGCTTCCCGCTATCATATTTGCTGTTATATTATCCTGGGCGTTAGTGTATGACGGAGTCATCAACAGTGATGAAATCATCGACTGTAGTTTTTCATCTACTGCGCTATTTATTATTTTACTAACACTTGCAGGCATAACCGCAGTAGATGGTAACGGCAATGGTTTCTTTGAAAATCTAGATTTCCCCCGTCGAACTAGCGCTGTTAGTTTATCCTTCGCGGCTGAAAACGCCTTCCCGGCAAGATCACCAACAGCGCTAATACCCTTATCCCTGATAACATCAATGGCTTTCATTGATAGTTGTTTTGCTAGCGGCGCTACTTTTGGAGCCATTCTTGAAAATAATCCCATTATAGTATTACCTAGACCATCTCCATAGTATGTTCGGTATTTTGGCAATCGTGAGTTTACCACGTAGACGTTAGTTGGTTTATCATGGTTGTAGTGTATGATCATTCTCTATTCAATTGCTATTAATCTAATCGCGATGACATTAGTCACTATGGTGACCATCAACGTGTTCCACTAACTCTTCAATAAAATCTCGATATGTTGCAATATCCATGATACCACCTTGAAATAACCTTCGACAGATATCAGCTGCTTCATTGATTATTTCTGGTGAGTTATTCCCAGCTCGTTTTCCTTCAATGAGAACTTCTAATCGTGTTATATCACCGAGAATATTGCCAGGACATGAAATTGCAGGCAATTTCGCTGATATCCCACTCCCAAACGTCTCCGAGGGGGAAGATTCCTCATCTTCATACTCTGCATCGTCACCAATTGCACCTTGTGTATCTATTTTTGGATTGGGTTTTGATTTTTTAGGTGAGAAGGATATTTTCTTCGAAGATTGTTTCCGCCGCTGCAATTTTTGTGGTTTTTGTTGTTGTTTTAGTTCTTCATATTTATTGTATACGTCACCCACTATTTTCATGTATTCAATGTATGATGTATCTTCCTTTGGTTTAATTTGACTTTTTTTAGTTTTAATTTTGTAAATCACATCAGCCCAATGTTGTATATTTTTAATATATCCATGTTGCTCTGGTTTCAACATTTTTTTTCTGTTTTCATAATTTGTAACAACAAACACAGGAAATTTTGCTGGATCAGTACTATCAATTGTTGCTATCACCTCCTCGTTAAATCTCTCCCGTAAACCCTCTACTGTTCTTCTTGATTCAAGTGGCGAAAATTCTTCAGGGAAATCTCTTCGAGATTCATCACTAACATCAATACCACTTTGTCGTTGTATTTCCATCTGAGTTGCCATATCACCTGAAAGTTTTTGTACAGCCTGTTTTGTTTGTCCAGTTTCGATTGCTATTTTTTCAAGTTCACCAAGAAGAGGTCTCTCTACTCGTTTCCCTTCCTCAGGGACATCTCCGTATATAGCTCGTTCAGTAGCTGTTTTCATATCTGTAGTTGCATCAACAATCGGCTTAAACAGTTCCTGTGTATCAGTAGAAAAATCAGTCTGAAGTTTCTCGCGTATACGATCACGAAGGGGTAGTAGTTTATTAATATCGCTCAGTCGCTGTTTTGCGTTCCGTGTGGTCAGTGATTGTCCTACCATATTGAAAGAGTATCACTATTGTCAAATTGTTTGCAATGAAATCCAAAGGATTTTCACTCAAAGAGTGGAATTAAAAATCGAAGATTTTCATTGCAATTCACCAAGTAAAAAAAATTACTACGTTGAAAATTACTATGAATTTTCCATTTACAACACCGTGTGAACTGTGTCAACTAAACTCATTCATCGTTACCTGTGTACACGGAAGTTATATACAACAAGGAGGCTCTCTACGCGTGGGACTCAGCCTGATCGATTAGAGTTTTTATGTCTCACCTTACAATTAATAAGTTTCCTTTGTGCATACTCTGCACTTAATTGCTTCCTAACATGTTCTACGATTGTACATAATGGTACAAACACATTAACGTCTTCAGCATTAACTAAACTCTCACGGATAAATTTTTGAATGCGTTTGATCAAATAATACTGCTTAGCGAGAACATATTTTCCATTATGCTGTGCAAATTCCATGTCCTCGAAATCAGTCATTATTTGATCACAATCTAACCCTGATGATAGTTTAATATTTTGATCTTCAAGTTTGTTAATTTGAACAATAATACATCTGATATTTTCAGAATTCATATATATGAAAAGTATATTTGTTAAATTGTTTGAAAATCCACAAAATGAATTCTGGACCCGCTAAGGTGTTGGTCATCTTAGCATTTCCAGAAGCTTAATGCGATTATAACGTGATTATGGTTATATACAATGGATGACGACGGCACATCAACCCAAATGATCTAGTGTGGTTGGCGCTTGATACATATACAACGGCACATTACACATCACCAGTTTGGAACCCCTTGGTGTTTATACAGCAAGCGGCGCCAATAGGTTACATATAATCACGAAGCGTATTCCCCTAGTAGTAAGTCTAACTCATCAAATAATGTGTTTGACCTACAAGAGGATACGTTTGGTGCGTACAATGACAATGGATGACGCGGGCTATTCTACATTCAGGTGCAAAAACAAACCCAAAATCAAACCCGGTTTGATTGTCAATAATAACATTCACACCACGCGTGACGGTGTGATTTGAGTTTGCACTTGAACTTCGGCTAAAGCCCAAACATAACACAGACGAGGTTGTATATAACCACTCATTACATCGAAGTTAGATAGAGAGATGTGTGCTTGTAATTCCTTGTTGTGTATAATTCTGATTATTGACAGAGCTGAATTAATAGTGAGTACTTGTAAAAAACACTAAAAAAAATAATACGATTATTTGTAAACTTCATGATGATTTTGTTTCCTATGAAAATCCTTTGTTGAAAATCGAAGGATTTCACGAACAGATAATTGATTATTTATGACAATTATAACAGCCAATCAAAAAATACCTCCGCGGTTTCACCAACGGTAACTCTGTCATTGGTGATTTGTCACACGCGTTATACCAGCGAGTTATCTCCGTTAATTCACATAAACAAATCGAATCCTATTATTGAAGCGTTTTGAAAAAGCGGTCTTGGTTATATTCTCTGCAACGCATTGAATAGAATACGGATAAATATCGAAATACTTACCTGCTGAATACAAAGATTGAAAAACTATCTCCGTGTTATTTGCCGTATTAAACGACTTTACAGGTCTAGCATTTTTCGAGTATCTCCCAGTCCTGCCTCGTTTTGTGTTTTCACGTTGTGAAATAGCTTGAAGGTTGTTCAATTTGTTATTCCTGGGATCAGAATCAATGTGATCAATAACAAAACCATCCTTGATCAGTCCGTTAAATACTTCATAGACGAAACGGTGATTGAGATACCTCTTCCCTCCAGCACCAAATATCAAATATCCCATACCATTATCCCCCCCCCAACAGATTTCTTGAGTCTACAGTGTCTAACAACCCCATGACGAGAAGCTTCATAGTTTTCAATAACAGGATGTCGTTGAAATTCTTGGCTCATTTGTATACATAATACTTTTATTTGTCTAATTCATTGATTGGCTGAATTATAACACTGGGGAATCTTTCTATGTAGTCGTGGGCAGTTTTTATGATTTTGCCGTTGACGTTGACAGAGTCAGGATTTTTTATTCTTTTATGGCATAATAGCTCTTCAACTCTCTATAACGCCTACCACCGCAATTGATACATAACTCCGATTTGCCTCTAACACCTACCCCACAATGGAGGCATGGGAGAGGACCTTTTGAACCGTTTCTCACACTTTGCATATGATACCCACATAATTCATTTCTGCATGATTTGTTACACGGAGTCTTTGATCCAATCATAAGCCATTTACAATGATTCATTATATAATATTTTTCTATTTAAATACTTGTTTTAATTATAATATGAAGGAGTTCGAGAGATTATCGAAAATTAAGCCTTGGAAAAATGTTAATTTCAATCTCAATAGAGTCTCTGATATACCAAAACATCTAATCGATGATAGAACTATACTGGGTAAAATCAGAAAGTGTTTTAATGAATTCTACCGAGACGGTGCAGCACACTGTTGGTCGACATTTCGAATTATTGATGATGATGTCAATGTACTCGTAATCGATGCTACTATGAACGATGAAAGAGCAGCTAAGATAATTTCACACCTTGGCGGTAAGAGGTATTTTTTTAGAATAAAATTCATTATCGAAGACGAAGGTGAATGGATTATCAGGGATAAATTTGAACCAATCCTCAAGGATAAAAAAACTATTATTGTGAGTAGAGATTCCAAACCAGGAATTCTAACTGGAATTGACAAACCATACTAGGAGAGATCTTATCCTGTAACAGTGGTTGTTTACGGAATATATCCGCTAAATGATAAGCCAAGTATTGCAAACCTAGCACCTATGAAAACATCGTCAAGGCTCAATTGTGTAGCAACACGGGTAATGGAAAACACTTCACAAATGCATCCCGAGGAAATAAACTAACTGATCTGCGACGAAAAAAAATAACCGAATGGGGACTGACAGTGAAACAGCGCGGGGCAATGATTTCCGATATAGCTAAATTAGAAGCATAATTAAAATTTCCAATATCAGTAGCGACGATAACCGGAGAAGTATTATACGAACCGAAATATCAATCGCAAGGAGCTCCAATTGAAATTATTGATCATAACAAACACGCGTGGACACCTGCAGTAAATGCATTTCCACGAGAACGAATCGTGAGATATATCCCCGGGGAATTTTCCCGGGATGTGTTCCACGAAGAGAGGTTGTTTGATGCTATTCATGCGTTGTGTAAAGATGATCCTGTGTCAGTGTGGCTACTTCGCAGCGCTGAAGATTCAGAATCAGGATTTGATCAATTTGTAAGACCTAATGGAGAATTATATCGTACTGAAGCGTTACACTCAAGGATGAAAAAAGCCGCTGTAAAATACTCAGGTGAAAATTCTTTAGAAAACTACTCACGGATAGTTTTACGATTCCATCAGTGGTAGCTCATTTTGCACGAGAAAAGAACTCATGGCGTCCAACACAAAGTGATTTTCTCGAAGATGTTAAATCAAGCTGTGTAGAATTCGGTCATGGAGGACTGTGGAATACAAAATACCACCGCGAGGGTATGATTTCAATTGATATATCCGCGTGTTATCCAGGGAGTTTTCTAGGATATGGAGAATGTGCTAAGTATTTTAAACGATTTGGACACCCCACACATGAAATGACTCGTGTTTCTGTTAATGGTCCATTGCCTGATTTTGATTTAACTGGATTCGCTTGTGTGGTATCATTTGAATTAGCGTCAGGATTACATCCGTGTAGTTATGTTTGGATTGGTAGACATATCTCTGAAAAACACTGGATGCCAATAGTGTTACTACGATATATGATTGATAGTGGTATGCTGATATCACTGATTATCAGCGAAGCAATTATATGCTATCGAGCTCAGAAAGAAGTTTGGCTACCACAACCCGATCTAGATGATATAACACGCGAACAACGAAAACAGTTTTCTGATGGAAAATCGGAGATTTTTAATGAACAACAAATCATGGATTTGTCTAGGCAGTTATTTGAAATTGAAAATGGACAAGCAAAAGATTTTGGACGAAAAATAATTGGTAAATTTACTCAAGGTGGAAGATATGACAATGCAAAATACTCTTCGCGGTTGATCATAGACAGCGCTGAATATGATTTTATCATAGCGGATTTAACGAAACATGGAAAACTTGTAACTCGTAAAGATGCTTTTCTATCCAATGGTGAGAAATTCGGTACAATTGTTACCTATTGTGATGGATACAGTCCCCAATACACACATTTGAGAAGTTCTATGCTCGGTTATTCTACTATTAATCGATTTTCGATGATAAATAGATTTCCTAATACCGCGGTTAGAGTAGCTACTGATTCGATGTATATACACGAGAAATACAGATCAGCTGTAGCGGCATTCACAGATCCCGAGGAAAATTGGGGACGTTGGCGATTTAAAAAGGAGACGCTATATGAGTATTGTAAATCTGCCGATGTTACCAACGACGATAAATACTTGAAAAGCAATCAGTGTTCAGAATTTTCTAATGCACCACCCGTATCTGATCCGATTACGCGATATAAAATCGTTTATTTGAATGGTTGTTGAGGATCAGGAAAGGCAACACGAGTAATCAATTTATTTCATAGGGAAAGAAAACCAATTGAAAAATCCGTTGAAAAACCAATTGAAAAACTTACAGATGATCAAAAACAGATACAAGAAATCATACGACAAATCCTAGGGGAAAATTCAACGGAAACCCCTATAGAAAATTCTATGGAAACCCCTATAGAAAAGTCTACAAATTTCACAAATATGATTGTGCTAACACTAACTCATCAACTTGCCAGAGACATAAAACAACGAGATGTAAAAAATTATGGTACTTATCACAGCTTCTTTCGATGGAAAGGCGATAAGTGGACTCCAGAGCGAATGGGAAATAAATATATTCCACCGGTGATAATTTGGGATGAAATTTGTACAGTATCATTGAAAACGTTAAAAATATTTCTTGAATGGTTGTCAACGAAAAATACAAAAAATATTATGTGTGGTGATCAAGGCCAACCACCACCATTTGTCGGTGAATCTCCTCATGAATGGCTCAAAGAACACGTTGATTATTACGAAGAGATTAGTGATGACTTCAGAGCTCTATATGAAGTATTACGTGAGTTTAAACAACTAATCAGATTACAACCAGATAGAATCCAATGTGAAATAGCGCGTGAAATAATTTCAGAAACTCCCATGAATGATTTTTGGGAAACGTGGAGATCAAACGATTTGATAATCGCAAGTAGAAAAATAGTCAGAGATAAACTTCAGATGAAGTTATTTGAATTGCATAAATGTAAATTTGCAACACTTCCAGTACCGCTCTGTTACAGACCAAAAGATACCCGACGACAAAATATCGACGTTGACATTCTTGGACAACAACAAAAGCAGAATTTAGTGTTAAATGATATTGTGCTGGTTGATATCAGCGTCGTTGAAGATGCATTACGCGCTGATAAAGCCCAGTGGACGTTAGGTTACGCAGCGACAATACACTCTTCACAAGGATTAACTGTCACAGACAGAATTGTTTGGATAGTAGATAATCGCATTGAGTGGTCGAATTTAGTTTACCTCGCAGTATCCAGAGCAAGAAGAATAAATCAGCTTCGAAGAATTGTTGTTGACGAAGTCAGTGACGATAATGACACTATTATCAGCGCCGACAACATCAAGGATATAATCAGAAAAAAACTCTCTGGTTATAAACAACAGGATAAAAAAATAATAGAGAATTTGACAGTGATGCTGAATTAATAATTACGCTGAAGCAACAACAGAATAATCACTGCGCGATTTTTATAATTGTATAATGTGTTGGAGTTGGTCGGATAAAGATCCTCGCCAATTTACCGTAGACAGAAAGAATAGCAGCATTGGTCATACCAACGAAAACGTTATGTTGACTTGTCTTGAGTTCAACAGACGCCAGGGTGCCAGCACAATGCCTCTGGGGGGTGCTAGTTAAGACCACGCGGTGGTAATTGAGTATCCTCGGGAATTACCTGTAGTTGTTGTCGAGTAAATCCTCGCTGAGGAGCAGTTGAATCTAGTTTATAGATTGCTGGTCTAGAAACGCTAACGTTTCCACCAGTTGATCGTGTTATACCGGATATTTTATGTACGGTGACACTCCAAATAGGATCGGTAGCTCTTTTTTTACCACCTTCAGGCTCTCCTGGTTCGTATAAATATCTAACAGTGACATTACTACCAAGAATTGATTCTTTGAAATCTTTTTGTGGTTGTACGGGTATATACTTCTTTTTAATAGCATTGTTAGGTTTCATGTTGATTGTTCTAGTAATCTCATTATTCAGCGCAGTAACTACACTTGGTAATCTCTTGACCCATTCACGGGATCTTTTATCCTGAATAAACTCCTTCGCGTATTGATATCCAAATAACCGCTCTGCAAGAGTCCGATTAAATCGTTCCACAATTGCCTGATCACGGTGTAGTGCAGTATGCCCTCGTCTGATGGTGACATTGTGATGTTTCATCGTTGATAAAACAACACCTTGAAATTCCTTACCGGGGTCAACTTGTAACAGATTTGGCCAGCGTAGTGGACCTCGTCGATAAATCCTTTCAAATGCAGAAGCTACTTCAGGTGATGATTTTGTCTTCAGTGGTTCTGCTTGTTTGTATCGACTCGCAACATCAACTAACGTTAACGCATATTTGTAACCGTTGTCATGTGGTTAAAATAGTATATCAGCTTGATGAACTTCATTGGGTCCTGTAACATCAAAATGCGAGTAGTTAATTCGTTTAGGCGGTGGTACATAAATTTGCCATATAGCTTGTTTAGATAACCAGTTCGCTGCTTTTGTTTTTTTTCACCGCTGCTGCACTAGCGAGTTTACTGATTGCTGCCTTGCCTCTCCAGTATCCCCTCGGAGAATAATAAATAGATTCCATATTATTAATTACCAGCACCTAACATCAATTTGCCTTTCATAGCGGATTTTATCAACCATGAAGCCAATTTTTCTTTGAAGAATTTATCAGGAATAGCATTTAACGCATGAATTAATTTCACATCCGCGAGATGCCTATGTTGAAGATTGCTGCTTTTATAAGCAACATCATGAGCATGACACGCCTTATCAATAGCGTTTATTGGATATTCACCGGGTCGGGGTTGGTTTTGGTCATCGAGTCTGATATCTAATCGTGTTCCCGGTCCACAATAACTATACCCTGGAAGGTGCTTTTCTCCTGAGTATTTTGCCCACAGTGTTCCTGGGAGTTTCACTAACTTGGCTGCAATATCACCTCCTCGTTTTTTTTTTAAAGGTTCCTTGGGTTTACCAAGGGAAACAAATCTAAATTTCTTTGTACTACATTGTACGCATTTACCAGAAAGCGCTGATCGATTATTTTTCGTTGTAATCGTCGTCAAGTCATTTGTGCCAGTACGCGTTTTACATTTCACACAATATAGATCCATAATTTATATATAACAGCATGAATGTAATTGATTATTCAGCTACGAGACGACGGGAACCTATTAAACACCATGCAATGTTACCAAATTCTATTCGCGCGATTATCATCGGACCATCTGGAAGTGGTAAAACACAATTGCTACTTAATTTGATAACGAGATGGATGAAGTGGGATAAGTTGTATTTGATTGCTCCGAGTGTAGATGATCAATGATGCTATGAAGCGTTAAAGGATTTTAACGAAACCGCGCGAGAAATTAACGGCGATGATGTTATTGAGTTTATAACCGATATCGAGGAAGCACCGAGCATTGATGATATTGATGGAAGTATTAACAATTTAGTCGTATATGATGATATCATGTTAGATAATCAAAAGAATCCTGCTAGAATATTTTCCAGAGGCAGACATAAAAACACAGATGTGATATATGTCACTCAACGTTACACTCAAATCCTGAAGGTCATCAGAGATAACTGCAATATACTGTGTATATTTAATGGAGTTGATACACATACTCTTAGAAATATTTGGCAAACTTGGTGCGGATGCGATATGGATTATAATCGATTTCAAAATTTCTTTAGCCGCGCTCAGTCAATCCCACATGGATTTGTGACGATAAATTTATCAGACCCTCGGACGAGATATCGTGTCGGACTTGATCAAATATTCGGTTGAAATCGTAGTGATTTTCATCGTAAAAAAATTGTTAGCGTATAGCAGCAGAGAGGGTGAACGCCAACGATAATGGCGTTCTTTTTTTTATTGAAAATTTTCATAAATTTGCTAAATTTAATGAAAATATTAATTAAGTATTTTTCAAGGAAGCCTCAGTTTGCTAAATTGAGGCCTATATAAACAATTTCGAGAAGCCTAAGTTTGCTAAATTGACGCCTGTAAAAGTTGGTCTGTTCACCCCTTCTGCTGCTTAACAGATTGGGATAAATTTAAAACAAAAGTTAAAAAAAATAGCGCAATATCACTCAACTAAACGTAAGCGGATACAAAAAATACAGAAAGATGCATTAAAAAGATTAATTAATAATGACACTACACCTTTGAGGGATAAAGAGAGATACACTGAACAGTTAGAAAAGCTTAGAGAATTCAAAACAAAGGGAATGGAAACAAGGGTGGGCAAATTTCACCATATATACAAACAGGGTAAGGAAATATATAAAAGGGAAGAAAAAAGGAAAGGGGGGGGGATAAAACTTTAGATGCACTAAACATTAATGGGGTGGAAACTACAACAAAAGCTGAAATTATAAGTGAAATAAAAAAATACTATACAACATTATACACCTCTCAAAACATAGACAACAACATAATCATACAATACTTAAACTCAATACAATGTGAAATGATTTCATCAGAGCACAAGAAACGGTGCGATGAACTCATTTCTGTGGAGGAAGTTAAAACCACAATAAAAGAACTTGCAAAAGGGAAATCACCAGGGCGAGATGGCCTCACCGCGGAATTCTATAAGAAATTCCAAAGTGAGGTGGCACCAATATTAGAGGCTTTATTTAACCTTATATTATATAAAAATGACAAGATGACAAACACAATGCGGGAGGGTATTATTACTTTAATATATAAAGGGAAAGGGGACAAAACAGACTTAAAAAACTGGAGGCCCTTCTCCCTCCTAAACACAGATTACAAAATACTGAGTAGAATTTTGGCTAATAGGATTAAACACGGGATAAACACAATAGTAAACACTAACCAAACATGCGGTGGTAAAAATAGGAGCATACATAACAATATACTTAATATTAGGACAATAATAGATTTGATAAAGACTACAAACTCGAAATGTGCTATGGTACTTCTCGATCAAGAAAAAGCTTTTGACAGAGTGGAACATAATTATATTCAAAAAGTACTGGAAAAATTTGGATTTGGAAATAACTTCCAAAATTGGACTCGAATAATGTACAATGAAATAACTGCCAGTGTACAAGTAAATGGAGCATGAACAGAAAAATTTGAAATACAAAGATCAGTGAGGCAAGGATGCCCACTATCAATGCTATTCTATGTAATAGCAATAGAAATCCTGAGTATGAAAATCAGGAATAATACTAATAAAAAAGGAATAAGGATACCAAACTTAAAAGATGAATTTAAGATGCTACAACATGCAGATGATTGCACTAACTTTATTAGCGATTCAAATTCCTTTAAACATCTCTAAAAGGAATATGAGGCTTTTGGAAGAGCCTCAGGATAAAAAATTAACCATGATAAAACAGAAATTCTAAAAATAGGCAACTGGAGGGGAAACCACCCAGGTTTTCCCCCACATTTGATTAAAAATAGAGTAAAGGCCCTGGGGATATTCTTCGGGGCAAACGAGGAAAAGGAAAACTGCATAAAAGTTAAAAATAAAATAAAAGAAGTAATAAATATCTGGGCACCTTTGCCACTTAGTCTAATCGAACGTTCACAGGTTGCAAAAAAAATATATGTATTCGAATTTGACTTATTTAATAAACACTGTGGACATTAACAATAAAACACTAGAAATTATAGACAATGAAATAATAGATTACATTTGGAATTTCAAAACACACTATATAATTAAGCAGACCTTATATAGGAGTAAAAAGAAGGGGGGATTGGCCTTACCTAATCCCCGCCTAATTAAAACTAAAAGTATTCTAAATAGATTAAAAAGTTTAAGCTGCACACCTAACACACCATGGGAAGCACTGTACATTTTTTGGATAGGCTTCGGCATGAGACATAGACAAGACATATACATGAACAACAAATTAGTGAAAAAAATAGACGCACCAAACTTATATAGGGGGATAAAAGAAATACTATATAGGTTTAGGGATAATAAAAGTATATGGGAATTAGACAAAGCTGACATATACGACTGCCTTTTGGACTTAGGGTCTAATAAGAATAAACCAAAAGTGGAACAGGAATTTACCTACGTAAACTGGGATAGAGTATGGAGGCATTGGTCCAAAATCAACTCTCCGAGGGTACAAAGTATCATATACACATACCTCCACAACGCCTGGCTCACAGGCAAAGTGGCCCTCAGGAGACGTATGATACGGACCCCCATCAGCTGCCCTCTATGCAGCAGTGCCCCCTATACGAAGTACCACACAATTACGCAATGTGACAAAACAAAGGAAGATAGAATCAAACTGATAATTGAAATAATGAAGGTCGACAAATATGACAGACGTCAATTACTCTTCCTAGACGGAAACTTTAACAAACAATTGGTAAGACAAATAACGGACTATATAACGAAGACGTTAATAAGGTGTGGACCACTAATTAAGGTTAAGGAATAGTTTAATAATTTTTAATTTTTAATTTGTGGAAACTTTAAATTTTAAATTTTGAATTTTAAAACTTTGAATTTAAATTTAAATTTAAAATTTAAAATAAAATGTTTAATAAAATATAGATATATATATATATATATATATATATATATATATATATATATATATATATATATATATATATATATATATATATAGATAATACCAATGTGAGGGGGAAGTACACATGAGGACGCCACAGGGCTAAATCACAGGGCGCCACGCGAAGTGAGCAGGTCTGTGGAAGAGTTTGGAAAACACTACCCAAATATTTATAATAATTTAAATAACATTGTTCTTTGTTCTCTTTCTCTGGATTCTAAATCCATGCTTTATCTGTCGTGACTATCTCCCACAATAGTCTCGACTCCCATTTAAGGGAAATTAAACAATTTTGGACCTTTTTTAATGATAGTAAATAAACAAGGGCCGGACAAATTGAGAGGGGAGCTGTACAGTCAAATAAATTTGTACAGCTCTCACCTCAAGGAAAACGGACCCATTCAACTAATAAAGTAAGTAAATTGAGACACACATAAAATATGTAAATAACACACCTCAATTTACACAAAATTCAAAAAAAAAAAAAAAAATTTAAATGATATTAAAAGTTATCTTCCATATTGGAGAAGATAATAACAAGATAAGACAACTGGTAAAATTTGGAAATATGGCGATCCTTAACACATACACGAGTATATAACATACTCTAATAGCAACCACACAAATAGCATCATACATATAGCAAACACAAGGATGAGAGACCACTAGCCATGGTCATCAAAATTAAAAGTAACCTACTAGAATGGGTAGATCAAATCCCAACTAGAAAGGTTTACTTAGGATACACTAGGGAAAAAAAATACCACTTGTTAAAACTATCTTATAACCTCGATGGGGAAAATTAAAAGGGACCTTTAGAAGTAAAGTATGAATAAAAAACAACATAAAAACATCGGGTTGAACACACATACACATAAACTTTATAAAATTGTTTTTTTTTTATTGGGGGGGGGGGGGTATCTGTCTGGTGCCCCCCCCCCAAAAAAAAAAGTAACTAATATATTTACAAAGACTGATGTTTGTATGTGGATGGTAAGTAAAATTCCTCTTCTTTTCACTCAGAATTAAATTTTTCAGAACACTCGCATTTTCTGTAAAAATCCCTGTCATCAGACCGGAACAATTGCGTCTCCGGTCTCCCTAAACACAGTAATGTATAGTAATGGAGAGTAATGGGCAGTAATGGACAGTAAAGGGCAGTAATAGACAGTAAGAAAAGAGTAGCTGATTATGTTGAGGAGAGTGGACATGTTTTGTGTGCGCTCCAACCAAATGGAACGTACCAAGCCAACAGAGTAATCACGGCTTGAATCGTAAGCTGCCTTTTCAATCTTTACACCTTTTTTCATTTGAATTTTTTCATTTTTTTCATTTGAATTTGTTTTCCTTTTGTTCCTTGTGGACTTCTATGTATTTTGAGTGACGAATTTGAAACAGGGACAGAATATGACAGCGATACAGACCACACAAAGCAAACAGAAAAGACTAGAGAGATGGAGATGGAAACAGATACTGAAATGGAAATGGAATACACGAACAAGACTAACCAATATGACGAAGGGACACTAGAGACATTGACGGAAAATACAGTAGGGGGAGACCTAATGCTCCCCCCCCAAAAAGAAATACAAATTAATTTAATATTTGACATATCAATTTAAAATCTAACCAATTATAAATATTACAACCATTATCCAACCAGATTGAAATAAAGTATAACCAAGTAGCGGCAACCAGGGGATAGGACAAAAATGGAGGGGAAAAACTTCCGTTTACTGTCTACTAATGCTAATGGAATAAATAGGGACAAAATGTTGAAGCCATGCACAATAACACATTATGACATGATTTTTATACAAGAAACACATACCGGTAATGGTTTCACAAACGATTTGTTATCCCTTTGTGAAGATAAAATAAATGGGGTTATAATTCTCAATAATTACATAGGGAAAGACACAAGGGGGTGGGGGTGGCTACATTAATTAACAATAAAAGAGGATGCAAATGGGAAAGGAAAGATGAGGGAGATTTTTTCAGAGGAAGGCTCTTGCATATAATCATGGAAGGAATACACTTTATAAATGTCTATATACCTGCAAACAAATATCAGAAACAACCATTCTTAGAGCAGCTATCCAAATATCTAGAAAAAAAATATATAACATGGAAAAATTAGTTTTGAGGCGAGATTTTAACTGGGTGGGAGATGCTATAGATAGAATAGGGCCCTTAACAACCAATGATATGCGTTTTAAACCGGAAATAGAAACTAATTAAAAAAAAACATAAACTTAAGAATATTTTTAGGAGACTTAATATGCTTAGAAGGGAATACACTTTCGAATACAAAGCAGGAAAAGGAAGCAGATTAGAAAAAAATTATGGAATGTTCTTTGGAAAAAAATAATAAGATGCGGGAATTTTAAATTTTTAATTGTCAGATCACAAACTGATTTACCTAAAATTAATAATAAAAAACAGAACTAGATGGGGAAGAGGTCTATGGAAATTGAACAATAAAATTCTAGAAGAGCCGGAGTTTATAAAGGAGATAAAAGACGAAATTAAAAAATTTATAAATAAAGGAAACCAAGACATCATTGAAGAATGGGATTTTCTAAAAGAAAAAAATGCTAAAAGAATACTATTGATAAATGAAATAAGTAAAAAGGAGAGATACAAACCACAGAACCTTTTATAATTAGATGGGAATTATGACAAGAATACCTTATACCAAGTCACCAATTTTATAGTAGAGACAATGTTAGAATGTGAACAAGTAATTGTTATTGGGCGGAACTAATGTGGGCAAAATGGAGGAGGTGGGGGAACGGCACTTCTCTCCCCAAAATGGAACCCACAGTCAGAGCTCGTTTATTGCCAACCAAGCAACAGTAAACCCTAAAATGTACTTAGGAACTCTTTAAATGTAAAAACCGTGATGGGATGAAGTAGGGGAGGGTGTGGGAGGGGGAGCTCTGGTTTGCCGTCCTTTATGGGTGTGCCACCGCCTGTGCGTGGGCCGGAGCCTCCAACCCACCCTCTACCACGGACCCAGATCATCCCGGCGGGAAATTAAAAAATACTACATTCACAGAGGGAGGGACAGGGGACCCATGTGGGGAAAGTACAGTTCAAGAACATCTTGGAGCTATGTCACAAGGTGCTATGCGAATTGAACAGGCCCATGAAAGAGACTGGAAAACCTCCCCCACATGGAATACTCTACACACACACACACACACACACACACACACACACACACACACAGGGGATAGGAGATAGGGTATAGGGCTCTCTCCCTTCCTTCTTCCAGTTCAGTCCCTCTATTTTCTCCTTTCTAACTATACAGCTCCCACACTGTATAGTTACTAAATCTCATTCTCGAGGGAACTTTTATAAAAACACTTTCTGGACATTTTGGCCATAAGTAAATATAGACTTATCAGCTCGAGGTGGGAGAAATACATGAGAATAAAGAAAGTATGAACCCCATCTCGAGCACTTTCAATCTCACTTTATAATGTGAGTAACGACACATAATGCAAACACTCAATACACTAGAAATTTATTTTATAATAATCATCACCACACCGTTATACTTGCCTAAATTAAAAATTTAAATTAAATTTAAACCTCACACAATTACCATTAGAATTTAACCAACAGAAAAATAGGACAACTGGGCAGAAAAAATTGATATTAATGCTGCTGTCCCAACATGAAAACAATATATATAGCAAACACACAATATAGCACAACACATAGCATACACGGGACGTAGGAGACCTCTAGCAAAGGTCACTTGGAATTTCAGGGAAGGGACTCCGAGTAAGGTGAAAGAAACCCATCTCGGATGAACAACCTGTAGATAACATTAGGGAACTAAAGAAATACCCTGACAAAAATATTTCTAAATAAATTTTTAATTCAAAATTCTACTTAAAAAATAAAACATACAAACACAACTTGGGGGATACATAAGCACATAAACACTTTCTTTTTTTGTATTTAACTGTATTAATGTCTTATGCTGTGTCTCTATTTTACTGTATTAATATATTATGCTTTGTCTGTATTTTACTGTATTAATACATTATGCTGTCTGTATTGTACTATATTAACGTATTATGCTGTCTGTATTGTACTGTATTAATGTATTATGCTGTCTGTATTGTACTATATTAATGTATTATGCTGTCTGTATTGTACTGTATTAATGTATTATGCTGTCTGTATTTTATTGTTTTAACATATTATGCTGTATCGGTATTTTACTGTATTAATGTATTATGCTGTCTATATTATGCTGTCTATATTTTACTGTATTAATGTATTATGCATGCAAAAATTATGCTGTCTATATTTTACAGTATTAATGTATTATGCTGTCTATATTATGCTGTCTATATTATGCTGTCTATATTTTACTGTATTAATATATTATGCTGTCTATATTATGCTGTCTATATATTACTGTATTAATGTATTATGCTGTCTATATTATGCTGTATATATTTTACAGTATTAATGTATTATGCTGTCTGTATTGTACTGTTTTAATGTATTATGCTGTGTCTGTATTGTACTGTATTAATGTATTATGCTTTGTCTGTATTTTACTGTATTAATATATTATGCTGTCTGTATTGTACTGTATTAATGTATTATGCTGTCTGTATTGTACTGAATTAATGTATTATGCTGTCTGTATTGTACTGTATTAATGTATTATGCTGTCTGTATTGTACTGTATTAATGTAGTATGCTGTCGGTATTGTACTGTATAATGTATTATGCTGTCTGTATTGTACTGTATTAATGTATTATGCTGTCTGTATCATATTGTATTAATGTATTATGCTGTCTGTATTGTACTGAATTAATGTATTATGCTGTCTGTATTGTACTGAATTAATGTATTATACTGTCTGTATTGTACTGAATTAATGTATTATGCTGTCTGTATTGTACTGAATTAATGTATTATGCTGTCTGTATTGTACTGTATTAATGTATTATGCAGTCTTTATCGTACTGTATTAATGTATTATGCTGTCTGTATTGTACTGTATGAATGTATTATACTGTCTGTATTGTACTGTATGAATGTATTATACTGTCTGTATTGTACTGTATGAATGTATTATGCTGTCTGTATCCTACTGTATTAATGTATTATACTGTCTGTATTGTACTGTATGAATGTATTATACTGTCTGTATTGTACTGTATGAATGTATTATACTGTCTGAATGTATTATACTGTCTGTATCGTACTGTATGAATGTATTATACTGTCTGTATTGTACTGTATGAATGTATTATGCTGTCTGTATCGTACTGTATTAATGTATTATGCTGTCTGTATTGTACTGAATTAATGTATTATGCTGTCTGTATTGTACTGTATGAATGTATTATGCTGTGTCTGCATTGTACTGTATTAATGTATTATGCTGTCTGTATCGTACTGTATTAATGTATTATGCTGTCTGTATTGTACTGTATTAATGTATTATGCTGTCTTTATTGTACTGTATTATGTATTATGCTGTCTGTATTGTACTGTATTAATGTATTATGCTGTCTGTATCATATTGTATTAATGTATTATGCTGTCTGTATTGTACTATATTAATGTATTATGCTTTGTCTGTATTTTACTGTATTAATGTATTATGCTGTCTGTATTGTACTGTATTAATGTAGTATTATGCTGTCTGTATCATGCTGTATGAATGTATTATGCTGTCTGTATTGTACTGTATTAATGTATTATGCTGTCTGTATCGTACTGTATTAATGTATTATGCTGTCTGTATTGTACTGTATTAATGTTTTATGCTGTCTTTATCGTACTGCATGAATGTATTATGCTGTCTGTATCGTACTGTATGAATGTATTATGCTGTCTGTATTGTACTGTATTAATGTATTATGCTGTCTGTATCATACTGTGTGAATGTATTATGCTGTCTGTATTGTACTGTATAATTGTATTATGCTGTCTGTATCGTACTGTATTAATGTATTATGCTGTCTGTATTGTACTGTACTAATAATGTATTATGCTTTGTCTGTACATTTTGCAAATCATTCATGTTGTAATGACTCAAGTTTTTTTAAAATGATGTCGGTAATATGCTCCCTAGAACTAATGTTGGATTGTTGTTTTTAATCAGGCCGTATTGTATTGTATTTAAACTCCCAAAATTATCCGCTGGAAATGTTACAAGAAAAGATTTTCTATCTTCTCATTTATTCTTTCTTTATATCTAGATTATGTATATTATTTTCAACATAATCGATTATTTTAAGAGCCCACTTCACAAATTACTTTTTTCAGTTTATGTGAAATCTAAAACAATTTGATATACCTAAATTAGATACACCCACCACCTTCCTAGAACTAATTGTATTATCATCATAAAATAAAGTTACTATTATTATTATTATTAGTAGTATTATTTTACATATAAATGTTATTAGTTCACCCATTTTAATTTGTGACTGCCAGCAGTTTCATCTTATGAGAAATGTAGACTCTGTATACATTTTGATTCAGGTATTTGATTATTGGTTCCATTCTACATGCGAAGTGATAACTCTGTATACAATTTGATTCAGATATGTGATTCTTGGTTCCACTCTATATGTAGACTCTATGTACATTTTGATTTAGGTATGTGATCATTGGTTCCACTCAACATGCGACTGTATACGTTATGATTCAGGTGTGTGATTATTGGTTCTATCCTACATGTGAAAAGTTAACAAGCAAAAACTTTAAGACCTAGTCTTTCATTGATGAGGGATACATATGTCATCAGTGTCGTTCGCTAGGAGGCACATGTGATTACTTGATGGGTATCACACAACTTCAACAAGTAATGCGTTATTTTATAAGGATTTCATTATTTTTTTTTAGGCTATTCGTTAAGTTTCTCAAAAAAATTTATAATGATCCTATTATTAGAGTTGCAATTATATCTTGCAACTTTTCAGGAGACCAAATATATTTTTGATTGTAGTGATCTGCAATTTTAGGAAACTGTAAAATTACTGAGACTTACTGAAATTTGATTTTAGTTTATGCTTTTACTTACTTAAATATAGTTATATGTGTACATGTCTTGAGTACATGTTGGATTGTTTTATTTTAATTAATATATCTACTGTTTAAAAACAATAAAATTACCAGTATTTTAATATCTGAAATTTCATTTTCATTTTTAAATAAATATCCTCTCCAGAAATTCATGGTAGAAAACCTATGTTTGAAATAGATATTCTACAAAATTATAAATATTTATAATGTTATATTTTTCTTTTTCTCATACTGCTAAGATTGGGCTTGAAAAACTCAAAGCTTCAGTTGAGAGGAAGGCTTTGTTGACTGATGAAAGGCACTGTTTTGCAAGTATGCTGAACATCCCAGTCTACCAGTAGATGCAATTGCTGCTGACATCTTGTTCCGGTACCAAGCTGAGAAAGGAATACCTGTAAGAACAACTAGGGCCAAAGACTGTCTTTCAATGCCGTCTCAATCCTTTTGTGCGGTAATGAATCCAAGTCCGTTGAACTGTGCTATAAGACAAATTATGGTGCTTGAAGAGTCAGCGATATTAAGGCATCCAAATAGATCAAGTATTCAGTTGTTATTGCCAGATTATTCCAATGCCGCATTAAATCGCGCTCAGACTGGTAGCATTTCCTCGGTATGGACTATGATTGTCCTTGCCATGGTTATGAAGCGTCCGTTACTTAACGATATCCAGCTGTAAACGGGACAAAGGACTTGGCATTTAGGGCCCTAAGTACAACCTTCAACCATGCTGCAGAAGGATCGATAATTTCAGTGATGTGGAGCAATGTAACCAAACCTGCTAGCGCTCTTTTGGTAAAAAAAATAAGAGAAAAACATGGATCCCAAACCATTTTGTGGCATTGGTTGAAAATAATGTCAATGACAAACCCATAAATAACCAGACCATCAGCAAACCATCAATTAGAAACCTGACCATCAGTTTCAGGACCGTCAGTGAACCTCCGACCGTCAGTGAACCACCAACCAATGAACCTGACCATCAACACTGAAACTGTCAGTGAACCACGAACCGTCAGAGAACCACCAATCATTAAGCCGACCGTCAATGAACCTCCAGTCAGTAACCCAACAGTCACTGGCCCTCAAAGTAAATTCACAGTGTCAACTAGTACCAAAGCCATCAGACTATCCCAGTAATTACACACCTGAATGTGACATTAGCATGGAAACATCCGCACCTAAATGTCAATCAGATGACTGTGACTGGCAGACTCCGAAACGTCGCCATTGCTCCTCGTGGTCATTCAAGAATAATGTTTCAACATACGTCAATTGTTCGAACAGATATACCAGCCTAGTTGACAAAGATCACACCAATGACCTCGACCTAGAATCAATAAAGACAAACAAGGTCAGTTGGAACAATGTTTCTGTAACAAATAATGAATCAGCATCAATAGTTGAGAATTTTGGTAAGGTTACTGTTGCTGGGCCTCACAGTGGGATTTTGAAAAACGAGATGTTTATGGACATAAAAGAAACATTGAGAATTTTAAAACTAAATGAATATCATAGTGCACTACCACTTGTACCACCTGGCATAAAGGAAAATGTGTTCTTTATAGTTGACAATACACTAAATGACGAGAGAACGAAAACTGGTGAGAGAAGAGAGTTTTGGATGACTGTGGCATGTGGGTGAAAGGTACTTCTCCCACAAATTAATTTGTTACGGTTGTCCAAAACTTTTAGCACAGACAAAAAAGACAAGAACGACTACCAGCCAAAAACGTTTACAACAGAAATTTTGCTAACCACATTCTACATGTAGAAAGTAAAGTGTATTCTCAGTATCCTTTCATTAGAGTTGTCCGACATGTTGATTATGGTCTGCCCATCATACTGTACACTAACAGGATATTAAACGATTCTGTTGTATGAAGGAGGGAACAGTATTAGGTGTAGACAAAATATTTTATCCTGGATAAAATGTATTTAACATCAACAGAGTACAAAAACAGAGCACTTTTACGAACTGATACCGGAGAGTCTCCTATTTTGTCGGCCCATCTTTTCTACATGGTAAATCTGACTTCGAAACTTATAATGCTTTCTTCTCACAAACTGCCAGTCATTTCACAGATGAAGAAATAGAAAACTTCATTGTCGGCTCAGATTCATAAAAGTTTAAAGCGGTCATTCCCTGGAGCGACACAGATTGTTTGTACACTTCACTTGGAGAAAAACATCACTGATTATTAAAAATATTGGGTTGGCATCAACGTGCAAGATAGAAAATCAATTGTAGACACCCTTTTCGCTGACGAAGGAATTTCACAGGCCAATAATTATATAGTATTAGAAGCAAGAATACAACATGCAACATAGGTCATGTTGTAAAAAGCGTCAGATTTCCAACCATACTTCGAAAAACAAATTTTACCAATTCTGAAAGATCATGTCAACTTTCCTGCGAGGGTAAAAAATGTAGACGCCCACTGGACAAAAAATTATGCAGAGTCTGCCAATAATATGAAGATTGGAACCAATGGGAAGCAAAAAAAAATAACCGATCTAAAAGACGTACTACAATCGATTGTTAGTTCCCATTATAAAGACGTCGAAAGATCATTGATTGGAAGAGGCAATTTCAAGCTGACATCCAATTATATGCACCAAAGAGTTTCTATTGACATGTGGTGTCAAGAAACATAAAATGAACGAGAAGCATTATTTAGAAAGGCTCTCAAAGACAAGGGTACAAATAAGCTAACAGTAATGTCATCAAATGGTAAAATTACTATCCTAAAAACAGCTTCAGGAAGGAAAAAAACCTCACCAGAGAAAAATTATGAGAGATGAACGGAGTCAGATGAGAACAAAATAAAAAAGGTGGACAGTCTTAGTTAAGAACAAATATATATATATATATATATATATATATATATATATATATATATATAGAGAGAGAGAGAGAGAGAGAGAGAGAGAGAGAGAGAGAGAGATGTTCCAGTTTTTTCATTATTTTAATTAAAGAGTATTATGAACACTAATAAAACAATATAACAACCACATTTGTTATTTATGATTTATGTATTTAAGTCTGTACAATAAAAATTATAATATTCAATGTACATTACTATAATTTATTTTGCAATATTGTATTTTTGTTCCCATTACTGTCCATTACTCTCCATTAATGTATACCCCTGCATCTCTATCATCCATTGACCCTTTGGTAAATTTATGATGCATGCGTGGAAGGGAGCATCACGCTGCTACTACATGTTAAAAAATGAACCTACCCCCCCCCCCCCACCGCACATCTTACTTATTGGTTTATTCATTAGGCAGGGAGGAACAGTAACTAGAATAGTCCAAACGACAGCCATTCCTTTTTAAAAATGTACCCAGATAAAATAGTTTTCTGAAATTTCAAAGGAAACATTACAATTGAAGCACCTACTGTTATGAAAACGTACTCAGCAAATGACAAAAAAAATCAGTCTCAATCATGCAGTATAATTATTTGATGTTGTTGCCACAATAAGAAATGGGCATTTGTTCGGTTTCCCAAAGATGTCCTTTTGTGGTGACCTCAATAGCATATGCACCCTTCATCAAAGAAAGCCAACTACAATCTTCAATAAAAACAAAGAACTTTTCTTCAAAGGAAGTCAGTACCAAACTTAAATAAAAGTAATGGAATCTGATGGATTTTTCTATTTTTCAATGTGACTGGAACATGTTAACTGTGCCGTGAAAGTTTCGATTTTGCAGGGAAATAGTTTATGCCTACAAATGCTAACAACGGTGGCTTAATACGCCAACTAACTTTTACCGACTTGGGACGTACTGAAAAGTAAATGTGATTTGTCATTCGTTAAGTGATTGTGCTATGTTTTTCCACTGTATTCAGACCAATATGACCTGTGACAAAATTATTGAATACTTTAAATCTGTGTGTGTGTATATTTTCGATGGAATGACTGTTATTGTGGATTCAATATATGTGATGAGATTCATGGATGAGTACACAGTGTTGATACACTCTTCATGCTATACATTAAACATGTATATATAAACATTATTCACATATATGAACCAATTCCTGGTTCTCTAAATATTATGTCTGGAATATTCCAACAAATTATGTATTAGTTAGGCATCCAACAATTCAAGTCTTCTGCCTATCACCCTGAAAGCCAAGGGGCTTTAGAAAGATTTCATCAAACTTTGAAAAATATGATTCGGTCATATTGTTCTGATACAAATAAAGATTGGGATGAAGGCATTCATTTACTATTGTTTGCTGTTAGGGAATCAGTTCAAGAATCTCTTGGCTTTAGTCCCTTTGAACTTGATTTTGGACACACTTTGTGTGGACCATTGGAGTTGTTAAAAGAGAAACTTTTTCTAACGAAGATATCAAAATTAAACTTCTCTATTATGTTTCCAAATTGAAGTACAAGTTGTTAAAGGCTTGTGTTGTTGCAAGAACTAATCTGCACTCTACTCAGTCAAAAATGAAATTAAGGTATGACAAAAATACAATGGATAGGAGTTTTCAGCCTAGTGAGTTCTGATTCTCTTGCCCACAAAATCCTCTTCATGCCAAGTGTTATGGTCCTTACACAGTTGTAAAGAAGGTAAATGATTTAAATTATATCACAACTACTCATGGGAGGCAAAAACAAGAACAAATTTGCCACAAAAATATGTTAAAGGAGTATGCTTAGAGAGATAGCCAGGTTAATCATGCAATTAATTTAGTTGTACCTGTCCCACACTGAGGATTTAAGCAATGGGATGCAACTGGACTGTATTGAATTTAATCTTCAGAATTCAGAAATTATGAATAATCTAGTTCAGAAACTTTCACAACAAGAAAAGATTGAACCAAAACAGTTATTACTTGAACATGAACATTTATTTCTGATGTTCCTACAAGAACAAACAAAATTTATCATGACTTTGAAATTGTAAATTCCACACCTGTGAAACAAGACTCATACAGGATGAACCCTCTCAAACAGGAATACTTGATAAAAGAAATTCAGTATTTACTGGAGAATGATTTCATACAGGCAAGTTCACCATGTATACTTGTTCCAAAATTAGATAATACTTTCCGCATGTGCGCTGATTATAGCAAGCTAAACAGTATGACTAAAACAGATTTATTTTCATTACCAAGAATCGATGACTGCATTGATAAAATTGAATATGCAAAGTATGTCACCAAATTTGACCTTCTGAAAGGATATTCGCAAATTCCACTGACGGAAAGGGCAAAGGAAATTTCAGTATTCATGACTGCAGATGGATTTTATCAATATAAAGTGATGCCATTTAGGATTAAAGGTTTGCCTAGTACTTTTCAATGTTTAATAAATATGATTACATCTGGTCTAGATAATTGTGATGCTTACATCGATGATGTTATCATCTACAATGATACCAGGAAATATCATTTGGCAACAATTCGGAAATTCTTTGAAAGACTCACTGATGCAAGTTTGACAATCAATTTATCTAAAAGTGAGTTTTGCCATGCTTGTGTAACATTTATATGACATATCATGGGACAGGGACAAATTAAACCTATAGAAGCTAAAGTCAAGGCTATCTCTGAATTCATTGTGCCTAACAGTAAACAGCAACTCATGTGATTTTTAGGTATCACTGGATACTACTGGAAATTGTGTTCCAATTTTCCCATAATTGCTGATCCCCTGACAAACTTATTGAGCAAGAAGACCAATTTTCATTGGTCTGAAAAATGTCAGGAAGCTTTTGATAAGTTAAAGGCCATACTTAGGAGTGCACCAGTTCTTACAGCTCTAAATTTCAGTCAGTCATTTAAACTGTCTGTTGATGCAAGTGATGTTGGGGTTGGAGCAGTATTGATTCAAGAAGATAAAAATGGTGTTGATCATCCAGTAAGCACCAGAGAAATTATTCCACAATTGATAAGGAATGTTTGGCTTTGATATTGGCATTACAACACTTTGAAGTCTACATTAGTTCAACTCCTCCAATTATTGTGTTTAGTGATCACAACCACTTACTTTCATTGGCAAGATGAAAAACAACAATCTGAGATTATCAAGGTTGAGTTTCGTGTTGCAGGAATATAATCTTGATATCAGGCACATCAATGGAAAAGATAATTTAATAGCAGATGCACTTTCCCTTGTTTGAAATGTATTTTTCATGTATACTTTGTGTCATTCATAAGATTTCATCTTATGTATTTCTTTTACCACACGTATATTTGACATATAGTGAAAATAAAGTTTTATTGCTTAAATCTTTTTTCTTTATGAGGGGAAGTGTTACGTATATTTAATTTAATTATTTGTTTGTTAGTTTTAATCTTTTTATTTCATTACATGCTACTTGTAATGTAATATTGTATGTTGGACTTGACCTTATCCAACAATGAGTTCATTTCGGCTTGACCTGATGGACTTTTAAAAAGGAAAATTTATTTCATTTTATATCAACAACTAATACATAGCTAAATTATTCTTTATGTTTATGGGCTTGATATCATGATCATTTTTAATGGAAGAAGTAAGTATGATGATTTGGGTGTTAAACAAGGCTCATTAGAAGGTTATTTTCCCTTAGTTTTTTTTTTAGAAAAAGATAACTGTGACCTCAGGTCAAGTAGAGAACTAAATATATTGTAGCTGTGAGGATTTTACCATTCAGGCTTTAACATGTAGCACTTTTAAGTTGTTTTATATGTGGTGACCGGGAGTTTTGGACTGGGATCTTTTGTGTTCATATTATTGAATTCAAGTGATTATTTTCTCTGGAAGTGCAAAAGTGCTCTAATAAAATTCTTGGGTAAAGACATTCACTGGAATTTATAATACTGTATATCCAAACCTCAAATTACATTACTATAATTCAACAAAAGACTGCTGACACATCAACATTTCAATAGCTATAATAGACACATCATAGCCTTCAGTTCTGGATCTCTTCAAGACTTGTACTGTTTTATTCAGGACTTTATATTATTAGGACTTGTGTCTGTAATTTTTGGATTATTTTAGGATTTAGTTCACCATACCATAATTTGTTTTTTCTCATTTTCACTTGTATTCTATGAAAACAAATATATTTGTTAAATTTTACAAAGCTTGTTGCCTTTCACTGTTTTCTGTTACTTATTTTAAGAGCATAGGCTCATAACATTATACTTGTCTTACAAGTCAAAGAACAAGCATCCTTCATACTGAACAGAACATTTTACACAGACAAAATCATTTTTCAACACAAAATGTCCAATGCACATGATGTCACATTGTTTGATGCAGTACCCCATTAGGATGTAGTAGACACCCGATAAATTGTCCATATTCAGATAGCCAAGATAATTTTTCCTCAATTTCCTTTCATGAGTTGAAAAATGCCTGCCAAAGTGTTCATTGCAAAGAAAACATTCCAGAAGGTGGGGTTAAAAAAGTTTTCCCAGGATCACAGCCAATCAGTAAAGAGAATACTGCATAATAATTTTATGGGCTTATTTGGACCAATCAGAATCACATAAGTGCTATGTTCATGTGTTATAATATCAACAATATGAAACTGCACTCACAATAGGCAAAGTGTACCGACTGTGTGATAAATAAATGATCTCAAATGGGTAATGATTTGAATTTTTCTTGGATGATCATGCAAAAAAGACTTTTAAGTACGGAAATTACCAATCACTAGAAATAATTGCTTTTGCAATCAACTTCTGAAAATATGACCATGTTTCATTAAATTTTCATTTAACATTCATCATTTTGCATTCTGTATTTGTGCTCTTTGTTTTCTTCAAAATTTATATATCACTTAATTTCCATTCAATTTGTATCCTGCTTACATTCCATTCTCATTTCACTGACACCAAATATATTACTAATATTAGGGTCTTTATGACAGGCAATGGAGTGCATCAGGTCTTTTCCATTTTGGTTGATCCAGGAGGAGGGCAAGATGTCATAAATAGGGACAATTACACAACCTACCCTCAAAACTTAATTACAAAATCAGAGGGTGTAATAAAAGTGCTTCATTCATTAATGTAATATATGTCTTCAACCTGTTGCTTCAGGACATTTAACCTATACAACTTCATTTATATCTACAGATCAACATATTAAATTTGGTTGACCAAGAATCACTGGGTAGAGACTATACAAGTTAAAATTTCCACTGGTTCATCTTTATGTATTTTCAGAAAATTCTCATTTTTTAAAACATGTGATCTCTGCAGCAACTTTATAGTATAATTATATTGTACATGTTATATATTCCAATGAGAATTACAACATGATAGATCTAGGTGTACAAGACAAAATTAAAGTATGGTGTATCAATATTTCCATGTATATAAAATTGCAACCATCTAACTTTAATGAAGACCACTAAACATTCTGTGTTTTTCACAAATTACAAACATTACCTTCCAGAGTGAAAACAAAGATGGCCTCTGTCACACTGCTTGAGCCAACTGAGTTGCTGGCTGACATGTAAATACTGTATTTTGTTCTGGCTGCTAGACCCTTGATCACAACTGTCCCATTGTTTCCATATCCAGGATCTGATGCAGTGAAATTCCTTGTGAAGTCACTCGTTGATGCAAAAACATAAAATGTCTGCTTGGGACCACCATTATATCCTGCCACCCAGTGCACTGTTATGCTTTTTTCTGTAACTTCTGTGATTGTAATGTTTGATGGAACCTCAGGAACATCTGTGGAAAACAATCCCTGATTGAATACTTGTTCACATAAAATGCCACAAAGTAAAGAGTTACAGATGTTGTTGCCCCCAATTTAACACCAATACTGTTATCAATCATATTAAACTGGCTCTCATTCCAATTAAACTTCTTCACATCATAGTAGTTCATGGCTTATTCCAATGGAGTGTGAAATGGCATTAAATACCTTATATTGGTCTTTTTATGTACATTATCCATAAGACAGTCTTACTTACAATGCAGTACACATCCCTCCATTGGCAGAACTATAAAGCAGAACCATTGCATTTATTCAACATGCATGATAGATAGATTTAAAGGTGTTCATATCGATACATTATTGTATGATAAGATAGAAGACAGTTTTAAAGTAAAACAACTGACTTAATCCTAGTATACACCAATTAAAGCAAACATATTTATAATGGTTACATCCGATTTGAAGATGCCAACATTTCCTTTCATAATGCTACTCCTAAATTATGTAACTTAAATTAAAAAAAATGATAATAAAAACAAGAGCAAGTCCCTTGAAAGGATTGATGCTCTCTATTGGATGAAAATAATTTCCAGGAATTCCAGACAACACCATTTCTTTCTTTTATCCATGGAGAATTTAAACCATCTTTTATATTCTTCAGCAATAACAAAATTTCAAATTAGCTTATGTGGTGGACATATGGGATGTCAACTTTGCACCATTTTCATTTCAATCATCCATTCTGGTGGAAACCCCATTTTGATAGGACGTTTCATTTTGTGAACTTAATTGTCAACCATGATTAATATCTGACTTGTGGAAGTATTTGTTGTATTGTCACACTCAGTTAAAAGCAGAGCTGCTCTGTATTATCATGTTAATTATGTCTTTCGTATCAAATTAAATAAAGGAGGTAGAATGAAAGAAAAGGAAAAAGGCATCCAAATCCCACTGTGCATGGGATAACAATTATGTGTCAGATGAATCAAACACTGTTATAAATATTTTCATGTATATAATATAATTAAACTAACTTAAATTAGCCTACTCATTCAAAATGTGATAGCAAGGCAACCAAGTGAAATGAGTTCCTGGTGATAAAAAGCTGTTTCATAGGATATGGTTTATTGTGCAGAAGTGGGTTCAAGAGTCGCTTAAGTTCCTTCAATAATACATGGAAATAGCTCCACATGGAACTAGACCACAATTAATAGATATGGTTCAGTACCCACAAATGTAGTTCTAGTCTATTTTTAGAACATTTTTCCCTCTCTCATTTTGGTGGTAATAGAAGAGTTTTATTTATGAATTTTTGGTAGGGATTTAAAGGTAATTGTTTATTCTTGGGAATATGAGCTCTGGATGTGGTTGTCCGAGTGTATTTCGGCGACAGTGTACACGGAGTAATAAGGCCTTGGTGATGATCCAGAAGCATTATCTGTCTTCTGTGTACATGCTACTCTGTTGACAGTCCAACATCTCAAAACAGAGCAAGTCAACCCTTGACAAGAACTTTACCGTGAAGTCATCTTTGAAGGTATTTTAGATTAACATATGATTTGTACTGATTGTCACACAGTGGAAAGGTCAGTACTGAGAAACAAATGTAGAGAACATATAGTAAAATTAATTGTGTTCTATGGCCACATAGCTTAGGAGAAGTAACAATAACAAGCTTGTGGTAACAGACCAATGAAAGACTGATAACAGACAACAGGTCATCCCATAAGCTCTTTTTGTCAGTAACCAATTGTCTCCTGGTGCATGAATAGAAGCAGTAAAAAAGGTTCTATCTTATATACTGATGCCTCCATTTTTTTGGCAAGGTCACTCCCATGAAAAAGTGGTATGTGGCAGGTAAGTGCAGGGGTAATGATCATTGTCAAGAAATAGAGCTATTTGTGATGGCTGAATCACAAAGAGTCCAACTTACTATATAATCTACTTATTTATAATTAATGGCCATGTAAAATTATTGTATATGATGATAAAAGTGGTTGTGGCAGGTAGGTGTGAGGACAACTGTCACCATCAACAACTAGAGTGATTATGTGTCTTTGACAATGAGCCATAATCACTATAATCTACCTAACAGAGCCTTAAACAGAGGAGCTTGTGTTGGAAAACAAAAGTTATAAGAATGGGCAATCAGGGTCAATGACATAACTCCTCTAAATGATGATGTGCTGTGCTAGAAATCTAATTTATTCAAAGTCTCATTAATATAAATGTGCATGATTCATTTCTAGAAATCCAACTAATTCAAAGTCTAAATTAATTTAAATGTGCATGATTTATTTCTAGAAATCCAACTATTACGTCTATTGGATTTAAATTATTTATTTTTAATTGTCAAATCCAAATTTGTCATTTAGGGTTTAAAATTCATTAATTGGGAGATTATTCTGGAAAATTCAGGCTGACCTAGACTCTAGCTGTAAACACAGGTTGACCTTGGCTTGTTGACCTCATTTCTGACCCTTCTTTAGAGAGTGTAAACAAGCCTTGGAAATGATTGGCTAGATCTAAAAATATCTTTTTATTTTTAGTAATTAGTGGCTTATTTTCTTCTGGATCATTTTATTAGTACGTGACTTAGTGAAGGTAGCTTCTTTCTTTGACCTTCCATGAAAATCACATGATTCCTTGTTTACGTAAAAAAAAAATGGGTATTTAAATTATTGTACTGGGAGAGAGATTCAGTAGAATCTGGGCTTTTAGAGTTAATAGTTGTTTTCTGTTTGAGTTCTAATTTTAATTACCTTGTACTGGAAATTGTGTCATTTCGTTGTAGCAAGAGGAATTATTCCATTTAACTGGAAAAGGACATGTGTTTATGATTTTCATTTGGATTATTTTAAAAACAAGAACTGCATCACATGATATTGTTGGCCATTTTGGATTACATCGTCAAGATTCGAACCTGGAACTATTAGAACATTTATTTATCAGGACTCTCACAATTCCATTAGTGGATTATTTTTGTGAATTCTATATTGGATTAATGTTGGATTTGATTCTCTGAAACCGTAAGTTTATTTGTTTTATGAAAATAATTGTACTTAATAAATTCATTGTTAAAGTTTTACAAGCTTGTTAGTTTTCACTCTTTCTGTGTTGCTGCTTATTCGAGCCTAAGCACGTAACACAACTCACTCAAAGTCTCATCAATATAAATGAGCATGATTCATTTCTAGAAATCAAACTCATTCAAAGTCTAAATTAATTTAAATGTGCATGATTCATTTCTAGAAATCCAACTCATTCAAAGTCTCATCAATATAAATGTGCATGATTCATTTCTAGAAATCCAACTCACTCAAAGTCTCATTAATTTAAATGTGCATGATTCATTTCTAGAAATCCAACTCATTCAAAGTCTCATTAATTTAAATGTTCATGATTCATTTCTAGAAATCCAACTCATTCAAAGTCTAAATTAATTTAAATCTGCATGTCACATTTGTTTGAAATCCCAAACTTATTGGCTAAGTTATGCTGCAGGAAAGAATCAGATTGTAAGCATATCACTGAGTGAATTCAATGGATGTCTGCTGTTGGGTTGGTCCTAAAAGGCAAGCAACAAGACTGAAAGGTAAACAAATTTTGATGCCATTCATGTTACATCTGCACAGTCAGCTAAGCCTGCAGCATTTATGATGTGGCCAGTTTGACTAGAAGAGCAATGTCTGTCCTCAAATTCAATGATGCGAAGAAAAGGAAAGCTGAAAGGTTGGCAACACCTTGGTAATGACCATGTGTGGTCTGTTGGGGTTCTTATGTTATGTATTTAGGCTCTCTAATAAACATTAACAAAGAAAGAGTGAAAACAACAAGCTTTGAAAAATTTAACAAATAATTTATTTCCCTGGAAAAACAATGTAAAAATGAACAAATAAGAACTTACAGTTTAAGAAATCAAATCTAAAAATAATCCAAAAATTAAATTTTAGAAGTCTTAGTAATGAAATGTTCTAATGAAATTTGAGTTTGAGTCCTGACAAGAAAATCCGAAATGGAAGGCGATGACATATACTGTAGTTAGTATTGCGCTGTTGTGTCTACAGTTCTTTGTTGATTCAAAAACAATATTCTGGTGTTTGAATTTCTGAATAAAATTTAAAGAAATGTCTTTGTCCAAGAATTCTGTATGAGCATTCAAATATTTCCAGGAAAAAGAATTAATCTTTTAGAATCCAAATAATTTGAATAAAAATTAAAATGTAACTCCAAACTGGTCACAAACAAACTTCCCTGTGTAAAGGCCCAACTAACTAATTTCTCTATAGACACAGGTTATACAGTCAAAAAAAAAAGAAGCAAAATAGATACCCATATGAGGGTCTGGTGATTACATTCCAGAACAGTTTAGAAGCTATTCACATAGATCTCACTCTATGTATCCCAAAATAAAAATAAATAAAAAAAAGAAGTTGTTTACTTGATTCTCAATCAAGGCCAGGAACTAGGTCAGCAAAAGATACAAAGTTCTGTGTTCACCACTAAACAATCAGGTCAAACTAATTTCTGGAAAGTATCAAATTCCTAGTAAACAAAATTACATAACTTTGACATGTAATGAAATTAAAAAGAAATGATTTTAAAACTTACAAACAATGAAATTAAATCAAATATAAATTAAATCAAATATACATAACAGAGTGTACACCCTGGCACATAGGTTTGACAGCCCAAGCAAACCATATAGTTGGTAGTGACTGTCCACATAGAAGCTTTCTCCATGAGGAACTGCAAATTAAGCCTGAAGGTATTTGGCTACCACCTAAGGCCAAGGAGACTGTTGATGTACTGCTCCTCTTTGGCAAGGTGTTAAGATAAAGAATGGCTGCAGCATTGTGGTACTCAGCAAAACTAGCCTGTTCAACCACATCCTTGCCAACATTTAAATACTTATGGCAAAGCATTTTTCAAATCCGATATATCTAACTAAATAGCATCAAAGTGAAGAGGGCACCGCATGACACTGCCTTGCCACCACCAGTGTAAGATGATTAGGCCACTAAAATCTTTGGCAACATTGCTAACAGATGTCTTAAAGAGTGGAGGCAAAACCCCAAGCTTCTCATCATATTTGCCAATGGGTTTCCTGGCAGCTGGCATCAATACCAGCTACATATGGTTCTGCAGCAAACACATGTTGCATAATTTTTCTTCCTTGTTTCTTTGCAACAACTACATTAGTATCTACAGGAACATGCATAGGAAAAATGTTACACAAGGCAGATTATAAGTGAACACACATTAAGTTTTAATGCATGGTATGAGGAAGACTGCATAACAGTAACAGGAACATATTCCACATTTTAAATAATTTATGTAAACATATATTTTAATCAAAATCACCATGACAAATGTATGTAAACAGACATCAAAATCAGCCATGACAAATTTATGTAGATATAAAACTTAATAAATATCAACATGACAAAAATATACTGCTTGCTCAGACAAAGATGCAGAGAAGCTGCATATGAGTTTTCATTGTTGTCTGAGATGAACAAGTGTGTAAAGTAGCTCATGCAATCAATCACCTGCCAAGCTCCATATTAGTGTGTAAAGTAGCTCATGCCATCAATCACCTGCCTAGCTCCATACACGTGTGTAAAGTAGCTCATGGCATCAATTACCTGCCAAGCTCCATACACGTGTGTAAAGTAGCTCATGGCATCAATTACCTGCGAAGCTACATACAAGTGTGTAAAGTAGCTCATGGCATCAATCACCTGACAAGATCCATACAAGTATGTAAAGCAGCTCATGCCATCAATCACCTGACAAGCTCCATATTAGTGTGTAAAGTAGCTCATGCCATCAATCACCTGCCAAGCTCCATACACGTGTGTAAAGTAGCTCATGGCATCAATTACCTGCCAAGCTCCATACACGTGTGTAAAGTAGCTCATGGCATCAATTACCTGCGAAGCTACATACAAGTGTGTAAAGTAGCTCATGGCATCAATCACCTGACAAGATCCATACAAGTATGTAAAGCAGCTCATGCCATCAATCACCTGACAAGCTCCATATTAGTGTGTAAAGTAGCTCATGCCATCAATCACCTGCCAAGCTCCATACACGTGTGTAAAGTAGCTCATGGCATCAATTACCTGCCAAGCTCCATACACGTGTGTAAAGTAGCTCATGGCATCAATTACCTGCGAAGCTACATACAAGTGTGTAAAGTAGCTCATGGCATCAATCACCTGACAAGATACATACAAGTATGTAAAGCAGCTCATGCCATCAATCACCTGACAAGCTCCATATTAGTGTGTAAAGTAGCTCATGCCATCAATCACCTGCCTAGCTCTATACAAGTGTGTAAAGTAGCTCATGGCATCAATCACCTGCCAAGCTCCATACACATGTGTAAAGTAGCTCATGGCATCAATTACCTGCCAAGATACATACAAGTGTGTAAAGTTGCTCATGGCATCAATCACCTGACAAGATCCATACAAGTATGTAAAGCAGCTCATGGCATCAATCACCTGACAAGTTCCATACAAGTGTGTAAAGTAGCTCATGGCATCAATTACCTGCCAAGCTACATACAAGTGTGTAAAGTAGCTCATGGCATGAAGTACCTGCCAAGCTCCATACATGTATCTAAAGCAGCTCATGACATCAATTGCATGCGAAGCTCCATACAAGTAAGTAAAGCAAGTCATGGCATCAATTACCTGCCAAGCTCCATACAAGTATGTAAAGCAGCTCATGGCATCAATTACATGCATAGCTCCATAAAAGTATGCAAAGCAGCTCATGACATCAATTAAATGCAAAGCTCCATACAAGTGTGTTAAGCATCTCATGGCATCAATTACCTGCCAAGCTCCATACAAGTATATAAAGCAGCTCATGGCATCAATTACCTGCCAAGCTCCATACAAGTATGTAAAGCAAGTCATGGCATCAATTACCGGCCAAACTCCATACAAATATGTAAAGCAGCTCATTGCATCAATTACCTGCCAAGCTCTATACAAGTATGTAAAGCAGGTCATGGCATCAATTACATGCCAAGCTCCAAAAAAGTATGCAAAGCAGGTCATGGCATCAATTACATGTAAAGCTCCATACAAGTGTGTAAAGCAGCTCATGGCACCAATTACATCCCAAGCGCCATACAAGTATATAAAGCAGCTCATGGCATCAATTACCTGCCAAGCTCCAAACAAGGGTATAAAGCAGCTCATGGCATCAATTACCTGCCAAGCTCCATCCAAGTGTGTAACTCAGCTCATGGCATCAATTACCTGCCAATCCCCATACAAATATGTAAAGAAGCTAATGGCATCAATTACCTACCAAGCTCCATAAAAGTATGTAAAGCACCTCATGGCACCAATTACCTGCCAAGATACATTCAAGTGTGTAAAGCAGCTCATGTCAACAATTACCTGCCAAGCTCCATCCAAGTGTGTAAAGTAGCTCATGGCATCAATTACCTGCCAAGCTCCATACAAGGTTGTAAAGCAGCTCATGGCAACAATTACCTGACAAGCTCCATTCAAGTGTGTAAAGCAGCTCAGAGAATCAATTACCTGCCAAGCTCCATACAAGTGTATAAAGTAGCTCAAGGCATCAAATACCTGCCAAGCTCAATCCAAGTGTGTAAAGCAGCTCATGCAAACAATTACCTGCCTAGCTCCATACCAGTGTGTAAGGCAGCTCATGGCATCAACTACCTGCCAATCTACATACAAGTATATAAACAGCTCATGGCATCAATTACATGCCAAGCTCCATTCAAGATTATAAAGCAGCTAATGGTATCAATTACCTGCCAAGCTCCATACAAGTATGTTAAAGCAGCTCAAGGCATCAATTACCAGCCAAGTTCCATACAAGCATCCAAATCACCTCATGGTATCAATTACCTGCAAAGCTCCATACAAGTGTGTAAAGCAGCTCATGCCATCAATCACCTGCCAAGCTCCATACAAGTATGTAAAGTAGCTCATGCCATCAATCACCTGCCAAGCTCCATACAAGTGTGCAAAGCAGCTCATGGCATCAATTACATGTCAAGCTCCATACAAGTGTGTAAAGTAGCTCATGGCATCAATTACATGCCAAGCTCCATACAAGTGTGTAAAGCAGCTCATGGCATTAATTACCTGTCAAGCTCCATACAAGTGTGTAAAGCAACTCATCGTATCAATTACATGACAAGCTCCATACAAGTGTGTAAAGCAGCTCATAGCATCAATTACCTGCCAAGCTCAATCCAAGTGTGTAAAGCACCTGATGGCATCAATTACATACCAAGATCCATACAAGTGTGTAAAGCAGCTCATGGCATCACTTAATTAGCAAGGTCCATAAAAGTATGAAAAGATGCTCATGGCATCAATTAGATGCCAAGATCCATATAAGTATGTAAAGCATGTCATGGCATCAATTACATGCCAAGCTCCATAAAAGTATGCAAAGCAGCTCATGACATCAATTACCTGCCAAGCTCCAAACAAGTGTGTAAAGCAGCTCATGGCATCAATTACCTGCCTAGCTCCATCCAAGTGTGTAATGCAGCTCATGGCATCAATTACCTTCCAAGCTCCACACAATTATGTAAAGCACCTGATGGCACCACTTACCTGCCAAGCTCCATACAAGTGTGTAAAGCAGCTCATGGCATTAATTACCTGCCAAGACCCATAAAAGTGTGTAAAGCAGCTCATGGCATCAATTACCTGCCAAGCTCCATACAAGTATGTAAAGCAGGTCATGGCATCAATTACATGCCAAGCTCCATACAAGTGTGTAAAGCATCTCATGGCATCAATTACCTGCCAAGATCCATACAAGTATATAAAGCACCTCATGGCATCAATTACCTGCCAAGCTCCATACAAGTGTGTAAAGCAGCTCATGGCATCACTTACTTAGCAAGCTCCATACAAGTGTGTACTTACTTAGCAAGCTTCATAAAAGTATGCAAAGCACCTCATGACATCAATTACATGCCATACTCCATACAAGTATGTAAGGCAGGTCATGGCATCAATTACCTTCCATGCTCCATACAAGTGTATAAAGCAGCTCATGGCATCAATTACCTGCCAAGCTCCATACAAGTGTGTAAAGCTGGTCATGGCGTCAATTACATGCCAGGCTCCATAAAAGTATGCAAAGCAGCTCATGACATCAATTACCTGCCAAGCTCCAAACAAGTGTGTAAAGCAGGTCATGGCATCAATTACCTGCCATGCTCCATACAAGTGTATAAAGCAGCTCATGGCATCAATTACCTGCCAAACTCCATACAAGTATGTGAAGGAGGTCATGACATCAATTACATACCAAGCTCCATATAAGTATGTAAAGCATGTCATGACATCAATTACATGCCTAGCTCCATCCAAGTGTGTAACGCAGCTCATGGCATCAGTTACCTGCCAAGCTCCATACAAATATGTAAAGAAGCTAAAATCATCAATTACCTACCAAGCTCCATGCAAGTATGTAAAGCACCTCAGGGCATCAATCACCTGCCAAGCTCCATACAGGTATGTAAAGTAACTCATGGCATCAAATACCTGCCAAGCTCCAAACATGTATATAAAGCAGCTCATAGAATCAATTACCTGACAAGCTCCATTCACGTGTATAAAGCAGCTCATGGCAACAATTACCTGCCAAGCTCCATCCAAGTGTGTAAAGTAGCTCATGGCATCAATTACCTGTGAAGGTCCATCCAAGTGTTTAAAGCAGCTCATGGAATCACTTACCTGCCAAGATCTATACAAGTGTGTAAAGCAGCTCATGGTATCAATTACCTGCGAAGCTCTATCCAAGTGTGTAAAGCAGCTCATGGCAAGAATTACCTGCCAAGCTCCATACAAGTAGGTAAAGCTGCTCATGGCATCAATTACCTGCCTAGCTCCATACCAATGTGTAAAGCAGCTCATGGCATCAATTACCTGCCAATCTACATACAAGTATGTAAACAGCTAATGGCATCAATTACATGCCAATCTCCATACAAGTATGTAAAGCACCTCATGACATCAATAACCTGCCAATCTCCATACAAGTATGTAAAGCACCTCATGACATCAATAACCTGCCAAGCTCCATACAAGTATTAAAGCAGCTCATGGTATCAATTACCTGCCAAGCTCCATACAAGTGTGGAAAGCAGCTCATGGCATCAATTACCTGCCAAGCTCCATACAAGTTTGTGAAGCAGCTCATTGCATTACATGCAAAAATCAAGTTAAATATATCATCTCCATCATTGTGATAAGTAAGTGTCTTTGCATTATGGGTGAACCAAAAAATGTATTGCACTTGTATTATTACACACATGCACCTGTCAACTAGAAAGCAACTGTACTGTGTGTATACAGTAGATAAGCCAAGGCCATGAGGATCACATATTCATAAGCCATACAAAACAAGTTTTCTTTTCCATGACATGGAAAATAAAAAATTGGTTTTGTATTTACTCATGCCCCTTCTTTTACATTTCCATATATATAGAACCATGCAAAGTTATACAGTATTTTTTAAATGCATACATACTGGATATATTTCATTGCATAGTATAACAAATAATATTTTAATTAGTGGCAAAGCCTTAGTTGTTAAGTGTTAAATATATTACTTTTATACCACAATGAAATATATCCAGAATTTATGCAGTAAATCAAAATGTTTTATTATATACCATATAAATTCCTAAATATAATCTTACAAGATTAAACTCAATCTTCAGTAGACAAAGCCCACCCTTCTTTTCATAAATTTACATCCTAGAGTGCAAGAAATGAAAATGTTCTTTTACTATATACCAAATTTGCTCCTGAAATTATTTTATTATTATTTTATACTATCTTATCACAAAGCAAATCTGATTCAGCAATGCATGAAGGCTAGTTTATCAATATTGTCAAGCTATATGGGAAGTAACTAAGTACAGATGTGAACCCAAACCAAAATGGATGCTTACGACAAGCTTGCAGCAAGCTCACGGCAAGCTAGCTGAGGTTGTGCAAGCTAGTATTGAAGCTCATGCAAGCTTGCAAAAGGAATTTTTAGAAGTCTGCAAGCTTACGAGCTTGCAAAAACTTAAGTTCAAATACTAAGAACTTGAAATACTTGTACTTAGCTGATACATAAGCAAAATATAATATTACAACATTTCTCTATGAATTAACTATGAACATTATTTATATATAAAAAACAGAATTATTTCTTGACCAATTTAAATGGTGAAATGTTATTTGTCTACAAATGTCATTTTCAAATTTTTACAAATATTATACATGTTAGAAAAACAATTGAGCTTTTTTTGCATAAAGGAAGTTTTTTAGGTGATTGTTCACTCAATTAGCTATGCAGTCATTTTGTCAGGGAATGGAACACTGAATAAAGAATTCCATTTAGCAAAATCCTGCAAAGTAGTAATTGCTGATTGAAAAGTTATTTACAGACTAACTTATTACAGCATTATAACTTGATGTCAAGTACTTGTAAATGCTATTTACCGACAATGTATGCACCATCAAATATAGTCTCAGTAACTCTTGTAATATTAACTTCTGTCATTAATTTTTTGAAAGAACTGTCATATATTTATTTCAATGACTATATCCTGCTAGAAGAAAAAAATAATTGTCAGTTATTTACTTCCTAAATACAAATTAAAAAATATATACAACTTTAGTTTTTCTTTGAGAGAGATGCATTCTATTCTGCCAACATTGTATAAAGAATTGAGATTTGTGAATTTTGCTTGTTTAAAAAGAAATCAAATAATAGCATGCAAGATGAAATGCGGTTTTCTGCGACAGACATTTAATTCAGTATCGAGTCATTAAAGGCGGTTACTTCGCCCTGTTTATGGTCAGCAGACTGGTTTATGAACTCTAAATATACACACAACATATCTGAGTCTCAAGAACACAAAACAACCATTGTAGCCTCGCGTTAAAAATTAGGCGCGATTGTCAAAGTTAAACCGTCACAATTTAGCTCGTTAGTTCGGTAAATTTCATTGCCTGCAGAACCAATATATAAGCAGTAACCAATCCTATAACCCGAGACATAATTTTAAGTCATGGAGTTATCATGTTGATGAGTAAACTCAAGAGTGTGTTATATTTTGTAAGTTTTTGGGACTGTAGATTCATGGTTGCGTTCTGTTTCACTTTTACAATTTAAATAAAATACGTAAAAAAATGACTTTGAAATGTTGCTTCACCCAGTGATTGAGATTAAAACTCAGCAGATTGTTATTATTTATTGCTGCGCTTGCCACACTGCAGTAATTGATGCAGTGTTGTCAGTTATTGACAAAAGGGTTAAGCTATTATAAATGCACACTTGTGAATCTCATTTCCATTATTCTTAATAATAATAATAATAATAATAATAATAATAATAATAATAATAATAATGCTTTATTTATAGACGGTGAATCATTAGTCAAGGACTATTCTCCCTTGAGGCTCTCTTAAGGAGACTATAACAATACACATTATATGAAGATAACAATAATTAGTTCATTTAAGCATGTTTAGTATTAAAATACTAAATTCTATTATCTATTAGAACATACATACTCATGATATCTCTTCTTAAATACTTTAATATTTTCAGCAGATTTTACATGTAGTGGAAGCTTGTTCCACATAACTGTACCAGAGTATTGGAAGCTCTTTTTAAACTGCTCTGTTCTTGGTTTTGGTACTAGAAGGTTTCCATGTGATATTGATCTCAACTGGTATTGTGTTGAAAAAGGCCTGAATAAGTCCTGAAGATACTCTGTGCAGTTCTATGTAGACATTTAGGGTCATTCTTTTCTCTCGCATATGATATTCAACAATTATTCAGAGGTTGTTACATTTAATTATTTTCACACCAGAAGCAGAGGAGGATGCAGAATGTTATTCTGATGATTTTGTTTAGATGAGGTGACTCAGAGTAATTCAAATGGCAAACATTATTGCTTTCACTTAATAGTTTATCACTTTGACAGATGAGAGGGAACCTAACCATTTGACACTAGCCAAATACCCCAAAATTGATAATGTAATAAAAGTAATATATCATATTAAAGTACTTAGAATTCATCATTTACCTGCTGATATAATTTCAAAAACTTCTCTGGCAGAAGGAGGCAATGAGTTGTCAGCTATGACAGAATAATACCCAAAGTCATCAATGTTCAGACTAGTAAATCGGAGTTCTGACTGCTGTCCATTGACATATGGTTTTGCAGAACTAGGCAAATCTTTGCTCTCACTGCCATTTCCAAGGAACATCCATGTAAACTTTGGAAGAGGATATGATATCACTGTGTACCTCAGAAATGCATCTCCATAGCGTTTATTGTAAACCTTGGTCTCCGGAGGTACTTCAGAATCTGTTCGTGGATGACCTGTCATATAATAATAAAATGAATCATAATGAATTCATTTAGAAAAGGTAACTCAAATAACTACAGCAAACAATGTTCCCTGAGTGCTGTTATGTACAAAATATACACCACAATTTTAAATTTGGCTGAACAGTAAAGTATGGAGTTATTACAAAACATCAAACTTTCAAGCACATACCACATACACTTGCATCAAACAACACAGAGGACCCTCGTTAATTCAGATTCCATTTATCCAAAAACCTTGTTAGCTGGACATCATGGGAAGCAGCAGAGGGGGCAAATCAGACATCTCTAATTGGGTCAGATTTTAAGCAAAACATTTTAAGCCTCCTTTTGCCAAATGGAGCCTTAACGATTTTAGAGCTCTATTTGTCAAATTAAGGTGAACCAGAGAGGGTGCAAAAACCTCTAAAAAAAAATCGTCGTCGCCGCCCCGGTTGCTGCTATGGGTTAACCAAATATTTTATCAAGTCCGACACGATATCGCGTCCGAGGGTCTGATAAATTTATCATCACAAATCCGTGTGGGATTGACTGAGCGCGACTAAAGAAATTTCTAAACTGATTATAATCCATATCACCGCCACACCAGGTCTGATGAATATTTCGTATTGTATGAGTATCAACTCCGTTAAACACACATAACAAATTGCAGTTATCTCTGATTACTTTTGGTATTTGACTGTACCGTTGAGTGACATATATCACATCAGTGCTTTTATGCCTGCCTCTGGAAAATATCCTAGCGGGATTCTTTTGATTGTCTAACATGATATCATCATATACGACTAAATTGTTAATATCTCCTTCAATATCATCAATGCTCGGTGCTTCATCGATATAGGTTATAAACTCAATAATACCCTCGCCAGATTCTTCTACCGCTTTGTCGTTAAAATCTTTTAACACATTGTAACATCGCTGATCGTCTACACTAGGAGCTATCAAATACAACTTGTTCCATTTCATCCATCTCGTTATCAAATTAAGTAGCAATTGTGTTTTGCCACTTCCAGATGGTCCGATTATAATCATTCTAATTGAATTCGGCAACATCACATGGTGTTTAATACGTTCTCGTCGTCGGGTAGCTGAATAATCAATTACATTCATGTTATTATAACTATATTTTGGATCTATATTGTGTGAAGTGTAAGGCGCGTACCGGCACAAACGACTTGACGACGTTTACAACTAAAAATAACCGATCAGCACCAATGTTCCCTCTAATTTTTGACGATGCTGTGCGGAAAAATAAAGGCGTGCGCGGAAAAACATGATGCAAAATTTTAGTGAGCGGCATTTGTGAAAGTCGTACATTTACAAATGTTTAAAACTCTATTACACAGCAGTTTTCTATATGATAAATTAGACATTTCGCACAGGCATATGCATTGTTCAATTACGTTAATAAAAATATTGTTGTACTTACTTTATATTAATGATGTCGGTAAAGTGCTACAAATATATGTCATATTTAATTATAAAAACTACAATTAAAATAAATGTAGTTCGAAATTTAGAGCAAAACAGTTACTTTATTCATTTATTGCCGAATTTTCACGTCTGTCTTTGTTTGTGGTCCAATGCTTGTAAACCGCATCTAGATCAATAATGCTTCCTGATGAAAGATAGAATTTTATGCGCATCAAATTATCCAAATGATTTACTTGTAACCTGTTTCTAGATTTTGTTTTAATTGAGTTCATTAGGCTAAAACCTCGTTCGCAGTCTGCACTTGATGCTTGAAATGTCCCACAAATGTCCAGTAGAATCGACAGCTCTTTCATGTCTTCATTCTTCATGACACAGCTTACGACGTCAGTGAAAGTCTGAATTGATCCAGTCTTCACTTTCTCTGCAATCAAAAATTTGAAGTCATCATACTGTTCACCGATCTTTGAGATTACACTCTCTTGACAGTTTGGTATAATTCTTGAAAAGATTCTTATCAGTTTGTTCAATCTGTCTTTGCCAAATTCAAAACTTGAATTCTGTGCAATGATGCAGTGGCCAAATGCTTGCCAATCCATTAATTCATCATCCGGAAATCTCTTCTCAAGGTGATTACATAATAGTTCAACAAATCTAAGAATTACAGCTGTGTCGACGTCACAATCAATTGAATTAAGAACTTCCTTCACTGCATCACTCCAATGAACTGTTTCTCCAAGATACTGCGATCTTATTTTACATAGTTTGGCCTTAACAAACTGAAACGCTTCAATAGTTGTCAGAATACTTCTTTGAAAATATTTGCTTATTGATGCCAGTTCTCCCAAAACATCGTTAAGTACTGTCAAAGCCTGTCGAAACTGCGGATTTAAAAGTCTCTTCAGACAGAACTTATTGATTGGATCATTGCTCATGTTTACTTGTTCAGTGCAATAGTCAATCAAAACGTTGTAGTTTCGCACAAAAGCGGCAACTGCTAAATGCCTACACAACCACCTTACCTCATGCAAGGGCCGAAATGCCATGGAATCACTTTCTGCGGCATTGGCCAATTCTTGGAATTTCTCATTTTTAACTGATGACCTGCTGAACATTGTATAAACTGTCCGAAGTAATGTTTCAATATCGTGCAATAATGAAACTTGCTTCCAAGCATCTTCAACAGCTAAGTCTTCGCGATGAGCAACATAATGTTGTTCACACAAATGATGTATCTCACGTCTCAGAATTGCAGCCACACCATTATTTTTGCCTAGCATGACAGATGCGCCGTCTGATGTAAACATCACCATCTTCTGCTGATCAAGGTGATTTTCACAATATAATTGTTTTATTGCTGTCACAATAGAGACGCTGTCGCATGATGCCACCGAATATTGTTTTGCAAACAATTTCTGTTTCAGGCCGATACTTGAAATATACAATCAGCATTTTCGGAACTGAAATATCGGTACTTTCATCTATTATCAACTTGTGGAATGCCGACTTTCGCAATTCAGTCATAAGCTGAGTTTTTAAGACGAGGCTTATGCACTCACCAAATTCGAACGCAAAATTTTTGCTGCGCCAACTTTGTGGAATTTTAACATATTTTGCAACATGCTCAAGGATATCTTGTACAGAAAACATGGATGCATTCAGATTAATAGCAAGAATAACGTTATCAATCATCACTTTTACCAAATCTGAAGTTGACCGCTTTCTCTCTTCCATCTCTACTCTGATGCTACGATCTGCCGTACTCTCCTGTAGCATACGCAAAATTCTCTTCTGATTCAGTAGCTTTTTAACTGATTCAGTGTGCACTTTTTGACTGAGATGCCGCTTTAAGTAATCAAGTTTCCATTCATCCCATTTTTCCCGTGCTGAACTCTCCTGCAGCATTTGCAGTTGAGCAAATTGTGCAAACAACAGCGCCATCATCATTGCATGTGAAAATATCTCCAAGTTTTACATTTTGCTTGTTAGACGATGACAACACATCCGCTTCGATCAGTTCTGATAGCCACTCTTCCTTGAATGTTGAACAATTTTTCTTTTACAACGAATATTGACATCCTTCTGCTTTTCTTTTGGACATTATGTGCGTGGGTAATTTATTATTTAATAGGAAAGCTTACTACAACTTCTTGCTTTATCGCTCGCCCGCATAACTTTCGCCGGCTGCAGCAGATAATTTTCCCTCTCACATATTTGCTGCGTGGCAACTTAAAACTGCTGCGCGGCAACTGAGTACGAGCTGCAGCTTAGAGCGAACATTGATCAGCACTTTCCGGTAAGTGTGTACAATGCAGTACAAAAAAATTTAGATTTGTTTCTATGAGATCTGCGGTTAGTTTTAAAAAAACGAGGAGGTGATATCGCAGCCAAGCTAGCTAAACTCCCGCGAACACCATGGGCAAAGTATCCAGGAGAAAAACATCTTCCAGGATATAGTTATTGTGGACCCGGAACCAGACTCGATATCAAACTCAATGATCAAAACCAACCTCGACGTGTTGAAGAACCAATAAACGTCATTGATAAAGCGTGTCATGCTCATAATGTTGTTTATAAAAGCAGTAATCTGTAACACAGACATATCGCAGATGTGAAATTGATTCATGCGTTGAATTCTATCACTGATAAATCCTTCTAAGAAAGGTTGGCTTCATGGTTAGTAAAATTGGCAATGAAAGGTAAATTGATGTTACGTGCTGGTAATTAATAACAACATGGAATCTATTTACTATTCTGCAAAAGGATACTGGAGGGGCAAAGAAGCAATTGGTAAACTCGCTAGCGCCGCGAAGGTGAAATATACCATTGCGGCTAATTGGTTATCCAAACAGGCGATATGGCAAATTTATCTACCACCGCCTAAACAAGTTAACTACTCGCATTTTGATGTGACCGTTCCTAATGAAGTTCATCAAGCTGATATATTATTTCTGCCACATGACGACGGCTATAAATATGTGTTAACCGTAGTTGATGTTGCGAGTCGATACAAACAAGCAGAACCGCTAAAAACAAAATCATCAACTGAAGTAGCTTCTGCGTTTGAAAGGATTTATCGACGAGGTCCTCTGCGTTGGCCAAATCTATTACAAGTTGATCTTGGCAAGGAATTTCAGGGTGCGGTTCTATCAACAATGAAGCATCATAATGTCACTATCAGACGAGGGCATACTGCACTACATCGCGATCAGGCAATTGTTGAACGATTTAATCGTACACTTGCTGAGCGGTTATTTGGATATCAATACGCGAAGGAATTTATTCAACATAAATGATCTCGTGAATGGGTTAAGAGATTACCAGGTGTAATTACCGCGCTGAATAATGAGGTTACTCGAACAATCAACATGAAACCTAACAACGTAATTAAAAAGAAGTATATACCCGTACAACCGCAAAAAGATTTTTCAAAACAACCAATACTCGGTAATGTCACTGTTAGGTATTTATACGAATCAGAAGAGCTTGAAGGTGGTAGAAAAAGGGCTACTGATCCTATTTGGAGCGTTACCGCGCATAAAATATCTAATATAACACGATCTACGGGTAGACCAGCAATCTATAGATTGGATTTGACCGCTCCTCAGCGAGGATTTACTCGTGAAAAACTGCAAGTGATACCCGAGGGTACTCAATTACCGCCGCGTGGTCTTAACTAGCACCTCTTCATCTGTTGCACTCAAGACAAGTCAGCATCACATTATCTCTAGTATGACCAATACTGCTATTCTTTCTGTCTACGGTAAATTGGCGACAATCTTTACCCGACAAACACCAACGCATTATACAATTGCAAATCGCGCAGTGATTATTCTGTTGTTGCTTCAGCGTAATTATTAATTCAGCATCAATGTAAAATTCTCTATTATTTTTTTTGTCCTGTTGTTTATAACCAGATAGTTTTTTTCTGATTATGTCCTTGACGTTGTCAGCACTGACAATATCACTTATTGTAGTGTTGTTATCATCACCTGACTCTGTCAGGACAACTCTTCGAAGCTGATTTATTCTTCGTACTCTGGATACTGCGAGATAAACTAAATTCGACCACTCGATGTAATTTTCCACCATCCAAACAATTGTATCGGATATAGTTAATCCCTGTGAAGAATGTATCATCGCTGCGTAACCTAGCGTCCACGGATATTTATCAGCGCGTAATGCATCTTCGACGACGCTGATATCAACCAACAGAATAACATTTAACACTAAATTCTGCTTTCTTGACTCTGTCAAGCCTGGAATATCAACTTCGATATTTTGTCGCCGTGTATCGTTGGGTCTATAACACAACGGTATTGGAAGTGTTGCAAACTTTTCTTTATGCATTTCAAATAACTTCATCTGAAGTGTGTCCCTGACTATTTTTTCTACTTGCGATTATCAAATCGTTTGGTCTCCACGCTTCCCAGAAATCTTTTAATGGTGTTTCCGAAATTATTTCACGCGCTATCTCACATTGGAATCTATCCGGTTGTAATCTGATTAGTTTTTTGAACTCGCGTAATTGTTCATCAAGTGCTTTATGATCGGTGTTAATTTCTTCATAATAGTCTACAAAATTCTTTAGCCAATCATGCGGCGATAAAGCGACAAATGGTGGTGGTTGGCCGTGATCGCCACACATGACGACTTTTGTGTTCGCCTGCAATAACCACTGAGAAACTTTTGTAATACATCTAACGACACCGTGCATATTTCATCCCAAATTACGACTTCAGGAACAAATTTCTCACCCATTCGTTCAGGAGTCCATTCATCGCCTTTCCATCGAAAGAAACTGTGATAAGTACAAGCATTTACCCCTCGCTCTATCATTTCTCTGGAAAGTCTGTGTGTTGGTGTTAGCACAATCATGTTTGATTTGGAAACTCTAGCGTTTCTACGAAATAATTCAATCGCACGAGTCGTCTTTCCTGATCCGCCACATCCGTTTAGGTAGCTGGTTTTATACCGGCATATTGGATCAGATATCTGCGGTGCATTAGATAGTTCTGAACACTGATTGCTTTTCAAATATTTATCTTCAATCGTAACATCTGCTGATTCGGAATAATCACAAGGTATTTCCCGCTTAATTCTCCATGATCCCCAGCTCTCGTCAGAATTAGTGAATTCAGCCACTGCTTCGCTGTGTATCACGTCTATATAAAATGAATCAGTGGCGACTCTAACTGCGGTGTCAGGAAATCTATTTATCATCGAAAATAAATTGATAGAAGCATAAGCCAGCATAGACGCCCTCAAATGTGTATACTGAAGATTTTCTCCGTCTGCGTAAGTAACAATTGTACCAAATTTTGTTCCATCGGACAAGAAAGCGTCTTTACGATCCACGTATATACCTTTACTCGTTATATCAGCGATAATAAAATCGTATTCAACGCTATCTATAATCAACCGTGAAGAATATCGTTTATTGTCGTATTTGCCACCTTGAGTGAATTTACCGATTATTCTTCTACCGAGATCCTTTGCTTCTTTGTTTTTGATTTCAAATAACTGTCTGGACCATTTCACGATATTTTCTTAATCAAGATTGGGAAACTGTTTTCGTTGTTTGCTGATTATACTATGTAGATCAGGTTGTGGTAACCAGACTTCAGTCTGAGCTCGATAGGATATAATCGCTTCAGTGACAATCAGCGATATCAGCATGTTACAATCGATCATATACCATAACAGCAAGATTGGCATCCAGTGTTTCACAGACATGTGTCTACCAATCCAAACATAACAACACGGATGAAGTCCTTTAGCCAATTCAAATGATACCACACGAGCGAATCCAGTGAAATCAAAATCAGGCAGTGGTCCATTAATAGCAACACGGGTCATCTCGTGTGTGGGATGTTCAAATCGCTTGAAGTATTCAGCGCATTCTCCGTACCCGAGAAAACTCCCTGCATAGCACGCAACCATGTCAACCGAAATAATACTTTCACGGTCGTATTTTGTATTCCATAATCCGCCCTGGTTGTATTCGATGCATCTTGATCTGACATCTGATAGAAACTCAGCTCGCGTTGGTTTCCATGTGTTTCTCTTTCTCGCAAAATGAGCTGTAACCGACAGAATTGTAAAACAGTTTGTAAGTAATTGTTCGTCGTCGAAACTCTTCGAGAAACTACCAGCTAATTTTTTCATCTTATCATGGAGAGCCTCAGTGCGGTATAATTCTCCATTGGGTCTTACAAATTGATTGAAGCTACCTTCTTCGTCTTCAAAACTGTGAAGTAACCACAGTGACACAGGATTGTTTTTACTCAACTAACATCGAATAATTTCTCTTCAGAGAATTCCCCAGCGGAAAATTCCACGTGTATATATTTTATGGTTCTATCCCGCGGAAATATTGTTACTGCAGGTGTCCACGCGTGTTCGTTATGATCAATAATTTTGATTGGAGCTCTCTGTGATTTATATGTCGGTTCGTATAATACTTCTCCTGTTATCGTCGTTACTGATATTGGGAATCTTAATGATGTTTCTAATTCGGCTATATCCTGGATCGTTGCTCCGTTCTTCCTAACTGTTAATTCCCATTCAGTTATTTTTTGCGTCTTAGATCAGTCAATTTGTTCCCCCGGAATGCATTTGTGAAGTGTTATATTATTCGTTCTGCTACACAATTCACCCTTGACGAAGTCGATGACGAAGTCAACAGTGACAGTTTCAGGGTTTTTAATTTTTCAATACTCGGTTTATCATTTAATGGATATATCCCATAAACAACTGCTGTTACGGATAAGATCTCTCATAATACGGTTTCTCAATTCCAGTCAGAATTCCTGGTTTGGAATCTTGACTTACAGTGACAGTTTTCTTATCCTTCAAGACAGGTTCGTATTTATCCCTGATAATCCAATCTCCTGTTTCACCGTGGATAATGAATTTTATTCTAAAAAAATACCTTTTCCATGTAAGATGTGAAATTATCACTGCTGCGTTTTTATCGTTCATGGTAGCATCAACTTCACCATTGATTCGAAATGTCGACCAGCAGTGAGATGCTCCATCATGCTTGAATTCATTAAAACAGTCACTGATTTTACTTATCATGGTTCTATCACGAATTTTACCCTTTTTTGTATCATAAACTCTATCGAGATTGAATTTAGAATTTTTCGAAGGTGTAATTTTTGATAATCTCACGAACTCCTTCATGCTATAATTAAAACAAGTATTTAAATAGAAGGATTTGATATAATGAATCATTGCAAATGGCTCATGATTGGATCCACAACCCCGTGTAACAAATGCAGAAAGGAGTTATGTGGATATCATATGCAAAGTTTTCGACGTGGAAGCCTTGGTCCGCTACCCTGCATACGATGTGGGGTAGGGGTGCATGGTAAGGCACAGTTGTGTCTCAGTTGCCGTGGTAAGAGATGCAGAGAGTTGAAGCGTTATTATGATAAGAGAAACAAAAACTCCATCAATGACTCTGACGCTGACACAGTCAGTGTCAACGACAAAATTATAAGAACTCCTCAATACTACATCGGAAGATTTCCAAATGTAATCATTAGACCAAACAATGAATTAGACAAATATTATTATATATACAAATGAACCAAGAATTCAGACCGCATCCCGTGATTGCAAACTATGAAGCATCCAGTGATGGTATTGTCAGACATCGTAAGCTGAAGAAACCAGTTGGGTGGGATAATGGTATGGGGTAGTTGGTATTTAGAGCTGGAGGGAAAACACGTCTTAATCATAGAATAATATATGAATGTCACAATGGATTAATCAAGGATGGTTTTGCTATCGATCACATTGATTCCAATCCTAAGAAGAATTCTTTATCAAATCTGCAGGCTGTTACACAAAGTGAAAATTTGAAACGAGGAAAGACTGGACAATACTCGAAAAAAGCGAGACCTGTAAGATCTTTTAATACAACAAATAACGAATACATAATATTTCAATCAATAGCTAAGGCCGGTAGGTATTTCGATATTTGTCCACCTTCTGTTCAATGCACTGCAGAGGGAATTTATCAATCTGCAATTTCAAAAAAGACCAGACAAAAAATTCAATTCATTTATGTCTGAGGCGCCCATCTCTGGGAAATATATTTTTCATATTAGAAGTATATAATCATCAATAATATGAATTCTCAAAATATCAATGATGCTATAATCTCAGGGGATTTACATATCAGATAATTTAGACTGCGATCAAATTATGTCCGACTTCCAGGATATTGAATACGGCAGTAACAATAACAAATATGTACTACCCAAACAATATGCATTTATAAAACGAATTCAGAATTCAATTCGCGATTCTCTTCTATGCTGTGACGACGTCAGTAAGTTTTTTCCCGTTATTTACTATCGTGGAAAAAATAAGAAAGGAATTAGGGAAGGAATACGAAATAAAAAGGACGATTAATTCAAAAATCTGAAATATAAGATTGTTAATTGAACAAAATGAAAAACCCCTTTCTGATAATTGTTAGTAAAATACTTACTACAAACATGTATGAATAATCCATGGACGGTATCATAAGTGTTTTACAACAAGGAAGTTGTAAAATTGCGTAGTAAAATATTTTTTTATTACTGAATTAAATTTTCATAGTAAATATTTTATTATTACTGAAATAAATTTTCATAGTAAATATTTTTTTTTTAGTAGTTTTTGACTGACTTTGGCCATTTTTTGACTGATTTTGGCCGTTTTTTGACTGATTTTGGCCATTTTTTACTGATTTTAAGCGGTTTCAGTAGGGTCAAATGGTCCATTTTCTATGTCAATTCTCGTAGACTTTTTCACTTAAGAATGACTTTGAGTAAAAAATCATAAAAAAATCAAACAAAAAATCACCAAAAAACACAAAAATCAGTCAAACACGACTAAAAAACGACAAAAAGAAACCAAAAATGACTGTTGGTCTGAGTAGGGTCAAATGGTCGATTTTGCATGGGATTTCTCGTAGACCTTTTCACTTAAGAATGACTTTGAGTAAACAATCATAAACAAATCACAAAAAAATCACAAAAAAAACACCAAAATCATGTCAAAAATACACTAAAAACTAGGCTGGTTTCAGTAGGGTCAAATGGTCGATTTTGCATGGGATTTCTCGTAGACTTTTTCACGAAAATCATTTTCGGGTGACAAAATCATTGCATTTAGATTGAAATCTCTTCGTACACTAATTGGAAAATTGTTTACGATTTCAATAATGGTTAATGAAGCATTAACGACCCGATTGACTCGTGAGAGACTGGGCGTGATCAAAAAGTATATACCAATCCGCGACTCTGTCAGGAATAAACTGCAAGCTAGACAGAGTTTACAAACTGATTTTGCTGCGGGATCTGAAGAATTGTTTAAACCAATAACCACAGCAGCGAAGGTGGTAGAGCGTGATAGATACGGAGATGTTCCCGAGACAGTGGAAAAAAGAAAAGAAAAACCTCTTATTGGTGAACTTGAAAAAATAGCAACAGAAACTGAAAAAATAGCAAAAAGATCCAAACAAACAAAAAAATCTTTAAAAACACTTCCTGGTGATATAATAACTGCTGAAAGACAACAAGAACAACAAGAACAAGAACAAGAACAACGAGAACGTGAACAACGAGAACAAGAATTTGCTAGTAGACCACCACTTGAATCACCTGAATAACAAGGTGCTGTTGCAATAGAAGACTATCCACCTGAAAGGATATTTACGGTTGATGCGTTAACTAAAATTAGAAAAATCGAATCAAACTCTGAATTAATTAATTTTACTAAAGACAATTTTAAGAACAATATAAGAGATAAGTATATAAAAGACGACAAGTCTAGAAAACTTATAAGAGACAGAGACACCTGGGCGAATAAAGTGTTTTTAGCAAATCGCCGTAAAACTAACCTAGCAACAAAAGAATTACAAAGTGATTTTAATACCTTTCTAGCTGCAGTAAAATGTATCACACAACCACCACCGGATTATACAGCAGACGACCCAAATCTGGATGAAATACGAATAATGGCAGAAGCTGATTCAACTGGTACAACTAAAAAATCAACCGGGAAGGGATTTTCTAAATCGGAATCTCGAAGAGATTCAAATCAAAGATTTCCCAGAGATTCCAGTGGAATTTCAGGTAGCGGTCTTATTCAATGCCCTGGAAATATTCTCAGCGATATATCACGATTAGAAGTTCTCATCGGAGGGAAACGAGCTGGAAATAACTCACCGGAACTGATTAATGAAGCAGCTGATATCTGCATGCGGTTATTTCAAGGGGGTATCATGGACATTGATATATATCGAGATTTCATTGACGAGTTAGTGGAAAATCCTACGGATTATTACAGCGACTAAAAATCCCTTGGATTTTTCATTGGATAAATATTCATTTAGAAAACACTAGTGTTTTTACAATAAGATGATCATACACTACAACCATGACAAACCAGCCAGCCCCTATGTGGTAAACTCACTATTGCCTGTTTATAAAGCATATGACGGAGATGGTTTCGGTGATACAATTGCAGGGTTTTTTACAAGAATGTCCCCAAAAGTGATGCCGTTGGCTAAACAATTAGGAATGAAAGCAATTGATGTTATTCGTGATAAGGGTATTAGTGCTGTTGGAGATTTTGCCGGGAAAGCGTTTTCCGCAGTAAAGGATAAACTAACAGCGCTATTTCGGCGGCGAAATAAACCGGGACCACTGCCATCTACAACGGAAATGCCTGCACGGGTTAGTAAAATAATAAATAACGCAGTAGAACAGAAACTAGCGTCGCTGGTGACTCCGTCGTTGACATCAAGTGACCAGGATAATATTACTGCAAACATGATAGCGGGAAGCAGTTTAAAAAAACCACGACGACGACAAAGTCGTCATCGACGATGATGATTTAGACGCTAATAAATATAATAAAATGTTCAAACGGTCACCTGATACAGCGTTTGACATGGACGCCCCAGTGCTCAAGAATGATTCCGTACGTGATTTTCAATTTTATTCTTATCAAGCAGTACAATCAGATCTCCGATCAAGAATCGAACTTCAAGTTCATGATACCAGTAAATAGTTTTTGCCTTGTGAAGCATTTATCGAAGTGGAAGGAGAACTTGTAACAAATGATGCTGTTAATAATGATCCACCATATGACAATAACCCAACTATCCGAGTTGTTTTTGTCAATAACGGTATCATGGCGTTATTCGAAAGCACTAGATATATCATTGATGGAAAAGATTTTGAATCTATAGAGCGTGATGTTGATGTTGCCACAACAATCATAGGGTTAGCAAGATATTCTGATGATTATACAAGATCAGCGGGTCCATCTATGATGTTTTCTAAGGATATTACTGATCCCCTGAACACATCCAGTATTCTAGAGTAAAGGTATTAAATGCTACTGCAGTTGATCCAGCACCAGCCGGATATGTAAGACCAGCTGGTACTTTTGATGTCATAAATAACATCCCTAATTACAACCTAGGATTTGAAACACGTGTAGCAATATTACAAGGACATCGTGGACAATTTTCATGCGCGATTCCACTGCATTATATATTTGGATTCTGTAGAAACGTTTGAAAAGTTATCTATGGAGCGAAGCATACAGTAGCGCTTGTGCGAAAGGGTACTGATAATGATGGAATCTGGCATGATGTTGGTCTTCCCGACGGCAAAGTCATTTTATGAAAACTATCATTATGGATGCCAGTGTTAACTCCATCAATCACCGCAGAGGAGCGATTACTATCATTTATGGATCAAGGAGGAAAGTTGTTGCTGAGTTGGTTATCAGTGACTACGGATATCAAACTGGGTAATATTAATGGTACATTTACATGGCACCTGGCATCAAAACAAGGTGTTTCAGCTCCACGTCATATATTTATTGCGTTACAGAATAATGCGCGAGTTGGTAATCAAGAACGAAGTCATATGATATTTGATCAGATAGGCGTTAATGAAGTCTCGCTGAGAATAAACGGACAACAGGAACCATCCGAGGATATACAACTTGATTACACCACTATACATATTGCGCGTGTATATCATAATATGTTGTCATATATGGCACGTGATCAAAATGTTGATACTGGTTTGCAAATATCACAGTTGGATTTTAAAAATCTGTATCCGATCTATTACTTTTCATTGGAACATCTTGATTTAACAAGACAATCTGTCGTTAATATACATTTTAGAGCCCGTGTAACCCGTCCTGGTGGTTTTGCTAATTACAGAGCGGTTGCTGTCATTCTCAGCGACAAATCAATGCTACTCGAAGGTGTTTGTGGAAGAATGAGAGTGATAGATGCGCCAGTAGAAAACATGTAGTGTTTTCCAAAAACATGTAATTGAAATCCTTCAGATTTTTCCATTAGAATCAATCTGTTATTGTATAATGTCATATAGTCATATTAGTGTTACGTTAACCCCCGGTCAACTCAAGAAACTGCAATCGGAATCAGCTAAAAAATGTGGAACCACAATAACACTGAAACCCAATCAGATGACTGGCGGGGCGAATAAGTTGTCGTTGACATCTCGTCAAGTAAAACACTTCAATGATGCGTTCAAGGATAAAAAAGGCGTTCAGATCACTCTCTCTGCGAAAGCGATCAGCAACATGGTAAAATCAGGTGATATATTCCCGCTGTTAGCTGCATTGCCAGCGTTGATTGCGGCAGCGGCCCCAGCGGTGGCTAAAGCGGCGGCGTTAGGAGCCGTTGGTACCGCGGCAGGAATGGCACTAAAGAAAGCAACTGGGAAGGGGTATAAAAAAAGGGAAAGGGTCTAAGACTACCAGGAACCCCGTATTCATGGTACAGCGGAAAGGGTCTAAGACTAGGACCGGTTTATTAACTCAGAAATCTTCGATTTCCAAACCGATGGTTCCAATGTCAAAGTTTGATTTACTTGATGCTGCTAAAAAACTAGCAATAAAAAAACTTCAGGGGTGTCTTTATGAAAGATCAGTTACCGACACAACCAAACAGCGTTTAAACCGGCATCATTAATCTCGATAACAGCACCGGACCCGGAACTCACTGGGTTGCATACGCGATTGATCCACGTGCAATCGTTTATTTCGATTCATATGGATTAGCGCCGCCGAAGGAATTAATGCGTTATATAAACAGCTTAAAAACTGCTCGTTGGTATTCTACGCTACCAACACAACACATGAATGATCCACCAATATTCGGCAACGAAGTATTAAATGTCCTTGATACTATTTCAACATCTGGAAAACCACCTCATATTGTCGTAAATGAATATACTAGCAATCGAAGTCGTCAACGAAGTGATTTTAGAGAGAGATTATATAAAATAACATGATTGATATTTGGGGAGACAATTATCAGCGCTGAAGAAACCCGTACCTGATGGCTTTGCAACCGGTGATATAAAAAGAATAATCAAAGATGACATAGCTGAGACGTTGAACTTAGCAAGTGTTGATCCCAATTAAATAGTTGTATTTCAAGATCGTCAGGGTAAATTGAAAACTAGTAATTTTTCCCTGGATGATATTTTAGTTAAACAACGAGACGCAACCGAGAAACCGTTGCGTTATTTTCCGATCAGGGTAAACGAAAACCCGGCATACTCGTTTCGACGATTACAGATAGATTAAAAACTCTCAACGATGAGGTAAAATTCATACTAGGTTCTTTTGGTGATCCAGCGAAAACATCACCGAATTTATCATTAATAAAAATTTCTATGGACAATATCAAAACTGTCAACGATGAATTAAAATCGATTATAGCTTTCTTCGGCGAAACAGCAGTGATATCACCGAAGCTCGCAGAAATAAAAAATTCTATGTTGGAATTAGCATCACTTCAATCTAAAATTGAAGATAACGGAAAACAGTTTTCAGTTTTTCGTAAAAATATCATTGAGAAATTTATTGGAACCGCGTTGGATAAAATTTAAATAAAACTCCCTGATATTAAAAAATCCATCGATGAGACGAAAAACTTCATCGAGGCAACCAAAAATGATTTTTCGAGGATGATAACAATCATTGAAAAAACGAAAATTCCTCATGAGAAAACCAACAACGTAGTATACACGATCCAACACGGATCATTTGCGTGGACTCCTACAGACAATACACTACATATCACTGCAACCGTCAAAGGTATTAATCGATTAACACTAGTAACACCGACTCAATTTAATATATCATCGTCGAGTTCATCTGGGGTCAACAATACGATATCAACAATAATCGAAAAGGATACAACCGAACAATTCACGATAACAACGAATGATAATAATCTAGCTAGGGTTTCAGTATCATGGTATGTGGAATTCGTAGCGGATTTAAGTAAACAATTAAACCGCTAGCGGTATCAATTGAAATCGTAAACGATTTAAAAATAAAATGTCATCAGCGGTACCTTCAGTATCTCAATATCGCTAGGATCAGGTCAGAGAGTTTCAGACTAAACTCAAAACACTAACTGAGGATTACCGAATAAAAATGAAAAAAATACCGACGAAGAATCACCGCAGTTAATGTTACCGTGTACTCGGTGAGTGGTGTAATTGCCGGAGCTGGTATAATACTCTCCTCGGTGACAATGATTGCCCCGATAGCTTATCCAATTTGTATATCCGCTGCGACAACAATCGCGGGAATTATTTCGATAATAACAAGAAAAATATCATCATGCAGCCAGCGTAAACTGCAGGATTACTTAATTAAATTTAATGTTGTATCAACCGCGTATTCGCAATTATCCTCGATGATATCGTCGTCGCTCGATGATACATTAATATCAGATAGTGAGTTCTCAGCGGTGCTAAGTATTTTTGATTCCGCGATGTCAAAATTAGAAATACAACATGAGTATAATAACAATGACAACACCGCAGGAATTACTTCAACGAATAGTGGAGAACACAAACCCAGTACAAACCAGCATGATCTCACTAACATCAACGAATCCTGAATTCAGTGTGAATTTACCGATTCCGATTCCCGTGAAAGAAATAGCGCTAGCAAAACTACGAGTGTATCACAGTTGGCCAAATATTAGGTCGGTAGCATTTGGCGGTCAACAACCGAATAATTCCTTGGTATTTGCGAATAAGAATAGCGAAGACGGAACTCCAGACTGGAACGTTGTTTCGATACCATCTGGGTCGTACCAAATTGAACAAATCAATGCTGAATTACAACGCAGAATAAAATCCATTACTGGAACAGAATCGAAAATCGCTATAACAGTCCACGAGCCGACGTTATCATCTGCCATCGAGATAAACTCACCAAGTTATGTCGTAGATATTTATCAGAGTTCTATAAGAACAATACTGGGATGGCCTGAAATCACACCTCGACGGGTTAATATACCACCTGAACCGAAAAATTCTGATTATGTCACAGACAGGATAAAATCTGATAATCCAGTAAAAAGCTATAGAGAATACAATAAGTGGGATTTGTTCGATATATTGCTAGGAGAGAATCAAATAGTTACTCAATGGGATAAAATCATCGAACTTTTCACAGCGATGAATAATGATATTTCACTGTTGTTAATCCCTCTTAAATCCGGCACTCTTACCCGAGATGAATTATCAGCGTTGTAGAAACATGTAATAAAATCATCGATGACATGGAAATATATAATTTAAAAATTATTCAAGAGGTATTAGGTGACGATAATCCTAAAACGAGAACGGAGTTTGCGATAGAAAGTAATATACGCGTAGAAGATATTCATGTGTTCAAACTACGTGGATATAATGTCCCAGTGATAAAAAATCTCTCAATGATACCATCGATGAAGGTTTCAAAAAAATCCATGACGCCTGGAAAAAAATAACAGAACAACAAACAACTATCCTGACATATAATAATGACCCAGACGGAACCGGTAGACATATCGCTCCTCAAAATGTGAATATATCTTCAGTAATTGCGCTAAATTTAGTATGTGATGTTATCGAAGGAAGCTATCAAATAAATCTTGAGCGATCAAATCAAGCTCAGCACGGATATATTTTATACTCTTTTGCACCAACAGCTCCACCAGGATTTCTAATCATTGAGGACCCAACTAATCCAGTCTATGTGCGATGTCATAACGATTCGCTAACGAGAATTAATTTCAGACTCACTGACCAGTCAAATAATCTAATTGATTTACGCGGCGAGGTCCTACAAATTAGTCTGTACCGAAGTCTCTCTAAGAGTCTCTTCGGGGTTAGTTAAAATGGTTAGTTTTTTTGTTGTTTTTTTTCTTCTCAACATGTATGCATGCGTTGTTGCTGTTTTTGACACTTTATTTGAGGTCGCACCCTCCCTGCTGCTGTGAATCAACCAATTATTTGATCGATACCTATACGATATCTTGATCTAGGGTCATGTAAATTTATCGTTATAAATCCGTGCGGAGTTCCTTGTGCATTTGAAAAGAAATGTTTTAATTTGATTATGTCCATGTCTCCGCTGCACCAGGTCTGATGAATGTTCCTTAAAGTATGTGTATCAACTCCATTAAATACAGCTAAAATATTACATTTATCTCTGATCACTTTCGGAATTTGCATATATCGTTGGGTAACAAATGATATCTGTAATTTTATGTCTGCCTTGAGAAAATATTCTTGCTGGATTTGATTGTTTGTCCAGCATCACGCCATCATACACTACTAAATTATTAATAATTGCAATCGAAGTAGCTTGTAGAGGAAAGTAATGTTTCGATTGGTCAGAATGTTATCACGTGATCAAAATGAATTGTGTTCATTTCAGGATGAACTGTTAGGAGAAATTACTTTTCCAAGAATACCCACGTCTATAAATCGAGTCACGTGTACAGCAGACGATAAACAATGCTAGTGAAGGCAGAAACAAAGTAAACATTAAAGGAAAGAACAATTTTACAATTTCTTTTAACAATAATTGAATTACATTAATCTGAAAGATTAAAGCAACATATACTTCACATTTTTTTATGAAAAAAATATTATTTCTTTGTTGAAATATGTTAAAAGTATGGATAAAAATTAAGAGTGCTAGGTCAAGGTCACCGGCATTATGGCTATCGTGTCAGAATTTTGGAGATTCGTTCGCTAACTTTGCCTTATCAGAAAGATTTCTCGCATGATGATATTTATAATTTTGACCCTTCTATATTTGACGTGCCTTTTTAAGTGGAAAAAGTATTACAAACTGAGTTGTCATTTCGTTTGACGGATGAAAGGTTGATCTAGCGGCTTACAGGATGATCACAAACCAAAACACTTCAAATCACTAAGAACAGCGGTACTCAAAATCTACCAATAAAAACACTAAATGGGTCTACAAAATTTGTACAGGTAGATTTTATCATTCATTCGATAATCATAATAAATTAACTATAATAACAATAATAATGACCAGTATACTGGACTGTTCATTAATATAAGCATTGGTAATATTGCTTGATACTTAATTTTTTCTTATGTTTTCTTAAATTATATATTATGAAAAGGCAATATACTGTTTCATTCATGCCATTTTTATACAAAAGACTTAACTTACTTTTAAGTGAATAAAATGTAGTTTATCTTTAAATTAATATTTGTGACAGCATAACAAATGTAACAAATTTGTTATATAAATACAAATTATGGAAAGGAGATATGCAAGAATGATTGTTCCCAAAGACCTAAATATTTAAAATGTTATAAAATAGTTTCTACCAAGCAGAGCAACATATGACTTTCAGAATGACACAAAGATAAGAATATAGAGATAGAACTGAAGTCATCTTAGTCTGCACATTTGTCATTTGGCCCAAATGTTATATATGGTAAACGGCGAATTGTAATACATACACAAAGTAAACGTGAAATATAACAAAGTATCAAAAGTGTATACGATAGTATATGTGCAAGATTGAGATTAATCTTGTGATCGTAACAAGTCACGATATATGATGATAGACAACGACAACTCAGGTAAGCAATTAATCCAATAGTATTCAGGATTATGCTCCGCTGGAAAATAGAACTACAAGTCATGTTGCACAAGACAAGTGTTTCATGTGGTAGCTTTAATCAACAACCTTTGATGACGTAGTACACAGTAAACATTGATAGTACGGTGTTAATCTAAATATGCTCTCAGTAAATCTATTTACTGTATATCGTAACATCCTTCCTTCTTTTCACAAAAAACAAAGAAATAACAAAACTTTGTACATGTAAAAAAACAAAAAATAAAATAAAACACTCTCTGTGTATGATAATACAACATAAATAACTTGACTCATGTCTAACTATAACTAACTTAACTAGTCTATTTCTAAGTACACATGTACTTAGACAAAATCTTCATATTTCTTTGGCGGTTTAATGTTTCTGGTCCTTGTTGATTTGTATGAGTTTCCGAGATTGACCACAGGATGTCCGCTCACTGCTTTTGGTTTGGGCGATGATTCCACATGAATTGAATTTTCTTTACACTGAGAACTTTTGCCACCCATATTTACTTCTTCACTAGTGGCTGTATTTTTACTAGACTTGACACTAGATTCACTTAACCTTTGCTCTTCATAAGCTGTTTTTTCTACACACTTTTGATCATTGAAAACACTTGGATCACTGATAATTGGCTCCGGAATGGCTTCTGATGTAGCCCTGATGTACTTTCGGTTCCTTCTGTATAGATGCCCATTTACATCGACTACATATGATCGTGGTGAATGTTGTTCCATACAGGTTCCGAGCCGCCATTTTCTCTCTCGATCATTTGGTAGAGGCGCCATACGGACAGATTGTCCGATCACCAACTCTGGCAAGTCCATTGCTCCTTTGTCGTACTGGAACTTGGACTGCTGGTGTTTCAGCATTTTCTTCTGTCGCACGTTTTCTACTACTTTCGGCTTTAGAAGCTCGTCTGAAATTGGCAATGTGTGTCTAGTTCGCCTGGACATTAAACGTTGCGTTGGACTGCTGTCCATTCCTTCTGTTGGGGTGTTTCTCCAGTCGAGGATAGCCTTCCAAATATCCATGTTGCTTTTAGTGGCCTTTTTTACCAACCCCTTCGCAATTTTGACAGCTGACTCTGCCTTTCCGTTTGACTGGCTATGGTACGGTGATGATGTGACATGGTCGAATTCCCATTGTTGTGAGAATTTACTGAATTCCACACTACACAGCTGAGGACAGTTGTCTGATATCAGAGTATCTGGAATGCCGTGCCTACTAAAATGACCTTTCAGACAATTAATTATAGCAGCTGAGGTTGTGTCTGGTAACAAGTCCAATTCCCAGAAATCTGAATAGTAGTCAACTGTAACTAAGTAGTCTGACTGCCTAAATGTGAAAATATCAATGTCCACCTTGCTCCAGGGCCTGTCTGGAATATCATGTGTCATAAGCATCTCTTTCTGTTGGTTTGCACTGTATTCATTACATACGCTACATTTTTCAACATGATCGCGAATTTCACTGTTCATATTTGGCCAGAAGAGTGTGTCGCGAGATTTCCTTAGACATGACTCGACCCCCATGTGACTTGCATGTATTCGCGTAAGCATTTCACTGCGAAGTGTCTTTGGCACTATTATTCTAGCTCCCTTGAAAACCACCCCGTCTTAGACTGCTAATTCATCTCGAATCGTCCAGTATTCACGAATTATGACAGGTACTTCCGCTTTGGAATCTGGCCATCCTGCCAGAATAACTGATTTTAGTGTTTGTAACGCTTCATCTTGGTATGAATGTACTTGAATTTGCTTAAAACGCTGTTCAGTCACATTAACTGTTTCGGCAAAGTTAATTACTGATAGATCTTGGTCAAGCTTCTGCTGTTGAATGCTGAAAACTTCAATAGTGTCATCATTGTCCTTCCATGTTGTTGGTAAGAATGCTCTAGATAATGTATCGGCTATGTACATCTCGGTACCTTTAGTGTATTGAAGACATAAACTGTATTTCTGCAGTCTTAAGAGCATACGTTGTAACCTCTTTGGCGGATTTAACAGTGGTTTTCCATAGATTGTTTCTAGAGGTTTGTGATTTGTATGAACAGTGACTTGAGAACGACCATATATATAATGTTCAAACCGTTCACACGCGAATACTATTGCTAAGCATTCTTTCTCGATCTGTGCATAATGTTTTTCTGCAGTGCTTAACGCTCTTGAGGCAAATGCAACTGGTTGTCCATTCTGAAGCAATGTTGCTCCAAGCCCTGCTTCACTCGCGTCACATAGTAGAGTTACTTCGTCTTCCAAATCATAGTATCTAAGCACTGGTTGCTCAGTTACTAGTCGCTTTATGGTGGCAAAGGCTTCTTCTTGTTGTGATTGCCAATACCACAATTTATCTTTTGTTGTCAATCTTTGCAACGGTTCACATGCTTCTGACAAATGTGGTAAGAATTTGGACAGATATGTCACTAGTCCAATAAAGCGCTGTACCCCTTTTACGTCGGTTGGCTTCGGCATGTCTAATATTGCTTGTATCTTCTTTGGATCTGGACGTATACCACTGGACGTGAGTATGTGGCCCATGTAACTTACTTCAGTTTGTCGAAGCTTCAGTTTGTCCTTGTTCAGCTTTAATCCTACCGCTCTTGCTCGCTCTAGGACACTAACAAGTTTCTCATCATGATCTCTTATGGCTTCTTCCATGGTTTCGCCTTGACCATATACCAAAATATCGTCCACAATAACTTCAGTACCTTGTAGCCCTTCTAAAGCATCGTGTTGTCTGCGCTGAAATTCCTCTGGTGCCGACGAAATTCCAAAAGGGAGACGTAACCACCTATATCGGCCAAATGGAGTCCAGAATGTTGTAAGGTAGCTACTTTTTTCTTCAAGTTTTACTTGCCAAAATCCATCCTTTGCATCAAGAACTGTAAATACTTTGGCTTTTGACACTTTAGGAAGAATGTCATCAATTGTCGGCATCATGTACTTGGAACGCTTTATGGCTTTGTTAAGATCTTTAGGATCCAAACACACCTTGAGCATTTTGGGTTTTCTTACAATTACCATACTACTAATCCAGTCAGTAGGTTCCACCACTTTTGTAATGATCCCTTTGGTCACTAGTCGTTCGATTTCTGCTTTCACTTCTGCTTTCTGGGCAACTGGTACCCGTCTAGGCTGATGCTGAACCGGTTTTATAGTTTTATCTATTTCAATGCTGTATGTCCCTAGTAGGCATCCAAGGCCATCAAACACATCACTATAATCTTCCAAAATGACTTCCTTGGTTAACATTGTCTCGGTAGTTTGCACCACACTGTTTACCACGTTTACAGTGATGATGCCCAACTTTACGCTAGCTGCTGCTGACAATAATGTTGAAGCATCTTTGCCGGCAATCTCCACAACATGAAATTCCAGTTTTTTTTTTACTTGACCTACAGTACATTTAATTACGCATTTTCCAACTGGTAATAATGTGCTCCCATCATATAATTTCAGCTTCGTTTTTGTTGGCACCATTCTTGGCTTTTTCTGTTTTGCTATGCGTGATAGAACACTGGTTGATATTACGTTGCATGACGCACCAGTGTCTATTTGACACTTGATTGACTTCTTCTTATTGGAAGTGTTCGGCATTGACATGGTTACGTTTACAAACCACTGCTTATCGGTAAGGGCATTCAGTGTATAGATTGACTCATCACTACTACTGTCCGTTTCTTCTACACTGTTAACTTATGGTCTTGAGCTTTGAAGACAGTCTTTTGCAAAATGGTTCTTTTTCTTGCATTTTGAGCACACCTTTCCATATGCTGGACATTCTCGCTTGGCGTGTGTTCCACCACAGTACCGACAGTTACTCTGTTCTTCCATTTCTGAAGTACGCTTCTTTTTTTCATGTTTGACTTTTTGTTTCGACGCATAGTTCACTTCTTCGGTAGAAGAAAGCTTCCTCATTTGGCTATCTGCTATCTCGCTAGCTCTACACATGTCTACCGCTTTTTCAAGTGTTAAGTCCGGTTCACGAAGCATGCGTGACCTTGCTCCACTGTCTCTGGTGCCTAACACTATTCTATCACGAATCATTTGGCTTTGTAGCGTGCCAAATTCACATGAGTTGGAGAGACCCCTAAGCCTGGTAACGTAGACGTCTACACCTTCGTTTTGTAATTGATCGGATGTATTGAAAACATATCGTTCATATATGACGTTTGTCTTTGGAATGAAATGTTCCTTTAGTGCTTTGAGTATTGTACTCACCTTCTTCCGATCGCCGTCCGGAATATCTAAATGTTGAAAAATTCGATAGCACTCTCTGCCCATAACACTCAACAGAGTAGCCGCGCGAATATTGTCTTCTTTTTTATCCAGACCTGTTGCTATCTCATAATTGTCCCATTGAGATTCAAAGAAAGTCCAGTTATCCCTTAGATTACCCTTCACTTCCATTGGAAAAGGCACTGGAAGTTTGCCTGAAGCCATCTTGAAGCGGGTCAGCCAACCGTGAAGTTTCGCGGGAAACACGAGGACGACGATCACAAGTCACAAAACGTTCGATTCCGGTCTTAAAACACGATAGATCCAGAATTTGTTTAACAGTCACGTAGTCCGTATATTCCTGTGTACCGTTTAATTCAGCCTGCATTTGGTGAAAATATTGTCTGGTTTCACATCTGACACCATGTTTCATGTGGTAGCTTTAATCAACAACCTTTGATGACGTAGTACACAGTAAACATTGATAGTACGGTGTTAATCTAAATATGGTCTCAGTAAATCTATTTACTGTATATCGTAACAACAAGGTAAAATAAACCTAACGGAAAAAAAATATGGGACATTATGAAGAAATCTCTGGTGCATGTTTAGCATTTTTAGCTGTGATTGTCACAGTTCTTACATTAATTTTTCGTTTTCTTTGTCCAGGTTTTCGTCCATTAGTCCTAGGTGCAACAACAGTTGTCTGACCGTCCGTCGAAATCATGTATTTTATGTCCATGTCAATGTGCCGTCTGAAGCGTTTGAACAAGTTTGTGCATTGTTGGTCTGTCATTTGTATCCAGTCTGTTTTTCTCGTCTCAAATTGTTTATGACTGTCGGCAAGTAGGAATTATCCAGTGCATACTAGAGCACTCCTCAGACTTCTAAATTGTCCGGTTACTAATTCATGTGTTAGTTGTACAAATTCCGTCAATGTTTTAGTCTTCCATTCAACTGTCTGTTTTAGAACGTGGATCATGGATTCACAGTTATTATTTTTCCACATGCGGTCTATTTGGTAGATTCGTAATGGATTATTGCCTTTGAATTTTATATTTGTCTTTAGTTTTTTCCGAAAGTAATTAAGAAATTTTTTGGATATGTCAGCACAGTGATTTTCTAACACTTCACATTTATTGTCAAAGCAAATACTGTCATTGGCGTCAACTAGTCCGTCTTTCCCAAAAATTTGTTTCAAAATGATGTTGCGGTCAGTCACGGTAACTGCGTCGTCTGTCAATATATGCCTAACGTTCTCATGTGAATGGCGTGTGCACAGAACGTGTGTTGCTTCTGGGAGAACTGCTGTAATGCCTTTGACTAGAGCCTTCTCATCATCACTTCCAATTACAAGGCTCTTAAGATTCGAATCAGTAATTTTTACTTTCAGATGATGGAGAGAAATGACTGTAAGTTTCGAAATCGCTATTGTCGTGAATGAAGAGCGGTCCAAGAAAGATTGGTGGTTCGCCTGTTCTGACTCGTTTTACGGCAAGTTGCTTGTAACATGTTACCGTCACATGCATTTTACACAGCATAAAAGTTTTGTCAATGCCAAGGAGAGTCTGCCCAGAGCAACAAAGATTCTTGATGTCCGTTATCTGTTCGTCTGTGTACAAAATGACACAAGGAGGTTTATATTATTTTTATACTTAATTAAGTGCTTTCACGAAATGTAAAAAGAACAATAACATGTATTTTTACAAATGTCTTGTAACGTAGAATGGTAACGTATGTGTCGTAGTGTAAAACACGGATATATTTTAAGTATCAATGTACAGATAAGAAGCCAAGAACACCCATCTGGATGCTTGCATAGTATGCAAACCTGACATAGCAGGCAAATTCAGCAAAACTGATTGCTGGGGATCACCAAAAGTCAGGATTTATGGAGCATTGAAAGAAAATCAAAAATAGAGCCATAATTTAGAACTGATGGATTGCTTGCATTTGTATATTTGGTTGCAAGGCAAGTATTTGCTGAATGGAGTGGATGTCCGCCTGACATTGAATTGAAGTAGTACCAGATTCCATCTCATGACTCAAGAGAACGAGTACAAAACCAATATCCAAGAAACCAGGCTTTATGTGTGTTGTGTGGAAGTGTTACCTAAACTGGGAAACGACATCATTCACACTTTGAGCAGAACGACTGCCACAAATCAGATACGACGAGTGTAAGTGAAAACCTTCACCATTCCCGCTGAAGATCGATCCGTGGTCGAAGATTATCTGTTCCAAGGACAGTTACCCAAGCATTTAATCATTGGCATCATCAAGAATTCAGCCTTCAACGGAGTTCATATTGAAAATCCTTTCGATTTTAAGTTTCCAAGATTGATTTTAGTTAATATGGCAAGACCTTTGAGCAGACGAATTACTTGAGGTCATAGTTAGGTTACACTTTGTGGGCTTCTAATTTCACTCCAGACCAAGGCAGTGATGAATGACATTTCCAACACTATAAATCCAGCCAACTTCATGTGGAACTTCAGGTTCCTGAAGTACTATGCCCTGATAACACAGTCAACATCATCTTGTATACTGAATTTGACAATATGATAGAAATAAACAGATTCCTCTTTGGACTGTTGAGACTCTTTGCAATTTAGAGACAAGAATGTGTTTGAAACAGAACCACCAACAGAAAAAGACAAAGATGAAAAAGAAGACATCCTGATTTTGAGATGGCCAGAACAAGAAGAAAATTTAGTTTCATGCTTTGCTAAGCAAGTGGCTGAAAAATTACAGTGTTGTCCCACAAACATTGTTATGAATGTCACAATCATCATCCCTGTTAAATTCAACATGATAAATGGATGATGATGAGTCAAGAAGAAAAATTGGAAGAGTATCTAGATAACACTTGGGCTCTCATCCCAGGAGAGGCACTGTTGCATCAGTGGTTTAAAGACTTGAGTGACTATTCCACCCCTTCATTGACTGCTCTGGAGATCCAACGCATCAAATCTCTTTCCACAGAGTATGGAGATGAAGTGTGGAGCCATTTACTCGACAGAGATTTTCAAAGAGAAAGTCAGGATTGAATTTATGACTTATCATTACCTATGAAAAAAATGAATACCTGGGAACTTCATTGCATTTTGAAAAACAGTTCATACACAGCTTCTTGGAATCCTGCTGTGTGTGCTAAAGATGAACTTCCTCATCACAAACTTAAAGATATTTGAGCTTATGTCATCAACACTGATGACAGTTTTCTCCCAGGAACCCATTGGGTGGCCGTCTACTCTCTCAATTATGACAGTGTGGAATATTTTGATTCTTACAGATTACCGCTTTTGGAAAACGACATCATTGACTTTATTAGAAGAAATGCCAAGACGACTTGATTCAATAATGTGAAATTACAAGGAACGGATTCCATAGTTTCACATCTCATTTACATGGGATAAAAATATGAGCTAAAACCTGCACACATGCTGGAATCCTAAAGTTTGAGATATTTTAATCATTCATACACTTTTAATCACTTCATGTTAGTGCAACACAGTGATCCCAATTCTAACAATGTGTCCACATGGGACAATTGTAAAAGTATATTTTCTAACAACTGAATCTAAAGTATACTCTTCAATGCTTAAAAGGACATATGGCAATTATCTTAAATCTGTGTTTGTGTGTTAGTTACAGGAATGACATTTGAAAGTACCAGTATAGAAGGATAATAAATTATTATGGTATTAAATGAACACATGTTTCTGAAAAATTGCATGTCACTGTTTAACTTTAACATTACCTTTTCTACATATTTAAAAAAATGATTAAATAATATTTTGACAAAAATCTAGGTGGTGGGGGTCAGAAGGGTGCATATGTAATTTCATAACCGTGATGTTTCATACCCAGCCTTTCTACACATGCTATTGTATTTTCCATTATGGGTTGATTAATGTATATGTGTGTCATATGATGATGATATTCTCTTTGAGTTAAATAATATTAAATATTAGGCACTGCCTCAATACCGAGCTCCAGCATGAATTTATTGGTATATTGCTGTGTACAGTGGCAAGCAAAAATAAAATCACCTGCTAGGTCAGCCATAGAAGACCAACAAAACTCTGGAAGTATTTGTAATTTCTGGATGAACTTGTAAGGCATTGAGCCAGAATCAGAATATAATCTTGAGTATATTTGTTATCAGCAATTTAGAATGATCGTCCCAACTTTGAAGAATAATCTGTTATGGAAATAAAATGTTTTAAAGGTTAATACCTTGTCTTAAAAAACAAAATGTTTTTCCTTTTTCCTGAACTAACAGATTTTAAACATGATTTGCAAATTTAAGGCTGCCAATAACAGCAATCTTACATGTGTACTATTTGTTTCATTAATTCATCACATTTTATATTTTCAACCAATACATGTATATATATATTTTTAAGGAACATATCCAAAATAAATGGTCATATATCAAAGAGGCAATGATTAACAATAAAATCAGTTAAGTGCTCAAACCATCAAAGAAACCAGGATTTAAAATGGATGAATTTTTAAAAAGTAAAACAGACAATTTGGTACTAAAGGAACAATATGGACATTCTGGACATTTTGACCTTTTTAATATTTTATTTGTATGTGCTGAAGAACATTAAAAATAAAATCTATTCTTATATTATGTAATAATATAAGATTCATAATTCCTGAGCTGTTTTATGCCAGGGGTTTTCCTAGGAAACATTGGACGATATGTCTGAGGAATTCTTGGACAATATTTCCAAAGAATCTTCAGAATGCTTAGAAACAATAAACATCTCCAAGGATAGTATCATTAGATGTCCAAGGATTCATAGTAAACCTGTTAGGATTGGTTATAGAAAAACCTTGGAAGTTCGAACCCATGACCTCCCACATCCAAGGTGGATGCTCTAACCACAAGGCCACTGGAGCGATCAATATTTACAAGGAACGCAGATGGATGATATACTATTGTAAACGCAGATGCTTGTAGTAGTCTTTAAGTTAGTATAACTATATCAAGTCCTGCTGCTTTATAATCATCCATTTTATACAACTATATTTCAGCCCCAAATTCAGGACTTAATTCAGGAGCTTAAAATATTTTATTATATATCGAGTATACTTTACATCATTTGGGAACTTTTGATAAAATGTTTTGAGTTCCAGGTGATCTGTATAGAGTATAGGTTCAAGATTTTGCAGCAATTTGAACAAATTAACATAATAAAATAATAATAAAATCAGATTATTTGCAACATCACCTTGATCATCATCAATGCAGACATTATTGGGAGGATGAATTATCAAAAGATGAAATTTCAGTTCTACTCTCAAAGTTTCCCGCACCAAAATCAGTTAAAACTCTCCAAATGGTTTTAGTAGTATATCTGTTTTCATGCTTTTTGCAAATAACATACAAAAGAAGTAGCGAAGTTCACACTGGCACAGCAAACTTTTACAAAGTCAGGATGAATGTTTTTCCCGAGGTCAGCTTATGTCTGGTTGGTGTCCTAGAATTTATTTTCAGTGTAGTCCAACTATCAACTGCACATTTAGTGCATTGTGAAGGACACCCAGAACATGGGATTCTGCATTGAAAATGTGTGTTTTGGATTTTTTACATAGCTTTAACAACTTTTCAGTCAAATTGCTACTATGTTTGCAGTGTGTCAGTTTATAGTGATGTCTTACACTGGGGCATCATGCCACAGACATGTAGCATGATGTCTCACTCAGTCACATTATCATGACAGCAGGCCGACCAGTCCTAAAACTAACTTCTTAATGCTGAGTGCCAAGCGAGGCAGCTTCTAGTACAATTTTTTTATCTACTGGCTGATTATATTTTAGACCTTTTCACTACCAGCATTAGGTATGGCATGTACTACATTTAAAGTTATTAAAATATTTAATGCTTGGTCAGTAAAATGGAAACCTGTCAAAAAGAACATAAAATTAACCATCCCCCATCTAACGCCATGTTGACCTGGCTAAGAAGATCAGATGCCAAGTTTGCTGATTTGGATTCAGATACTGGGATTTCCCACAGGAAGGAAAAGAAAGATCCTATCAAATCAAAGTAAAGGAATGGTTCAACAATATTATATTAACTCAGGCCCAAGGATGTCAAGATAAATGGAAAGTACTGTACCAACTCAGTTGTGAAATTGTGAAATCCTTAGTGCTCATTCTGTAAAACAGACAAACCACCATCAAAAGGAACATACAATTCCCATACACAAAGATAGACCCAATCAGTCCGTACTAAGATGATAAGTTGCCAAATTTTCAGATTCAGATTCAGATACCAGGATTTATCTCAGGAAGAAAGAGAAAGATCCTAAAAAATGAAAGTAAAGGAATGGATCAACACTGAATATTGCATCAGATTGTAAATCTTCTTTACTAATAACTTTTGGTTTGGATCAACTCAGTGAGGTGGGTGGGCCTTGGGGGTACAGTGGAATCATGTACAAATCCTAGATAATATTCTTGGAAACAGAGACTTGAATTTATACTGAAATTTCAAATAAGAATTTCTTCTTGGATTGTATTAATGTGACCCAACAAAAGACTGTTGGCACATCAACACTTTATGAGTCATCACTGACACATCAACACCTTCAGCATTGTAGTTAATTTGGATTTCCACTAAAATTTATTCAGAACTTTTATTAGTAGGACTTGTATCTGTAATCCTAGGATTATTTTGGGATTTATTTCGCAATACTGTTTTTCTATTAATTTTCACTTTGTATTCTAGAGAAATAAATTATCTGTTGAATTTTGCAAAGCCTGGTGCTTTTCACTCTTTTCTGTTACTTATTTTAAGAGAAACTCATAACATTGTGCATAAACCAATTTTCTCCTTTCAGTCATAGTGACCTATAACTTTCACCTTTTTGACATTGAATCAATAAGTTTCTTCATTACCTGAGTTGCAAACTATTCAGGCTGGTAAGTGTAGATGATGGTAAATTAAAAGTATTAAGTGGGAAGCCCTTTATAATCTTTCAGAAACTCACTTTGACCTTTGAACTTTTACCCAAATCAAGAAGCTTTTTCCATGTACAAAGCATAAGCTATTCATGTGATGATGTAAATAACATTTTAATGTATTATACCACTGAAACCCCACTTTTACCATTTTCAAAAAAGAATTAAGTCCCCAGAGTTTTGATAGCAACATGTAATGTTAGGATGCAAAATGTGGGTTGTACTTCTTTAAACTCCAATAGCAATGATGCACCTCAGAGTTGCATTATGATAACTTTCATATACTGTACAGTCTGGAGGATGTTAGCATTGATCATTGATTAATGGTAATGCCTATGTTTTAATATATATTATATGCTAATACTAGCAAAAAAAAAGATCTTTCCTTACCATGCCATCATTCTACTTACATTTTACAAAAAACTGTAATGTCCTATTGGCTTGTGTCCAGATTTGATTGTATGCAGAACAAGTATAGTTGTCTGTATCCTGACACTGGGCAGATTCAATCCTGTACTGACTTTGTAAAACTCCTGACTCGGTCTTAAGAACAGTGTTGGTGCCTTTTTTCTTCCATATTACAGTAGGTAGTGGGTTGCTGTCAACTTGGCACTGGAAAATGGCTGATGAATTTTCATCAATAGTGTTACTATCCTGAATTGACAGGCTCACTATTTCGGCTCCATCTGAAAGTATGTCATGAGTATACTGTACAGAAGATACATGTATAACATCATAATAACTCATTGGTAACAACACACATACTGCATACTTACTGTACAGAATATGCATGTATTACATCATAATAACTCATTGGTAACAACACACATACTGCATACTTACTGTACAGTATATGCATTTATTACATCATAATAACTCATTGGTAACAACACACATACTGCATAATTACTGTACAGAAGATGCAAGTATTACATCATAATAACTCATTGGTAACAACACACATACTGAAAACTTACTGTACAGAAGATGCATGTATTACATCAAAATAACTAATTGGTAACAACACACATACTGAATACTTACTGTACAGAAGATGCATGTATTACATCATAATAAGTCATTGGTAACAACACACATACTTCATACTTACTGTACAGAAGATGCATGTATTACATCATAATAACTCATTGGTAACAACACACATACTTCATACTTACTGTACAGAAGATGCATGTATTACATCATAATAACTCATTGGTAACAACACACATACTTCATACTTACTGTACAGAAGATGCATGTATTACATCAAAATAACTCATTGGTAACAACACACATACTGCATAGTTACTGTATAGAAGATGCATGTATTACATCATAATAACTCATTGGTAACAGCACACATACTGCATACTTACTGTACAGAAGATGCATGTATTTTATCAAAATAACTCATTGGTAATAACACACATATTGCATATTCATCAATGTTAAGTCACATACCGCACATAGTCATCAATATTAAAGTCCAATGACATACATAGGTAGCAGGAAGTGTCAGATAAAAGAAATTTAAATTTGAGAGAATAACAATAGGCAAAATAGGAATAACAGGCAGTTTTGTCTACATGATTTCTGTGCTTCTTGTCTGCTAATGATTCAGTTAAAATGTCCACAAATAATATCCACACCTGCCATGGTGGTGGTAGGTCACACTCATATAAGAGCTTTCATGGTTTCAGTATGAGTGTTGGTGGTGGAGAAAGGTTGGATACTGCATGTGCTGCTAGTAGTTGACTATTCAATTGATCTATACTTAATATCATTGTGGATTCCTAATTGCCCGTAATTCAAATGGTCTTTACATTTAACAAAGAGGCCCAAGTGGTAATGAGATCACTTACCTGGCTAATATCTACCTAATAGCCAAATACAGAAGTAGTTCTGAAAAGATCTGGATAACTAGAATATTATCTGCTGAAATATAATCCAGTGTTGCTGACAGAATGTTTTATCAAAGCAACTGATTCAATGTTTTTTATTTTTTATTTCTAGACAAGGATCTGATGGTGGACAGGTATCATTTCTACAATGTACAAGGATTTCGAACTGGGACGCTTTCTCTAACATTTGATTAATATTTGATAGTGAAATGGTTTGAGGTGAAAGCCTCTATATCTGCACAATTTTTCAGAAGAAAAGTCACTTTAAAGGTTTTTCAAATTTTAGTAATGGCAGCCACTGCTGACTGCAGGTCTGCATTATTTGAACAAAGCAGAAAACACTAAACTTGTAATGCTTGTAGGCTAGCCACAGTTCCTCTGTTGTCCAGGGCCAACATGTTTGAATTTTGTCAACCTAATTCAGATATTTCACAGACTTATGTAGCTTTGGGTCTGTTGATGTTTGATTTGTGATCTCCAGAGTTGGTTATTAATGAGTTATGTATGAGCTAGCACTGACTTATTTACAAGGAACTGTATACATAATAAAACAAATTTGTTGACTCTTTGATTATAGGAGTCATTTCAAAGTCATTTCCTAAAATATTTCTTTTACAGTGAAAATTCCAGTAGTTATTTACACATTATTAGCATTAATAAAAAGAAAAAGAATAGTGTAAGAAGTGTCTGAATTGTTTTAACAATCTAATGAATGAAAACATTATCAAAAATTATACCATTTTTCTTGTAGAAGATTCCATGATTTCACAAATTATTTAATTTAGATCTTAAATCTGGAAATTTCACATCTAGCTGGAAAATATAATTGTTTTTTTTGTGTGTGGGGGGGAGAGAGAGGAGTAAACCTAATTTGAACTGTACAATATTATCTGCTATCACAGCAATGCTACAACTTTTCCCAGTGCAAGTCGTCAGTTCAAGGATATTCTCTAATCCAATTAGAAACTGAGCCTAAAAAAACCATAAAACAACAAGATCACAGTTCAATACTTTAGTCCACTTCTGACAATCAAAATATCTTCCTTGGACGGTGAATAACATCAGAAAGCATAGAACAGAGGTAACTGTGCAATAATGGCAGATAAAAGTAATCAGCCACCCCACCCAAAGACCGTTAATAACAGTATTGCTTATAGGCTAGACTTACCTATGGAAAGTTTTGGGGATTTTTGTTCTTTTTTCTTTCTTTTTTTGTCCCCCATAATAGGTTGACCATTAGGTTGGGGAACCATCCCAGGGTCACCTTACAACTGACGTTGCCAAGGGACAATAAATATAGTGGAGAAGAAAAAAATAAAACAGACATGCCAAACATTCAATCACTTGTGCACACATTCATGTATTTCACAATCTCTTATTTGACAATTATAAATATACAACATCAAGGTGACACACTGTACACTATAACATGATGCTATTAAATGTGTTTTTGAATTAACCACATCATTCTAGTTACTACGGAATAATGGTTCCCACGGTTCCCAGATCAACATAATGCTTCTTTCCTTTCAGATGATTCTGCAATACATTTTTCCAGATTATAGTGGTCTTTTCGAAAAATTTCAAACCATCCAATCTAGGCATATTCCCTTTCATTTTACATATATAGATGTAGTATTTGGCAAAAAGAAAGCAAAAATAATAAGGTTCATATATTTCATCTCTGCTTGTATATCCCAATATAACAGTTTTTGCACTTAGCACAGTATCTTTATTCACTTGATTCTGAATCCAAATTATCACTTCATTACACAGCTTGATTATCACATTACATTCCCAAAACAAATGCAGTATAGTGTCCGGGGCATTTTTACAAAAAGTGCATTTATCAGTACTGGACAATTTTATTTTGTACAGAAAAGAATTCATTGGTAAAAATTCTATGAGTAACACGAAATTAAAACCATTGTAATTTTGAGTTTCCTGTTATTTTAAAAACTTTAGTATATATGTCAGGCCATATAGCCATATTCAGATTGAAAATTTCTTTTGATTTATTTTCACTAATTGGTTTAACATCCTTTTCTAAAAGTAAATTGTAACAGTCTCTACATCCTTTACTGTTATGAAATACAATTTCTAAATGGAAAGGGATAAATGGTCTGATCAGTGTTGATTTACCTAACTGTAACTTTATACACAAGGACTATACATATTGAATTATCTCTTGAAAGGCAAGGAAATACATACTGAGATCATATCTATCTATAAAGCTATCAAAGTCAATCATAGCTTCTTGATACATAAGCATATCACCAATATAAATTACATTATGTTCAAACCATTCCCTATTGAAAATGGGTACCTTGTTCACCCTTACAACGGAGTTCATCCATAAACTTGTTTTCATAACATCTTCTCCTGTCCAAGGTATATATTTCTCTAGTAACATCTACCATGCCAGTAAAACATCATGCCAAAAAGCATTTGTTGTTCGTTTTGGATAAAGTCATCACATTTTCATCTCCTAGTAGGAACAGGTTTCTAATCTTGCATATTTCATATTCAAATAAATTGACCAATTTTCTGTGAGGTAGAAGAATTCTTTGAATCCATGTTTTTTCAAAGCTAATATAAATTTATCAATATGTCATCGTCAAGCCACCTTTAGAAGAAGTTTGAATCATAACCTCAATTTTAACTTTGTTCTCTTTTGATTTCCATATAAAGGTGAAAAATAATTCATTTAATTCTGTGATAAATTTTTGCGGAGGATTTGGTAATGAGATGAACAAATGATTACGCTTTGGAATAATTAAGGGCTTCAGAATTGTTATTTTACAAACTGGTGGTTTTAAACAAGTTTTAATCATTTCTGTTTTATTTTCCATGAAATAGAAAAAAATTCTTTTTCAAAATCAATTAATAGTAATACACCCAGGGTTTGTAACTCTTCTGTGTATAATATTATAATATTATATAAAATCCTTGTATTTTCACCAATGTATATTCCTTTTACAAAACCAGTTGGATCCTCAGGTGTTATTTCACTCAGTACTGACTTAATTCTTTTTGCAATACATCCTGATGCTAGTTTGTATACAACATTAAGTAGAGAAACTGGAAGCCAGTACCTCAGGTACTGCTTAGTTTTATCCAAGTTATAACACCTTGTCTCAAAACAGTTGAAAGTGATCCAGTTTATATGCTTCATTGATTGTTCTAACTACAAATTCCCCAATATCAATCCAAAAGACTTTAACAAATTCAGTGTGAAACCAACTGATCCCATGCTTTTGCAATTTTTCATACTATTGAAACAATCCAATACTTCCATTTGGGTAACTCTGCCTTATAATCTTAGAGATTGCTCTTAGTTAAGTCTAGGAATTTTATAGTATTTGAGAAGGTTCTCTAAGTCTATATCCTCTACCTCTTTTTCCTCATTATACATGTACATGATATCATGATAAATACTCTTTTACTGCCCCTAGAATATCAAATTGACCACTAATAATTTCATATTCATCTGTAATTAATTTTGTGATTGTTCTATTCATATAGTTTCTGTTTTCTACGTGGCAAAAGTATCTGCTTGGTTTCATGCCCTCTTCTATCCATTTTACTCTGGATCTGATAATACTTCCTTGAAGCTTTTCTGTTCTCAAACTTTCAAGCTCCTTCTTTTTAGACTCCAATATTTCTGAATCATAAGATCCTACGGAACCATTCTCTATGGATTGTATTTGCTGCAGAACTTTTATTTCCTGTTTAAATTTACATTTTTATTTATATGATGCATACAAAATAGTTTTTCCACGAATTTCCATCAGCAATGTATCTAAAAATAACGAATCTGATAGAGTCAGTCTAAGATCTGAATTCAATACATTGTCAATATTTTCATTATAATCAGTTGCAGCATATTGTAATTTTATTCTTTTTATGCAATTTTGTATTTCATAAATCTAGTTTTTATCAAACAGTAAATTGTTATTAACTTTCACAAACCGTTAACTCTGATGAAATTATTTAAATTCAAATACAATTTTACCATGGAGTGGTCAGACATATAACTTGGTTCAATTGTCACCTTTGCTACATTTGGTATAAGAGATTCTGACACAACAAAGAAATCAAATCTTGCTTGTTTTAGAGGACTTTTTCTTCTCATTAATACTGCATTTAATACTCTAAATGGATCCACATGACCAAAAGTTTCTTTTATATTTAATAACGCAGTTTTAGCATTAGGGTTATTTACATTTCTATAATTATATGAATCTAATTATGGATCTTGAACCAAGTTAAAGTCCCCACATATAATAATAAACTCATTTTCATAATAATATACAATATCATTATATTATTGTACAAATTCTGGACATCATTTTTTGGCCCATATACATATATTAAAATCAAGTTCCTTTAACCAATTAGAATATCTAATGCGATCATATTACCATCAGTATCCCTTTTACATTCTTTTATATCATATTCAAAATTGGTATTAAATAGAATACAAACTACTCTAGAGTTGATCTGTAACAATTTACAATACATTCTGTGAGGGTGAAAATTTCTGTCGATCTATGAAGAACTCATTAATTTTGGCCAGAGTACAATTAATTAGATTTATGGGGACATGTGATTGTTAAATCGCTAGGCTGCAGTGATTTCTAAGGTCTGTGTTAAGAGGGTAGTTTTTTTAACTGGTTCAGATGAGACTAGCAAGAAAGTTAAGTAGAACTTTATATCGTACACGTCGAAAGTGTCAAAAATTGAAATAGTCCAGAGCTGTTATTCGGAACATAGTAGGTCAAATTGACCCCAGATTTGGCGCCTAGTTATAAAAGGCAGTAAATATATTGAATTCTGATTGGTGTGTTTCCACACGTAAACACCTCGTTTAAGTAAGACCCATCGGAAAATCGAATAGTCCACGTTTTTCTCTCTTGCAAAACACTTGTCCAAGGGGCCAGAGGTCTGGAACTTCAACAGTCACAATTTTGGTGGTAGGAGTGAGATACGCTTGAAAGCACAAGGTATTTGCGTCAACTTGATGAAATTCATTTATGTCAATATAATGTTTTGCTTGAATTATCTGATAACATGTGCATGAATTTAGTTGTTTAAATTTGTAGATCAATTTTCCTGATATGAGTATAACTGTGTTGATTATTTATATATATATATATATATATATATATATATATATATATATATATATATATATATATATATATAGGATATGGTACATTGATCTCCTTTATATAAGTTTGACAAATTGTTTGAATTTGTTGTCTTGTTTTTATAGGAATTGCGTATTCTAGGATTAAATCTATTACTTTAGTTGATATAAGTTACAAGAATCCATTTGAATTCACCGATCTTAAACGATTTCACGTATGATAAAGACTTGAATGTGTGTATTCGCTGAAATAGCATAATTATGCCTGTAATGAATACCATTCATTTATTTGTGTAATTGAGATGAGAACAGAACTGCTATAGCCATTGTGAAGTACATTAATTTTATGAAACTAGGATTGTTTTGGTCTGCCACGTTCAGGTTGACTAAAATAGCATTTGGTATCTGTTTGAATGCCGATAGTGAGATCTGATAACGAGAGGGGTAAATGATCTACTCCCAGTGGGATAATGGACAGAAAATATAGTTTTTTCTTTTTTTTAATTTTAAAAGGGGAAACTATATCTTCCATCGTATTATCAGATGTACCTAGGCACTGACGTAATCGAGTAGCTGTGTATCTACATGCTTACATATCCACCTACCAACACAAAGATGGCCAAAGGGAGGCAAAACAGTAGGGAGATTGGAGAGAAAAAGAAAAAGGAAGGAAAGAAAGGGCAAAAGGACAGAGAACAGCTGCAGTGAAATTGGAGGGAACCAGAGCTAAACAGGTTATGCAATTGTACAAGGCAACAAATTTGATTGTTCACTCAATCATAGATTGGCTATTTTTATAAATATATTTGTGTCTTGAAATTCAGTGAAAGATTTATTCCAAAGAAGTGTATCTTCCTAATGTATAGTATTATCTCCATTGTTTATATAATTTATTAAATTTTGATTCTTTTTTTGTAGGGGGGGGGTCGAGTCATTTGTTGTATATATCTGTGCTCAGATCTCTATTTATTTTACCTATAAGCTTACTCGATCCGGGCAATAACACAGAGGGCGATCATCTCCTAGATAACTAGAACCGAATAAAGCAGACACCTTGAAAGAAGGTACAATCCGCCAATCAACCCACACCCCTTGCAGGAAGGGACATATACCTTTATAAAGTGGGCTTCCTTACACATTCATAACCCCAGTGTGCTCTGATATATGAAACTTTATCCTCTGTAGAATGTGAGCAATATATATTACACTGATTTTTTCTAAGCAAACCAAAAACATCCTTACACTTTTCAAAGTTTCCAAGTCCCCATGTATATATGTATATATATACACACACTGTCACGGAATTGTATACATTTTATTTTTTTAAATACATGTACTCTGGTTTCGTTTTTTGTGTACAACGATACCCAAGGGTGATTTATATATATTGTCTGCTGTATTTCGAAATAGTGAGTTCAGTTCATCCTGTGCTGCACGTGCAAAGTGCCTTCGATGAGACGAACCGAATGCTTACAATGCATAAATACCTCACCGTATGTAGATTTTAGTACATTACGGAAAAGTCTGCTTGAAGGATCCGCAATAACTCCAGCTGTAGAGGTATTTGAGTTTATTAATTTAAAGTCTTTGAGTTATAACTACTGTATTACCACATTTTATGTTTATATGTAGCTTTAGTTTATTTTTCCAATTCTTGTTTATGACTTAACAAGGAATTTGTATTTGAAATGCAAAGCTACATTTTTAGAACTGGTTAATATAGGATTCTTATCTAGCAGGGTTAGGTTTATTTTTAAACCTGTCATTTTGTAATTGCTATAATGACAATATAATCTATATAACTTACCGTGTATGACGTCATTACATTATCATACCTGCATCATGTTTAGTACACGGTATTGGATATATTTTCAGCTGTCAAACGTCCGGGGTGTCCGGAGCTGTCAAATGTCGGGAGCTGTGTATAAATGCACTGGTGTGTCCAGAGCTGTTTAATGTGTCGGAGTGTCTAGTGTCTAGTGTCCGGAGTGTCTAATGTCAAGAGTGACAAGAGTGACCCAGCTTTAGAGCTGTCTAATTGACCAGTGTCCGGAGGGTCTAATGTTTTGTAGTATTCCGAGTGTCCGGAGTCTGTAGAAATTGTGAAGTAAAATTGCTGTGGAGCTGGTACAGTATGCTAATAACAGAGTATATCTATTTACTAGTAATTTGTTAGCCGTGGGCTAATTTTGGGCTTGCGAAACCCAGTATATCTTTTGGGACTGGAAAAATAAGTCGTATATCTGTCCCTTTATTATTTTCAATATAGTTTCACTACTTGAGTGAATATATACTTTACTACTGTATGAGTAATGATTTTTTCATCATTTGCTACCTGAGCAAATTACATTCATCCTTAGTCTTTGTATTGTAAAAATCAACCTATTTGTATTTTTCATATTGGAATTGTGTTTTTATGTTAAATAGATCCAATATTTGGATTGTATTATACATAAGATACGCACGTTTACATTTTATCGCTCACACAAATCACCATAATAAACATTGTATTTATCATCAAAGGTGTTTTGTTGTCAATTCGAAATATCCCAGCCGGTCTATCTTGTTACACACACTTTTGAGTAGGTAGAGTGACATTAAAGCAATCAAATGCATGAACTTAGTAATACTAGTCATATTACTCAGACACAGATGAACTACTACTCATATTTTCTAGTTACAAGTTAAATCACTAAGACTAGAAAAGATTTAGTGGACTAATGAAGACCTTTGGTTGCACAGACAGTAGTTGTTAGAGCAATTATCTACCTTCCCCCCCCCACTCCCCCCAAATATGAAGGTGCAGGATAAATAAGAATTTGGAACAAAAACACAAGCATGCATTTTGCTTAACTAAATGAATGAAACAATGAGAAAATATATTTGAAAAATAGATACAAAATAAACCTGAAACCTCAGTGCTGGCATAATAATGCACATCTTGCTTGAATATGTTGCTGCTACATTTACAATTTATCATTAATGTTTAGATGGGTGACATCTTCAGTTATTCTTATGGAATATTTCTTTTTCAGTTTTCTTTTGTACTTTATGAAGGCTATTTTGGCCTCAGAATTCAAGAATTTCACAGTTACTTGTTTTAATACTCCTGATCGTCCATAAATTTCATGGATGGTGATTATGTCTCTGATCCATGTCTTTACTTGTAGCTTCCTTAACTAACTGAACGATTTTGGTCTTAAATTTACACTTTGTGTCTCCAGCATGTTAAATATTTTCACATTGTTTTTTTCTAGAGTATTGTTCATTTTGATTTGATTTCAGCATTGTCTCATTTGCCCAACATGCTGTGGTTTTGAGTTCTTCTTTCAAATTTACATTATCCATTTTTAAATTTTATAATTTTTCTTTCAGTTGTTCATTTTTAAACATTAGCGATTCCATCCTTTCTTGCATTTCTGTCATCCTATCTTTTATTTCTTGCTCCAGCTCTCTTTTCAACTCTATTTTCATTTTGGCAAATAGTTGAGACACAATGACTGACACCATCCCACTTAATTCCTCTCTTGTAACCAATAAGTTGATGTCTTTTTTTGTAACAGTCCCCTTCAACATTGATTTAATATCTTGCAAATATCTCTGGATTTGCTAACCACTCAGTTCCTCAGTGTTCATAATTAAGTCTGCGTCTTGTGCTGCACTGGATTGTGAGTTATTGCTTGACCTGCCTTGGGTTTTGAACTTCCTTTCTTTTGCCCCTGCAGACTCGAGTTGAGGATGGTCTGAACTGTTTTCTTATTACTTGTGGTGCTAATATTAGAGTTGCAAGTACTTTAGTGTTTTGTCATCAACTAGGATTAGGCTACTAATAACCTAAATGTATGAAAGTCTCTACAGCAAGCACACAAGTAGAATAAGGGGTCATCTCAAATAGTCAGTGTACATCCAAACACATCATAGAAATAATGCCATTAACTTTTCCATAGAATATAAAAAATTAGGTTTTCCTTCTAAATCACATAGTCCTCAGGAATTCTAAGAACATGTGTCCTATCAGGAAATATTCAAAGACTAATATTTTCAACCTGAATTACTCCATCATATTTGTAACTTACAGAAATACACCAACACTTGCTACAGATTTTCACCAGCTGCTAGCTCCGGCAGCCATCTTGAATCCCCTTCCAGTCAAATGGAAAGGTGAAGGCATGAACTTTCCATTGCTGACTCCTGAGTGGAGATTTGCTTGACAATTTGTTGGGCTGACACAACTCGACAAAAAGCATCAATAGTCTCAGTCTGATGCACCACTGAATCAAGGTAGAATGAAAAGAAAGTTGAATGAGAATGCAAGTAGACAGCTTTCTGACATTATTTAATGATAAATGATTAAAAAATGCCCAATATGCAGCAACAGTCCTGACCTCATGAATGTTGACATTCATGGAAGTGAGTTATCCTTTAGTGACAGACTGCAGTCCAAGCAATCCATTTATATGGTGGCTGCTGAAATATCCAAAGTATCATTTAAAGGACAAAACAGTTGGTTACAAACCTTTCGTTTTCAACAATAGTTAGCGAGACAGAACAATATAGTTCTAAAAGGGTTGAGGAGTCTATCTTGATCATTCCCAGCAATGATGCAACTATGAGTGGGGATCTCAGTAAGACCAATAATGACTGAATGTACTGGCTTTTGGCCAGATGCCCCAATTGGCAAAGAAGAAGGACAGAATCATTAACATTTTACCATAAAAAGATCATTTTCCACTGACAAAGCATGAAAATTACTCCTTGTTCTTGGTGCTGCAAGGGAGAAGAAAATTGCTTTATAGGTAAGATTCTTAAAGAAGTTTCACTCACAGGTTCATAAGGCTGTTCAGGTAGCAACCAAAGATCAGAGAGAGGCTCCACCATAGCATTAAATGGGTGAGGGACTGGTCTCTGAACTCAGAGTACCTAGCCAGTTCTGAAAGATCTGAGTGGTTACCATCGGTTAATTGACTTCTATCCTAAGTGCTAAGTATATTGATACTGTAAAGTATACTGATATTGTGCTCTACATTTTTGTCCATGATTGTAGTTTGTACTTTAAGATAATGATCATTTTTAAACTGACTCTTTATATAGCTAACTTTTGTTCATGAGTACAAGTTGTAAATAAACTGTTTACATAGCATTTTTAGAACATTCTAGGCACAGACTTGTTTACTATCAGATTGGAATTTCATATCCAAGTCAAGTGAAAATGTGTATAAATAGTGCTTTGATAAACAAATAATTCTCTCCTGTTATACATCAGCAATTGGGAATCCTTTATTATCAGAATTTACAGTTGTGTTCATATATTATATGAGAGGAATTATTTAAATTATTCACTGGAATTACTAAGTGCTCATTGACTTTAGATATGCATTACTTTGTAATTATTATGAACTCAAAGACATTATGGATTGCATTGCTGTGGTACATCAGGATATCCCAAACTATTACAATTCAATCAGCACATTCTACATTTTTGGATTTGTGAAAGGACATTTAAGATTATGTGGGATTTAATTCAGAAAACTGTAAGTGCCTCTTGAATTTTCACTTTGTGTTCCAGAGATATACACTACTTGTTGATTTCACTCAAACTGTTTACTTCACTTCTTTCTGTTACATATTTTAAGGTCTTGTATACTATAATAAGTGATGCATTTCACAAGCCTTTTTGAAAACTGTTCTTGGCAGATAGATTGTTTGGTATGAGCAGGCATAAAGATGAAGGATATAAGAAGTGCTGATCCCTCTTCTGAGATCATCAATCAACATGTTGAGATCATTAAACCATTATCTGTGGGGCCATAGAGGGGATGCTAGGACCAGCAAAGACATGGAAGTCCTGACTTTGAAGAATATAAGGGATGGGTCTTAAAGAGGAAATAGAATGGCATAATTGATTCACAGCTGACCAAAATCATCCTCTGCCTATGCCCTTAGGTCTGGAACTGGAGAAAGCACATTGTTCAACTTATTTGTGCACAGATCTAACAATGGCCTTCCCAGCAGATGAAAAAGTGTCTCTGTTACTGACTGGTGTAGAGACATTCCATTTTTTAGGGTTGCTCACCTGTCTGGACAATCTCTCAGCCAGAACATTCCTCTTGCCAGGAATGTGGCAGACTCTTTGAGTAATGTGCTCTGAAACTGTCTACTGGATAAGGTTCCAAAATTCCAGAGAGTGAGAAGAGGAATTAAAGCCCCACCCACCCTCCCTTGACATTGGAGGTACACTATGACTGACATATTGTCTGCAGCAACTATGATGGAATAATGCCTTAGAAGGCCGATGGATCCCTGAAGTTCTAGAAAAGCCCACATTTATACACTGTTGATGTAGAGGGATGCTTCTCCCCAATACCACATGATCTGCAATTTGGTCTCAGGTAAGTCCCTAAGTCTGAATCTGAACCATGAGTTTGGAAGAAGTGATGTTCTGAAGCATTAATAAGAATGTCTCTCCGAATCCTGTTCCAGAGTTTTCCACCAAATCAGATGATGAGGGGATCGGGAAAGAGATGAAGTCCTGTTTTGTCTCCTGTTCACTAGAAGCATGAAGTAAAATGAATACATATGAAGCCTCCCTAAAGGACTGTGTCTGCTGCTTCAACTAGCATCAACAGGTGAGACAGGCAGACATAAATCAACAATGATGTCCTCACATCCAGTCTTGCCAAGTGAGAAAGCATGTGAGATTCTGTTGGGATCGAGGTCTGGTCCTTGAATGGTGAGCAATTTTCTCCCTACATAAACAAAATTCTGAAAGAGGACAAGATTTGACTTCTCTTCATTGAGGCTTAGGTCTAGTCTATTTGCAATTGGGTTGGATCTGTTGGTGAACTAATTGTAGAGACAATCCTGAAATGTTTTCATGCCTGGTGATGCAGTCAATCACCACATATTTTTATGTGCTAATGCAATCACTCAAAGCTGGCTTCAAGCTGGTATTGGAACACCATGGTAGTTCCAACAGATGCTTTCTATTTGTCCCTTAATAATATTATAATCTTAGAGTACATGAGGGTATTTTAAGGCCATTATTTCGAAGCAGATATTCATTGACAAGTTGAACAAATCTATTATTGATGTTGGCATCACTGGTCACCCAATCCACAAATCCATCAGCAAATTCTGCAACCAGATCACTGCAGTCAGAATCCAACACTTATATGTAATGATAAATCTAATCTTAAACACAAATGCCAAAGACATGTAAGCACCCATCTGAATTGATGTTGAATAATTTTAACTAAATTTCATTGCTAGTGACCAATGACCATGATACTGCATGAGTGTGAAAGTTATTGAAACATCATGGACAAAAAGACATGATACTGGAAACCATTACCTGATCTGAATTTATTAACATTCACATTGTACCCCACCCATATCTGATTCTGGTTGCAATGAACAAGTACGATCCTGACACTACATATGGGATATGATCTCCATGTGTGTTTGTGGCTTTGATAATTTTTGATAAACATCAAAGTGGATCTTGTATACCTAATGTCATATCTGGATAGTCTGGAAATTGTTGTTGCAATGTCAACTTTGTACAAACAAGCTTCAATTTCTATTCCAGTGATGACATAATGTGCACTGTTGAACTACACCATGATGCTGCTGACAAATCCAACTTTGTTGTCTGGGCCAAATGCAGCATTGTTGCATACATGTTTTCCTTGGACATCCAAGAACACTTCACAGGGAAGACAATTCTGACATGTATCCTGAACCAGCAGCTTTGATGACCAAATGCAGACCTGACAAGGATTTTTGGCTTTAGAACATTCTTGAAGGCTACCTGTTTTTTTTTTAAATTACAATGTGAGGTCTAGTCATAGAATGTTCTAGAAGAGAACATGTTTATGAAATGGATGGGAAAATAGTCATCTAATTGTGTCGTAGGTCTTTAATATATAAAGTTCAAGTAAAAATGATTTAGTTGTGTCCAGATATAATTATGTTATGTTTCTGTTATGTCAATGAGGGATCAAGTTTTATTAATATATTACTGTACAAGTTCTTGTGTTCAAATTCTATCTCTGGTGCAAGATTAAGATAACATGGGGTTAATGAACATGTCCAAGATATTTCGGATAAAATCCCATAGGCCACGTTTGATTAAAATCTGAGTATTGCTAGAATTATACTGTTCACAGGCATGTGCTGACATAAGAGCCAAAGACCATAGCATAACCTCAAAATAACCTAATGGACAGAAGAGCCCAAAATAAAACTTACAATATACATGTATGCTGACTGATGTAGATGAAGGCCCTTCTGAACCAAGGAGTCTGTTATAGGCTTCACATGTGTAGTTTCCTCCTGATGTCTTATTTGCTACTACTCCAAGAGTTAAAGTAGTACCATTGCTGTACAAGGTCCTGTTGTGATACCAGCGATAGTTACATGGGGGATTACAGGTGGCACTGCAGGTAATGTCTGGAGCTCTCTGATGAAGGTAAACAATGAGAGTTGAAGGATTAGATCCCAGATTAACACTGTTTCCTGGACCATCTGAAAAGTGATAGATATCAGGAATTAGAAGCAAACACCCATCAGAAAAGATCAAATATGCTATTACTGGTAGTCTAAGCAACTTAAATATATAGCTAATAAATGTATTTTAAATTTCACTATTTTTTTGAAGTAACTGAAAAATCTAAACTACTGGTCAAGTCTGTTCTCACAGTGCAGGCCAGCTTTATCCAGTTCATACATGTTTATCAACAATTTATGTAACATGAAAATGAGAAAATAAATAATGCTAACTTTCACTGCATTCTGATTGAAGTCTGATCAATATGAATTGAATCTCATGTGCTGAAATATTTATGAGACATATCTGTTTTTCACACAACTGAATGTATGCCAAGTACTTCACCCACTTGTGTGACGTGTGTCTCTGCTTCTCTTGACATGCCAGTAGAGGAGATTACTTTCGTAACCGGTCTTTAGTTATGAAGCCCAGTCACATGATTAGGACCACAGAACCATCTGATATGAGATAATCCATGCCCATTATAGGGAGATTCAACTAACTAATCCTGCACAATGAAGCTAGAGCAACCAGAAAACATGGTATATATGAGAGATGCTTTACTGAGGTTCTGGCTAAAGAACTGAACTTGTATCAGTTGAGCAGGTCTAAAACTTTGGTCCAAATAACAGAAATAGTGACTGTCTCCAGATAAAAATGAACAAAGTTAGTAAGACATAGAGAAATGAAGGAGAAGAAGAGTAAACCTACAGTAATTTTAAGCTTCAAAACAAAAGAAAAATCTTTGATATCATCATCAAATACAAAGATTTCCACAATTCTAGTCATTTATACAGTATATAAATACGAATAATCTACCTCAAAATCATGCACTTTTTATTTAAAACAATTATTTTCTTCCTCCGTCTCAAAATGAATCCAAAGTCAATTTACGTATGGTGTTGACCCAGCCATAGATACACATTATTTTTTTTATTGTGCATCCATCTTGCATTCATTGTCATCAAGGTTTTTGTAAAGTAAGATTCATCCATATTTGGGCCACCTCACAAGGTTATTCATTACTTGGTTCTTCAACTTCTGTTTGATAATGTTCCAAATGAAGAATTTTATCTTACATGGAATTCTGCTTATGGGAATGAGCAACAATTGCGAAGTATGGCAAGATTTGGAGTGGTTTCAGCATACATTTTTCAGCACCATTTTTGTTGCATTCAAAAGGACAATATATGACCAGCGTCTTGTGAATTTGATTTTCTGCAATGATGTTATCTAAACTGACTTTGTGCTGTACAGAAGATATAATTTTTATTTTTTTTTACTTCTTCTCTTCCAACCTTTGTAAGACTGTTTCTTACAACACAGCCATAAAGCAGTCCACCAAGTTTTCAACAAGCTAATCGATGCATTATAACTATTCATAAATTCGGTCAGCTTGGACACTCACGTGAACTCATGTCCTGAAAATGGATCAGGTAATATTTACTTCAAGAATTGTGGAACTCAAACTTGGAACTTTATGTATGAAACAATGACACATGACTAACCTTGATTGTGTGAACTTGTTTCTGATGAGAAATTTAAACTGTGATTAATTAAATAACCCTTACAAACTATTATTATGAAAATAATACACATAATATTAATATACATAATATTCTTCAGTTCCAAACTTCAGGAGATTGTTGAGATTATGAATTATAACAATGATGTTCATGGAACAAGCATATGCAAGTCCCAACAGTAGTCTTCCAAGTTTTCAACACGTTTATGGATGTATTCTGATAACAGTTGGTACAAACTCGTGTCCAGCTTCCACAAAAGTGACCTTCTGAGTCTCTTCCTTATCCCCACAGTGAATATGGGCCATCAAATCTTTTAAAGTTCTCTGTAAAAAAAATGTGTCATTATCACAACATTAACTGTATGCATAAAACAACCTCATATACTACCAGGTCTTACACTCATGCAAGTTGACTACACCATGAGTATAACACAACTAAAGCCAGTGTTCTTTGTTTGTACAAGTTTACCAAGTTGTCTAATATATGGGAACTTGTTCATTATCAATTTGTACTTCATGATGTCCATCAACAGTCCCTTTGCTACAGGATTTGAACCATTCTCATCTTATAGGGATACTAGGCAGGCTGGATATGTCCAACAGATAATTCTTACTGCTCCTTGTAGACTAAGCCATCTCAAAGAGGGCTGATCATCAATCACTAAGCCAATGCAATCATCTTTTCTATGGCATGCAGTTTACTGGAATGGAGAGATGAATTGTTGATATACAAACACACACTTCCTACGGTGCAAGACTATGCCTCAAATCTGAATATGAAACTTGCTGCCTGCCATGCTGCTTGGAATAATTTATATGCAGCACTGTGAATTCCAATCAGGAAAGTATACTTCTGGTTAATCTTGACAACACCACATTCCAGTCGCAATGCTTACAACATCAGTTCCAAGACATAAATCTTTCGAGTCTTTTTGTCTGATGTTCTAAGAACCTTCTTCATAATTACACATTAAATGATGATTCCTTCATTTTGCAGCTGGAGATGAAGGCAGTGTTCAGACTATAATCTCTCAAATTCATGCACAGAATACCTTCTCTCATAGTTCCCTACATCACTATTTTGAAATATTTTCCGAAACTTGTATCCCGGACAAGCGCCCAATTTCTGTTACAACTGTATAGTCATAAACTAAGTAACAGAAAGTAGCAAAACCAGCAAGTTTTGTAAAACTTAAAAAAGAATTAAATTATCAAAGTTATAAATTAAATTAAAATGTGACAGGAACAGTATTATCAAGTAAATCAAAAACAGTCCTGATAAAATTCTATGAAAGTCCAAAATGAATGAAAAGTTATGTATAAATTTTAAAACTGGAAATGAACTGGTCTGCAAAGAATCATGACATTGTCAAGATGGCATTGTCCAGAATAATAATTTGGAACAGGTCTAGAATATATTATTGTCCAACTAATGAGCACTTTTTATTTCCAATGAGCTTTCCAAACAAATGTTTTTCCCTCTCTAAGTAAAACATAATACACATCTGTACACTTACAGTAGGAACACAAGAAATGCGAACAACTCCAAAATAGGAATGAATCTGATTGCTCATTTCTCTCCTTCTATATACACCTTCTATTATGATTATATTTCACAACATACCCATAAATGATAGATCATACTACTCCATTTATTGAGAAATATGTCTATTCATGTGACCTAGGGCAATCAATAGGAAGTTACTGAATTCTTCTAGAATCATCTAAACTTGATCTGCCAAGACTATTATTAGTAGTTTTCAACACATACATAAACATCTATTTATACATCCTATGTAATGTTTTGCACTCTTAACAGACTCAGGTCACATAGGTAAAATCTAATTAAAGATTTTCTGCACAATTTACAGCCATGAATAAAAAAAAATGAGATAAAATCATGTACCAGGAGTTATAAATTATACATATACATAACACCAGGGTTATTTTTATTCACAACCAATTAGACATCATAAAAATAGAATGTCAATAGGGCTTACCGTTTAGCAACAACCAAATTTTCAGGATGGATGTGATGGTGACCATTTTGCCCCAGTGATTTAGATTGCTATGGCAGGTATATCATTATGCTGAAAATACATTTACATGTTTCATCAGCGCAATCAAAGTTTCCTCAGGCAATAGGGTTTTATTGTGACAAGCCTGACAGGCACCTCACTTAGAATACAGGACAGGACCGATCTAAACATAGATGGGCCCTGGGCGAAGGGCTATCTGATCTTTTGTGCACTGTAGAGTATTCTCAGAAAATAGTTATTGCCACAAAGGTCAAGTAAGCATCTATATATAAATTATTTATAACTTACAACACTATTCCAGGCTATTGGTACATCAGCACAATCAAGATTGGAATTCATTCAAAGAATACCACTAGACTTCCTTCAGAATACTCTCTAAATTTGGTCTTATGACAGTACTTTTAGAAATATTTAGGATTTAATTCACAATACTGTAAGTTCTTTTTAAATTTTCACTTTGAATTCTAGGAAATAAATTATTTTTTTGAAGTTTACCCAAAAATTTGGATTTCGCTCTTTTCAGCTACTTAATTCAACACTATAAAGTCGCAACAGAAAATTGGGCACTCATCCGGGATACAAATTTTTGAAAAATATAGCCAAAAACTACAATTTGTTTTCTTTAATAATTTCAATTTGTTCAGAATTTTTCTGGTTCCTGATATTTTAATTGCACATATTTGAGAACACTTTTGTGAAACTAACAAGCTTTCACAATATCATAGGGCAACACTTCTTATAAGATTATTTACAAATTAGTCCAATTTTAAAATAGAGATTGCAAACTCTTCCTCTAGATAATGCTGAAAACATCCCAAATTCAATGAATGATATTAAAATGTTAACAGTAAGTAAACAAATATTTTTGAGAAAGGCTAGAATTATGCACAAAACTTCAAATACTATGTCCCTATTATCTCAATGAACTATTTCATGCTAGACACTAAGACAATGCTTTCAATTTAAGAGCAATTTCAGCTAACCACCTTTCTATGCCAAAACCAAATAAAAAACTCTTGAAGAAACGTTTTCAATATACAGGGTCACTAATTTGGAACAGAATCCCAAAGGTAATTAATTACCGCTCCGGTGGCCTAGTGGTTAGAGCGTCCGCCCTGGAAGCGGGAGGTCGTCGGTTCGATCCCCGGCCGAGTCATACCAAAGACTTACAAAAATGGTACTAACAGCTGCCTCGCTTGACGCTCAGCATTAAGAGGTTAGTGTTAGGACTGGTCGGCCTGGTGTCAGGATAATGTGACTGGGTGAGACATCATGCTACATGTCTGCGGCATGATGTCTCAGTGCTAGACATCACTATAAACTGCCTCACTGCAGACATCGTAGCGATATGACTGAAAAATTGTTAAAGCTACGTTAAAAATCCTAATCAAACAAACAAACCAAAGGTAATTAGAGAAAATACGAGTATAAATGCATTTAATTATAATCTAATTGAATGGATGAAAAGTGGATCACGTTCATCTTGATAAAACATTACAACTAAAGGTAAAAATTCACTAACCTTCCACTTTGTTGTCTCATTTTATTTGTACTGTACATATATTATGTACCTAGTTAAAAAATATTCATTGAAATTTGCTTTTTATGTCCATATATAAATGTAGCTTATTATTGTGTGTGTGTGTGTGTGTGTGTGTGCTCTGAATGTAAAAACTCATATAACAGAGCCACACTGATTATTTTCATACAACTAATTGTGTCACCCTTTTTAAATAAAGTTATTGCTATTATTATTATTATTATTATTATTTTTATTATTATTATTATTATTATTATTATTATTAATATCATTATTATCTAAAGTGGAGAACTTTTTTATAAATTCTTCCAGGACGGAGAAGAATCCTTGAAAAAGCACATATTGCTTCAGCTTGCCAGACATTATGATATTTCTTATGCAAAAGCTTCTTTCATAAAGCTAGAAATAACAAAGTATTTTGATCCAATATTTGGTGGAAAAGATAGTTTTAGATAAGACTGCTTTCAATTTGATAAGTAAGTTTCTATCTAGCTCTGAGATGAAATTAAAATAATTGAAATTAGGAAACAGATGGAAATAGAGTTAAGAAAGCATCATCTTCAAAAAGAAAAGTTGGAAATCCACGATCAAAAAGTGAACTACAATAGAAGGTTGATCAAGATTACTACCTCAGACAACTCATATTGGTAACAGAAAGAGGCAAAACTAAAACGTTTTGTAAAACATAACAAACAATTTAATTATCAATATTATAAAATGAAAAGTTAAGAGGAACTTACTCTCTTATGAGCTGAATCAAAACTAATCCTGAAATTGTTATATTAAAGTCCAAAGGATGAAATTTTCCTACTAAATTTCAGATCCCGAAATGTACTTTTGTTTCTCTTTAAAAAAGCGCTTCTCAAGCAAGCGCCCAAGTGAAAATGCTAATTTATACATGCTCAGCCTCCGGGGGGCCCATTTTCACAGCAAATACTAAAGTCCAGAACTACATTGCAGGTGGAAATACTTACCCTAGCAATGGTTAAGAGAAAAAAGGAAGAATAAAAACAAGTGACACTGAAAAAATAGTACACTAAGTTCCTGAAACTAACGAGAGTGGACATCAAAAGAAATGCACATACTTTTCAAGGACTCACAGATAATCCCTGAAAAAATCAGATTACTTGGGATTATATTCACAATACTGTGTGTTCCTTTTAAAATTTCACTTTGTAATTTAGAGAAATAAATTATTTGTTTATTTTACTGAACTTGTTCGTTTTGCTTCTTTCTGTTACCTAGTTTAACACTACAGAGTCATAACACTTGAAACAAGTGTTACTGTAAGCTCAGAAATAGCCAGGAATAGTAGCAAATTTTTATCTAATGATACATCACTTTCAGGCTATTTTAAACCTTTGTGAGCATTTTTATGTTTAAAGATATGCAAAGTTTTCAGACTTTCAAGTACACAGATATTAAGATACTCATCAATTTTCCATGATTTAATAAGACTTTACTTGAACTTCTTTAACACATCTTTAGAATCCAAAAATCATATATACATCCATGAGCATACATACATACCTACAAACATGCAAAACATACCTGCATGTGCATACATACATACATACATACATACATACATACATACATACATACATACATACATACATACATGTGAATATATACATACATACATACATATATCCATGTGCAAACATACATACATATATACATACTTGTGCATAAAAAACATATATACATACATGCATGCATGCATGCATGCATACATACATACATACATACATACATACATAAATACATACATACATACATACATACATACATACATACATGTGTATACATGTGCATGCATACATACATGCAGGTAACATACATATATACATACATATATGTGAATACATACATACAAGCATGTGCATACATATACACATACATACATGCATGTACATACATGCATGTACATACATACATACATACATACATACATACATACATACATACATACATACATACATACATACATACATACATACATACATACATACATACATACATACATGCATGCATACATACATACATTCTTGCATGTGCATACATCCATACACATGCATGCATGCACACACACACACACACACACACATACACACACACATACATACATACATACATAAAAGCAGAATAATCTTAGAAAACTGTAAAATGCACTCTTTTGTAGACACAAAAATATATATTTCTCAAAGAGTTTCCAAAAAAAGTTTGAAGTATTTTAATTCTTGCAGTTTCTCATCAATCTGCATGTCCTTAACCAACTTCTATTCAAGTTTTCGTTTTAAAGTTGTGCTGAAGCTATTGGATGTGCTAATGAAACTGAGATTTCTCTTAGTTTCACCCTTCAATGCGTAGTCATCAGCAGGTACCAATCTTCAAAAGCTGCATGCAACTTTCTGAAAAATGAATTCCTGTAACTTATATCTAAATACTGAATTCGTAATCAGTTAAATTATGATTTTCAATTTATTATTTCCTGAAACTGACCTATATATAGTGGCCTTTTAAAACGTATGGCTTTTCCGTGACTTTCACCAATATTTACAAATATACAGGCATTTTCCTCAATAAAAACAAACCTATTCTTCTTTCCCAAATTTTCCATTTATCTGGCGGCATGGAAAATCTCAGCCAATTAAAATTAAAATATGCCCTGTCAATGCCCACTTTGGTATAATTTACTGGCAGGAGAGCATTGTAAAGAACAATTTGTCATTTTATTAACTTATGTTCAAAGGATAAATGCATGCTCTGGGATCACAAATAAAGATGACTGGCATTGCTCATTACATGATGGAGTATCTATGCTTTTAACTGTTAAACGATAGTTCTAAAAAATTATGTTTCCAATTGGCTGACTGTGCCTGTTTTTTATCATCCCAAGCATATTGTTTCCCTGGAGTAATAAAGAAAAATTGCATTAAATATGTATGTGTAGAAAAAATACCTGCCTACCCTAATTTTAAAACTAGTGTAATAGGAAACACACATAGCTTTTTTTGCTTTTGTAATGGCATACCATCATATTTATACTAGTCTAAATTCTCAGTGCTTTCAGATATGGTAAAGGCTAATGAATAAACTAAACTCAGAAAGAATAATGCAAACAATAATTTTGACTAGCATTATATCATGTTTTACAATTGTATTATCTTTGAAAATTATTAAAACAAATGTTTCATACTTACACTTCACATCAATGACAAGTTCATTGCTTGGAATTGACTTTGCTGGTGAATCCTCATTTGTCACACATGTTAGCCTGCCATTGTTGTCTTGTCTTGTAAGACTGGCAATGGTCAGTTCAGTTCCGTGGACTTTATAGCGTCCCCCTGCAGTAATAAGCTGGTTATTTACCTTCCACTCTGACATCATAGTCAGGCCATGGTCAGGAGGTGCACTGTTGGATACAGAGGAACAATTCAGGCGGTAGTCAGACCCCACTGCAGAATCAGTGATTGCAACAATCTCAGGCTTAGATGGAGCAACTGAAAAAAAGTTAATGGTGCTACAGAGTAAATTAGGATCTTGATTACTTTTGAATTTGGCTCAGCTTAAAAAATAAGTCATATATGATTCTAAAATATTTCATGATTTTCATTTAGTACCAATTCCATATCCATGAGTTACTCTCTGACATAGAACTCCTGAATTTCGAAGCTGAGCTCTCTGCTGAAATGGAAGCCACTAAAAGATTTATTGATGATGTATCTAAAGCACCATCCAGATTAACTCCAGCTGCTCTTTTTGGAATTTCAGTTATCTTTCTTGATTATCTGTATCACTATTACCTCATTTAAAACAGCAATATTTTAGGTTTGGCATGATATACACATTGCAAAGTACCTTTTTCTGTTCTTAAGGGAGATAGAATTTTATTCTGTTTAAGAGATAAAAGCAGGCTAAAGCTGATAGATAACTTGTTAAGGATCTTATCAACTTGCATTTTCCAACAAAAGAGATTGTCTATCATGATGCCAAGTAGTTTTTCATTTTCAGACTGTAGTATATCCATTCCTTTTATCATTACTTTGAAATCATTTTTCTCAGCTTTTACTCTCGCTTTGTTATAATCATAGCTTTTGTTTTGGATGCATTTATCTTCATACCTATGTGCTCACACCAGTTGTTTAGTTTTACCGAATCTTTATTTCATTTAGTGCTGATCTCATGGCCTGTTCATCCAATGCTATATAATGTTTATATCTGCAAACATGTTTGAGGTGAATATCTTAATGTGATATCCTGGCTGTACATTTTACGAGGTTATACTTGGAATTTTGACCTTAAACCTTGGATGTCCCAGGTTTTCCCATGGATTTACCATGAAAACATAGGAAACCTTGGACAATGCTGATTTTTTGTCCAAGATTTTATAAGCAAACCTTGGACATTATCTCGTTTATTTAAAGCAAAAAGAAAATACCTTGGACAAAGCCTTGGACATGAGAACTTAGTTTATTTTTTGGCTCAGAAAAACCTCAGAAATAAGAACAAGTCATTTTTTTTAGCTTGGATATAACTCAGAAATGTAGACTTCGAAATATTTTAGCTAGGAAATGAACTTGGATTGTTTTAATTGTGCACTTAGAGATTTTGTTAGATTTATTCGAAAAGTATTTTTACAGTTTATTAATATGAATAACGTTTATTGCACTGAAGTTTAATCCCTTTCAAAATGATTTGGAAAGAATGCACCAAACACTTGATTCTATTTTATGACGATAAAAGTACATATAATCCATTTGGGGATTTTAAAAATATTAAACTTTACAAAGAAAGTTGGCTTTTGATGTTCAAATAAAATGAAAAATGACCTTTAAAGTTATTGATGACATAAATTTGATTAATGTTTTCACTTTGAGTTTAAATCGGTGTAAGACTTTTTATTTGCAATTACTTCATATATAATCAGACTAAAGTATTCAACTATAGACAAACAAGGTACTGTAAAAGACATTTTCTAAGTAAAAAGACCACATTTGTAATCTTCATTCAAGCTTTGCAAAACCACATATATCCTTTCAGTGATCAAGTAAACATGTATATCAACAGTTAAATTGTTCGTAAATAGCTAATCGTGAGTGGTAAAGGATCAAGTAAAAAATGCAAGCTTGTGTTAGTGTACTTGTAGTTGATAAAGATTTTAATTTAAACAACTAAATTCTAACACCTGAAGATGAACTCTTCCCTCTACATTTCCTTTGGACACAAATAGTTTTACAGCTGCAAATACATGGCAAGTGAATTTGTGGAGGAGGTAACTCTGAACTTCAATAGCTCCTTTTCCAATGGATTTCTTTTCTTCAAATGCAACTGTAAATGAATTCTGCTTCTTAACCTTGCTTGTCTTAAATAGACTGATAATGTCTTGCTTTGTTAAAGCCTCCTGTATTGATACAAATTTCTGTCAATCTGTAAAGAGCACATTAATTTGGGCCAGAGAACAACTAATTAGATTTATGGGGACAGGTGCTTGTTAAATTGCTATACTGTAATGATTTATAATGTCTGTGTTGGGAGAGGAAGTGATTCTTAATTAAGCCTTCATTTATTTATGAGCTAGACAGAATATCAGGAAAAGGTTAACTTCAATTTTATATCGGAACTGTCAGATGTTGAGTTTTCTCAGAATCAGTTGTTGGAAATCTAGAAGTCAGGCTGACTGCAATTTTGGCGCTTAGTTATAAAATGCAGTATATATATATATGTAATCCTGATTGGTTATGCTAAATAAGGGGCGTGGTTCCCAAACAAAATTTCTTGGGGTTAAAATTGCCCTCATCGAAAAATCTAATCAGTCTGCAATTTTCCTGCAAGAGTAAAAATATAAGGGACTCCGAGATTGAATTCGGAAGAAATTATCTAGCAAAACATTTATCCAAGGGACCGGATGTCTGCAAAGTCAACGGACACAATTAGGAGGTAGAAGCGAACAAAGCTTGAAAACACAAGGTATTTGCGTCAATCGCATGTAATTCGCTGATACCAATATAAGATTTGCTTGAATTTATTTGCTTATATAAGCATGAATTTATTTGTTTAAATTCATAGATCAATTCTCATGATATGAGTATAACTTTGTTTGAGTTCATCTATCTTAATTCATAGAATGATCTTCTTTATATAAGTTTGACGAATTGTTTGAATTTTTCATCTAAGATTTCATGCATTACTTTAGTTGATATGAGTTACAAGAATCAGTTTGAATTCACCAATGTTAGATGGTTTCATGTATGATAAAAACTTGAATGTGTGTATTTGCTGGAAATAACGTAGTTAAGGCATATAATGAATTTCATTCATTCATTTGTGTAATTGAGACGAGAACTGTTATGTCTCGTGTGATGTTAGTGTGAGTCAGGATGGAATAGCCATTGGGAAGTATATTGATCTTATGAAACTAGGTTTGTTTATGGTCTGCCATGTTTAGCTTGACCAGATAGCCTTTGGTATCTGTTTGAATTCCGATAGAATGTTATCTGACATAACGAGAGGAGAGTAATGATCTATTCCCAGTAGAATATCTGACAGAAGATTTAGGTTGCTTTTCTGTTAATTTTGAAAGGGGAAATAGCTGCACTGACATAGCCACTGACGTATCCACGTACCTACTTATTCAAGTATCTAGGTATCTACGTACTTACGTATCCACCTACCCACACAAAGTTTGAGGGTCGAAAAGAGGCGAGACAGTCGAGGTTGCAGAAGGAAAAAAAACGAAAGGACCTAGAGGAACAACCACAGTGAAGTTGGAGTGAACCGGAATAAGCAGGTTATAAAGTTGTACAAGGCAATGACTTCAATTGTTCACTCGATTCTATGATGAACAAATTCTATCATTTAAAACATTTTATGTTTATGAGACCACCCTCATGCCACCCCATGTGTAATTCCAATTGCATTGGTTTTAAAATAAAGGTAGGTAGGTAGGTAGGAAGGTAGGTAGATAGGTGGGTGGGTGGGTAGGTAGGTATATATAGACAGACAGATAGACAGACAAATAAATAGACAGACAGACAGACAGAGAGACAGACAGATAGATAGATAGATAGATAGATAGATAGATAGATAGATAGATAGATAGATAGATAGATAGATAGATAGATAGATAGATAGATAGATAGATAGATAGATAGATAGATAGATAAGAGAGACAGACAGACAGACAGATAGATAGATAGATAGATAGATAGATAGATAGATAGATAGATAGATAGATAGATAGATAGATAGATAGATAAATAGATAGATATAATGTACTAAGCACTTCAAGTTCTGTTAGGAATTTTAACTTTTTATATTATTAGTTTTTATTTTCAACCAGATTAAAATATGATAGGGTCAGTCGCTTAAACGGGGAAGGTCAGCCAACCAGGAACTTTTTTTGTGCGCCTGATATGGCACTTCCGGTCTGCGACGATCGGAATCTGAGAGATCATTTTATCTTATAAGATAAGATAAGACCTCTTTATTTCAGACTACATAGTCCATTCATCTAAATTAAAATATAGATATGAAGTAAAAAAAACATTGTAAACATAAAAGATCATATATATATATATATATATATATATATATATATATATATATATATATATCATACGTACAAGTAAACATATATATCTACAACAATTAACTGCTCCCTGTATTTTCAAGAATGAAATTAAGTGGCACATGTAAAGAGTAATGTGTTCCATCTGTGAATAATATGAGAATTTAAATGAATGTCATAGTTCCAAAGAGATTTAAATATACAGTTCTTCCTATCAGATATTCTTATCATCATTGAGAATACATACTTTCTCATTGCTTCATCAAACCTGAATACATTATAATTTACAAACATGTCGCAGGCACTGTTCCATCTAGGAAGACCTATTAGAAAACGAAGACTATTATTACAACCAATAACTAGTTTTATTTTCATACAGTCACTAAAATTGTCCACAGAGGTGCAGCAATAAGATATGAATAATGTAATTTTGATATTCAATGAACAATTCTTAAATTTACGTAGAAGCATGATTGTTCAAGTACACAAAAATCGGTAATGTCTCATCATGTCTTCATTATCTGACCGATTTGATTTCAAAATATGTCCCAAATACATATAACTGTTGACATACGTAATAACATTCCCATTAAGATGTACACGGAGGAGATGGTAATTAAAAGAAGTTGGCTAAAAGACCATGCATACTGATTGTTTTGTATTATAGATGATATCACTCTCTAATGCATATTGTTCACATATCTTTAATAATTTCTTTAAATCTGTGATAGAAGGGCTTATCAATGACATATCATCAGCAAAACTAAAATTGGTAAGAAACAATACATTTGGTGGCAGATGTAACCCCACGTAACACTGACCCAACCCACAATTTAACTCATCTATATATATATATATATATATATATATATATATATATATATATATATATATATATATATATATATATATATATATATATATATACATATATATATATATATATATATATATATATATATAATAACAAAGGGGAAAGAACACCCCCTGCCTCACCCCATTGGTTACATGGAAAGCGGTGGATATTACACTTCTCACAGCACAGAATACAACTGTTTGCCATACCAGGTAAAAATATGAACTATGTAGACTGATATTTTAATAGCAATCAACTTTTAAAGAGTGTCAATGATTGACCCTATCAAATGCCTTACTTGCGTCTAAAAAAAATATGCAAACACTGGGCTGCCATGTTCTATATAACAGCTCACAGTTTCCTTAAAGGCATAGAGGCATAAATCTGTTGAATGTTGCTTTTTATATCCAAACTGATTATCGGAGAATGTGACTTAAAATTTTTGCAGTATGATGCATTCAAATATTTTTGAAATAATAGTCGTAAGAGCTATAGGTCTGTAGTTACTTTTGTCCGCTAGGTTACCAATTTTGCTTTTTAGTAGCAGTATAAATGTAACTTTTGTGAAATCATCTGGTAGAAAGTTATGCACAAACATACAATTAAATAAAATCATCAATAGCACATGAAGTCTAGTATCTTAAAATTTAAATGTTTCACAAATAAGAATCCAGGTGGACATTTACCACCTTTTTGTCTTGTTTGTTTTATGAAAAAGAACTTGAGATGATTGAAGGACCCCACGTAATACTCATAGCAGGTGCTTATCTACTTACTGCTTTTGAATTTAAAACAATAATGAGAAGTTGTGGAAAGTTCTAGGAAACATTTCTTTCGCCTTCTTTCATGGTTGCAGAGCATGGAATTATCCAATCACAGCAACCAATTCATCAATCAATCTTGTATGCACCATAATAATAAATTCGAAGTGGTCCGTTGAAAGCAAACTGGTCTGCGAAAACTTGCATTATAAAGGAGTGGAATCATCAATCGCTATGAACTTGTTTGCATTATTTATATGATGATCCTGTTACCGGAAATGTTCTTAGCCTCCTAACTATTGTTCAACCGAGAAAGGCAATCGAAGATTACAAATTCATCGATTTGGTGTCTGCAAGGTTGCTGTGTTTTGGGATTACAGAAGGAATTATTTAAAAGATTGGAGGTAAGTGCATTTCTTTTTTTATTATATTACATTAAATTTGAAAAAGATAAGAACATTAATTGGCTGTCGTTTCATAGCACAGACACTTGATTCTGGGGGAAACTCATGTGTACACTCGACAAAGTACATTAAGTGTTAATTGGTGAGTGTACACATTAGTTTGCCACAGAATCAAGTGCCTGTGAAACATGTGCAGCGTTCAGTAAACATTACTGTTGTTTTCATCTTTATCTCATTGATAGATTGTGTGTGTTGTCGAAAAGATATTTTTAAAAAATAATTGCCCTGAAATAATTTATATGGAAATTGGACTGAGTGTTCCTGCTTTTATGCATTGTTTAACCCTGCAAATATATATAGTAAATATCAATCATTATATATAAATAATAATAATAATAATAATAATAATAATAATAATAATAATAATAATAATAACTCTTAATACTGTTTTATTTTTTCTAATTTTATCTTTGTACAATTCAGTTGTAAATCTTTAGTTGAATTTAGAAATCTAGAAGAAAAGAAATAATAATGGTTTAAATTATACATTATTATCATTAAACATTAAAATGAAGTCATATTTTAGAATTGTTGACAGAACAATACAATCTGAAAAACATTTAATGACTCAAAAATGGATCTTAAAAGAGCTGTGTGTACATATTTATTATAGTGCATGAAATCATAAAAATAGGTTTATGAATAGTGTTAAAGACATGTGAGAATAGAACAAAACATCCATGTGTATAGGTTGTAAGGCAGCAAGAAAATCTACAAAGCAATCAATCAGATTCATTACTGCTTCAGTATACTGATGAAAAGCTATATTACTTTATCGATTTTCTTTAAGTACAGTATTTTATAATTTAAATAATTGTACTGGCCTCCCATATTATAATGTGTTTCTCCGAAATTGCAGTTGCAGTCTGCTTTTTGATACGAGGTAGTGATTCGTGACATCACATGATGGCCACTGTTAAACACGTTTATAGACCTTGCAATCCCGGATAGTATACACCCTTAATTTCGGGTGTAAAATTGTGTACCATATTAAAAGGATTATTGTTCGTGCGTGTCATATGTTGATGATATTAAATAGTACTTAAATTGGTTGTCTAATTGGAAAGGAAATATGGCGTCCATGATATGAATCTCTTGCTCCATTTTACCTGTTACATACGAATTTGCAAAAATGCAAGCATCGATGATCTCTTAACTTTATAAAGAACGTCAGGTTACATAATTAAAATGATTATTTTTATTTTAAAGGCGAACATGCCTAATCACATTTTTTTTCAGCAATAAACATTGGTATATGTATTTTTTCCCAAGTAATCAAATCCCATCACTAGTACATGGCATGGAATGTACAGTATAAGATTTGAAAAGATTTTTTCTTTAAATTTTGGGTTGAAACAAGTAAAGATGCAAATCCATAATCACCAAAGCCACCAAAAACAGCTAAGACAATAGCAACAAAACACACCACCATGATGGCAACACCAAAACAGACTAAGACGTAAACACCAAAAAAGCCCAATGTATGATAAAGATACAGCAATTTCAAACTTCTAAATACTTTATAAAGAACCAGTATTGTGTCATATCTTTGTGGCTTTATTAGAGTACAATGAAAAAAATAAGATAGTAATTCTGAATAATTTTAATAATATTTTTAAAGGGATGCATCAGGATCTTATAATTGATTGAATACATTAGTTTGAACTTGTAAGGCATTGAGCCAGGAACAGAATATAATCTTGACTGTATTTGTGATCAACAATTTAGAATGATGGCACCAGATTTAAAGAACAGTCCATTGTGGAAATATAGCTTTTTAAGGGTTAATACCTTGTTTTGAGAACTAAAGGATTTCAAACATGATTTGTAAACTTAAGGCTGCCAATAACAGTTATGTTATTTGTGTACTATTTGTTTTGTTAATTCATCACATTTTATATTTTCAAGCAATACTTCTTTATGAAGGACTGATCCAAAAGAAAAGGCAGAGTATCAATGAGGTGATAATAAACAAGAAAATCAATGAAGTGCTAAAACTATCAAGAAACCAGTATATAAATGGATGGATTTTCAAAAATTAAATGGACAATTTGGCACTAGAGGAACCTCATGGGCGTTCTTGATATTTGGACCTTTTGAAAATTTTATTTGTACGTGTTGAACAAACTGAAATTAAAATGTATTCTTATATTCTGTAATATTTGCTTCAGTTCTTGGTCTGATGTTTCATGCCAGGGAGGTGTCTGAGGAATCCTCGGACAATATGTCCTAGGAATCCTCAGACAATATGTCCGAGGAATCCTAGGACGATATGTCTAAGGAATTCTCAGAACGCTTGCAAACCATGGATATGTCCAAGGATTCCTAGGAAACCTCGGAGTATTGGTTACAAAAAACCTTGGAAGTCCGAGGGCAACCTAGGACATTGAGAATAAAAACTTTGGACATTGGTACAAAACATTTATCCTCAGAAAGTCAGCAACCAATACTCCGAGGTTTTTCCTATGAACATTTGTCCAAGGTTTCCTAGAAAATCTCGGAACATGTACAGCCGAGATGGTATATCACTGATGTACAACAGAAAGACAAATGGTCCAAAAACTCATCTTTGTGGAACACCTGTCTTTTTGAGTTTCTTATCTGAAGGTTTTTTAAAATGGAAACTTGCAGTTTTTTGCCATCATGATATGACTGAAACCAAGTTAAACTTTCATGGTCAACTCGATACAGTGTATATGTTTTAACCATTCATCCACCAATCTAGTTAATTTAGTCTGGCATGAATGTCCTTCACGGAAGCCTGAATGTCATGAATGTATTAAAAGATTCTAAGGTACGTAGTTTCTAAATTCATTACAAACATGTCTTTCTAATATCTTTGAAAATGATGATAAAACTGATATGGGTCTATAGTTATTCATATCAGAAAGATCTCCACTTCTTAATCACTGAGTTACTTTTGTCAGTTTTAGCCAGTTTGGAAAACTACCTGTAAAATACTTTGAAGATATACGTGACAGTGCAATCACTTGATATAAGAGTTTTAGAAATTAAGCATTTATATCATCTAGACCTATAGCTGTTTTGATGTTATTAAAATGAATTAAAGACTTATTTTAGGTATTTTGAAGTACGTTTTCTTTGCCATGTTTGGTGAAAATATGCTCAATATGCAACACTGAATAATCTTTTTATGGGCTGTGAGATCCATAAGTATTTGTTTATATTCTCTGAATAATGGTTGAGTGCATTTGCAATTTCAAGAGGGTTTTTCTGAATATCACCATTTTCATCACTAACACATCTAAATATTACCATTTTCATCATTAACACATCTAAATGTTACCATTTTCATCACTAACACATCTAAATGTTACCATTTTCATCATTAATACATCTAAATGTTACCATTTTCATCATTAATACATATAAATGTTACCATTTTCATCACTAACACATCTAAATGTTACCATTTTCATCACTAACATCTAAACGGCAGGCTATTGACAGGTTTGCCCTCTAAATTTTTCTAGAAATTAACATTTAACCTAAATCCTGGTTCTACTCTTGTATCTTATTTTTTTTATATATATAATCTTTATTTACTTGAAAAATTATGTGTTCTTGCTATAACATTCTACTTGAAAAATAATTAATTCTTGCTATAACATACCAAAAACTTATAGAGGACATCTTTGATTAGCATACTCTGAACTGGAAGTTGGGTGAGCATCAGAGAAAGCATTAGTGCGCACTGTACTATGTCCAGTAATTCAGAGTGTCCAGTAATTCAGAGTGGATCTCCCTGGATGATGCAACATCTCTAGCTTTCCAATCTGACATGACATAGTTGAGGAAGTGGTGGTGGGATATGAGCCACATGCCCCACCAACACTGCAAGAAAAGATTCAAGTATCTCACAGGGTCACAAAAGACCAATGACCCTGAGGCAGAGGCCCCCCATCCCATAAGGCTTCGTTTGGATACAAGGCAAGGGAGATATCGATCCAGTACTATTCCCTGATCTAACCCAGGAGGACAGACTCTCAATCTTGCACAGGATGGGACATTATAGGGATACACAGTCCGTACCATATACCCATATCACTAGGCCACTGAATGATAACTGGAACATTAGCTCCTCAACTGATTCATCCATCAAAATGTTACAGTGATGATCCTTCCCATCTGAGGGATGCAACACACTACTCTTAAAATATTGGGAGCAGTGCACCACCTCCTTTGTGGTAGGGGGCAACATGCATCCATGAACATGAGATGTACAGTGCACTACCTCCATAAAGGGAGGGAGCAACATACTGTGGTGGGTATGATGTGTGCAGTGCCTCACTTCCATAACAGGAGGAAGTTACCATATTTACCATGTAAATTGCGACATGATAAAATAATTAATGTTTTTTCCTGTCTCAGAACATATGGTGAAACTTTTTTTCACATAGGTCATATGTCCCACGACATAAGAAATGAAATAAATTTGTGTTGCAATAAAAGATAAACAAAATGCTTATTCGATAATAAAATAACAAAAGGAAAGAAACTAACCTTGAATTTTTATCATTTATTCCTCTTTTTCTCTTCATGAACATTAAAGAAAAAATATATCCACGAACTCCATATATATATATATATAGTTTTTGCATAAATCCCAGTTTGTTAGCAACCCCCTACTGATTTCAATAATGAATACCTTTAATGTGGTAAAACAATGCACAAAACTTCATTTCATTCATTGATTTATAATTTCTAACCTGATGTTACCAGGGTGGCCCTAACACTGTCATCGCCTGTGGGTTTCATGCTTAGTGGACATTCCATACTAACATAGTTCCATATTGCGTGCACTATGGGCGAGTCTATTTTCCTCAGACAACAGAGTGATGTAAATGAAGTCCTGAAATAGATATAGTTCCAACTTCTTGATATTGGGTAAAAGACCCAATTGAGTTAATGTGGGACAAAAATGGAACAGATCCTGATTGAAGAAATTAACCTGAATGTTGTGGATCAGCCAGTCATTGAAAACCTGGAGAATAGGGTTTCCAAGCAATCAAAGAAAGGACGTTACTACTTCCATAGCTCAGGTGAAGACTCTATGTGCAGAAATTATTCTGAATAACACAGCATGAAATTGAAAGACTTCTGGTCCAAGCAAAACTGGAGGTATTTCCAATGTGGAGGAAAAATTCAGGATGTGAAATAAGCATCCTGAAGGTCGATAGGGACCCCCCAATCTGATGGTCGCATTGCAATTCTGGATTGAGGATGTGGTCTTCATCTTGAAATGTTCCTCCAGAAGAAACAGGTTTATTGAGTAGATATCATTAATGGTAGAAAATTTACCATTTTTTGGGCTACCAGGAAGGTTCATGAGTATAATGCAGTAAACAGCCTGATCAGGACCTTCTTGACTGCCCTTTTCTGCAAATGGGTATGCATCTCTTCCCTTATATTCACCAGCTTTTTTATGAAAGAACGCATCTTTGATGGAGGTGGTTGTTCCTGAAGCTGAAGATGGCAACCCTAGCTCACAATAGAACAAATATACGTATCGTCTGTGACGCTTGACCAACTCTTCCAAAAGATGCCTTTTTGAGCACCGACGGGGATGTTAAGGAGAGGAATGCAAAACAGGAGAGGGTGAAAGTCCAAAGGGCTGCCCGCCATCCTATTAGGGACAGGAAGGTTATCTGGAAAACTGCCTACATGAGGCTCTTTAATGATTTCCATGCAGAGAGCCTGATTGTTGAAGGTCAATGGGGACCCCCCCCCCCCACGCACACACAATATGTTGGTCACATCACCTTCTGGATTGAGGATGTGGTCTTCGTATTAAAATGTTCCTCCAGAAGAAACAGGTTTAATGAGAGTTCATTAATGGTATAAAATTTACCATTTTTCTTTGCAACCAGGAAGGTTCATGAGTAGAAAGCAGGAAACAGATAGATCAGGATCTTCTTGACTGCACTGTTCTGCAAAAAGGTATGCCCCTCTTCCCTTATGTTCACCAAAATTTGACTTGTGAAAGAACATTGGCGTCCTTTATGGAGGTAGCAGGGTCGAATCAGAAAACCTTTTAGAGGCGTCGATTCGGCAAACAAAGGCTTCCTCCAAAATAAAAAAGCGTCAATTTGGCAATTTAAGACTTCCTCGTAAATGCTTTATAGAGGCTCATGGGCAAAAAAAGGATGCCACAATTGTTGTCGCACCCCCCTGCTGCTGCTATGGGTTTATCAATCTTTTTTAACCGAATATTTGATCAAATCCGACACGATATCTTGATCTAGGATCATGCAAATTTATCGTTACAAATCCATGTGGGATTGACTGAGCGTGACTAAAGAAATTTCTCAAGAGATTATAATCCATATCACCGCTGCACCAAGTTTGCCAAATATTTCGTAGCGTATGTGTATCAACTCCGTTGAATACAGCAAGAATATTGCCATTATATCTGATCACTTTTGGTATTTGAGTGTATCGTTGAGTGACATATATCACATCTGTATTTTTATGCATGCCTACCACTGGAAAATATTCTAGAAGGAATCTTTTGATTGTCTAACATCACATCATCATATATGACCAAATCGTTAATGCTTCCATCTAAGTCTTCTATTGCTGGCGCTTCGTCAATATCAGTTATAAACTCTATAATACCCCTGCCGGTGATTTTTGCCGCTTTTTCGTTCTAATCCATTAACACTTCGTAGCATCGCTGATCATCTACACTGGGGGCTATTAAATACAACTTGTCCCATTTCATCCATCTCGTTATCAAATTAAGTAGCAGTTACGTCTTGCCACTTCCAGATGGTCCTATAATAATCAGGCGAATATAATTTGGTAGCGCTGCACGATGCTTCACTTGTTCTCGTGTTTTTGTCGCCTAAAAATCAATTACATTCATGTTATTATATTATGGATCTATATTGTGTAAAATGTAAGAAGCGTACTGGCACAAAAGACCTGATGACGATTACAACTAAAAATAACAGATCAGCACTTTCTGGTAAGTGTGTACAATGTGGGACCACAACATTTAGATTTGTTTCTATGAAATCTGCAGATGATTTAAAAACAAAACGAGGAGGTGATATTGCAGCCAAGTTAGTAAAACTCCCAGGAACACCTTGGGCGTAGTATCCAGGAGAAAAACACCTTCCAGGATATAGTTATTGTGGACCCGGGACCAGATTCGATATCCGACTCGACGATCAAAACCAACCCAAATCCGGTAAAAACCCAATCAACGCCATTGATAAGGTGTGTCATGCTCATGATGTTGCTTATAAAAACAGTAATCTGCACAACAGACATATTGCATATGTGAAATTAATTCATGTGCTGAATTATGTCACTGATAAATCCTTCAAAGAAAAATTGGCTTCATTTTTGATAAAATCGGCAATGAAAGGTACATTAATGTTGGGTGCTGGTAATTAATAATAACATGGAATCTATTTATTATTCTCCAAGAGGATACTGGAGGGGTAAAGCAGCAATTGGTAAACTCGCTAGCGCCGCAAAGGTGAAAAATACCTCTACAGCGGATTGGTTATCCAAACAGGCAATATGGCAAATTTATCTACCACCTCCTAAACAAATTAACTACTCGCATTTTGATGTCAGCGCTCCTAACGAAGTTCATCAAGCTGATATATTATTTCTGCCGCATGATGGTGTTTACAAGTATGCGCTAATCGCAGTTGATGTTGCAAGTCGATACAAACAAGCAGAACCGCTAAAAACAAAATCATCAACTGAGGTAGCTTCTGCGTTTGAAAGGATTTATCGACGAGGTCCTCTGCATTGGCCAAATCTATTACAAGTTGATCCTGGCAAGGAATTTCAGGGTGTAGTGTTATCAACAAAGAAGCATCATAATGTCACCATCAGACGAGGACATACTGCACTACATCGCGATCAGGCAAGTGTTGAACGATTTAATCGGACACTTGCTGGGCGGTTATTTGGATATCAATACGCGAAAGAATTCATCCAGGATAAACGATCTCGTGAATGGGTCAAGAGATTACCAGGCGTAATTACCGTGTTGAATAATGAGATTACTCGAACAATCAATATGAAACCTAACAACGCGATTTAAAAAAAAGTATATACCCGTAAAACCACAAAATGATTTTACAAAACAACCAATACTCGGCAATGTCACTGCTAGATATTTATATGAACCAGGAGAGCATGAAGGTGGTACAAAAAGGGCTACTGATCCTATTTGGAGTGTTATTGTACATAAAATATCTAACATAACACGATCCACCGGTAGACCAGCAATCTATAGATTGGATTCAACTGCTCCCCAGCGAGGATTTACTCGTGAACAACTACAAGTGATACCCGAGGATACTCAATTACCGCCGCGTGATCTTAACTAGCACCTATGCGTCTGTTGCACTCAAGACAAGTCAACATCACCTTATCTCTGGTATGACCAATACTGCTTTTTTTTCTGTCTACAGTAAATTGTCGAGAGTGTTTATCCGACCAACACCAATTCATTATACAATTGCAACTCGCGCAGTGATTATTCTGTTGTTGTTTCAGTGTGATTATTAATTTGGCATCAATGTCAAATTTTCTGTTATTTTTTTATCCTGTTGTTTATAACTAAAGAGTTTTTTTTCTGATTATATCATCGTTGACAATATCACTTATTGTAGTGTCATTAGCATCTAAAACAACTCTTCGAAGTTGATTTATTCTTCGTACTCTGGACACCGCAAGATAAACTAATTTCGACCACTTGATGTGATTATCTATGATCCAAACAATTGTATCTGATATAGTCAATCACTGTGAAGAATGTATCGTAGCTGTGTAACCTAGAGTCCATGGGGATTTATCAGCGCGTAATGCAGCTTTGACGACATTGATATCAAGCAGCACAATATAATTTAATACTAGAATTTGCTTCTCTGTCAAGCCGGGAATATCAACATCGATATTTTGTTTTCGTGTATCCTTGGGTCTATAACACAGCAGCGTTGGAAGTGTTGCAAATTTTTCGTTATGTAATTCAAATAACTTTATCTGAAGTGTGTCTCTGACTATTTTTCTACATGCTACTATCAAATCGTTTGGTCTCCACGCTTCCCAGAAATCATTTAATGGGGTTTCCGAAATTATTTCGCGCCCTATTTCACATTGGATTCTATCCGGTTGTAATCTAATTAGTTTTTTGAACTCGCGTAATTGTTCATCAAGTTCTCTAAGATCAGTATTAATTTCTTCATAATAGTCTACAAAATTCTTTAGCCAATCATGTGGAGACAAACCGACAAATGGTGGTGGTTGACCATAATCGCCACATATTATTACTTTTGTATTCTCTAGCAATAGCCAATCAAGAAATATTTGTAATACATCTAACGATAACGTGCATATTTCATCCCAAATAATGACTTCAGGAATATATTTTTTACTCATTCGATCAGGAGTCCATTCGTCGCTTTTCCATCGAAAGAAATTTGATAAGTGCAAGCATTAATTTCTCGTTATTTCATCTCTCTTGCGAGTCTATGGGTCGGTGTTAGCACAATCATGTTTGATGCCTGAAAATCCATAGGGGTTTTCCTACGAAATAATTCAATCGCACGAGTCGTCTTTCCTGACCCACCACATCCGTTTAAATAAACTGTTTTATATCTACATATTGGATCAGACATCGACGGTGCATTAGATAGTTCAGATATCTGATTATTTTTCAAATATTTATCTTCAATCGTAACATCTGCTGATTTTGGAATAATCACGCACCATTTACGTTTTAATTCTCCATGATCCCCAACTCTCGTCAGAATTTGTAAATTCAGCCACTGCTTCGCTATTTTTCGCGTTTATATAAAATGAATCAGTGGCGACACTAACCGCAGTGTCAGGAAATCTATTTATTATTGAAAATAAATTAATAGAAGCATAACCTATCATAGACGCCCTTAAATGTGCATACTTAAGATTTTTTCCATCGTTGCAAATAACAATTGTACCCAATTTGGTTCCATCGGACAAGAAAACGTCTTTACGATTTACATATATATCTTTAGATGTTATATCGGCGATTATAAAATCGTATTCAGCATCATCTATAATCAACCGTGAAGAATACCTGTTTATGTCATATGTTTTTCCACCCTGAGTGAATTTACCGATTATTCTTCTACCGAGATCTTTTGCATGTTTATTTATAACTTCAAAGATCTGTTTCGACCATTTCAAGATATATTTTTCATCTAGATCAGAAAATTATTTTCTATAGTCGCTAATTATACTATCAAGACTATCAGGTTGTGGTAACCAGACCCAAGTCTGCGCTCGATATGATATAATTGGTTCACTGACAATCAGCGATATCAGCATTTTAGAATCAATCATATACTGTAATAATAACACTATTGGCATCCAGTGATTTTCAGAGATGTGTCTACCAACCCAAATATAACAGCACGGATGAAGTCCTTTAGCCAATTCAAATGATACCACACGAGTAAATCCAATTAAATCAAAATCGGGTAGTGGTCCATTATTCGTAACACGGCTCATTTCATGTGTGGGATGCCCAAATCATTTAAAGTACTCAGCACATTCTCCATACCCGAGAAAATTCCCTGGATAACACGCAACCATATCAACTGAAATAATATTTTCAGAGGTGTATTTTGTATTCCATAATCCACCATGGTTATATTCGGTACAGCTTGATTTGATATCTGATAGAAATTCTGCTCTTGTTGGTTTCCACGTGTTTTTCTTTCTCGCAAAATGAGCTGCAACTGACGGAATTGTAAAACAATTTGTTAATAATTGTTCGTTGTCTTCTGTTGAAAAACCACTAGCTAGTTGTTTCATATCGTTGTGCAGAGCTTCAGTACGGTATAATTATCCGTTTGGTCTTACGAATTGATCTAATTTACCCTCTTCGTCTTCAAAACTGTGAAGTAACCACACTGACACAGGATCCTTTTTACTTAACTAAAAAATAAAATCAAATAAATTTCCCGTGTAACATTGTACGGTTCTATCCGTGGGAATATTGTTACCGCAGGTGTCCACGCGTGTTCATTATGATCAATAATTTTGATTGGAGCTCCTTGTGATTTATATTTTGATTCGTATAATATTTCTCCTGTTATCGTCATTATGGTTATTGGAAATCTTAATGATGTTTCTAATTTGGATATATCTTGAATTGATGCTCCGTTCTTCCTAACTGTTGATTCCCATTCATTTATTTTTTTAAGTCTTAGATTAGTCAATTTGTTTCCACGCAACGCATTTGTGAAGTGTTTGTTCTATTATTCGTTCTGCTGCACAAATTATCCTAGACGAAGTCAATGGTGACAGTTTCATTGGTTTTAATTTTTCAATACTCGGTTTATCATTTAACGAATATATCCCATAAACAACTGCTGCTACAGAATAAGATCGTTCATAGTACGGTTTGTCAATCCCAGTCAGCAATCCTGGTTTGGAATCATGACTCAAAGTGATAGTTCTTTTATCTTTCAAGATTTGTTCAAATTTCTCTCGAATAATCCAATTCCCATTTCTGAGTGGATAATGAATTTCACTCTAAAAAAGTACTTTTTCTTGTCAAGATGTGAGATTATCGCGGCTGCCCTTTCGTCGTTCCTGGTAGCATCAACGTCACCATCAATTCGAAATGTTGACCAACAGTGAGATGCTCCATCACGTTTAAATTCATTAAAACAATCGCGGATTTTATCTATCATGCTTCTATCATTTATTAGACCCTTTGGTACATCTACGGAGACTCAATCGAGATTGAATTTAACATTTTTCCAAGGCGTAATTTTCGATAATCTCTCGAACTCCTTCATATTATAATTAAAACAAGTACTTAAATAAAGAATTTATTATATAATGAACCATTGCAAGTGGCTTATGATAGGATCAGTAACTGCATGTAACAAAACATGCAGAAATGAATTCTGTGGATATCATTTACAAAGCGTTGGTAACGGAAGTTTTGGACCACACCCTTGCATACAATGTGGGGTAGCTGTGAGGGGAAAATCGCAATTGTGTCTGAGTTGCGGTGGTAAACGATACAGAGAGCTCAAGCGTTATTATGATAATAGAATTAAAAACTCCATCAAAGATTCCGTCAAAAACTCCATCAATGACTGTGACAGAGTCAGCAACAAAATCATAAGAACATCTCAAGACTATATTGAAAGATTTCCAAAGTAATAATTAAACCAAACAATTAATTAGACAAATAGTATTATATATATAAATGAAAATAGATTTTCAGCCACATCCCGTGAATACCAATTGTGAAGCGTCTCGTGACGGGCTATTGGACAATTCGGACCAAAGACAATTCGGCCCAAGACAATTCGGCCCAACTTTTACGGAAAATTAGACAATTCGGCTCATCTTTAAGGTCAATTCGGCCCAACTCGAAAGACAATTCGGCCCAACCGAAGAAAATTCGGCCCAGTTTTAAAATACAACTGACAAGTATTTATTTCTAACATATATTTTGACAATTCTTACATAATATGTTTTATTATAATAAAATTTGGAACATTTTGTGAACAAGATAAATGTTTTCCGAAGTTATAATTGTTAGGAAAAACCGGAGAAAGAAAGGAGTATAGTAGAGCTGTACGCTTGTTCTCCAAAACTTAATTATCAAGCAAATCATGAGATATTCTCGTATTTGAACGTATTTGTTACAAATACATTTATACATATAAAATGGTTGAAAACTTTATTATAAAACATATTATAAAAGAATTGTCAAAATATATGTTACAAATAAATACTTGTCAGTTGTATTTTAAAATTGGGCCGAATTGTCTTTGGTTGGGCCGAATTGTCTTTCGAGTTGGGCCGAATTGTCTAATTTTCCGTAAAAGTTGGGCCGAATTGTCTTTGGTCCGAATTGTCCATAAGCCCTCGTGACGGTATTGTCAGTAACCGTAGACTGAAGAATCAAAGTAGGGTGGGACAATGGTATGGGATATTTGAAATTTTCTGTTGGAGAAAAGATATATTACTGTCATCATTTCGTGTATGAGTGTTTTCATGTATTGATCAAGGATGGTCTTGTTATTGGTCATATTGATTCCAATCCTTAGAATAATTCTTTGAATAATTTACAAGCTATTTCACAAAGTGAGAATTTAAAACGAGGTGAGACTGAAAAAAACTCCTCGAAAAATGCCAGGCTTATAAAATCATTTAATAGAAGAAATTGAATTTAAATCAATGGCTGAAGACGGTAGATATTTTGATATTTGTATACCATCAGTACAAAAAGTTGCAGAAGCGGTATATCTATCTTCTCTTTCGAAGCGTTTCAAAAATAGAATTCAATTCGCATATATTTGAGAACAACAAAGGGAGATAACTCGTGCAGGTATGTGTACGGCTTATGAAAAAGTTACCCTCAATGGGTTTTTCCAAAAAAAAATTATTTGTTGATTTCATTTCAGGCAAACTTTGTCTCAGTACCCAGATTAAAAGTTATGCAATGCATGTCCAAATTTTCCATTGTTATAGTACTTTGAACCTGTCGTTGTTGAATCAAACAATAGCAAGTGTTTTTCAAATTTTCCGAGTTTTTTAAATAACCCTGTTTACTGTCCGCGCCCCTGAGCGCCTGTTCTAAGACAAATAAATAAGGCTTTTGATGTCCCAGTAACGTCAGCTACGGCATGCCTTTTATCGATTTGAACTCCCACAGCTGTTAATACTATGTCTGTTAGTCAGCTGGGGGTTCAATATAAATGCAGTCTTACAGTAGTCAAACAAACTTGGATATATCCTAGTCATTTTGTAGCTTCAGATCTTGTCTACATTATTTAATTATTGCTTGTAACAAACTAATGTTGACCCGTGATATAAACGTTTTGACCACAGTTAATGGATTATGAATGAAAAATTGTTAAAGCTACGTTAAAAATCCTAATCAAACAAACATCTATCTATCTATCTATCTATCTATCTATCTATCTATCTATCTATCTATCTATCTATCTATCTATCTACCTATCTATCTATCTATCTATCTATCTATCTATCTATCTATCTATCTATCTATCTATCTATCTATCTATCTATCTATCTATCTATCTATCTATTTATCTGTCTGTCTGTCTCCTTCCGTCAGACTGTCTCTATATTCACTATAATAAGACTCGTTGTTTAATTGTCCATTTATAACAAATAGAGCTTAGGAAAGGAAGACAGTTTAACCATATTTTACTGTTTAAACTGTCATGATTCTCAATGGAGATATAATCTGTAAGAAGACGAATTAAATATGTAGTATTACAAACAGTTGTATTCTTTTTTTTCTTGATGTTTTTTTCAACTATTCTGTTTGATGCACATATATCGTATTCAAAAGCATTTACTTGTAGATATCGAATTTAGCGCATTCGTAACGCGTTGCGGTTTCGTCCCGAGGCCCATGGTTCCACTCTCGTAACAGGCAATTGTCGACGGTACCGATTTGGATGTTGTTTTGTATATGATTGGGGGCGCCAGCCCAAAGGTACTTCATGTACACCTCCCGTCACGTCAAATAAGTGACGGTGTGATTTTTATACACCCCCGGGTAATTAATTCTTGGGCGGAGGTGTACAAAATACATAGACAGTCTTCAGAATATTCCAACATTTCGTTTCGCTTAGAAAATTCACTGGAGATATGTCTATGGGCGCCCCCAAAATAAATAATAGCATGGATGCTAAAGCTCTACGTCACACACTAGGGTAGCCCTCACATGATAATTCAGAATGAACCCTATAAAAGACACAAAGGCTACCCAGTGTGAATGATAATCGCTCATCATCTCTATTATTTATTTTTGAAAAATATATCAATATCAATTTCTCAAATGAGAAATATATATTATTATATATAAATGAATTCTGAAAATATCAATGAGTACCAATATCAATAAAATATCTCATAACTGATATTTCAAATTTGAAAAATCAAGGTATTCAGTTGTCAATTAAATTAAATTGTGATCAGATTCTTTCTGATTTTCAAGATATTGAATACAGCGCTATGATTAATAAATACGTCTTAACAAAACGATATGCTTTATAATAAAAAAATCCAGAATGAAAATCGTGACTCCCTTGTATTCTGTAAAGACGTCAAAAAGTTTGTCCCGTTATTCACTGTTGTCAAAAAAATCAGAAAAGAATTAGGGCAGCACTATGAAATCAAACGCACAATTAATTTCAGGGTTAAAACAATAAGAGATAGTATCCTCCAAACTGAAAATGCCTCCTTGGTTACCTCAACAGAGTTAGTCACCAGTGACATATACAATAGTTTAGTAATTATTATTTATTAAGGAAATCAGAATTTTCTCTATTATTGATGGAGCTGTTTGTAGATTTTTTTATTTTTGGTCATTTTTGTTGCATTTTTCATTGATTTATTGTCATTTTAACTACAATTAGATCGTACATTTAAAAACGCTAGTGTCTTCTATATAATGGTAAACGAAGCACTAACGACTAGATTAGCACGTGAAAGATTAGCTGCAATTAAGAAGTTCATCCCAATCCGTGACTCTGTTCGAGAAAAACTACAAGCTAGACAGAGTTTTCAGACGATTTTATAACATGGACTGAAGAATTGTTTAAACCAATAACCACGGCAACAAAAGATGTAAAATCAGCCACTGAAAGGGCAATATCAGCCAGTTTGCGAGCAATATACGGAAAAATTCCCAAGGAAGGAGAAAGGAAAGAAGCTCCTCTTCTTCCTGTACTTGAAAAATATAGCAAAGAGATCCAAACAAACAAAAAAATCTTTAAAAACATTTCCTGGTGATCTAGTAACCGCTGTAAGACAACAAGAACAACAAGAACGACAACTTCAAGAAGAAATTAAACGATTTGGTAATAATGATATAAGCTATCCACCGCCTGAACCACTTGAAGAAATTGAACAAGAACAACAAGGTGCTACTGCAAGAAAAGACTATTCACCCGAAAATATATTTACGACTCACGCATTAAATAGAATTAGAGGAATTAAAACAAACTCTGAATTAGCTGATTTTACTAGAATAAATTTTAAAACAAGGAAACAACATTTAAATGATGAATTTGACGAAACTATAAAAGACAAAGACACCTGGGCAAATAAAGTATTTTTAGCAAACCGTGGTAAAACTAAAATCACAAAAAAGATACTTGATGATTTTAATAATTTTATGGCTATGGTAAAAGGTGTCACACAACCACCGCCAGTATATACAGCAGACCCAATCCCGGGTGAAATAGAAATAATGGCAGAAGCTGATTCTGAAAAAGGTGCAACTGGTATCACTAAAAAAATCAAGCGGAAAGGGATTTTCTAAATATCGAAGACATTCCAATCAAAGATTTTCCAGTGGGATTTCAGGTAGTGGTCTTATTCGTTGTCCTGGTAATATTCTTAGCGATATAGCACGATTAGAAGTACTAATTTATATCCGATCTATTACTTTTCGTTGGAATATCTTGATTTAACAAGACAGTCCGTCGTTGATATACAGTTTAGAGCTACTGTGCTTCGTAGTTATCCCCGAATACAGAGCAGTTGCTGTCATTCTCAGCGACAAATCAATGTTACTCGAAGGTGTTGGTGGATGAATGAGAGTAATCGATGCGCCAGTAGAAAACATGTAGTGTTTTCCAAAAATATGTAACAATTAGATCAATCTATTATTAATATAATGTCATATAGTCATGTTAGTGTAACGTTAACTCCTGATCAAATTAAAAAATTGCAATTGGAATCAGCTAAAAAATGTGGAACCACTATAACGCTGAAACACAATCAGATGTCTGGTGGTCAGAATAAATTGTCGCTGACAACTCGTCAAATAAAACACTTCAATGATGCTTTTAAAGATAAAAAAGGCGTTCAGATCACACTCTCTGCAGCTGCAATCAAAAACATGATAAAATCAGGTGATATATTTCCGTTATTAGCTGCGTTACCAGCTCTATTTTCAGCAGCAGCCCAAGCGGTAGCTAAGGCAGCAGCGTTAGGAGCCGTTGGTACTGCGGCAGGGATGGCACTAAAGAAAGCTACCGGAAAAGGATACAAAAAAAAAGGGAAAGGGTCTAAGACTACCAGGAACCCCGTATTCATGGTACAAAGGAAGCGGCCTGAGAATACCAAGAACAGTTTATTAACTCGGGAACCTATGGTTCAGGAATCTTTGATTCCCATGTCCAATTTTGATTTACTCTACGCTGCTAAAAAACTAGCGATTAAAAACTTTATAGGTGTCTTTATGAAAGATCAGTTACCGGTACAACCCAACAGCATTGAAACTGGTATCATTAATCTCGATAACAGCAGCGGACCTGGAACCCACTGGGTTGCATACGTGATTGATCCGCGTGTAATCGTTTATTTTGATTCATATGCGTTAGTGCTGCCTAAAGAATTCATGCGTTATATACAACAATTAAATACTTTTCATAAAATGGAGACACAACAAATGAATTGCCTACTCGCAATTATCCTCGATGATATCGTCGTCACTCGATAACGCATTAATATCAGATAGTGAGTTCTCAGCGATGGTACGTGTTTATGATTCCGTGATGTCAAAATTAGAAAAACAACACGAGTATAATAACAATGACAACACCACAAGAACTACTTCAACAAATAGCGGAAAATACCAACCCAGTGAAAACAAATATGATATCAATAACCTCAACGAATCCTGAATTCAGTGTGAATTTCCCTACTCCGATTCCCGTGAAGGAAATAGAGTTAGCGAAACTACGAGCGTATGTATCACAGTTGGCCTAATATTAGGTCGGTAGCATTTGGTGGTCAACAATCAAATAATTCCTTGGTGTTTGCGAATAAGAATCGCGAAGACGGAACTCCAGACTGGAACGTTGTTTCACTACCATCTGGGTCATACCAAATCGAACAAATTAATAACAAATTTCAACGCAGAATAAAATCCATTACTGGAACAGAATCGAAAATCGCTATAACAGATCATGAGCCAACGTTATCATCTGCAATTGAGATAAACTCATCCAGTTATGTCGTAGATATTTATCAGAGTTCAATAAGAACAATACTGGGTTGGCCTGAAATACCACCTGAGGCATCTTATCAAATACCCTAACCAAAAAAAATCTTATTATGTCATGGATATACAATCATATCATGAAATCAACCAATCATATCAAGAATATTTACATGATATAAAAAATACAAAATTAACTGATAGATTTACATTTATCGATAACAATACCATGCAATGGTATTTTGTTTTTGAGACAACTCCTGATTCAACCATTACAATTACATTTACGTTAACTAACATCATTGATTATTTTAGCGAGATCATTCAATTACATACAACACAACTAGAACGACTACGATGGAGTTTCCAGGAGCATATCTCTTATATAACAAGGCCACGTGATGAGATCATAAAAAACATTAGGATATTAAATCAGCTTGTATCCGATATGGAATATATCAACAAATGAATAATTAAAGTAATAATTAATGATAAGAACGGAGATAAACAAAAATTCCTAACTGGTTACAATATAACAGAAGCTGATTTACCCGATTTCAAGTTTCCTGGGTATAACACAAATGAACTAAAAAAATCTGTTAATAATCTTATTCAAGAAAACTTTTCTCTGATACTCAACAAATGGAAACAACAAACAACAATCCTCAAACATAATAATGACCCAGACGGCGTTGTTAGACATATCGCTCCTCAAAACGTCAATATATCCTCAGTGATTGCATTGAATTTAGTATATGATGTTATCAAATAAATCTTTAAAGGTCAAATCATTTGCACCAACAGCTCCTCCATGGTTTCTAATCATTGAGGATCCAACTAATCCAGTCTATATGTGATGTCATAATAATTCGTTAACGAGAATTAATTTCAGACTCACTGACCAGTCCAATAATCTAATTGATTTACAAGAAGAAGTCCTACAAATTAGTCTGTTTGTGAAATCGTAAAGGATTTTCATCGTATTGGATTAGACCGTATTTATAATTAATTCGGTTAAACCCATAGCAGCAGCAGGGGGGGGGGGACAACAATTGTGGCGTCCTTTTGTTTGCCCATGAGCCTCTATAAAGCATTTACGAGGAAGTCTTAGTTTGCCAAATTGCCGCTTTTTTTTTTTGATTTTGGAGGAAGCCTTTGTTTGCCGAATTGACGCCTCTAAAAAGTTGTCTGATTCGCCCTTGCTGCTGCTCAGGTTTATCTTCCTGAAGCTGAAGATGGCAAACCTCACTCACAATAAAAAGGACACACCTATCGTCTGTGACGCTTGACCAAGCCTTCCAAAGATGCCTTTTTGAGCACCTACCGGGATGATTGGAAGAGGAATGCACAACAGGAGAGGGTGTAAGACCATAGGGCTGCCTCCCCCCGCCCTGCTCCTAAGGACAGGAAGCTTATCTGGAAAACTTCCTCCATGAGGCTCTTCAATGATTCCCATACAGAGGGCATGATTGTTGAGGTGGTTTTACATGATGTTGTGCATTGGACTTGGCTGCATCTGTTTGAAGAATTTAACAAGTGTTCCATGGGGGCAATTTACATTAGAACAATTCCTGGCTAATTGCAAAAGGCCAGGTGCATTTGTGAATGATATATGCTGATGGTCCTTCAAATCTTGTGAAGCCACAGTGGGGAGGAGTCCGGCGAATAGGCTCTCTGCTTCAAACAGTGCAGTCCTCATAAGCAATATGGTTATGTAACACCTTTTAGGATTCCGGTGCAATATCATGGCAGATATATATATATATATATATATATATATATATATATATATATATATATATATATATATATATATATATATATATATATATATATATATATATATATATATATATATTTAAAGTATATAAAGTTCTGCTGATATAGCCATTGCTGCAGAAAGTGAATGCCTGAATCTCTTGGCCACAGCTTTTAGCACACATAATGTAGCTAGATTCAGAGTGGCCTACTTCGGCATACTGAATGAAGTAGCCAAAAAGAGATTAGTATGGGAAGCAAATGTGCGACAGAGCCAGTCTTTCTGTTTTAATGGGAAGGCATGCCCAGGTTGCGGTTGTAATATCCACCTGAGACACATCTGTTTCCATCTGGAGAGGTTTAAATGACCATGTTAGGGAATGTACTCAGTAACTAATGGCAGAAACTAAAGGACTCAAAGTAGAGAGAGAAACAGAACATCGTCTATGCAGTCAAGCACAGTCTTCACCTGTGGAGAACCTGTGATATTTCATCAATTGATGAGGAATGTGAAAGCCATAAGAGATCTGGTTGTGGATGAGTACCAGAAATTTTTTCCAAAATGGAGAGGATTCTCTTTGGCTGTGCACCAGATGGCATCAGGCACAAGAACATATGTAGAAAATGACAGATCACCTCCTCTTCATCCAACTGAAAGGAGCTGGAGGGCCTGATAGGAGGTATCAATTGACCTGTCTCTGACTCAGACTCATTGAAGTTGATGAATATAGATAATGCATTATCATCTATAACATTTGGAGCAGAAGTGGCTGGGAATCACTATATCTTTCAGATGGGGTGCCATTTTCCAAACTTGTTCAGCATTATGAGTTAGGTTTCCTTGTGTTCTACAAGTTCCAGGATGAATAATGAAGACAATTCCACTTCAGTGGAATAATAAGAAAAGCTAGACTCTGATCCAATCCCCTTTCTAAATCTGAAACCACTGGGCACATCCCCAATCCTTTACAGGGTATGATGGTTGATTAGGGTGAGGACTGACCTCAGTCCAATACCTATCCCTGCACTATGAGGCCTCTGAGAGATGGCTTTTGTAAAGTCAGTGACCAGTACAAGATGACTGATGGCCAATGACTGGCATGATTTAACTAGTACCTGTTGACTGATTACTAGACACTGACCGATGAATAGACTGGTCAGGTGCCATAGCTATGTCAGAGCCTAGTTTGTTTTCATCACTTATCAAGGTGTATTGCTGCTCTCCAGATTTTAGAGTTTTTGACACGTTACCATGGAAGTGTTAGGAGAGGTGCACCTCCTCTCTCTTGTGAGGGAGCAACATGCAGCCTAGAGAGAAGCAGTGCACTCCTTTCCTCACAGAAAGCAACATGACACTAATGTGAAAGTGAGGAGTGTTTGACTTCTCATTCCTTTCAGATGGAGGTGATCTACTCCTTGGACATTCACTCCCTCCTACAGGTGGGGCCTTATCTGTGTCTGGAGAGATTGCTCCCATCAATGAAGAACTAGTCTTCTTACAATGACTTCTTTCCTGAGGTTCTGTAAGAGATATACCTCCAAATTTAGATGATGATGGGAATTTCAAACTCTAATCACAATGAACTAAGAAATTTCTTTTCAGAAAAAAAATTTCACCCGGCACAAAATATAGTAGCTGTGCAATACCAAATGAAAAGCTTTGACATTTTTGCAAACAATTAAAACAATGAAAACAGGAAAAGATAATATTGGACCACAACTCCTGAGATTTGATGCAGATAAAATATCTGGCAGCATTTCTAACATATGTATTCTAAGCATATCCACCTCAATGTATCCCCAGACATAAAAATTGGCAAAACTTACCCCTATTCACAAGTCTGGCAGCAATGATGATGTCAATAACAACAGACACATGTTTATCTTATCAACTCTGTCCATACTACTTGAAAAACATTTTCATGACAATCTTTTGATTTACCTATCAAACAACATCTTAATTCAGAAAAGCCAGGGTTCATAGAAAACTACTCCAGTGAGACAGCTATTATAGGGCTAAATCTAGTTATTTCAGGTGCTGTGGCATTAATCATTGTTTAGAAAAGAAGACATATTTGTATATAAATTCTCTACATTTTCATGGTAAATTAAGCATTGGTATGTCTATGATAGAGTAGCATATCTGTATTTACTATTAAATTTAGGGGCCATTTTTTCTGTTAGATAAGGTATTATCTAATGCCACTCAGGGACAATCATGTCTGTTAGGTTATATTGCTGGCTGAGGCAACTGAAACAAAGAAGCCAATATAATGGTGGGATTGTGTGTTTGTAGACTTACTATAAATCAATGATAGCAAGTTTCCCTTAATACTCAAACATTTAAACTAGTGACCAGTTATTAAGAAATTTGAATATCTTGTAGTAGATATAAAGTGCTTAAAACAGAGTTAGGCAGTTGCAGTTTAATTTGGAATTAATTAGCTCATAAGGAAAATTTAAGTAATTTACTATTTAATAAAATATTTTTGGAAATTCTTATATACATTAACAGTTGTAAAAGAAGGTGTAATATTCAGGGTCACTAATTTGGATCAGAAATTAGAAAATTAGAAATGGAAATTAGAGAACATACAAATATAAATGCATTTAATTATAATACATAATAATATAATATATGAATACATTATAACAGTTTAAATTCACTAACCTACCACTTTGTTGTCTCACTACTTTTGTACTGAATATACACGATGTACCTAATAGGACCATATTCGTTTAAATTTTCTGTTCATTATGCCCATATATAGATGAACCTTAATATAAATGCTTGTGTGTGTGTGTGTGTGTGTGTGTGTGTGTGTGTGTGTTTAATACTATAAATGTACTTTGAATGTAAATATGCATATAATAGGTCATAAGGAGGATTATTTTCATGCAACTAATTGTGTCACTCATTAAATAAAGTCATTATTATTATTATCATCATTATTATTATTATTATTATTATTATCATTATTTAAACTGCATATATTGTTAAAAGAAAAAAAAACACAAGACATGTTTGCTCATCTCCTGACAAAAACCTGATTCAATGGCAGCATATGTTCCAGCATCTCCAAGTGCAATGTTTATAAATATGAAAGTGATCTGGTTTTCAGATATGATTCAAGCGAACTCAGTTGGTTCCATTACATCCCTAAACAATGTGCCCTGTACATGTTCATATGTTGCCATCTAACCCAAACCCTGCATTAATATGATACCGCTCCTTATTATTCTTTGTAGTATTGACAAGATAAGGGTCTAGCTGCATACAAAAAAAAACTTTATTAATATCTTGTATCCCAAAAATTAATGTAACAGGACATGTATCAAGCCACTAAAAGCATCTGCATCTTCTTGTAATTATAGATGATGATAGCATTCATTCATTCCAGTCAAATTTGCAATGAACTAAACAAAGCATGTGACATTAAAACTAGACAATCATTCAAAGTGTAAGAAATAAGTAGAAAATAATTACCTTTCACAATCAACTTTTGCTCTCCTCCAGGTGGAAAACCTACTTCAGTGGCAGTATATGTCCCAGCATCTCCAATTGTAACATTTCTCAAGATGAAAGAGATCTGGTTTTCAAATGTGTTTCCAGTGAACTCAAACCGTTCTGCTACTCCTTGTCCATGAGTGCCACTCACCTGCATTAATAGTGTACCATTCTTGGTTATTCGTATTACATGTACTGAATCATTGCTAGGATAAGGATCTAGCTGTATGTTAAAACTGGCATTCCATCCAACAAATGTTCGTACTGGAGATGTAGTGGCTGTGAAAGATAAACAATATATGAGAAAAGATAAATAACATATGTGATAAAAAAATGGGAAAATATTAAGAAAAATTAAGACCTTTAATCTTAAAGCTGCCACTACCAATATAATAGTCTCAATTTGTATTTGTTTAGTGATAACATCATTGATATCCATTATACCAAAAATTAATGTCAATGCTTTCTACCTGAAGAATAGAATTTTATCAGCAATTAGGCAAAATGTTTAATCTGACACAGCACTAAAGACACCTGATGGCTCAAATTATCTAATCTGTATATGTTAGTGATGACAACTTTAACATAGCTAATGCTGTACAGTGAGTAGCATCAGTAATTCTGATTCTGGGAAGAACCAGTCAGAAAGCCATCCTGCATTCCAGAGCTGTCCCCATAGAAAAAAGAAAAGTACTGAGAAAGCCCTTGCCATGGTCACCAAACTCTAGCACAATTACAACAATGGAAATATACCAATCAAAAATGTCTGACACCCCAAGTGGCATGCCTCCCTAATCTGTCCTGGTTGTTTATTATTATGACAAGAGACCCTCAAAGGGACTTGTGTTCTGGGTGACAAGAGTTTTCAGAAATTCAAAATAAGATCATTTCATCCATTTAATTGTCAAATGTTAAAACTATCTCCGATATTCTTCAAGAATAACAAACATTTTAAATTATCTGCTGTGCTATGCATATTGCATTAGAGTCTTTTGGTGAAACCCCTATGTCGTAGCAATCATCCATCAAAGGGGAATGGTGATACAGTATCAAGAGTCAAGACATGTCCTGTGGCAGCTATATTGGATGTGAGAATAGCACCAATTTCATGTAGGACCAGCTAGGTAAGAAGTATATTGGTGAAAAGCCCATGTTGATATAGTCATCCACTTAGAGTAGAGATCACTATATTTTCAATATATGACTTTCCATTCAGGAGGGTTATCACTAACAAGTGTTACGAATATATGCTCTTAATATAAGTAACAGAAAAGAGTGAAAGACAACAAGCTTTGTAAAATTTAACAAATAATTTATTTCCCAAAATACAAATTGAAAATGAGAAAAAAAGAACTACGGTATTGCAAATTAAATCCCAAAATAATCCAAGAAGTACAGACACAAGTCCTAATAATTTGAACTCCTAAATAAAATTCGGTAAAAGTCCAGAATAAATCCAAAAACTGAAGGCGATGACATGTCTGTTATAGCTCCTAGTGTGTTGATGTGTCAACAGTCTTTATAATTTCAGGTTTGAATACACTATAAATTCCAGTGAATGTCTCTATCCAAGAATTTTATCAGAGCACTTTTGCATTTCCAGAGAAAATAATCACTTGAATTCAATAATTTGAAGAAATTAAATTTATCCCAACTGGACACAACATAATTCAACTTGAAAGTGCTAGATGTTAATGCGCACAAGATAAAATCTTTCTAGAATGATCTTGATCTTTACAAAACAATAACCACAACCTTTAGTACACTCAGGTAATTTACTTCTCTTATTAATAATAATAATGATTTTAAACACATAGATATAGAGAGTTATTTAGCTACATATTAGTTATTTGCAATGAATAAAATAAAAAAAGTAAATTTAGGTCAAGCAGAAATGAACTCAATTTTGTCAAGGTCAGGTCCAACATATAATGTTACATTACAATATCATGTAATGAAATAAAATAAAATAAAACAAACTAACAAACAAAGCAAATTAAATATATATATAACACAAGATTAACAAGATGGCTGCCATGGTGTCATATTGGGCTTCAGATCAGCACCATTTCCATTTAAGACTAATTAGACATCATAAGTAACATGCAGCATTAACGCAGTTTATCGATGCTTACCCAGGTTTTTGTTGGTTTTCAGAAGCAAGTTGTATTACCCAGTTGTGTATCAGACCCACAGTAAATGTGTTTTTCACCATGGCATTTATTCCATGGTGTTCCAGGCAACTTCATTATTGCAACAAAGACACCATTGCTATTTTCAATGAATGTAAACTTTGCTCCTCGTCAAACACAACTTCCCTAGATTATGGCTCTATTTTCACGTCTGAACTCTAGCTAGATTTGCAGTATGGATTTTCATGTGACATCACATATATTTGAAAACATGATTGCCTTATACAACAACTGTTGTATACAAGTGACATTTAACATGTCATCAATTGTGTTATACAACAATGTGTGTGTGTGATTTAGATTTTTAACGTAGCTTTAACAATTTTCCAGTAATATAGCTACGATGTCTGCAGTGTGGCAGTTTAAAGTAATGTCTAGCACTGGGGTATCATGCTCCAGACATGTAGAATGATGTTCCACCCAGTCACATTATCCTGACACCAGACTGACCAGTCCTAACACTAACCTCTTAATGCTGAGCGCCTATTGAGGTAGCTGTTAGAACTATTTTTAGAAGTCTTTGGTATGACTTGGCCAGGTTTCTAATCCACTACCTCCCGGATCTGGGGCAGATGCTCTAACCACTAGGCCACCGGAGCAGTCATTATACAAGAAGCAACAGTCAACAAGGCATCACGAATGTGAACAATCAACGATACTTTTACTATCATTGATTTCTCTGCTCAGGCAAAGCCTAAAGCACTCAAGCTAGGTAACATGGTTACAAATTCAGTTCGCACATTGATTTTTGGCTCAGATGTTTCAGGGAAAACCCAACTGTTGCTGAATATGATCTGAAGATTGTTAATGTAAACTCAGTTGTACATGATTGTGGTGTCATCTCACAATCAACTATGTTATGCTTTACACGGTCAGTTTACAGTACCACTTCTTTCATCACCAAGATGGAATTCATGCACCATTGATTTCTTTTGCACAATCAATTAATCTCCTACAACTGATGACTTTGATTCAATTAAGGATAATCTTGCCATATTTCAAATGATGCTTGAACACAAAGACAACTCAGCAAGAATGTTTCGCCAAAGCCAACACCAAAACACAGCTGTGATCAATCCAACACAATACACACATGAGCTTAAAAAAATTCTAGACAACTGGAACATGCTGATATTTTATGGCATTCACACATATTGCCAAGCAAACATTCACTGGACCTGGTGTGCCATTGACTACTAATGGGAGGAGTTTTGTAATATGTTTGTGGAAATTACCCAAGACACATCTAATTTCCTCACTATTGACTTGACCAGTGGACCAAATAAATACTTCTTGAGCAATTTTCATGAAAACAATAAACAAATGTAATAAACATATGTAATAAAAAAATTTGCCACAGATTTCAAAACAGAGGCTGCTGACCAACATTGTAAAACTATACATGATCAAACGCGAGTTTCATGATCAACAACGGGCACATAAACTTGTGAATCAGAGTCATTGAAAATATTAGTTGGGGCAATTTGAGATGGGCAGAAACTCATATGTTATCAATAAGGCTGTATCAATTTTTCAATGCTTGATCAGCAAATATATCATTGGCCCAGGGATGTTTCACACACTGATCCAAGAACTTGTTGAAAATACTGATGATTTATTCAACACGGATAAAGATATGTATTTCAGAGTTTCAAAGAATGCAATCTCATCAACAAAACCAGAATGTTACAGACTTTCTCATCGACAGTCACCAAAAGGGGAATCACACACACTTGAGATCGCATTAACATAATCATGTGCATATATCATTTGACCTAATATTCTATCTTGACAGTTTGGTGGTCTTCCTGTGAATAACTTGTTTTTGATGGGTCATAGTGCAACCTGGCAAGAAGATGAACTTCTGCTAGCGCGTAATTCATCAAATCAGTGGATGAAGAAATTCAAAGGAGAATTTTGTCAGTACAGAATCAACAATTTTTATACACGAATAAAAACCCATGCTCACTCAGTCAATCAATAAAATTCTAATTAAATTCCAATGGTGTTCCATGAAAGCTTAAACTCTGAATGTATTGATGTGCCTGTAGTGACAGGAAATATGGAGATGTACTAAAAGTCTTTTATGAATCACAATAATATAATCAAAGATGTCCTTGTCTGAATTCACTCTAATTCCAAACTAACGTTTCTATCCAAGAAAAGTTTTAAGCACTCTGTAATTCCAGAGAATAAAATTTAAACAAATCAATCCAAACTAAAACCTGAACACAAAATACAATGATTCAGCTTCAGATGGCATAGAAAGAATGAACAATTTGTGAAGTAAACTACACCATATAGAAAACTAAGACACACTAATACAACCAGGGTGAGGGTCAAACATTCATTTCTAGAACAATGTAAGTTATCAACAAGATAAGGTCTATTACCAAAATTATAATAAAGAACATGACAAACATCAGGTACATCTGTATCTAAAATGTGAGAATACTGATGTCCTTGACAGAGATTAAGATTAACATAATGTTGCTTACAAAACGCAAGGTACCAAGTCAGGTACACCAAGAACTTGATTTTGCACTAAGATCAGTTGTAAATAAAAAATATATATTTCATATAATCATGGAGAAAAAAAGCCAAAAAACAATACCGATTAAATATACATAACACCTCCCATCAAAAAGAAAAAAAAGATTTATACAAGAAAGCTTTGTTTTAACTATTAGTCAAACATATATGTGATTAAAAATTATATAAAATCAGTGCTCAAAACATCAGATAGCTCGATGCCCAGGGCCCCTCTAAATTCTGATTGGGTCGGTCCAGTATTCTAAAAGAGGTGCCCATTGAGCATGTCAAAAGAAATAATCCAATTTGTCAGAGAAAACTTTCATCGCACTGATAAAACGCAGAAATGTATTTTCAAGATGTTGAAATACATGCCACAACACAGTGCAATCTAGTTAAAATCAGATCGCCACTGTCTTACATGAAGTGGAGATCTGATTTTAATCAAATTGTAACACAGCATGTCATGCTAAACCCCTGATACGGTTGTGTTTCAAGAGAACAATTTTCAGTAATCTTTGAAAATAGAAGAAAAACAAACCATAATCAGTATATGCCCATTACATGTAGCAAATATAAATAGTAAACATTCATGATTGGAGCTGATGTAAAACTGTCCTTTGGGCAGTTTAAACTGCAGTCATTAAAAGGCAAAGAGGTCTGGTTATAAACAACCATTTCACATATTATGCAATTGGCTGACAGTAGCAAGTGAAATGTGTTTGAAGACTGCACTGGCTGAGCTCATTGTGCTAATTTGCAAAGGTACACTCAGGACATGAACAACCCAATTGGTAAATCAAGGAGATGCTATATGCGTGTAAGAGAAACAAAGGTAATATATCTATCATTGCTTTGAATGAAAATGTTTAAGCCATATATATTATAAGTTTTTGACAAGCTTATGAACAGCGGCAATATTTCTTTGAAGTCAGATTTTACTGCATATATAAAACGCAAACTCATGATCATTTCAAATGTCAGAATAGTGTTCAAGCGGGATTCATTTTTTGAAGCCGATTTAGAAAGTAATTAGCTATCAATAGTATCAGCAAATCCCAACAAAAATAAATTTCAGAACTTGTCAATGGTGTTTTACTTTGTGAAACATGCCAGCAAAAACAGAAACACAATAACGTCGGGGAAGGCAATTAATTCTTTGCACATACTGCAAACAACATACTGACATATGTTAACTTTTTTCTGACCATAATTGGCTCAGAGAATCCAGCAGAGAAGTTTGAACACCAGTCTCTTGTGAGTGTAGTGATGAACACTAATTACACCTGCATTACCATCAAACCCCTTATTGAATTTATATTTGAATTGTAGCAATTGCTACATTGTATGACAAATCATATTAAAAAAGGGAAAAGTTTGTGCATATGGAAACTAGAGTCCTGTCTTGTGGAATTTCAGTCAGGGCTAGTTATTTTTAAAAAGTCACCAGCCTGGGCCTGTGTCAAATTGTTTTTTCGTTTAAGCACTGTAAGATAAAGTCTTATGAACAACACAAAATGTACATGAATGATATAATACTTCTATACACGTGAAAGTACATCTTGATGTGCCTGATGTCAATATTGTATTCATCCAACATCAAATTCGTGTCTCATTTTTTATTTTAATCTTCCCAATAAAAGTTCCTCTCTGAGTTTTGTTTTTCATCTTCCCAATAAAGTAAGGGGATTGGGATCACTAATTACAATAATCAAAAAAGGAACTTAACTGATATACACTTCAAAGCAATGCAAACTCAATATCAAAGCCAAACATTCCTTCTCGATTGTGGAATAATTTCTCTGATGCTTATTTAATTTCTTAGAAAAAGAGCATAATGAATGATCTACACAATTTTTGTCTTCATAAATCAGTACTCCACCAACTCCAACATCACTTGTGTCAACAGACATTTTAAATAATTGACTGAAATTTGAAGCTGAAAGAAATGAGACACTCTTACGTATGGCCTTTAACTTATCAAAAGCCTCCTGACACTTTTCAGATCAATGAGACGTTGTTTTCTTCTCAATAAATTTGTTTGGGATTCAGCAAGTATGGAAAAAATGGAGCAAACTTCCTACAGTATCCAGCCAAACCCAAAAATCACATCAATTGCTTATTACTGATAAGCACAAAGAATATGGAGATAGCTTGACCTTAACATTTATAGGTTAAACTTGATCATTTCCCACAATGGCTTACAGTAACACATGCACAACAAACTCACTTTTACTAAAATTAATTATGACATTTGCATCAGTGAGACTATGAATGTATTTCTGAATGGTGTTCAAGTGATCTTTCCATGTGTCATTGTAGACGGTGACATCATCGATGTAAGTATCAAAATTATCTAGACCAGATGCAATCATGTTAATTAAATGTTGGAAAGTACAAAGCGAACCTTACATCCCAAATGGCATCACTATCTACTGATAAAGTATGTATGTATTTATGAATGTCACAATTTCCATTGCCCTTTCCATGAATACAATTTGCAAGAATCCTTTCAAAAGGTCAAACTTGATGACATATTAAGTATTTTCAATTTTATCAATACGGTCATCAATTCTTGGCAACATAAATGAATCTGAATTGGCCACACTGTTTACTTTTATATAGTCAGTGCACATGCAGAAAGTAGTATCTGGTTTCAGCACAAGAATGCATGGTTTTATGAAATTGTTCTCTAACAAATACTGAATTTCTTCATTCAAACATTCCGGTTTGAGAGGATGTATCCTGTATGGATGGGGTAGATTTTATTTGTTGGTGTTGAAACATCTAGAAACAAATGATCATACTGTATTCAAGTAATAGCTGTTTTACTTCATATCTCTCTGTCCTTGACGAAGTGATGCCACTAGCCTTCAAACTTGTTTCAACCTGGTGATGAAGTGATGGCAGTATAATGAGCCACAGTATTGCCTCTGCAACGAGGGTAGGATACAAAAGCCCAAGGTGGCATACAATACCTAGGCCTCTGAGGCGGAGGGCCCCACATCCCATTGGGATTCACTGGGATAATAGGAAAGAGGGGGTAATTTTCCGATCCCCTCGCCTAGTTGGCGCTAGCCAGTCAGGTTACCAATATTGTTCACAATGAGATGGTAGAGAGTGGGTTAGGGTTAATTTGGTCTGAACCTTAATCCCATACCATAAGGCCATAGTATGATGGTCAGAGGATCACCAACTGGTACACCACTCAAAAAGGTTTTCTGTTAATGCCTCCCAAATGGTGGGTGCGACTCACTACCTCTGAAGGGATGAAGCAGTACATCTACTCAGTAGAAGGTAGCAAAACGCTATGAGAATGATGAATCTCCTCCATACTGAGAGGCAGCAACATGCTACAGATGAAGCAGTGCATCTCATCCACAATGAGAGTTAGCAATACACTATTAGGTGAGCAGTGCATCTCTGCCACAACGGAAGGCAGTGACACAGTTTACATTTTCCGAAGTTATACTTGGAATTTTGGCCTAAAACCTTGGACGTCCGAGGTTTTTCCATGGTTTTCCTAGGAAAACCTGGGAAACCTTGTACAATGCTGATATTTTGTCCAAGGTTTTATAAGCAAACCTCGGACATTATCTCGTACATTAAAAAGAACCTAGGAAATACCTTAGACAAAGCCTTGGACATGAGAACTTAGTTTATTTTTGGCTCGGAAAAATCTCGGACATAAGAACTTAGTAATTTTTTAGCTTGGACATAGCTCGTAACTGTAGACTTAGAAAAGTTTTAGCTAGGAAATGGACTTTGTCTGTTTTAACTGTGCACTTAGAGATTTTCTATATTTATTCAGAGCATATATTTTTACAGTTTATTAAAATGAATAATGTGTTTCATTACCAAAACAACTAACAAGACAGAGATTTAAATTAAAAATTGACTTAATTAATGTTGATTGATTGATAGGGGTTTTACAGTGTACCATCTCAGTTCAAGCATCATGGTGCCAAACAGGATCACATATTTTGGTATCACATCTTATTTACATGGAGTTAAAACTATGAGATAAAGAACCAAAACCAATAAACATGCTGGAATACCCCAGTTAGAAAAATTATTAGCATTCATACACTTTTTATCACTTCATACAATCATCTTAGTGTAACACAGTGGTCCCATTTCTAATGCTCTGTAACCACACAGGACAAATGTAAACATATATTTTCTAACAACTGATTCTAAAGTAAAGTCTTCAATGCTTAAAGGGTCACATGACATCTTTCTTAAAATTTGTGTTTATGTGTTAGTTACAGGAATAATAATTTAAAGTACCAGTTTAGAAGGATAATAAAATATTATATTAGTGTAAAAATGTTTTCTGAAAATTTGTATGACACTGTTTATTTATCACATTAGTTATGTTAATAATAATTATAAATATACAACTGAGTCTGAAACAATTTCATGGATGATTGGCATGGCACTACTTTTAATTATCAGTTTTAATATGACAGCTAATAATAGTACAGTTACATTGAAGTTTAATCCCTTTCAAAATGATTGGAAAGAATATACCAAGCACTTGATTCTGTTTTCTGACAACAAAAAGGGGTTGTAATCTGCTTGTACAACACTGATTCCATCTCTGAAACACATATAATCTATTTGGGGATTTTAAAAATAATAAACTTTACGAAGAAAGTTGGCTTTTGATATTTAAAAAACATGAAAAATGACCTCCAAAGTTATTGATGACATAAATTTGAACAAAGTTTTCACTTCGAGTTTAAACTGGTGTAAATCTTTTCTATTTGCAATTAGTTCATATACAATTCAAGTATTCATGAATGTAGGCAAACAAGGTACTGTAAAATACATTTTGCAAGTAAAATGGCAACAGTTGTAATCCTCATTTAAGCTTTGCAAAGCCATACCTATCCTTTCAGTGATCAAGTAAAAATGTATGTCAATAGTTACATTTTAGCTAAATTGTGAGTGGTAAATGATCAAGTAAAACACACAAGCTTGTGTTAGTGTACTTTTTGCTGATAAAGATTTTAATTTATACACCTAAATTCTTACACCTGAAGACGAACTCTTCCCTCTGTATTTCCTTTGGACACAAATAGGTTGCCAACTGCAAACACATGGCATGTTTATCTGTGGAGGAGGTATCTCTGAACTTCAATAGCTTCTTCTCCAATTTATTCTTTTCTTCAAATACATTTTTAAATGAATTCTGCTTCTTGACCTTGCTTTTCTTAAAAATACTGATAATTTCAGTGCTTTTGTAATGCCTCATTTGTATATATGTTTAATTAGCCCCCCCAATGTATTTCCTATTGTATTGCTTTCAATATATATATATATATATATATATATATATATATATATATATATATATATATATATATGTACTAAGCACTTCAAGTTCTGTCGGGAATTTTTATTTTAATTTTTAATATTGTAATTTTTTTTATTTTTAATCCGAGGAAAAAAAGTGCTTGGGTCGGTGTCACATATCTTGTATGCAAGGAAATTCAAAAAGACTTCATGTATACAGTTCAAATAGGTGTGGCATTCAAATATAAAAGTTTTACTAAAATTTGCCCCAACAAGTTGGGCCTGTACAGGAATCACATCACAATTAATACTTCCAGTTCACGAATGTAGTTCCAGTCTATTTTTAGAACATTTTTTCCTCTCTCATTTTGGTGGTGATAGAAGAGTTATATTGATGCATATTTGGTAGGGATTTAAAGGTAATTGTTTATTCTTGAGAATATGAGCAGAGAGAGTGGTTGTCAGTGTGTAATTTGGCGACAGTGCACATGGAGTAATAAGGCATTGGTGATGATCCGGAAGTTAAATATGTTGTCTGTGTACATGCTGTTATGTTTACAGTGCAGCAGCTCACCAAAATGCCGGTCAACCCTTGAAAAGAATTTCACCGTGAAGTCATCTTTTGGGGTATTTTAGATTTTCATATGATTTGTATTGATTGTCACACTGTGGAAAGGTCAGTGCTGAGAAATATATGTAGAGAACATATAGTAAAATTAATTGTGGTGTATGGCCTGTACAGGCAGTTATTATTAAACTTTAAATTGCTATAAAATTTTTATTATCAATGATCAACACATGAAATTTGAAGGCTTTATATATATTAACATTTAAAATAGAAAAATGACATTAGAATTTAAAAATTGATTTTATTTTTTAAAATTTTAATAATTTTTTTTTTAAAAATTAAAAAATTAAAATTTGCCCCTCAAAATGCACATAGATAATATTTTTGGAAATTATATCAAATGATATCAGCATGTTTATACTCCTACACCATATACAAGCTACAATGATGGATATTTGTCAAATTTTGTCACAGAAAATATCTTTGTAAGTCAAAATGAGTCATACATTTAAAATGTATGAGAGACAGATTCTATTTTGTATTGATCATTCAAACTATTTATTAGGGGTCCAATCAGTTAATTTATGTGTTTATGATGGGGTGACTTCCTGAGTAACACATATCTGCTTATATAGCCTTTAGTAATTGTTAACAAATATAGTTACAGGGTGTTTAGTGAGAGGACAGTGATGCAAATTTTATACTAGAACCTACTCAAGTTCTCTACTAAATCAGTTTAAACTTTCTGAGAATGAAATGCAGGCTGAAGGGATAAAATATACTTTCCACAGGTATATTTACTCTTGGATGTAAGAAAACAGCAAAATGATGTAAGTTGAACACAAAATTCAATCAATTGTATTGTTATATTTGGTTAAGATATTGATTAGTGAAGTGCGGCATTGTGGCCTGTATGATGTTATGTGAATTCTAATGATCCATCTTAATTTATGCATTGTTAATTACTAATAATATTTGTTAACTGACACTCTAAAGATTGCATAAGATATATTCAAACAGATATTTTGAGTTTAACTGTGTACAACTGATCTTAGCATGGTTACATATCCCACATGAACAAATATTCACATATTTTAGAATGTTTGGGATCCAAAGTTCACATTCAGTATATCATATAGGCGGACAATGTACCTACAGTGAATCTGTAAGACACATTTCTGGCTGTGTGCACTAAATGTATCCCAAAATGTTATTTTCTTCATTAATATGCCCATGTATGGTAACATATTTCAATTCAGTACTTGGATAGAGTGCGGTATTGTAATATCAGCTGATATCTGATTCTATTGAACCATTGAGGTTAATAATTGGTATCAAACATCCTTACAAATACACTTTAAATGTTCAAACAGATCATTGGAATTATTTTTGCACATTTGATCATAACAATTACATTGTATATGTCCCACATATGCAAATTTCCATTCTTGTTTACAAGTTTTGGGGATCAGAATTTCACATTTAGTTTATGATATAGGATGTATTGGTACCTGTAGTTGATATGTGTGGCCACATTTGGCTGTATTCTCTTGCAATATCCAGCATTATTATTTCCCTCATGAATAAGATTGATTATAGTAATATATTCTTTATTACTACATTGTCACTTTACTTTCCTGTATACTGGCATGTACTAATGTTTCCACCAATGATCAAACCTCACCGTCCCCGCATTTCCTTAAAGTTTGTGATGCATAGTCTACCTGATTAGTTATTTAACCTGTAAATGACCAGATATGCTTATAGAAACTTCATATACTTTTGGGATGAATTTATTACTTTAATACATGACTATTACTTCACATTTCTGAGTGTCACTCTGTCAAGTTTAATATTTATTTCCTATGCTTGCAGCCTGAATGATATTTGGAAATCACTGTATCTAACACATTTTAACTTCATTTGCATACATCTTACTGTTTTCTAGATATAAGTGAAACATTTTATATCTTTTCAGGTCTAGGCTGGTATCTGGAACAAAGTGTTAGTGGTGGATCAGCTTGGAAGCTCTCCAGTAGTCTGGTGGTGATAGCAAGGTTTCATAAGGACATATGCAGTGTACTGCCATAAGTGATCATTATATCACCATACTAATATACAGCACCTCAAGGACATGGCTTAGATCTTCATGACAGAGATTAGCACCATTGTTCAGTAAGGTAAAGCCTGCCTAAAAACTGTATTTTCCTATCTTGTTGTCGCTTTTTGTAGTTATCGACACTGAAATGTAATGCAAATTTTCCTATAAAACATGGAAGTGGTCCCATCAGATGTTTTAATCTGAGTGCACTATTAGTTATACAAATAACTGCCTAAATACCTGACACAATAAATATGGAACATAGCACCTGTTGTTGCTTCTTTAGTGTGTACACCTATATGCACCTTGACAGGCATATTGCGGTTTGTTGCCAAAATCACTATGAGTCATGCTACTTCACTACCCCTGGGAAAAATGTTCTCAGTTACACAGACCCAAACCACCATTTATTTTAAAGACCATTGATTGATCAACTTTTCTGTCTAAACTTTGACAAAATCTGTTTTCAAACTTTTATGAAAATTTAATTTTTCAATAAAATTTAGTTTATAAATTTTAATGTTTATTTAAATTTCCATTAAAATTTTACTTGATCAAAATGTATAAACTTTAAACATATTTTCAGATAGGCCTTATCTTGTAGTACAACTAGGTTTTTACAGCATTGAAAAAGTCCTATAATTAAGGAAGATATAGCAAATTTAGTTTTGGTTTCTAAAAAGCACATGAATCAGCACGTGCACCCTGTGGAACACCAGCACTACACACTTTCCAGCAGGTGTCACATGTCTTGTATGCAAGGAAATTCAAAAAGACTTCATGTATAAAGTTCAAATAGGTGTGGCATTCAAATATAAAAGTTTTACTAAAATTTGCCCCAACAAGTTGGGCCTGTACAGGAATCACATCACAATTAATACTTCCAGTTCACGAATGTAGTTCCAGTCTATTTTTAGAACATTTTTTCCTCTCTCATTTTGGTGGTGATAGAAGAGTTATATTGATGCATATTTGGTAGGGATTTAAAGGTAATTGTTTATTCTTGAGAATATGAGCAGAGAGAGTGGTTGTCAGTGTGTAATTTGGCGACAGTGCACATGGAGTAATAAGGCATTGGTGATGATCCGGAAGTTAAATATGTTGTCTGTGTACATGCTGTTATGTTTACAGTGCAGCAGCTCACCAAAATGCCGGTCAACCCTTGAAAAGAATTTCACCGTGAAGTCATCTTTGGGGGTATTTTAGATTTTCATATGATTTGTATTGATTGTCACACTGTGGAAAGGTCAGTGCTGAGAAATATATGTAGAGAACATATAGTAAAATTAATTGTGGTGTATGGCCTGTACAGGCAGTTATTATTAAACTTTAAATTGCTATAAAATTTGTATTATCAATGATCAACACATGAAATTTGAAGGCTTTATATATATTAACATTTAAAATAGAAAAATGACATTAGAATTTAAAAATTGATTTTATTTTTTAAAATTTTAATAATTTTTTTTTTAAAAATTAAAAAATTAAAATTTGCCCCTCAAAATGCACATAGATAATATTTTTGGAAATTATATCAAATGATATCAGCATGTTTATACTCCTACACCATATACAAGCTACAATGATGGATATTTGTCAAATTTTGTCAGAGAAAATATCTTTGTAAGTCAAAATGAGTCATACATTTAAAATGTATGAGAGACAGATTCTATTTTGTATTGATCATTCAAACTATTTATTAGGGGTCCAATCAGTTAATTTATGTGTTTATGATGGGGTGACTTCCTGAGTAACACATATCTGCTTATATAGCCTTTAGTAATTGTTAACAAATATAGTTACAGGGTGTTTAGTGAGAGGACAGTGATGCAAATTTTATACTAGAACCTACTCAAGTTCTCTACTAAATCAGTTTAAACTTTCTGAGAATGAAATGCAGGCTGAAGGGATAAAATATACTTTCCACAGGTATATTTACCCTTGGATGTAAGAAAACAGCAAAATGATGTAAGTTGAACACAAAATTCATTCAATTGTATTGTTCTATTTGGTTAAGATATTGATTAGTGAAGTGCGGCATTGTGGCCTGTATGATGTTATGTGAATTCTAATGATCCATCTTAATTTATGCATTGTTAATTACTAATAATATTTGTTAACTGACACTCTAAAGATTGCATAAGATATATTCAAACAGATATTTTGAGTTTAACTGTGTACAACTGATCTTAGCATGGTTACATATCCCACATGAACAAATATTCACATATTTTAGAATGTTTGGGATCCAAAGTTCACATTCAGTATATCATATAGGCGGACAATGTACCTACAGTGAATCTGTAAGACACATTTCTGGCTGTGTGCACTAAATGTATCCCAAAATGTTATTTTCTTCATTAATATGCCCATGTATGGTAACATATTTCAATTCAGTACTTGGATAGAGTGCGGTATTGTAATATCAGCTGATATCTGATTCTATTGAACCATTGAGGTTAATAATTGGTATCAAACATCCTTACAAATACACTTTAAATGTTCAAACAGATCATTGGAATTATTTTTGCACATTTGATCATAACAATTACATTGTATATGTCCCACATATGCAAATTTCCATTCTTGTTTACAAGTTTTGGGGATCAGAATTTCACATTTAGTTTATGATATAGGATGTATTGGTACCTGTAGTTGATATGTGTGGCCACATTTGGCTGTATTCTCTTGCAATATCCAGCATTATTATTTCCCTCATGAATAAGATTGATTATAGTAATATATTCTTTATTACTACATTGTCACTTTACTTTCCTGTATACTGGCATGTACTAATGTTTCCACCAATGATCAAACCTCACCGTCCCCGCATTTCCTTAAAGTTTGTGATGCATAGTCTACCTGATTAGTTATTTAACCTGTAAATGACCAGATATGCTTATAGAAACTCCATATACTTTTGGGATGAATTTATTACTTTAATACATGACTATTACTTCACATTTCTGAGTGTCACTCTGTCAAGTTTAATATTTATTTCCTATGCTTGCAGCCTGAATGATATTTGGAAATCACTGTATCTAACACATTTTAACTTCATTTGCATACATCTTACTGTTTTCTAGATATAAGTGAAACATTTTATATCTTTTCAGGTCTAGGCTGGTATCTGGAACAAAGTGTTAGTGGTGGATCAGCTTGGAAGCTCTCCAGTAGTATGATGGTGATACCAAGGTTTCATAAGGACATATGCAGTGTACTGCCATAAGTGATCATTATATCACCATACTAATATACAGCACCTCAAGGACATGGCTTAGATCTTCATGACAGAGATTAGCACCATTATTCAGTAAGGTAAAGCCTGCCTAAAAACTGTATTTTCCTATCTTATTGTCGCTTTTTGTAGTTATCGACACTGAAATGTAATGCAATTTTCCTATAAAACATGGAAGTGGTCCCATCAGATGTTTTAATCTGAGTGCACTATTAGTTATACAAATAACTGCCTAAATACCTGACACAATAAATATGGAACATAGCACCTGTTGCTGCTTCTTTAGTGTGTACACCTATATGCACCTTGACAGGCATATTGCGGTTTGTTGCCAAAATCACTATGAGTCATGCTACTTCACCACCCCTGGGAAAAATGTTCTCAGTTACACAGACCCAAACCACCATTTATTTTAAAGACCATTGATTGATTAACTTTTCTGTCTAAACTTTGACAAAATCTGTTTTCAAACTTTTATGAAAATTTAATTTTTCAATAAAATTTTGTTTATAAATTTAAATGTTTATTTAAATTTCCATTAAAATTTTACTTGATCAAAATGTATAAACTTTAAACATATTTTCAGATAGGCCTTATCTTGTAGTACAACTACGTTTTTACAGCATTTAAAAAGTCCTATAATTAAGGAAGATATAGCAAATTTAGTTTTGGTTTCTAAAAAGCACATGAATCAGCACGTGCACCCTGTGGAACACCAGCACTACACACTTTCCAGCAGGTGTCACATGTCTTGTATGCAAGGAAATTCAAAAAGACTTCATGTATAAAGTTCAAATTGGTGTGGCATTCAAATATAAAAGTTTTACTAAAATTTGCCCCAACAAGTTGGGCCTGTATAGGAATCACATCACAATTAATACTTCCAGTTCACGAATGTAGTTCCAGTCTATTTTTAGAACATTTTTTCCTCTCTCATTTTGGTGGTGATAGAAGAGTTATATTGATGCATATTTGGTAGGGATTTAAAGGTAATTGTTTATTCTTGAGAATATGAGCAGAGAGAGTGGTTGTCAGTGTGTAATTTGGCGACAGTGCACATGGAGTAATAAGGCATTGGTGATGATCCGGAAGTTAAATATGTGGTCTGTGTACATGCTGTTATGTTTACAGTGCAGCAGCTCACCAAAATGCCGGTCAACCCTTGACAAAAATTTCACCGTGAAGTCATCTTTGGGGGTATTTTAGATTTTCATATGATTTGTATTGATTGTCACACTGTGGAAAGGTCAGTGCTGAGAAATATATGTAGAGAACATATAGTAAAATTAATTGTGGTGTATGGCCTGTACAGGCAGTTATTATTAAACTTTAAATTGCTATAAAATTTTTATTATCAATGATCAACACATGAAATTTGAAGGCTTTATATATATTAACATTTAAAATAGAAAAATGACATTAGAATTTAAAAATTGATTTTATTTTTTAAAATTTTAATAATTTTTTTTTTAAAAATTAAAAAATTAAAATTTGCCCCTCAAAATGCACATAGATAATATTTTTGGAAATTATATCAAATGATATCAGCATGTTTATACTCCTACACCATATACAAGCTACAATGATGGATATTTGTCAAATTTTGTCAGAGAAAATATCTTTGTAAGTCAAAATGAGTCATACATTTAAAATGTATGAGAGACAGATTCTATTTTGTATTGATCATTCAAACTATTTATTAGGGGTCCAATCAGTTAATTTATGTGTTTATGATGGGGTGACTTCCTGAGTAACACATATCTGCTTATATAGCCTTTAGTAATTGTTAACAAATATAGTTACAGGGTGTTTAGTGAGAGGACAGTGATGCAAATTTTATACTAGAACCTACTCAAGTTCTCTACTAAATCAGTTTAAACTTTCTGAGAATGAAATGCAGGCTGAAGGGATAAAATATACTTTCCACAGGTATATTTACCCTTGGATGTAAGAAAACATCAAAATGATGTAAGTTGAACACAAAATTCATTCAATTGTATTGTTCTTTTTTGGTTAAGATATTGATTAGTGAAGTGCGGCATTGTGGCCTGTATGATGTTATTTGAATTCTAATGATCCATCTTAATTTATGCATTGTTAATTACTAATAATATTTGTTAACTGACACTCTAAAGATTGCATAAGATATATTCAAACAGATATTTTGAGTTTAACTGTGTACAACTGATCTTAGCATGGTTACATATCCCACATGAACAAATATTCACATATTTTAGAATGTTTGGGATCCAAAGTTCACATTCAGTATATCATATAGGCGGACAATGTACCTACAGTGAATCTGTAAGACACATTTCTGGCTGTGTGCACTAAATGTATCCCAAAATGTTATTTTCTTCATTAATATGCCCATGTATGGTAACATATTTCAATTCAGTACTTGGATAGAGTGCGGTATTGTAATATCAGCTGATATCTGATTCTATTGAACCATTGAGGTTAATAATTGGTATCAAACATCCTTACAAATACACTTTAAATGTTCAAACAGATCATTGGAATTATTTTTGCACATTTGATCATAACAATTACATTGTATATGTCCCACATATGCAAATTTCCATTCTTGTTTACAAGTTTTGGGGATCAGAATTTCACATTTAGTTTATGATATAGGATGTATTGGTACCTGTAGTTGATATGTGTGGCCACATTTGGCCGTATTCTCTTGCAATATCCAGCATTATTATTTCCCTCATGAATAAGATTGATTATAGTAATATATTCTTTATTACTACATTGTCACTTTACTTTCCTGTATACTGGCATGTACTAATGTTTCCACCAATGATCAAACCTCACCGTCCCCGCATTTCCTTAAAGTTTGTGATGCATAGTCTACCTAATTAGTTATTTAACCTGTAAATGACCAGATATGCTTATAGAAACTCCATATACTTTTGGGATGAATTTATTACTTTAATACATGACTATTACTTCACATTTCTGAGTGTCACTCTGTCAAGTTTAATATTTATTTCCTATGCTTGCAGCCTGAATGTTATTTGGAAATCACTGTATCTAACACATTGTAACTTCATTTGCATACATCTTACTGTTTTCTAGATATAAGTGAAACATTTTATATCTTTTCAGGTCTAGGCTGGTATCTGGAACAAAGTGTTAGTGGTGGATCAGCTTGGAAGCTCTCCAGTAGTCTGGTGGTGATAGCAAGGTTTCATAAGGACATATGCAGTGTACTGCCATAAGTGATCATTATATCACCATACTAATATACAGCACCTCAAGGACATGGCTTAGATCTTCATGACAGAGATTAGCACCATTATTCAGTAAGGTAAAGCCTGCCTAAAAACTGTATTTTCCTATCTTATTGTCGCTTTTTGTAGTTATCGACACTGAAATGTAATGCAATTTTCCTATAAAACATGGAAGTGGTCCCATCAGATGTTTTAATCTGAGTGCACTATTAGTTATACAAATAACTGCCTAAATACCTGACACAATAAATATGGAACATAGCACCTGTTGCTGCTTCTTTAGTGTGTACACCTATATGCACCTTGACAGGCATATTGCGGTTTGTTGCCAAAATCACTATGAGTCATGCTACTTCACTACCCCTGGGAAAAATGTTCTCAGTTACACAGACCCAAACCACCATTTATTTTAAAGACCATTGATTGATTAACTTTTCTGTCTAAACTTTGACAAAATCTGTTTTCAAACTTTTATGAAAATTTAATTTTTCAATAAAATTTTGTTTATAAATTTAAATGTTTATTTAAATTTCCATTAAAATTTTACTTGATCAAAATGTATAAACTTTAAACATATTTTCAGATAGGCCTTATCTTGTAGTACAACTACGTTTTTACAGCATTTAAAAAGTCCTATAATTAAGGAAGATATAGCAAATTTAGTTTTGGTTTCTAAAAAGCACATGAATCAGCACGTGCACCCTGTGGAACACCAGCACTACACACTTTCCAGCAGGTGTCACATGTCTTGTATGCAAGGAAATTCAAAAAGACTTCATGTATAAAGTTCAAATTGGTGTGGCATTCAAATATAAAAGTTTTACTAAAATTTGCCCCAACAAGTTGGGCCTGTATAGGAATCACATCACAATTAATACTTCCAGTTCACGAATGTAGTTCCAGTCTATTTTTAGAACATTTTTTCCTCTCTCATTTTGGTGGTGATAGAAGAGTTATATTGATGCATATTTGGTAGGGATTTAAAGGTAATTGTTTATTCTTGAGAATATGAGCAGAGAGAGTGGTTGTCAGTGTGTAATTTGGCGACAGTGCACATGGAGTAATAAGGCATTGGTGATGATCCGGAAGTTAAATATGTGGTCTGTGTACATGCTGTTATGTTTACAGTGCAGCAGCTCACCAAAATGCCGGTCAACCCTTGACAAAAATTTCACCGTGAAGTCATCTTTGGGGGTATTTTAGATTTTCATATGATTTGTATTGATTGTCACACTGTGGAAAGGTCAGTGCTGAGAAATATATGTAGAGAACATATAGTAAAATTAATTGTGGTGTATGGCCTGTACAGGCAGTTATTATTAAACTTTAAATTGCTATAAAATTTTTATTATCAATGATCAACACATGAAATTTGAAGGCTTTATATATATTAACATTTAAAATAGAAAAATGACATTAGAATTTAAAAATTGATTTTATTTTTTAAAATTTTAATAATTTTTTTTTTAAAAATTAAAAAATTAAAATTTGCCCCTCAAAATGCACATAGATAATATTTTTGGAAATTATATCAAATGATATCAGCATGTTTATACTCCTACACCATATACAAGCTACAATGATGGATATTTGTCAAATTTTGTCAGAGAAAATATCTTTGTAAGTCAAAATGAGTCATACATTTAAAATGTATGAGAGACAGATTCTATTTTGTATTGATCATTCAAACTATTTATTAGGGGTCCAATCAGTTAATTTATGTGTTTATGATGGGGTGACTTCCTGAGTAACACATATCTGCTTATATAGCCTTTAGTAATTGTTAACAAATATAGTTACAGGGTGTTTAGTGAGAGGACAGTGATGCAAATTTTATACTAGAACCTACTCAAGTTCTCTACTAAATCAGTTTAAACTTTCTGAGAATGAAATGCAGGCTGAAGGGATAAAATATACTTTCCACAGGTATATTTACCCTTGGATGTAAGAAAACAGCAAAATGATGTAAGTTGAACACAAAATTCATTCAATTGTATTGTTCTTTTTGGTTAAGATATTGATTAGTGAAGTGCGGCATTGTGGCCTGTATGATGTTATTTGAATTCTAATGATCCATCTTAATTTATGCATTGTTAATTACTAATAATATTTGTTAACTGACACTCTAAAGATTGCATAAGATATATTCAAACAGATATTTTGAGTTTAACTGTGTACAACTGATCTTAGCATGGTTACATATCCCACATGAACAAATATTCACATATTTTAGAATGTTTGGGATCCAAAGTTCACATTCAGTATATCATATAGGCGGACAATGTACCTACAGTGAATCTGTAAGACACATTTCTGGCTGTGTGCACTAAATGTATCCCAAAATGTTATTTTCTTCATTAATATGCCCATGTATGGTAACATATTTCAATTCAGTACTTGGATAGAGTGCGGTATTGTAATATCAGCTGATATCTGATTCTATTGAACCATTGAGGTTAATAATTGGTATCAAACATCCTTACAAATACACTTTAAATGTTCAAACAGATCATTGGAATTATTTTTGCACATTTGATCATAACAATTACATTGTATATGTCCCACATATGCAAATTTCCATTCTTGTTTACAAGTTTTGGGGATCAGAATTTCACATTTAGTTTATGATATAGGATGTATTGGTACCTGTAGTTGATATGTGTGGCCACATTTGGCCGTATTCTCTTGCAATATCCAGCATTATTATTTCCCTCATGAATAAGATTGATTATAGTAATATATTCTTTATTACTACATTGTCACTTTACTTTCCTGTATACTGGCATGTACTAATGTTTCCACCAATGATCAAACCTCACCGTCCCCGCATTTCCTTAAAGTTTGTGATGCATAGTCTACCTGATTAGTTATTTAACCTGTAAATGACCAGATATGCTTATAGAAACTTCATATACTTTTAGGATGAATTTATTACTTTAATACATGACTATTACTTCACATTTCTGAGTGTCACTCTGTCAAGTTTAATATTTATTTCCTATGCTTGCAGCCTGAATGTTATTTGGAAATCACTGTATCTAACACATTGTAACTTCATTTGCATACATCTTACTGTTTTCTAGATATAAGTGAAACATTTTATATCTTTTCAGGTCTAGGCTGGTATCTGGAACAAAGTGTTAGTGGTGGATCAGCTTGGAAGCTCTCCAGTAGTCTGGTGGTGATAGCAAGGTTTCATAAGGACATATGCAGTGTACTGCCATAAGTGATCATTATATCACCATACTAATATACAGCACCTCAAGGACATGGCTTAGATCTTCATGACAGAGATTAGCACCATTATTCAGTAAGGTAAAGCCTGCCTAAAAACTGTATTTTCCTATCTTATTGTCGCTTTTTGTAGTTATCGACACTGAAATGTAATGCAATTTTCCTATAAAACATGGAAGTGGTCCCATCAGATGTTTTAATCTGAGTGCACTATTAGTTATACAAATAACTGCCTAAATACCTGACACAATAAATATGGAACATAGCACCTGTTGCTGCTTCTTTAGTGTGTACACCTATATGCACCTTGACAGGCATATTGCGGTTTGTTGCCAAAATCACTATGAGTCATGCTACTTCACTACCCCTGGGAAAAATGTTCTCAGTTACACAGACCCAAACCACCATTTATTTTAAAGACCATTGATTGATTAACTTTTCTGTCTAAACTTTGACAAAATCTGTTTTCAAACTTTTATGAAAATTTAATTTTTCAATAAAATTTTGTTTATAAATTTAAATGTTTATTTAAATTTCCATTAAAATTTTACATGATCAAAATGTATAAACTTTAAACATATTTTCAGATAGGCCTTATCTTGTAGTACAACTAGGTTTTTACAGCATTTAAAAAGTCCTATAATTAAGGAAGATATAGCAAATTTAGTTTTGGTTTCTAAAAAGCACATGAATCAGCACGTGCACCCTGTGGAACACCAGCACTACACACTTTCCAGCAGGTGTCACATGTCTTGTATGCAAGGAAATTCAAAAAGACTTCATGTATAAAGTTCAAATTGGTGTGGCATTCAAATATAAAAGTTTTACTAAAATTTGCCCCAACAAGTTGGGCCTGTACAGGAATCACATCACAATTAATACTTCCAGTTCACGAATGTAGTTCCAGTCTATTTTTAGAACATTTTTTCCTCTCTCATTTTGGTGGTGATAGAAGAGTTATATTGATGCATATTTGGTAGGGATTTAAAGGTAATTGTTTATTCTTGAGAATATGAGCAGAGAGAGTGGTTGTCAGTGTGTAATTTGGCGACAGTGCACATGGAGTAATAAGGCATTGGTGATGATCCGGAAGTTAAATATGTGGTCTGTGTACATGCTGTTATGTTTACAGTGCAGCAGCTCACCAAAATGCCGGTCAACCCTTGACAAGAATTTCACCGTGAAGTCATCTTTGGGGGTATTTTAGATTTTCATATGATTTGTATTGATTGTCACACTGTGGAAAGGTCAGTGCTGAGAAATATATGTAGAGAACATATATTAAAATTAATTGTGGTGTATGGCCTGTACAGGCAGTTATTATTAAACTTTAAATTGCTATAAAATTTGTATTATCAATGATCAACACATGAAATTTGAAGGCTTTATATATATTAATATTTAAAATAGAAAAATGACATTAGAATTTAAAAATTGATTTTATTTTTTAAAATTTTAATAATTTTTTTTTTAAAAATTAAAAAATTAAAATTTGCCCCTCAAAATGCACATAGATAATATTTTTGGAAATTATATCAAATGATATCAGCATGTTTATACTCCTACACCATATACAAGCTACAATGATGGATATTTGTCAAATTTTGTCAGAGAAAATATCTTTGTAAGTCAAAATGAGTCATACATTTAAAATGTATGAGAGACAGATTCTATTTTGTATTGATCATTCAAACTATTTATTAGGGGTCCAATCAGTTAATTTATGTGTTTATGATGGGGTGACTTCCTGAGTAACACATATCTGCTTATATAGCCTTTAGTAATTGTTAACAAATATAGTTACAGGGTGTTTAGTGAGAGGACAGTGATGCAAATTTTATACTAGAACCTACTCAAGTTCTCTACTAAATCAGTTTAAACTTTCTGAGAATGAAATGCAGGCTGAAGGGATAAAATATACTTTCCACAGGTATATTTACCCTTGGATGTAAGAAAACAGCAAAATGATGTAAGTTGAACACAAAATTCATTCAATTGTATTGTTCTATTTGGTTAAGATATTGATTAGTGAAGTGCGGCATTGTGGCCTGTATGATGTTATTTGAATTCTAATGATCCATCTTAATTTATGCATTGTTAATTACTAATAATATTTGTTAACTGACACTCTAAAGATTGCATAAGATATATTCAAACAGATATTTTGAGTTTAACTGTGTACAACTGATCTTAGCATGGTTACATATCCCACATGAACAAATATTCACATATTTTAGAATGTTTGGGATCCAAAGTTCACATTCAGTATATCATATAGGCGGACAATGTACCTACAGTGAATCTGTAAGACACATTTCTGGCTGTGTGCACTAAATGTATCCCAAAATGTTTTTTTCTTCATTAATATGCCCATGTATGGTAACATATTTCAATTAAGTACTTGGATAGAGTGCGGTATTGTAATATCAGCTGATATCTGATTCTATTGAACCATTGAGGTTAATAATTGGTATCAAACATCCTTACAAATACACTTTAAATGTTCAAACAGATCATTGGAATTATTTTTGCACATTTGATCATAACAATTACATTGTATATGTCCCACATATGCAAATTTCCATTCTTGTTTACAAGTTTTGGGGATCAGAATTTCACATTTAGTTTATGATATAGGATGTATTGGTACCTGTAGTTGATATGTGTGGCCACATTTGGCCGTATTCTCTTGCAATATCCAGCATTATTATTTCCCTCATGAATAAGATTGATTATAGTAATATATTCTTTATTACTACATTGTCACTTTACTTTCCTGTATACTGGCATGTACTAATGTTTCCACCAATGATCAAACCTCACCGTCCCCGCATTTCCTTAAAGTTTGTGATGCATAGTCTACCTGATTAGTTATTTAACCTGTAAATGACCAGATATGCTTATAGAAACTTCATATACTTTTGGGATGAATTTATTACTTTAATACATGACTATTACTTCACATTTCTGAGTGTCACTCTGTCAAGTTTAATATTTATTTCCTATGCTTGCAGCCTGAATGTTATTTGGAAATCACTGTATCTAACACATTTTAACTTCATTTGCATACATCTTACTGTTTTCTAGATATAAGTGAAACATTTTATATCTTTTCAGGTCTAGGCTGGTATCTGGAACAAAGTGTTAGTGGTGGATCAGCTTGGAAGCTCTCCAGTAGTCTGGTGGTGATAGCAAGGTTTCATAAGGACATATGCAGTGTACTGCCATAAGTGATCATTATATCACCATACTAATATACAGCACCTCAAGGACATGGCTTAGATCTTCATGACAGAGATTAGCACCATTATTCAGTAAGGTAAAGCCTGCCTAAAAACTGTATTTTCCTATCTTATTGTCGCTTTTTGTAGTTATCGACACTGAAATGTAATGCAATTTTCCTATAAAACATGGAAGTGGTCCCATCAGATGTTTTAATCTGAGTGCACTATTAGTTATACAAATAACTGCCTAAATACCTGACACAATAAATATGGAACATAGCACCTGTTGCTGCTTCTTTAGTGTGTACACCTATATGCACCTTGACAGGCATATTGCGGTTTGTTGCCAAAATCACTATGAGTCATGCTACTTCACTACCCCTGGGAAAAATGTTCTCAGTTACACAGACCCATACCACCATTTATTTTAAAGACCATTGATTGATTAACTTTTCTGTCTAAACTTTGACAAAATCTGTTTTCAAACTTTTATGAAAATTTAATTTTTCAATAAAATTTAGTTTATAAATTTAAATGTTTATTTAAATTTCCATTAAAATTTTACTTGATCAAAATGTATAAACTTTAAACATATTTTCAGATAGGCCTTATCTTGTAGTACAACTAGGTTTTTACAGCATTGAAAAAGTCCTATAATTAAGGAAGATATAGCAAATTTAGTTTTGGTTTCTAAAAAGCACATGAATCAGCACGTGCACCCTGTGGAACACCAGCACTACACACTTTCCAGCAGGTGTCACATGTCTTGTATGCAAGGAAATTCAAAAAGACTTCATGTATAAAGTTCAAATAGGTGTGGCATTCAAATATAAAAGTTTTACTAAAATTTGCCCCAACAAGTTGTGCCTGTACAGGAATCACTTCACAATTAATACTTCCAGTTCACGAATGTAGTTCCAGTCTATTTTTAGAACATTTTTTCCTCTCTCATTTTGGTGGTGATAGAAGAGTTATATTGATGCATATTTGGTAGGGATTTAAAGGTAATTGTTTATTCTTGAGAATATGAGCAGAGAGAGTGGTTGTCAGTGTGTAATTTGGCGACAGTGCACATGGAGTAATAAGGCATTGGTGATGATCCGGAAGTTAAATATGTGGTCTGTGTACATGCTGTTATGTTTACAGTGCAGCAGCTCACCAAAATGCCGGTCAACCCTTGACAAGAATTTCACGGTGAAGTCATCTTTGGGGGTATTTTAGATTTTCATATGATTTGTATTGATTGTCACACTGTGGAAAGGTCAGTGCTGAGAAATATATGTAGAGAACATATAGTAAAATTAATTGTGGTGTATGACCTGTACAGGCAGTTATTATTAAACTTTAAATTGCTATAAAATTTTTATTATCAATGATCAACACATGAAATTTGAAGGCTTTATATATATTAACATTTAAAATAGAAAAATGACATTAGAATTTAAAAATTGATTTTATTTTTTAAAATTTTAATAATTTTTTTTTAAAAAATTAAAAAATTAAAATTTGCCCCTCAAAATGCACATAGATAATATTTTTGGAAATTATATCAAATGATATCAGCATGTTTATACTCCAACACCATATACAAGCTACAATGATGGATATTTGTCAAATTTTGTCAGAGAAAATATCTTTGTAAGTCAAAATGAGTCATACATTTAAAATGTATGAGAGACAGATTCTATTTTGTATTGATCATTCAAACTATTTATTAGGAGTCCAATCAGTTAATTTATGTGTTTATGATGGGGTGACTTCCTGAGTAACACATATCTGCTTATATAGCCTTTAGTAATTGTTAACAAATATAGTTACAGGGTGTTTAGTGAGAGGACAGTGATGCAAATTTTATACTAGAACCTACTCAAGTTCTCTACTAAACCAGTTTAAACTTTCTGAGAATGAAATGCAGGCTGAAGGGATAAAATATACTTTCCACAGGTATATTTACCCTTGGATGTAAGAAAACAGCAAAATGATGTAAGTTGAACACAAAATTCATTAAATTGTATTGTTCTATTTGGTTAAGATATTGATTAGTGAAGTGCGGCATTGTGGCCTGTATGATGTTATGTGAATTCTAATGATCCATCTTAATTTATGCATTGTTAATTACTAATAATATTTGTTAACTGACACTCTAAAGATTGCATAAGATATATTCAAACAGATATTTTGAGTTTAACTGTGTACAACTGATCTTAGCATGGTTACATATCCCACATGAACAAATATTCACATATTTTAGAATGTTTGGGATCCAAAGTTCACATTCAGTATATCATATAGGCGGACAATGTACCTACAGTGAATCTGTAAGACACATTTCTGGCTGTGTGCACTAAATGTATCCCAAAATGTTATTTTCTTCATTAATATGCCCATGTATGGTAACATATTTCAATTAAGTACTTGGATAGAGTGCGGTATTGTAATATCAGCTGATATCTGATTCTATTGAACCATTGAGGTTAATAATTGGTATCAAACATCCTTACAAATACACTTTAAATGTTCAAACAGATCATTGGAATTATTTTTGCACATTTGATCATAACAATTACATTGTATATGTCCCACATATGCAAATTTCCATTCTTGTTTACAAGTTTTGGGGATCAGAATTTCACATTTAGTTTATGATATAGGATGTATTGGTACCTGTAGTTGATATGTGTGGCCACATTTGGCTGTATTCTCTTGCAATATCCAGCATTATTATTTCCCTCATGAATAAGATTGATTATAGTAATATATTCTTTATTACTACATTGTCACTTTACTTTCCTGTATACTGGCATGTACTAATGTTTCCACCAATGATCAAACCTCACCGTCCCCGCATTTCCTTAAAGTTTGTGATGCATAGTCTACCTGATTAGTTATTTAACCTGTAAATGACCAGATATGCTTATAGAAACTTCATATACTTTTAGGATGAATTTATTACTTTAATACATGACTATTACTTCACATTTCTGAGTGTCACTCTGTCAAGTTTAATATTTATTTCCTATGCTTGCAGCCTGAATGTTATTTGGAAATCACTGTATCTAACACATTTTAACTTCATTTGCATACATCTTACTGTTTTCTAGATATAAGTGAAACATTTTATATCTTTTCAGGTCTAGGCTGGTATCTGGAACAAAGTGTTAGTGGTGGATCAGCTTGGAAGCTCTCCAGTAGTCTGGTGGTGATAGCAAGGTTTCATAAGGACATATGCAGTGTACTGCCATAAGTGATCATTATATCACCATACTAATATACAGCACCTCAAGGACATGGCTTAGATCACTATAATCACTATGAGTCATGCTACTTCACTACCCCTGGGAAAAATGTTCTCAGTTACACAGACCCAAACCACCATTTATTTTAAAGACCATTGATTGATCAACTTTTCTGTATAAACTTTGACAAAATCTGTTTTCAAACTTTTATGAAAATTTAGTTTTTCAATAAAATTTAGTTTATAAATTTAAATGTTTATTTAAATTTCCATTAAAATTTTACTTGATCAAAATGTATAAACTTTAAACATATTTTCAGATAGGCCTTATCTTGTAGTACAACTAGGTTTTTACAGCATTGAAAAAGTCCTATAATTAAGGAAGATATAGCAAATTTAGTTTTGGTTTCTAAAAAGCACATGAATCAGCACGTGCACCCTGTGGAACACCAGCACTACACACTTTCCAGCAGGTGTCACATGTCTTGTATGCAAGGAAATTCAAAAAGACTTCATGTATAAAGTTCAAATAGGTGTGGCATTCAAATATGAAAGTTTTACTAAAATTTGCCCCAACAAGTTGGGCCTGTACAGGAATCACATCACAATTAATACTTCCAGTTCACGAATGTAGTTCCAGTCTATTTTTAGAACATTTTTTCCTCTCTCATTTTGGTGGTGATAGAAGAGCTATATTGATGCATATTTGGTAGGGATTTAAAGGTAATTGTTTATTCTTGAGAATATGAGCAGAGAGAGTGGTTGTCAGTGTGTAATTTGGCGACAGTGCACATGGAGTAATAAGGCATTGGTGATGATCCGGAAGTTAAATATGTGGTCTGTGTACATGCTGTTATGTTTACAGTGCAGCAGCTCACCAAAATGCCGGTCAACCCTTGACAAGAATTTCACAGTGAAGTCATCTTTGGGGGTATTTTAGATTTTCATATGATTTGTATTGATTGTCACACTGTGGAAAGGTCAGTGCTGAGAAATATATGTAGAGAACATATAGTAAAATTAATTGTGGTGTATGGTCTTATGGAACAAAAGTTAGATAATTGAAGGAACCTACGTAATGCTCGTAGCATGTGCTTATCTACTTACTGCTTACCCAGCTAACACACAACGTTTTCACAATGTTGCTATATGGTTGTGGTTTGGTTACGTGGGAAAATAACGTTTTGGCAACATTGCTAAAACGTTACACATGAAAATGAAATTAAATAGTCATCTGATTGAAAAGATATAGTAAATTACAAATGGTATGTAATTGTACTGATCCTAATACTATGGACAAGAATTAACATAATTATTCCAAAGAAATTATATAACATTTTTACAACGTTGTACCAATGTTGTGGTAAACTTTACTTTATCAAAGAGAACACTAGTAGTTTCGTAGTTCATCCATTTTGATTTTCAAAACCAATAACTTAAAGGAGGTTGCAATTTTTGTATAAAAAGCATTTTACTCGTCAGCTTTTCTTTATTACAAACGTGAGGTACTGCCATTGCTGTAACAATATTTTATGTATCTACGAACCAAAGACTAGCTCAACCTCGTCGTACGGATCGAATTACGCAATTAATGCCAGAGACCAATCTCCTGTTTCCCGCTATTTTGAACCACCAAGGTAAGAGCATTAAATAGTTAACGTATATTCGCATATTTAGTTGCAGAAAATAATGCGTTTTTTTATTGGTCGATGTCTGCTGATGTGATCAACACTTGTAAACTGCTACAAGCTAGGCGCGAAAATAGGATACATGTTTATCGACCAGCATGTTCATCTTGTGAAAATGACCTAACTGCTTGGTATATATCTGTGACTTTTATCCGACTCGTATTAAGTAAATTATACTGTTACGTTTTTGGAACGAAAAATATCGAGGATAGGATATGTTACCATGATAAAATGCCTTTCGTTAGGCTAGTATTTCGAATTAGGCGCGTTTAGCTTAAGAGCGTAAGATATATCGTTCTTGACCAAAATGTGTGTATATATCACAAGAGTCTGACGTTTTATCAATAAAGTACGGTGAAATGTATGACAAAATGAAATACCCTTATCAATAATGTATATATATAGACACAAGGAGTGCAAGCGTGACCACAACCCTTCGCTCGATTCGACATTTTCTCACGAGTCTTTTATCGCTTCAGAATCGCAAGAAGACAGAAACACTACACACATGCATTCAAAAGACAGTTACTTACCAACGCATAGCTCTTAAATGACCATGTCCTGAATCCAACTGGCGAATTAACCTTTTTTTTAACAAGTACGGTCATATTAGCCACGGTCGTAAGTCTACCTGACGGAAGTAGCCCATTCTACCATTTTTAGTAGCCCATTTTTTTTCAGCAATAAATGTGGATATATGTAATTTTTTTCACAATTAATCAATTCCCATCATTAGTAAATGTCATGGAATGTATTGCATATTATTTGAAACGATTGCACTTTTTTAAATGTAGGGTTGAAACAAGTAAAGATGTGAATCCACAATCACCAAAACCACCAAAATCAGCCAAGACAATAGCAATAAAACAGACCATGATGATGGCAACAACAAAATGGACTAAGACAGCAATTTTAAACTTGCTAAAAACTTTCTAAGCAACAAGCATTGTGTTGTATGTTTAAGGGTTGATTACAGTAGCCTGGAATGCTGTATTATCGCGGTACTTAATGTTATCGGTGCATATTAAAACCGATATCTTATTGCTGTTTTGAAACAAATTGTTAAGTTTCTCTAAATTTCCCTCTATCTATTCCTATAAAAAAAATCTTGGTCAATCCAATCATGTAAATGTAAATTAAACCGCATATGGCGGCTGACCCAGGTTACCTTACCTTGGGGAAACAACTCTATTTTAACGTGGTATGTATCTAACTTAGGCATGGTGGCATGCACATATTACAATAAAAATAAATTTCAATTTAGTGTTGACATGGAATGTCCACGCTTGCACTGGCTGTCAGCTTCCGATTTCACTTGAGCTTTTCCATTTACTCAAATCAGGCCTCTGCTATGGGCTAAAATATCTTAACCCAAAGTAGAAAAGGCACATAATGATAATCTGTGAAGAGCTTTTGATCAATATATAGTATATAACTATGCAATGGCTTTACTGTCTGTGGAAGGAGCTAGGCAGGTTTTAAATTAGCCAAAATTTGGCTAAGGATTCCTGTTGCCATACTCAGTGAGGCTGGTACACAACTAATGTCCTTTTAGCCCAATTTGGCTAATTCCTACAAAGCTGTTCTTCACACTCTTAGGTTAAAACCAAATCTTGGCTAAATGAATGCTACACATTTGCCTTTCACATGGATTTAACAAGTGGTTTTTCTATGTACATAATAGTGATGTTGGTGGGAAATAGACTCACCCATAGTATAAATAATAATAATAATACTAATAATAATAATAATGAGGACTTTGTATAGCACCTAATCTTTAGAAGCTCTGAGCATTTTACAACATCTATAATGATTTGACTACAAAAAAACACATGAAACTATAAAGCAAAAAAAACATGCTGAAAATATTTAAGGTAGGAAACAACATTAAGTCTTTAAGTTGCTTTTGCAGTTGACATGTTTGTCAGAGTTTTAAGAGACTCTTAAAGGGGATTACAGTGTCTTTGTGTCTAATTTAATTTAGCTATTCATTTCAAGTTGTTGGGCCCTGGTATGCAAATGAATGTTGTATATGACTTCGTTTTCATAGTGGGAATAATGAGTATATGATTTCCAGAAGAAGATCATAAGTATCTTGATGGTTTGTACACATGGGAGAGGCCAGATAGGTAATGCTGGACTGGAGTCCATCAGTGAAATGTAGCAGTCATTGTATGGTACAGGGAAGTGTGGAGGTTTGCTTTATAGCGATGTGTGTTCTGATCATGTTACTATAACATGGCACAGTGTTAGTACATAATGTACATTAAGCATAAAACCCACATACAATGACAGTGCTAGGGCCTTACTTGTAAGAGTTGGGTTAGAAATAAATCAGTGAATGAAATGACTGTGTATTTTTATCACACCAATGATTTTCGTCATTAAAATTGATTTAATCAAACTAGTATTTCGGCAAAAATTGTTAAACCTACAAACTTTATCAAGTATTTAACAGAGAGATGGACCAACAGGAAGATGGATGTGTACAAAATCTAGAGAAAACCAAACTATTAAAACAAATGTTTAAATATATAACAAATTTTATTATTAAAGAACATATGACTGAAATGGTGTACATTGCAACAACTTTTACTTTAACATACAAGATCTCTTTTCAATAAGTCTTTTTATGCCTATCGGCAATTTTCTTGAAGCAGGAAGTTCAAATTCCACTGGTAAAATATTGCTGACTGATATTGTCAGCTGTTTACATGATGTCAGTGACACCTTAAATTGCTTTGTTCTGTATAATCTAATTGTAATCTCAGCAGGCGCAACTTCCATGACCTGACCGATTTGAATGATAGTTGCATCTGCAAGGTATAAAACATGTCTCCCAACATCATATCTTCTTCTATCTGCTCGTTCAGCTCGATGTCTGCCTGAGACTTGTTGGGTTATGTATACCTGAAAAATTTGGATCATTAATTTTTAAATGAATTTTATTTATTTTAAACTAAACTAAGCAAGTCTTTTGAATGATTGTTTTACTGTCATAATAGAAGAAATTAATATAAAAAATAATAAATAATGTTCAAATTTCATTGCAATTTAGTTGGAAAATTAACACTCAGATTCTTCTTTTTAAATATCATAATAGGTATAATAATTCTGTGAGATATAATTGAGAGTTGCACATTCAATTTTCATTTATTCTTGCTAAATCAACTTTCTAACTCATCATAAACCATTAGGAAGTTTACTGGCACATTTTATTTGAAACATTAAATCATTGTATCTGTATTGTATCAATATTACATAATTGTTTCAATGTAACAGTCTTCAGAGGAAATATTTTGAAGTATTCACTCAGGTGCTTTTATAACTGGTATTTTCAAGTTTAACATGACATTTCATTTAAAAGGAGAAGTTGAACAAACTATTTATTTGCTTCTTATAAAATATCCATAAAACAATGTATGTCTTTCAGAGATAAATGTTTAGGTACTAAACTATGTTTATTTTGGAACAATTGCCCATTACATTTGACTGTAGTGTTTCATGAGAACAGATATTTGTTTGGAAAATGTATTCTTCAGTTTGTCCAGATGACTAAGTAATGATTAAAATCTTTAAAAGAGCACTAAATATATATATATATATATATATATATATATATATATATATATATATATATATATATATATATATATATATATATATATATATATATATAATTTGGCCATCTACATATACATAAAAATACATCTCCCTACCCCACTCAAGTAAATTCATATTTTTAAAACTGATTTGAATTGTATTAAAAATGGTCTGGTCATAAACACATACCGAAAATCATACATGTTAATTTATATTTGTCCAAAATCTGAAAATCTGATGAGCATCTATGACAACTAGATTTTGATATAAACTAAGTCTCAAATGTTAAAGGACTGATTTAACATTTAAATATGGATTAAATTGTGTACAACTCTTTTTAGCTGATTTCTGATGCATATAACATTCCTTCAGATTTAAATTTGTCAGATTTATGGTGTTATTGTAATGGTGCTGATGGATATGACAGTTTCAATGAAAACACTAATCTTGTTTGTACAAGGAAGGTGTCTGAAAATAACAAATATGACTTTATATTCCATACATACCTGCATACAGTCTTGTCATTGACCTTGAAAGTCTGTGTTTTTGTATGTTTATATGTCACTGCACATTCTCGGATGATGCTAATGAGTACTGTCATCCGTTTAGGTCCTTCAGGTAGTATATGCAATTTTTGTCGCCAGACTAAAATGTCCTCCATTGTAAAGTTGTCATTGAAATGACTATTGCACCCACATGCCACAGATGTTTCCTTTTCAATGAAAGTTAAATCTAATGCAGCTCTTCTTATTTTCACATTGAAATCTGCAACATATGGCATTTGAAATTGTGTTCAGATTTTAGTATGCAGACAGATTTTAAAACAAACATTAATGTTATGCATATGATGACACTAGTAATTTTGTGATGTTTTCATTCTAATGCATATATTTAAACTGCTTAATAATTTGTATCTTTCTGTTTTTCTTTTAATATAATTAAGATACATAGCTTTATTAAGATTCAAAGAAGATTTACTGAAAAAGTCAAATAAAATTAGAAGAATTAAGTAATGATACTAAAATGATTTTAATGCAGGAAAATCAGGGCATTAAATAATTATGCATATAAACATCCATAACTAATTAGCCTCAAAGTTATTTTGGTGGAGTAGGTGAATAATGCATGACTGAAATGAAAATATGTTTCACTCTACCATTTCAGTGCTTTATTTCCATGCTTTAAGTTTGTAATCTAAGTGGCAATTACTGTAGTAGTAGTAGTAGTTGCTGTTCTTGCTGTGTAACAAATACAAATTGTAATTTACCTAAATTAGACAGACAAGATGACAACCGTTTCTGAACAAATCTTGTTGCTGGGAGACCGATATCTGCAAGATAAAAAATTTAAGTCTCAACCTATTAGTTCTTGCTGCAGTCTTTAATTCACCTAACATACCTTTTAAAAGTTACGCAACTATCAGTCTGAGTTTTCTTTTCCTACTGCTGATGATAACTAAATATTTGAATGCATTTATGCCAATAGCATTTTACTTATAAAAATACTGATATCAAGAGTATATTCTCTATTATTTTAAAAGAAATACATAGTAATTATTCAAGTAGAAATCTGGACCAGAGAACTGTTGATAGCCAGTAAGTGCTATGCTCAATAATCAAAATAAATTCCATCAGTGGTCACCAGGCAGGAATCTTGTGATGGAAACTAAAAATGCTATTAAATTTGTTTTTAAAAATCTTTGCAGTGAACTGAAAGATAAATAATTCCATTTTGTTATAGCATTTTCCATCAGAATCTGAATCTGATTTATGTTCAAAACTTGCTGTTATATTATAGTATGCAGAGAGAAAATATTACAGTGGGAATAAACATTTCAGTACTTGCAACATAAAGTTTGTGAAGACAAAATAAAATCTACTGGTTTAGGAGTGAATATATTTTGTCAAAATATGTAAATCTACTAGTCTGAAATCTTTTACATGTAATGCTAAAAATATCTTTAGAAATTTTACACTTAAATTTGATAAAATGTAATACATGCTCATAGGGTCAACTTCACAACATAAATTTACAAAACTATGCCAAATCTAATTCATACTGAGTATGCTCTGATTAGATGTGGGCTATGCTTACTGAATGGAATAAAAATCCCTGAATAGTTTAATAAAAGTGCCTAATACTAATATATAATTTAACATAATATAACTATGTACTATTGTTTATATTCTGTTCATTTTATTAACCTATAGAATGTTTACAAATTAGCAATTTAAATCTATACACACCTTTGTTGAACTCATTTCCAAGAAGTTTTCTGTATAAGTCCTTGTCCATTCTCTTCACACTTTGGACATATCAGTTGAACTTCTCTGGTTGCAAGAAAACTAACCTTATTTAAACTGCTGTAACTGGTTGAATGCCTTCTACCAGTTCTGCCTCTATCAAGGCTATTACATGCCCAGCAGGCAGCTTTTAAGCACTCAGCAAGATCAATGAAAACCTGTCATGATCAAAGGAATTTTACACCAAGAGCATGGCCTGGAGAGAGCCATACACTGACTCAGAAATAAGGCACTTGGTTTTATGAATTGTGTTACTTGTCCAGCTATCATAGTAGAGTATGCAAACTCCATGATAATAAAAATTCAAAATTGTTAGATGTTTAAATGCTGATAATCATACCTATATTTATAGGCATATCCTTAATGACAGCTTCTGTGTAGACTGAAAAGCCAAAAGTTATGGCATTTTCTGTCATTCCAAGTGTTTGAAATGTTTTCAATATGGCACCCAAGAATCTGGTGCAAATTTCAATAACCTTATTTTAAGTCTCTACTTTTTTCATTTGAAAAAAGGATCAGCTTTCTAAATATTTTGTAAAGTAAATTATTGCATCCACTATCAACTAATCCTAGCCAGCCAGACACACAGAGATATATCATATTCCACATATTTCCATCAAAGTTGTGTATTGTGAGTCTTTCATGATGAATTTAGATAAATACTACTAAGTTCATGAATATATGTGGGAAATTATCACTGAGAATAGCGTTAAACTAATCATCAATTAAGTTATCATGGATGGAATATCCTCAGATATTATATATTAATCACAATAATGTAGATCAAGTATTATCTTAATAGTATAGTTTTACTGTTCCAGAATTTGTTTCATTACAGCCCATTCAAAACTTGGACATGATGTCTTTTTAATCATGTAATTTACACAACTGCTGCTAGACAATACAAATATATGTGCTGCTCTTTAGCTTTGGAGGCAACACAGATAACAATAGCAGGATCCTATTTCCATTCATGTTTTCAACCTTAAACAGTTAACCAACCCACCAATAAACATGGTCACATTTTAGACTGAAGTCTTCATAGACCTGATTATAATATTCTATGGTCCATCCATGTATCCCACGAACTTGCATCAGATAACCACTGCATTATATGCTATCTGAGTGTACCAGTTCCTTCACCTTTACTTGCTATTGAAAGACACATCGATATGATAAATAGAACCAAACTAATGCATAACATCCAAGCGAACCTAACAACTTGCTTACCTCCTACAGTAGAAGAACTCGATAACTGCCTGTGTTCATTGCTTGAAAACATCTCAGCCATCAAGTGCAGAGTATCAATTCAAAAGTGTTCTCCATGGTATAGCAGTGTTAGGGACCAGCTTTGCACCATTACAAAAGACCACTGTGAAGTGGAGAAGCTTTGACTTTCCAACAGACTCACTTTCATAAGCTAATCTATGAAGCTGCCAAGAAGAATGTCACAAACATAGTCCATTTAGCCAAATTATCCCACTACAGTATTTCAGCGACAACAATTAGCAGCACATGGATTAATTTCTGATAGTTGTGATGATGAGTGCACCAAAGTCATGTGAACTTGATCTAATTCCAACATCACTGCTGCTTGAGTGCTTCGATCCAATATTGCCTTTACTAACTGATGTTATTAAAACCTCTCTCTCATCAGAGGAATTCCCATTATTTTTCAAAACTGCCAGTATAAAACCTTCTGCTGAAGAAACTAACATTCAATCTTAATGCTTTAAAGAACTACTGACCAGTTTCTAATCTCCTGTTCATATAAAAAATCTTAGAAAAAGTTGTTCTGACCCAACATGTATCTCTTCTGAATTCAAACAGTCTTTATAGCAATGTACAGTCTGCATATCTCCCCTGCCACAGTACTGAAACTACACTTCTGAAAGTAGTTAATGGCATTCTCTCTGCTTTGGATAGCGGAAAGATTACATTCCACACACTCCATGATTTGTCTTCAGCATTTGACACAACAGACCATGATATATTAATTCAATGTAAAAAGCATGTATTTGTCATTCACAACACAGCTGTTTTTTGGTTCAAGTCTTACTTAGTCAACAGGACACAAATTGTATCTGCCAATCTTACACTCAAGCCCAGTTGATTTATGTTGTGGTGCTCCACAGGAGTCTGTTCTTGGACCTGTTCGCTTCATTCAATACACTCAGCCACTCTCAAGTGACATAGATCATCATCCATTGTTTCACCAATTGTACACTGATGACAACCAAATATACAAGTCTAGCCACACAACTCAAGTTGATTCTGCCTTCCAAGGAGTAGAGAGGTCAAAAAGACAGTACAGAACCTAGGTGTTACTCTGGTCAGTTACTCTCACATTGCAGCAACATGTCATGAACATAGGAAAGGCTGCTTATCTTAAGCTGAGATGCATCAGCTCCATTCACAAATATCTTTCAGTTGATGCCACTAAAACACTTTTCTTCATCAGTACTTTCAAGAATCAACTATTGTGACTCAATTATGTCTGTTTCATCTCAATATCTGCTTCAGAAATGTCAAAAAGCTCAAAACACAGCATGCTTGAATCATGCTTAGAGTACCACGATCAGAGCACACCTCCAAATATTTTGAGCTTTTTTATTTTCTAATTTCATAGTGTTTTGCTTTTTGTAGTACAATGTAATATCATTATATATGTTGTAAAGTGCTTAGAGCTTCTAGGCGTAATGCAAAGTCCTCATTATTATTATTATTATTGTTATTTGTTTTTGTCATCTTCTATGCAAAGCAGAGTCAATTATATATCTCTCTTGACTGTATAAAAGGACTTTTTAATTATTTTATTAAATTATGAACTTTAACCTGGAAAGCAAGCAACCTATCTTCCCAGATGTGAAAAAACTTCGAGCCTTGTATTGTTTATATATTTGTAAAGTGCCCTGTTATAAAGTTCTGGTGTTTATATGATATGAACAATTCAACCTAATTTTTTTCACAACCCGTATCAATGTTGAGTTTATAGTGTTCGCATTGTTATAGTTGAGATGAGCAGTTGAGAAAAAAAATAAAGTCACACGTGTATTTATAAAAGGAATTAATTTTATAATTTATCTGCAATCAATATTTATCAACACATTGCATTGAAGACAGTAGTGCAGTGGATACTCAACCATGGTTGTAAACATAATAACATATTTCTCTAACAGGTGTTGAAGTTAACTACAGATTGGACACACTTTTCAAAGTAATTTTTCAACCAATTGATCTGATTGCTACATGTGCTTCTACTGGTAATTTCATAATGTCTAATTATCATACAGGATAATTTATTTTCTTATCATGTAAATATTAAAATAAGCCTATGATGCATTTGATAAGTAGATTATTAACATATAGTTCATAACATTATCAGACCCACTTTTAAATTACATTTGTTCCATGAATTTACATGTCAAGATTATTAAAATATACATTTACAGTCCTTTCAAATATTGTTCAATCAAGATTCAGTTAGTTTGTTTATTTACTCATTCAGCTACCAAAAAATTAGCCAATGAGAATTGTGGTGAATGTTATGTGCATACAAAATTTGCACCAAGATCTGTACATTTAATCTTTTCCCTTGTGCTCAAATTTGATGAATAATGATTATGTCTTTGTCCGATCATATGGATATATGAAAATCCCTTTTAATATCTTGACTTTGTTGTGACATGCATATAAAGTTATATTTTAAAAATTGTAGAAATTTTCAGCTAAACCAAATCCAAATAATGAAATAATCTAGGATCCATAACTTTGGTAAGAGACTGTTAGCTGCAAGCAAGTGGTCCATAGGGCATCATCAAAGGCTTGTTTGGCTATAAAGCCTTGCCATCATGATTAGATTATTCAAATGTGTAATTAACCATGCTCTCCCAAGTGATTTTGGCTGTGAAATTTGAATTAGAGATGGTGATAATCAGGATGACCCTTGTTACATGTCCAACTGTTAGCACTGGGCTACATGAAAGGAAAATCAAAATGAAACTTGAACAGTAAAATTTTGCTCCAAATATGTGTTCCAAGTACTTTTTGAGTCTCTTCAAAATAGTCATTGAAGAGCCACTGTGGGTTAGATACTTAGGTAATAAATAAATGGTAGATTATTATACTGTCATAACAAACATTATAATACTCATCCTTTACTTATTAAAAGATAGGTAGATAGATATGTAGGTAGGTGGGTAGATTAAATCAAGATAATAAATTTAATGTCTCACATAGAAATACATGCAGAATGCAAACGATTTTCAAAGTGTGCAATTAATGAAATTGTGAGAGTCTGTCTTTAGCAAATTGTGGGAAGTAAAATCCCAAAATGATTCAATATGTGATTCTTTCTTATTGTTCATTTTGCCCTCAATATGTTTGACCCATTAACATAGTTTTGTGAAAATTGGTGTAGTGATGCATATTTCATGATATATTCTTATTTTCATCAGTTATATATTTCAAAATTCTAAAGTTTTTTTAATTTATCAAACGGTGTTAAAAGAAGTTTTTATTTTAATATTTTGGTCCTTTCCAAAACACACCAACAAATATAAGGAACAGTTATCATATGTTTACTTTTGTTCACATTTTTTTCATTCACACATTCTCATACATTTTCAGTGATCTGTTGCTACATAATAAATTATATATACTGATAAAACACACATATTAATGAATAATTATTAACTTCACAAATTACTTTCATTAATTGTACAATAAATTTCAAAGTTCAATTCGCTATGTCAAAATGTATAAAGATTTGTAAATGTCATGATGCAACAACAAAAAAGAAACAAACGAATTTGAATTTCACATTCAAGCAGGCACTCACCAGTTATGTACTTTTGAGAGAGTAGTGTATATTAGGTGAAGTTGTTTGCATAGAAGCTACTTTGCTGTAATGTGGCTGACATTTCATTGAAAAGAATATCTAATGGTAAGCCAAAAGCAACAAACGTTTCTCTAATATCAAGTAAACAACATGAAGTATACTAACAGGCCATATCAATTTTGTGTAAAAACAACAAGGATGACAGTTGCAAAATACTCTTATTTAATGACTGGATATTTGGTTTACTATTTCTTTAATATTTTTGCATTTCTATTTCTATCAACTTTATTGAATGACCTTTGATTGTTTGTGTTATTTTTTATTTCAGAAATGACCTTCGCTTTTTCTATTTATTTTTCTCTCTCTTAATGACAATATATGAAATTTCTTTTATATATAACATAAGCCTTAAAAAAAATGTTCACTATAAAATAGAATATCTCAGCAAATCCTAGAAGTAATGTAATGATCAATATCTGATATAAGAATTTTATAATAAAGGCAGCTGATGCCTCATTGAGAATTGCCTCTATGAATAATAATAATAATAATATTAATAATGCTTTATTTATAGAGGATGACTCATTAGTAAAGGACTATTCTCCCTTGAGGTCCTCTTAAGGAGAGTATGAATATGCACATTATATGAAGATAGCAATAATTAGTGAGGGGCCCAGAGTGGCCAAGTGGTCTAAAGCACTGTCAGTTACAGCGTGTCTGCGTGTGTTCAAGTCTAAGATTCGGCTAATGTAGTTATGTGAGTAAGCTTGCCGGTAGCTTCTCGTGGGTTGGTGGTTCTTTCCGGGGGGTTTCCGGGTTCTTCCTCCACCATTAATACTGGCCGCCATGTATAGCCTATATTGTGCTTAAAAATGGCGTTAAACCATACAAAACAAAACAAACAATAATTAGTGTCACAGTCTACACAGAAGCTGTCATTAAGGAAATACCTATAAATATAGGTATGATCATCATCTATAATGAACACATGCATGCTCATGATATCTCTTTTTAAGTACTCTAATATTTTCAACTGATTTTACATGTAGTGGAAGCTTATTCCATACAACTGTACTAGAATATTGAAAAATCTTTTTAAATTGCACTGTTCTTGGTTTTGGTACTAGAAGTTTTCCATGTGATATTTGATCCCAACTGGTATTTTGTTGAAAAAGGCCTGAACAAGTCCTGAAGATATTCTAGTGCAGTTCCATGTAGACATTTATATAAAAGAACTGCCTTGCGAAAAATCTATCCTGTCATATTGCTATGGGTTGGAGATGTAATGAATTACCTGAAGAAAATGAGGAATACTCAATATATCTATTGCAAGATACACATTTTACTAAATGACAGGAGACATATTAGATCAAGCAGCAGAGAGGGTGAACAGACCAACTTTTACAAGCGTCAATTTAGACAACTGAGACTTTCCCGAATTGCTGATATAAGCTTCAATTTAGTAAACTGAGGCCTCCTTGAAAATATTTTTAAAAATTTTTTTGATTTCTTGGCATTGTTTAGTAAAAATTTTTTTTTGATTTTTTAGTAAAAAAAACGACGCCATATAGTTGGCGTTCACCCTCTCTGCTGCTATGTGTTAACCAATACGATGATGAATTAGCGATATATTTTTTATATAAATGTCAAACATCGGAGAAGCACAAATAACTAGATTAACACGAGAACGGTTGGCTGCGATTAAGAAATATGCGTTACGTTAACTGAATTAGCTATAGATACGATCTAATCCAATTCGATATCGTGTCCGAGGATCATGTATATTTATCGTGATAAATCCATGTGGGGTAGCTCTTGCACCGCTGAAGAAATTTTGAAATCAATTATAATCCATGTCAGGACACCATGTTTGCCAAATATTTCGTAACGTATGAGTGTCAACACCGTTGAATACGCATAACAAATTGCAGTTGTCTCTGATCACTTTTGGTATTTGTGTATAACGTTGAGTTACATATATCACGTCGGAGTTTTTATGACGTCCTCGGGAAAATATTCTAGCGGGGTTCTTTTGTTGGTCCAACATAACATCGTCGTACACGACAAGATTATTAACGGATCCATCCAGGTCTTCCACGGATGGTGCCTCTTCAATGTCGGTAATAAATTCAATTACGCTTCCGCCGTAAGCTTCTAAAGCGTTTTCGTTATAATCCTTTAACACTTGATAACAATGTTGATCATCTACGCTTGGGGCAATCAAATATAATTTATCCCAGGTTAAATACTTCATTATCATCGTAAGTAACAATTGTGTTTTACCACTTCCGGAAGGTCCGATGATAATTATTCTTATCGAGTTTGGTAGCATTGGACGATTTTTTATCGGTTGTTGCTTTTTCAACGCGGAGAAATCGATCACTTCCATTTGTTGATATAATATAAATATAATTATGGATCTATATTGTGTGAAATGTAGAGCGCGTACATCGACGTTTGACCCAACGACTGTTACCACAAAAAATACCGAAATATGCGGTACAAAAAAATATCGATTTGTGAAAAATCCCTTGAAGGAAAATCCTTTAAAAAAAAGGAGGAGATATCGCCGCAAAGTTAGCTAAACTTCCAGGGTTACCATGGGCAAAATATCCAGGTGAAAAACATCTCCCGGGGTATAATTATTGTGGGCCGTGAACGCGATTAGATATAAGACTTGATAGCGCTGATAATCCTAACCCGGGAGAAAATCCTATAAACGCTATCGATGAAGCATGTCGTGTACATGATATAGCTTACCGTAGTGGTGATCTACAACAGCGTCATCTCGCAGATGTAGCACTGATTCACGCGTTGAATGCTATTCCAGATAAATCGCTAAAAGAAAAATTAACATCAACGTTGATAAAATCCGCCATGAAAGATAAATTAATATTTGGTGCGGGTAATTAATAATATGGAATCTATTTACTATTCTCCGAGAGGATACTGGAGAGGCAAGGCAGCAATAAGTAAACTCGCTAGTGCAGCAGCGGTGAAAAAAACCACTGCAGCGAATTGGTTATCCAAACAGGCGATATGGCAAATTTATCTACCAGCGCCTAAACAAATTAACTTCTCGCATTTTGATGTGACCGTTCCTAATGAAGTTCATCAAGCTGATATACTATTTCTGCCGCATGACAACGGTTACAAATACGCGTTAACGTTAGTTGATGTTGCAAGTCGATACAAACAAGCAGAACCGCTAAGGACAAAATCATCTACTTAAGTGACTTCTGCATTTGAAAGGATTTATCGACGAGGTCCTCTGCGTTGGCCAAATCTATTACAAGTTGATCCTGGCAAGGAATTTCAAGGCGCTGTTTTAACAACAATGAAACATCATAATGTCACCATCAGACGAGGGCATACTGCGCTACATCGCGATCAGGCAATTGTTGAACGATTTATTCGGACTCTTGCAGAGCGGTTATTTGGATATCAATACGCGAAGGAATTCATTCAACATAAACCATCTCGTGAATGGGTTAAGAGATTACCAGGTGTAGTTACCGCAATCAATAATGAGATTACTAGAACAATCTACATGAAACCTAACAACGCTATTAAAAAGAAGTATATACCCGTACAACCACAAAAAGATTTTTCAAAGGAACCAATTCTTGGTAGTAATGTCATTGTAAGGTATTTATACAAACCAGGAGAGCTTGAAGGTGGTAAAAAAAAGCTACTGATCCTATTTGGAGTGTCACCGTACATAAGATATCCGGTATAACACGATCAACTGGTGAAAACGCTAGCGTTTCTAGACCAGCAATCTATAAACTGGATTCAACTGCTCCTCAGCGAGGATTTACTCGACAACTACAGGCAATTCCCGAGGATACTCAATTACCACCGCGTGGTCTTAACTAGCGCCGTTGCGTCTGTTGCACTCAAGACAAGTCAGCATAACGTTATCGTTGGTATGACCTACGCTGCTATTCTTTCTGTCTACGGTAAACTGGCGAGGATCTTTATCCGAATACTGCCAGCGCATTATACAATTACAACTCGCGCAGTGATTATTCTGTTGTTGCTTCAGTGAAATTATTAATTCAGCATCAATGTTAAATTCTCTATTATTTTTTTTATCCTGTTGTTTATAACTATAGTTTTTTTCTGATATCATTGGCGCTGACAATATCGTCACCAATGATTTCATCATCGAAAACAATTCTTCGAAGTTGATTTATTCTCCGTGCTCGAGACACTGCAAGATAAACTAAATTCGACCACTCAATGCGATTATCTACTATCCAAATAATTGTGTCTGTGATAGTTAATCCCTGTGAAGAGTGTATTGTCGTTGCGTATCCTAGCGTCCATGGGGATTTATTAGCACGCAATGCATCTTCAACGACGCTGATATCAACCATCACAATATCATTTAATACTAAATTCTGTTTTTCACTTTTTCCTGGAATATCAACTTCAATGTTCTGTTTTCGTGTATCCGAAGGCCTATAACAAAGAGGCACTGGAAGTGTTGCAAATTTACACTTATGCAATTCAAATAACTTCATCTGAAATGCGTCTCTGACTATTTTTCTACTTGCGAATATCAAATCATCTGGCTTCCATGTTTCCCAAAAATTATTCATTGGAGTTTCTGAAATTATTTCACGCGCTATTTCACATTGGATTTTATCCGGTTGTAATCTAACTAATTTCTTAAATTCTCGTAATTTTTCATCAAGTGATCTATAGTCGGTATTAATTTCTTCATAATAATCTACAAAACCCTTTAGCCACTCATGTGGAGATCCACCAACAAACGGTGGTGGTTGGCCGTGATCACCGTACATGACGACTTTTGTGTTTTTATTTAACAACCATTCAAGAAATGTCTGTAATACTCTCAATGATACATTGCATATTTCATCCCAGATTATGATTTCAGGAATGAATTTATCGCCCATTCGATCAGGAGTCCATGTATCGCCTTTCCATCGAAAGAAGCTGTGATAAGTACAGGCTTTTACCCCCCGCGCTATCATCTCTCTGGCGAGTCTGTGAGTTGGTGTTAACACAATCATGGTTGACCGACAAAATAATTCAATTGCACGAGTTGTCTTTCCTGACCCACCACAACCGTTTAAATAAACTGTCTTGTATCTACATATCGGATCAGATATGGGTGGTGCATTAGAAAATTCTGATTGAATTTCAATACGGTTGCAACAAAGATATTTATCGTCGTTGGCAACGTCTGCGGATTTACAATACTCATGTAGTGTTTCCTTTTTAAATCGCCAACGCCCCCAATTTTCCTCGGGATCTGTGAATGCCGCTACATCCGATTTGTATTTGTTGTGTATATACATCGAATCAGTAGCTACTCTAACCGCGGTATTAGAAAATCTATTTATCATCGAAAATAGATTAATACAAGCATAGGCTAGCATAGAACTTCTCAAATATGTGTACTGGGAATTATATCCATCACAGTAGGTAACAACCGTACCCAATTTCTCACCATTGGATAGAAAAGCATCCTTACGGGTCACAAGTTTTCCCTGTTTCGTTAAATCCGCTTTGATAAAATCGTATTCAGCGACGTCTATGATCAACCTCGAAGAGTATTTTGTATTGTCAAATCTTCCACCTTGAGTGAATTTACCAATTATTTTTCGTCCGAAATCTTTGGCTTCTTTGTGTTTAATTTCAAATAACTGCCTAGATAGTTTCATGATTTCTTCTTCATTTAAAATCTTCATTTTCCATCTGAAAATTGTTTTCGTATTTCATCAATTATACGATCTAGATCGGGTTGTGGTAACCAAACATCCTTCTGCGCGTGATAGCATATAATAGCTTCACCGATGATCAACGATTGTAACATCTCACAATCAATCATATACCGCAATAACACAATTGGCATCCAATGTTTCACAGACATATGTCTACCAAGCCAAAGATATTCCACAATCCTCCATGACTAAATTCGATGCAACTCAATTTGACATCCTCGAGAAAATCACTTCGTGTTGGACGCCATGAGTTCTTTTCTCTTGCGAAGTGAGCTACCACTGATGGAATTGTAAAGCTATCCGTGAGTAGTTTTTCATGGAAACTCTCCGGTGAAAATTCATTAGCGATTTTTCTCATTCTGTTATCTAATTCTTCAACGCGATATAATTCACCATTTGGTCTTACAAATTGATCAAATCCTGATTCAGAATCTTCAGCGCTGCGAAGTAACCACACCGACACGGGATCATCTTTACACGACGTAATAATAGCATCGAATAACCTCTCTTCGTGGAAAACATCCTTAAAAAATTCCCCGGGGATATATCTCACGATTCGTTCTCGTGGAAATGTATTTACTGCAGCCGTCCACGCGTGTTTGTTATGATCAATAATTTCAATTGGAGCTCCTCGCGATTGATATTTCGGTTCGTATAATACTTCTCCGGTTATCGTCGCTACCGATATTGGAAATTTTAATGATGCTTCTAATTTGGTTATATCTTGAATTGTTGCCCCGCGCTGTTTCACTGTCAGTTCCCATTCGGTTATTTTTTTTCGTCGTTGTTCAGTTAGTTTATTTCCTCGGGATGCATTTGTGAAGTGTTCCATTACCCGTGTTGCTACACAATTGAGCCTTGACGCCGTTTTCATAGGTGCTAATTTTGCGATACTTGGCTTATCATTTAGCGGATATATTCCGTAAACAACTGCTGTTACAGGGTAAGATCTCTCGTAGTATGGTTTGTCAATTCCAGTTAAAATTCCTGGTTTGGAATCACTACTCACAATGACAGTTTTTTTTATCCTTGAGAATTGGATCAAATTTATCTCTGATAACCCATTCACCTTCGTCTTCGATAATGAATTTTATTCTAAAAAAATACCTCCTTTGGGAATTGCTTTGCAATGAAAATCCTTTGGATTTAACACCCTTGGATTTCCCGCCAAGGTGTGAAATTATCTCAGCTGCTCTTGTGTCGTTCATGGTAGCATCGATTACGGGTACATTGACATCATCATTGATAAATCGAAATGTCGACCACGTATGAGATGCTCCATCGCGCTTAAATTCATTAAAACAGTCGCTGATTTTACTCAACAGGGTTTTGTCATCTATTAGACTTTTTGGTATATCAGAGATTCTATCGAGATTAAATCTAGCATTTTTCCAAGGCTTAATTTTCGATAATCTATTGAGTTCTTTCATATCAGAGATTCTATCGAGATCGAATTTAGTATCCCGATTAAATCCGGGATTAATTTTCAATAATCTCTTGAACTTCTTCATGCTATCGTCTTTTAGACGTTTTGGTTTAACAGAAACTCTATCTCGATTAAATCGGGGATTAGTTTTTGATAATCTCTTGAACTCCTTCATGCTATCGTCGTTTAGACGTTTCGGTTTAACAGAAACTCTATCGAGATTAAATTTTGGCTTAATTTTCGATAATCTCTTGAAGTCTTTCATATTATAATTAAAACAAGTATTTAAATAAAAAGTTTTTTATATAATGAATCATTGCAAATGGCTTATGGCTGGATCAAAGACTCCGTGTAACAAATCATGCAGAAATGAATTCTGTGGGTATCATATGCAAAGTTTTCGTCGGGGGAGCAATGGTCCTCTTCCATGCCTGTATTGTGGGGTAGGTGTTAAGAGGCAAATCGCAGTTATGCATTAGTTGCGGTGGTAAGCATTATAGAGAGTTGAAGCGTTATTATGACAAGCGAAGAATCAAAACTCCTGACGCTGTCAACGACAACGTCATAAAAACTGCTCAGGACTACATAGACAGATTTTCCAATGTTATATCTCAACCAAATAATGATTTAGACAAATAAAGTATTATGTATATAAATGAACCAAGAATTTCAAAGACATCCAGTGATTACCAACTACGAAGCTTCTCGTGATGGTGTTGTTAGACACTGTAGACTCAAAAAATCTTTTGGGTTGGACAATGGTATGGGGTATTTGAGTTTTAACGTTGGAAAGAAAATGTATCTCAATCACCGTTTCGTCTTCGAAGTATATAACGGATCAATCAAGGATGGTTTTGTTATTGCTCATATTGATGGCATTAAGACTCATAATTCTTTATCGAATCTACAAGCTATTTCACAACGCGAAAACATCAAACGAAATGGGGTTGGGAAACACTCGAAAAAAAAGCTAGACCCGTAAAGTCGTTTAATACTGAAAATAACACGGAGATAGTATTTCAATCCTTGTATTCAGCTGGTAAGTATTTTGATATTTGCTCCCCCTCAGTACGACTTGTTGCAGAGGGAATAACCAAGACGGCTTTTTCAAAGCGTTTTAAAAACAGCATTCAGTTTATTTATGTATAAGTCATAATCTTGCTTTGCAATTTCACAAGGGGAATAACTCCGTTAGGTAACGCGCGTGCGACAAATCACCAATGACAGAGTTACCGTTGGTGAACGCGGAAGTAGTTTTTGATTGGTTGTTATAATTGTCATAAATATCAATAACACATAATCAATTTTCGTTTTTTTCAAACATTAACAGAACTATTTTATATACACGTCGTATTTAATTCTTTTTTTTAGTGTCTGTTTCAAGTATTATGTGTTACTTTAACGTTATCAATGATCACTATTAAACACAACAAACAATTACAAGCACCACACCTCGCTGTGCTGTTAGTCTCTAACAGCGGCTTATATACGTTAAACCCGTCTTATACTATTCGGGGTTTTCGCGTTCGAAAATCATACATGTGATCATTACAGCCCATACACTTCCGGGTGTATGGATATCTTGTGGTATTCATACAACCTAGGTTTTATATAGGTTGTAAATGATCACGTATGTGTAGAACCACCCCCGTCATCCATTGTCATTGAATCAATTCATTGTAAATATATACCATTGTCATTGTTCATTGTCATTGAATCAATTCATTTGTATTATACCATAATATAATCTATTGTTGTGCCGTCGTCATTCATTGCATTTGTATATATAACCATTGTCATTGTAAATACCATAATATAATCTATTGTTGTGCCGTCGTCATTCATTGCATTTGTATATATAACCATTGTCATTGTAAATACCATAATATAATCTATTGTTGTACCGTTGTATACAACCGCCTACACACTAGATCATGGGGTTGTAATGTGCCGTATGTGCCGTCCTATGTGTATATACAACCGCCAACCACACTAGATCATCCATTGTATATAACCATAATCGTTATAATGACCAACACCTTAGCGTGTCCAGAATTCATTTTGTTGAATTGCTTTGCAATTTCACTCTTTGAGTTTCAAATTGTGGATTTTCAAACAATTCAACAAACAAATTTTTATATAATATGAATTCTGAAAATCTTAAATGTATTATGTTGAAATCAACAAACTCAAAATATTAAACTATGTTCAGGGTTAGATTGTGATCAAATCATGACCGATTTTGACGATATATAATTTGCACAAAATAATGGAAAATATGTACTCGCTAAAAAATATTCTTTAATTAAGCGCGTACAAAACCTTATCCGTGAAAGTTTAGTTAATACCGAAGACGTTAATGTGTTTGTACCATTATGTAAGATAGTAGAGGATGTTAGGAAGCAATTAAGTGCAGTTTATGAACAAAGGAAACTTATTAATTGTAAGGTGAGACAGATAAAAACGTTAATGGAGTAAGTTGAGCCCCACGCGTAGAGAGCCTCCTTTGTTGTATAACGGGTACACAGGTAATATGAATGCGTCTCCGATTACTGAACAAATTTGTAAAACCTGTGTCGGACAATAACAAATATAATTGTCATGTATAATACCTGTTAGTGTGCAACAGGGAAGTATAAAAGTTCACGTAGTGATTTTTTTTTAGCTGGAAATTCTTTCTTGAAATCTTTTAGATTTCCCATTTCATGAACAATTTTAGAAAATATACAAGATTTTTTTAGATGGAAATTCTTTCTTGAAATCTTTTAAATTTCCCATTTGCACGGATAAGCATGAATGGGCGTATTGCATTATTTGATCACGGGTTAATCGTACTACGGTTATAACGTTTTGCTGAAGATTTAACAGTTGATACTCCGTCAATAAAAACTTTTCCTGAGAATCCTTAGATTCTTCGCCGAGGTTATCTATGACTATATCCACGTAAAAATCACTCGTTGTGTTGCCCCCGAATACCTCTCTGATAGCGTCCACAAGAAGTTCTTTATCATGGATAAATACTAGCACGTGTTGATACATTATTGAAGTTCTTTTAGATTTTCTAATTGTTGAAAATCAGGCACACTGTATAATACTACACACAGGTTAAAGTTTCATTCATTGATTTTGTTAAAATTTCATTCATTGATTTTGTTAAAATTTTATTGATTTTGGTCAAATTTCATTGATTTTGTTAAAATTTCATTGATTTTTCACTTTTTTTGTCATTTTTGTGTAATCCATCGACAGAATTTTCATAAAATCAACGGTGAAAACCCCCCGAATTCATTTAGAGAAAATCGATTTTAGTTAAATTTCGATACTTTTTAAGGTAAATTTAATGTGTTATCGTTGATATTTATCGACGTTTCGATGTTTTTTACGACGATTTTACGTTGTTGAATGATTAGTTTGTTGAAAAATTTAACTAAAATCGATTTTCTCTAAATGAATTCGGGGGATTTTCACCGTTAATTTATAAAATTTATGATTTTATGAAAAAACTTTGAAATTGCAAGTGAAATTCTGAAAGAATTTCCATTTACGATTTCACATCTAGCGTCATTTGTAGTGTTTCCCCGCGAAGGTCAATCAAGTTAAAATCTTGGTCGGTTATTGAAAAATTCATCCTGGACAGAAATGGATTAACCGGTTCAAGATAAGTCAAATTAGGTGGATTTTTCACTATAAGACTTCCCGGGGATACGTCTGGAGAAAACGTGTACATGATATATCCTTGGTTGGCGTTGTTTGATTTTGAAGTATCAATTGAGAAACTTCCTAAGATACCATCACAGATAACGTGTATTGCAATAACAGATGATATATCAACGTTGCCGGGAGATCTGTGTTTGTTGCCGCGGTACACAGAATTCGTTGACGTTAAGATTTCCTTGGGAGGATTTATCTTAAACCATAAATCGTGAATCTGAGGAAATAATTCATCAATGAGTTTTTTCAATGATGCTTTTAACGCTGGTACATTATACCCGGGGAATTTCATAAATACTAAATTATCATTGGTGCGTGAAAACACTCTTCGGAACTTTTCTTTATTTGGCGATTTATCTTCGTAAACCAACGAGAGTAATCTATCATTGAGAAAGTTCATATCAGCGATAATTTGATTTAATTGTTGTTGTTGTTGTTTGATTGTAACACGTTGAGTTGTTAAATCTAACAACAGAGATCGTTGTAGGTAATCTCGAAGTTGATTTAATTTCATCTGGAACATTTGTATCATTGAGTTGAAGATCCCTGTAAGAGATTTCTCTGTGATTACAAATACACCTTGATCGCCAAGAGCAAATCTCCATATTATTTTACCGTTTTCGTTGTATTCGTATTTGCTAAGTGTATCAGTTTCTGTTCCATCGTAGACGTTGTATGAGTATTTTTGATAAATATCTTGAGGACGTAGAAAACCGATGTCGAAGTTGTAGTTGAATTTAGGATCTATCGCTGGTAGATCATCAGTGAAAAAGTCGGATTTGCTAGGTTCCGGCAATTGATAATGAACCGCGGGAAGACTATCAAGCCAACCTTGGCGAATCCGTGGGAAGAATTCATCGATGGTGTCACTGAGTTTTCCTCGCATCCATGGTACGTTATATCCTGGAAGTTTAAACGTGGGAATGTCTTCGACGCGAATTTTATGGTTTGTTGCAAATTTTGTTCTTGCGGCAGGATTAATATCATTGAGAATTAATTGAATTAATCCTAAATTAAAATGTTCCATACCGGCGATAATTTCATTACAGATTTCGTAGTATTTGATGACATCATCGCGGTTAGGTGGGATTGTACTGATTGCTGTTATCAAATGACCTAGAAAACGATTAAAATTATTATTCATTGTTGTAAAACGTTCAGTAATTCCTGCTTCTTTATCTAAGTCAATATGTGTATCAGGATGTAATCTTCCTTTTTCTTCTTCTAATGTTTCTCGCATTATTTTAAAGAAACCTTCTACCCATGTATTATCTGCCTCTTTATAACCATGATGATCTTCTTTCGTGGAAATAAAATCAGACTTTAATGGCTCACGTGGTAGGTCCGCTATGTCGACGGTGCCTGGAATAAACCCAGGATACCCCAGTAGAGTTCTAATTGAGCTGTTATATATATCTACGGAGTAATCCGGTGAGTTAACTTCAATGACCGTTGACAACAGCGGTTCGTGTCCGTGAATCTCAATGGGAGATTTATCAGGTTCATCTTTGACTTCGATGATATTTGGTCCTGTTATCCCCTCGATGGATTCTATGATCACTTCATTGATATCTTCGATATCGTATGCGCCTGTTGATATATGTATTGTGTGTGTGGTTGGTTTATCAGTGTTGGGTTTTTTCCATGAAAACGTGAAACTGTTATTGGGCGGTTTACCATTGAACGGTGTTGATCTTACATTGGGCCAACTGTAGTAGCGTCTTAATTGCGTTAACGCGATTGCAGATACCGCCAACGGAGGATTAAATTCAACGCTGAATTCTGGTGTTTTCGTTACCAGCGAGATCAATTTTGTTTTTGTCGCGGCGGTGTTTGTTGCTATTCGTTGAAGAATTTCTTGCGATGACATTGTTATTATTATTGTTGTGCTCCAATTTTGAAATAGTTGAATTATACAATTTGACCATCTTTGAGAATTCTTCTTCGGTGATTATTTGGTCGTCAATCGCCGATGATATCAACACTGATAACTCCGAATACGCGTTTGACACCGTGATAAGTTTAACAGCGTAATCGTGTAATTTCTGTTGAGAACACGAAGATATTTTTTTTGTTATCGTGGTAAATATTCCAGTGATTGTTGCAGCCGCAGATATACAAATTGGTACAACAACGGGGGATATCATAACCACCGAAGATAGTATTATTCCAGCGCCGGCAATTACACCTGACACCGAGTAAACAGTTACATCTAACACGGTGATTCTACGCTGGTATTTTTTCCTTTTAGTGCTATACTCGGTAATTAACGCTTCAAGTTTATTTTGATATTCTTTGACAGTGTTATAACGGTATTCAAATACAGTTGGTGCCAGTGATATTGTTGACATTTTATCTATTAACGCAGTCAATAATTCTCTGATGGAAAATCCAAAGGTGAAATTGCGCAATTTCCAATCAAAGATTTTCCCCTTTCAATTTAACTGTTTACTTAAATCAGCTACAAATTCAACATACCATGTCATTGAAACCCTAGCTAGGTTGTTGTCGTTTGATGTAATCGTGAATTGTTCAATCGTATCCTTGTCGATAATTGTTGATATCGTATTATTTACCCCGGTTGAACTCGATGATGATATATTAAACAATGTTGGTGTTACTAACGTTAATCGATAAATTCCTTTTACAGTTGCAGTAACGTGTAAAATATTATTTGTAGGTGTCCACGTATATGATCCATGTTGAATCGTGTATACTACGTTGATAGTTTTATCATGAGGAATTTTTGTTTTTTCAACTATTGCTATCATCCTTGTTGCATCCGCTACGATACCATTTGTTGTCGTTGTAAGATCATCGATGGATTTTTTATTAATCGCGATTAAATCTGAAATTGATCTCGTTTCGCGAATAACACCTAACCGGGAATTAATCGCGGTTATTTCATCGAGTTTTGTAATAATATTTGCAAGAGTTGTTTTAATATCATCTGGTTTTGCATCCTTTCCGAAGAACTTGTCGATAGCGTCATCGGTTTTTCTAAAATTTCTTCTTAAACTAGTAAATTGATCAACATGAGAATCAAAATCAGTTCGTAATTTTGGTAAATTATCAACGGTTGCTTTTATTTGTGCGATATGTAAATCAGGGTATGCACGCGGAACACCAAAGAAATTATTTATGGGAGTTTTAATGGCATCAGTGATATCTTGTTGGAGCTGATTAAACTTGGTTATATGATCGTTATAATCGTCACGTAGTTTTTTCGTATCCGCGTCGGAGTCACCAGCAGTGACTTTAACGTCATCGATGGTTTTTTGTAATTGTATTATATCATCTATTTGATCATATATTTTTTTTAATTCATCTAAGTTTGCTATCGCGGAGATATCTTTGTTGATTATTGTTTTTACCTGTGAGATAGTAACTGATTCAGGAGCACGTGTTACTGATCTTCCAAAAATATCTGACATTGTTATATATGTATTATTTGTTAAAATCATCGATGATTCATCGTTGACAATGACTTTGTCATCGCTGTGTACTCGTGGATGGCCTTGTGAGGTAATTTGGGATTTGCCGAGATAACCATTAACGCTTTAAGGGTTTCTTGTCCACATATTGGAGGATCTGTTAATGTCTGCGTGGGCAACGTTGAATACCAAACTGGAATTGATTGCGATGAAATCATAGACACATATTTGACAAATTCAATCGGAGGTGGTAATCCATACGAGTCAAAATAAATAATACAACGTGGAAATATCGCGTAACAAACCCAATGAGTTCCAGGTCCAGTGTTATCATCTAGATTAATTATGCCAGTTTCTGGTATCGTTGATCTTTCATGAATACACCTCTGAAATGCTTTATTGGGAGTTTTTTTTACAGCTTCTAATAGATCAAAATTTGACATAGGTGAAATTGGTGAAAATCCTATGGATTTTTCCACTAACTGGTTTTGTAGTATCTTGTGAATCGACTTCCTGGTAGTCTGAATCCCTTTCCCTTTTTTTTTGATTTTCCCTTTAGACCTTTACCCATTATCGTATTGACAACATTAGAAGCAAGTGCTCCGGCTGCACCAGTTCCTAACGCTCCAAGAATTGCCGGAGCCGCTGACGCAATCAACCCTGGAATTGCAGCCAACAACGGGAAAAATCCTCAGATTTTTATCATATTTGCTATAGCAGCCGCAGATAAGGTAATCTGAACTCCCTTTTTTTCTTTAAATGCGTTATTAAAATGATTAACCTGTGTTTTCGTCAACGATAGTTTATTTGATCCGCCGGTCATTTGATTATGTTTTAGCGTAATCGTAGTTCCGCATTTTTTAGATGAACTCGATTGAAGTTTTTTTATCTGACCGGGTGTCAATGTGACATTAATAGTGTTATACGACATTTTTATATAACACCGATTGATTCAATTACAGGTTTTCCACTGGTGCATCAATGACTCTCATTCTTCCACCACCACCTTCAAGTATCATAGATTTATCACTGAGAAGAACAGCAGTTGCTCTAAATCCGTCGGGGGCATCACCGATACGAGCTTGAAATTTTACATCAACGGTTGAATGCTTAGATAGATCAAGATGTTGCAGCGAAAAGTAATAAATCGGATACAATTCTTTAAAATCAACTTGTGATATTTGTAGTCCAGTATCGATATTTTGATCACGACCCATAAACGACCATAATCGATGATAAATTCGTCCTATTTGATTATTTGCGTAGTCGATGATACGATTTTCCACAGGTTCTTGTTGATTACTTATTCGTAATGATACTTCGTTGACGTTAAAACGATCAAATATCATATGAGATCGTAGTTGAAGACTGTCATTCGCAACACCGGCTATTTTTTAAGTTCTATTTTGCTGTTGTAATACAACAAAAACATGTCTTGGCGCGGAAACATTTCTCGTCAACGCAAGTTGCCAAGTAAAAACTCCGGGACCTGGACTAGACGTTGTAGTTGTTGTAACCTCACACCAACTCATCATTGATCTTCCTCCGCGGTCCATAAACGATAACAATTGAGTCTCAACGGTCAACGATGGAGTCATAACTGGCATCCACAACGCTAATTTTGTTAATAGTACACGACCATCTGTTACAGGATCAGGACCACGCCAAAGAGCATAATCATCATCGTTTCTTCGTGTAAGTGTTACAGTATGACTAGAACCAAATATCTTCCGCCGAACATCTCTGCAAAATCCAAATATATGTGACAGTGGAATCGTACATGAAAATCTACCATTGACATCAATATTCTTTTTTCATGATGCAAATCCTGCGTTGTAATTAGGATTATCGTCTGTGATAATATCAAAAGCGGCACCTGGTCTTGCTCTGTGTTCAGGGGTATCAGGTTGTGGGTCTGCTGCAGTATCTCTTGCTGTTCGTATTTTAATATACTGACGATGTTCAGCGCTATTGGTAGTATCTTTTGCAAACATCATTGAATGACCAGCTGATTTAATAAAATCATCAGAATACCTAGCTAAACCTATAACTGTGGTTGCAATATCAACATCGTTATCAATGGATTCTATTTTAGTAGAACCAATTGAATACCTAGCGTTGCTAAATAGCGCCATTATTCCATTGTTGACAAACCCAATCGGGATATTTTTAAGATTATCGCCGACTGCATACGGTGTATTGTCCCTTTTCCGCAGTTGTCCTTCTACTTCGATGAATGCTTCACACGGCAAAAAGTATTTAGATGTGTCATCAAATCTAAGATCAATTTGCGACCTTACATTTGGATCCTGTGCTTGATATGAAAAATATTGATAATCGCGTACAGATCTATTTCTTCCCACAGGATCATTTAGTTTAAAAGCATCATCAATCTCATCTTGAAACATTTTATACTAACATAGTTAATCTAAATGTTTAACCGAGCTAACCCAGAACCGGCAATTGCTCTTAACCTCGCCGCTGCCATTTTATTAATCGCGCTACCGTTCTTTGGTGGCATTTGTTCCGTAGATTCTAGTTGTACATTTCTAAGATTTTTCCTTTTACGACTAGACAACGATATAAGTTTTTCTTTTGCGGTACCTAACATATCAAATGCGCGTTCACCGATAACTTTACCAGCTCGGTCAACGAAAACACCAATAGCCTTTGACGCTATTTCCTTACCAACAGGTAAAATCTTTGGAGCAGTTCTAGTAAATAATCCGGTGACAATATCACCAAGTTCATTTCCATACGTAAGTTTATAAACCGGTAGTCGCGAGTTTACAACGTAAACAGGTCTTGCTCTGTTCATACTACGATGTACTATCATTTCATTTAAATGCTATATGTCTAATCACTGTAATAATCATCGGTAAGTTCATCGATGAAACTGCGATATAGTCCAATATCCATTACACGTCCTTGAAATAACCGTTGACAGATTTCTGTTGCCTCGTTAATTATTTTCGGAGAATTATTTCCAGCTCGTTTTCCTCCAATGAGAATTTCTAACCGTGATATATCATTGAGGACACTTCTTGAACAGGGTATATTACCACCACGATAACCCTCGCCGGATTTTTCTTCTTCAGGTTCTCCCAGAGGTTCTTCCATAACAGGATCTGATTGTTTTTTTGGTCGTCCTCCTTTTTTTGGAGTTGATTGTGCACGTTTTCGTTCTTCTGCTCGTTCTTGTTTTTCTCGTTGTTTTAGTTGTTGCTGTTCTGTTGCTAATCGTTGTTGTTCAGTTTCTAACAAACTTCGCTGTTGTTGATATTGAGTATCTTTTTTGAGAATAGCAGCTTTATACGCAATATAAACAGGATCATTATTATTAACCTTTGCTAGTTTATTTTTAATTTTAAAAATCACATCAGAAAAATTTTCTACACTTGAAATAGAACCTACATAGTTAGGTTTTAAATAATCATTTTTTTGATAATATCCTAGCGTGGCAAAATCCGTTAAATTATTTATATCAGTTTTATCAATATATGCTAAAGTGGCTTCGGTAAATCTATTTCGGAGTTCTTGAACTCTATTACCACCGATTTTTTTAGGTTTTACTACAGGTTTAACCACAGGTTCAACCGCAGGTTCAACAGGTGAAGCAACAATAGGTTTAGATTCTTTTATCGCGGTTACAACTTCTCCCGTTGCCTCGGTTATAGGCTTAAATAATTCTTTAGTGTCGGTGGTAAAATCTATCTTTGCTTGTTGACGCGCTTGAAGATTATCTCTGAAAGAATCTCTCACCGGGAGAAATTTCTTAATCGCAGCCAACCGTTCTCGTGTTAATCTAGTTATTTGTGCTTCTCCGATGTTTGACATTTATGTAAAAAATATATCGCTAATTCATCATCGTATTGGTTAACGCATAGCAGCAGAGAGGGTGAACGCCAACTATATGGCGTCTTTTTTTTTACTAAAAAATAAAAAAAAATTTTTACTAAAAAATGCCAAGAAATCAAAAAAAAAATTTTAAAAATATTTTCAAGGAGGTCTCAGTTTACTAAATTGAAGCTTATATCAGCAATTCGGGAAAGTCTCAGTTTGCTAAATTGACGCTTGTAAAAGTTGGTCTGTTCACCCTCTCTGCTGCTGATCATCTTGGGGTTACCAATATATAATTTCTTTTGCATTCAGATTCAAGGGGAGAAGCTATTGTATTGAGCAATAACTTTAAGTTGCCTATACACAGACGCAAAGTAGATGCAAACAGCAACAACATACTTTTAGATACTTCAGTTCAAAATTACACATTCGAACTTATGAACATTAATTGTCCTAATTGATGTTTATGATGAATGTATTCAAATTTATTTCTGATGAGAAAATAATATAGATTCAAAAAGATCCACTTGGAGAAAGAATAAACCTATCAAGCGGGCAAGGTTAGATTTCTTCCTAGTGTCAGAAACTTTTATTACAATGGTAATTATTTAATTTTCAAAGATTGCTATTAAGGGAAAATACTTATTTAAAATAATAGCAGAATTGAATTGCTTTCAAATGAGTAACAACCATAGTTACTTTATAAAACTTGTAATGAGTGAATGCTTAATGTGCATATATGTATTGGTACATATATGTATATAAGTGGAAATTCTTACAATAAATTTACTTTTCTTCGGCTCTCTCTCTTTCTCGTAGCTTATATTCTGTAATGAGTTTAGAATTAGAATATAATACTATGTACTAATGTTAACAACTATTCTCTGTAAAGTTATGAACATTTATAATTAGCTGTGAAGAAGTCATGGGTTGGATCTGACCAACTGCTGGCGTTGCATGGGAAATAGTACAAAAACAAAAAAAACAATGTCTACTGAATGAAAGTAGACAAGTCATATATATATATATATATATATATATATATATATATATATATATATATATATATATATACATGATAAATTCTAGTACATATAATTATTTCATTGATAATAAAATAGCACAATAAAAGATGGCATACATAGGCATGGTTTTGATTGTGTATTAATTAATAAAACTTTGATAAGTTTATAAATATTTGCACTGCTGTAAATATCTTTGTATTAATTACATCAAAGCCCATAGGATAGAGCGATAATAACGTCTTAAAGACAGTAATCTAAAGAGAACAATATGTCTTAAAGCTGTAGATTTTTCATATTCGAACATTATTTCAGCTTTTATATTTTCTATTTTTAGAAACATTAAACACATTTAATTTTTATTTAATCATCTGCAATTTGTTCTCAGTCGCTTATGATAAGATTTGTTAACCCAATCATCAACATAATTATTCAAAGGAATAATATGTTTTTCCCAATTCTTGGATGGGTTACTTATTTTTCTAATTGGTAACATATTGCACAGTTTATGTGTGGAAGCAGAAATGATTTTTGATACCATATAGTACTGCATAGATCAGAGTCACATAATATCCCATGGTTAAGTAACACTGTAAGACATGCCTCCAAATTTGACTGCACCCAACATTTTAGAATGAAAAAGAAATAGTACTAATATGCTATAAAAATGGGACACTAATGGTGCTTTAAAAATAGGATATTTGATTTGACAGTTTAGGCACCTTAACGTCGTGGTTTTATTTAAAAAGGTCTCAAAATATCCATGATTTTATATATGTTGGATGACAAGCTGGTGTTCATTATACATAAGTCTTGCCTGTGTCATAAAGACCAAATCCCCCTCCCCTCCTAACAATTTCCTTGGCAACAATTTAGCCAGGTGATTTTCTTTCTGCAGGAAAAAAATCAGCTCTGACACCTTCATTCCCTCCCTCTCTTTCTCTCTCTCTCTCTCTTTACGCCTCTCTTTCCTTCATAAAACTGCCCTTTTTCTTATTTCTCTCTTTATCTTCTTGTATCTTTCTTCCTCTCTCTCTCTCTCGTCTTTTTCTTTATGTTTCTTTTTTCTGTATTCCTTTTTTTCTTTTCTGTCTTCCTCTTGTGTTTCTCTCACTTCCGCTCTGTTTTTATGGCTCTCATCTGTCTTACGCTCTTCTTCCTATATCAGTCTTTCTCTATTGCTTATCTCTCTCTCTTCTGTGCAACATCATTGATCTCTACTGACATTTATGTGTATAGTATCTGTTGATCCAATTCCAAAGGAGTTACCCAGTATTATTTGTTGAGGTACCCATCATATTTTTCTTTGGACACTTTCACTCATTCTAGATTTTTTTTACAAAACCTTCCAAATGATCATGTGTGTGTGTGTGTATTTTGGATTTTTATATTTAGTTTAAAGTGATATACACCACCCATGCATAGACATGCAGACATGTAACATCATGTCCCACCCAGTCACATTATCCTGGCACCAGGCCAACCATTCCCAGAACTAACCTCTTAATGGTGAGCACCAAATGAGGCAGATGCTAGCACCATTTGTATAAGTCTTTGATATAACTCAGCTGGGGATTGACCCACAACCTCCCACATCACAAGTGGATGCTCTAACCACTTAGGTCATCAGAATGGTCCCCATTTTAATGCATTTTAAGTTTGCTAAGAAGAACCAGGAAGATTCTTTAACAGTTGTGTCTTATACTATGCAAGTGACTGTTGAAAATCTATTAGTCCAAAATTGTAACCTCTTTTAACTGTAAAGGTTCATTTGAAATCATCCATATATGAGATTTCGTAAAGTAAACATATACCTGCATTATATATCAAATGAGGAAAAGGAAAAGAAACTAATTGCAGTTAGGAGAAATAATCAGCTAATTGATCATGTACCCCCATGCACAATACACCGCTCCCTCGATAACTCGCGCCCTGATAACTCGCGAACCCGCTTATAACGCGGTGTCCGGCGTGGATCCCGTTTTTTTTAAAGAAAATATTTTTTAAAAATGAAGAAAATCGTGATCAGAACTGGTGAATGAAACCTTGATATATCGCCCGTTTTATCGTCGAAAATGACAGTTAGTGCCCGAAAAGTTAGAATTAAAATCGTGAAATTTTTAGGTTTTAATAAGGAATCACATATCTTGTTAGATTTTATCGGAAAAAATATTTTCTCAGTTCACTATAAATAATAATACTGTTTATGTATAAGGGGAAATTAGTGTTTTAATCTTTTCATTGTGTTGCAGTGTAAGCAGTATAATCGTTGCATGTTCTCTTCTATTCAAACATGAAAAGAGTCAATTGACCGTCACATCGATGCCCGCGAGCACATCTGTGAGAACCTAATTAACTGCCGGCTGCGTTTTGATCGACGACTTGGGGAAGTGTTTGTTGCATTGTAAAACTCAATTAAAGTAGACCTGCTTTGTTTTATAAGGCGGTCTTTTGTATCAAATCAGGTAAAAGACGCACAATACAAAAGTTCAAAGGAATGCAAATCCTACATGCATAAGCTCTTGTGGTCAATATCGTGTCTCAACATCGATCAAATTAGTTGGACCAATCGAACATGGTTTCAAATAGTATGTACTTATTGTCATTAAAGTATATATTAATCAGTAATTTATCCTAATGTGATCATGGAGAGCAAGGGAATCAAGCGAAAGGCGTACTCGGTGAATGAAAAGCTTAATGTCATAGAGAGGGTTCGTAATGGTGAATCAAGATCAAAAGTTTGTAGTGAACTTAAACTTGCCGAGTCGACACTCAGAGGTTGGCTCAAGGATGAGCAGAAATTTCGGGATTATTTGCTTGAAGTTGATTCTGATGATGGATTTAAACGGAAACGGGCACGCACTAAAAACGACACAGAATTAGATGATGCTGTGTACACCTGGTTCACACAACAACGTAAACAGTGTTCAGATTTCGGGAAGAATTCTCAAGGTCCAGGCAGAGAAAATGGCAAAAACTATGGATACTGAATTAGATTTCATGGCAAGCCATGGATGGCTTTGGAGATTCCAGCGCCGACATGGAATAAAACAAAATTCTTTGTCGGGAGAGATACGCTCAGCAAATCAGGCGGCCGCATCTAGTTATCCCAACCAACTCCGAGAGCTACTGACCCGTAATGTATATACAGACGACCAAGTTTATAATTGTGATGAGGCTGGTCTATGCTATCGGATGATTTAAATATTTTTTTTATATTTTTTTTTACATGTCTGACGTTTAGACCCATTAAGTTCATGGTTAGTCATGGTATATCTTTATAATGTTTTTTTTTTTTTTTTTACATTTTACTCTATCTATCTAATCAATCTATGTATCTATTTAGTGATAGCAGAATTTTATGTTTTAGATCAACACAAGTTTCGACGTTGTCGTTTTTCGATATGAATGTTATCTTTTTTGATAGAATAAATCTTGATTCATTTTGAACAAACAATAAAACTAGAATGTATCCAAATCAACACAAAAAGCAGTGACGTAATACACAATGTGTTTAGCGATACACATGTTAAGAGTACTGATACCTCGTGGAATAATGTTAGTTTTTACGCTCTTTTCAAGATATTTTATCCAGAAATTAAAGGTAATTTATAAAGAGAAACGAACAACACCTTTATAAAGAAATATTTATTCAGTTATTTTCAGCACAATTATAAAACGAGTATTTAACAATGCACCCCCCCCCCTTTCGCCTATCTGTCGATCTCCCATCTCTTTATTATTTTTTTTTATAGGTCCCTCGGTAACTCGCGCCCTCGCTTATAGTGCGGTCGATGTTTTTGGACCCCGTTGTGCGCGAGTTATCGAGGGAGCGGTGTATATTGTATGACCTGTTACATGCATGGTATTTCCATATGTTTAATACTAAATAGATTATGTATATGGAACTAATTCATAATAGTGGGGGGAAATCAGCTAGATAGATCTGCCCCCCCCCCATTTGTTAAAGGATCCATTATGTTGTGGTATCTCACTTGTGTGCCTTAAGTGTATTACCAAAGGGTGCATTAATAAAAATAAATGAATTGGTTGAATGGGGGAAAAGAATGTGATAGCTGAATCTACCCCATTTCCAATTGCTAGCAGACTCATTACATATATACATGTTGCATTCAGCTTATTACCAAAGTGTCCATTATTGAAAAGAAAATAATTACTTTAGGCAAGGGAGTAGAAGTTTGAACTAGAGGGGGTAACTAATGAGTTGTAAGGGAGGTGGAAATAAATAATTAGTGGGTTGGGGTGGAAGATCTTGATGTTACACTGTCTATAAAAATTGCTGGTTAAGAAAAGGAAAGTAGAATAAGCTATACAATTTTTTAGATTGATGTTGCATTATAATTAAAGGATTTTTAAAAAATGATTTGTACATGGTTATAATTTGTGCAAATTGTGAGATCAGCACTTTGACTATGGGCATTTCATTATTATATAATTTGTTTATCTTGCACAAAGCAAGACATCATCCAACAAATCATCACTGATAATCCAATCAGCATAGCTTCAACAGCTCCAGTTCATGGCCATTAATATCAAAGACCAGACTAATAAGCCATGTGATCCAACTCCAAGATCAAAAGTCAGAAGTTCTATACAGACATTGGACTAAGGCATGTCTTTGAGAGGTTAAATATTGTATGCCCACCTAGAAATGCCAATAGTAGCACACACTTGAGCCAGGAAGTAACACATTTTAAGAATGACATCAGTTTATGATTTTTATGAAGAAGATGAAACAGAGAAAGGGCACGAAACAGTAGAGGCTGGTGTGACAGGAGAGAGTAAGTACAGTTAATATTGTTTTTAATGAACGCTATATTCAACAGAATTTCTTAAAATATATGAATTGAGACACTTCATGATTAAACGCCTTTACACGGAAAATAGAAATTACTTAACTATATTTCTATCTGAAACAATTTTTAAAAAAAGATTTGTTTCTGTATACTGTCGGCTAAAACACGGTATTGGTGCTGAGAGTAGTCTCACTCACTTAAAAAATTGAAATGTTTGATAGAACATTTCAATGAAGCTCATTATATACCCTAGGGTGTCCCCTAGTCAGATCAAGTTAGATTTAGCTTGAACATGCATGCGATTTTGTTTAACCATTATTTCAATTCTGTGGTATAACAACAGTTACAGACACTACACTTGGTGTATAACATGCAAGAAAAACAGCATGAAAACTTTAAAACTTTATTTTTTTTCACAGTAACATCAGTAACAGGATATCAACATTTAAAGTAAACAACATAACTGGAAGTGGTAAACAACTTAATAACAAAATCAAAACATCTATGACAAAGGTATCACTTAGAAAAAAAACCTAACCATGAAACTTTTGCATAACAAACATAAAAGACATAGAATAATCTTATTTAGGCATTTATCTAACACCAAGAAAAATATTTAAACAAACAAAATCATTAATACTGGCCAAAAGTATTGCAAACTTCCATAAGAGTCAGAAGTACATTGTCCATAAAATTGGTTACAGACACTACAAAACTATAGCATTTCAATACCGCTGCAGAACCATACATATCTCCATAAAATTCACTTCAAAAATAATTCAACATGAACACATTGACTAGAATTATTCATTAACTGAATGTTGATTAGTTAATAAAATGATCAAACCACATTGTAACAGGTATATGTCCAATACTTGTGTTAAAATTATGAACTGGTAAATAGCACTTGAAAGTTTAATACTAAATAGTGTTTGTAAGAGTAAAATATTGAAGTATAATGAATGTTCAATAAATCATAGTCACTAAAGTATTGTTCAACCCAAGGTGCTGACTCAAACACAGACCCATATGTGATTGATCTTAAGGTTACAGACACTACACATTAAACCTTGACTTTATATTGTCATTTCAAATAGAAGTGCTTATGATTTTTTTCCAGATTTGACTTGAGCTTAGACAATTCAGCTGCATTAAACTTGAAATGACCCCTTTTATTGACTATTTGTGGAGCTAGCAACTAGAGCCTCTTGTGAATAATCATCTTTTTCAGGCCAAACATACATGTTGCCAGACTTTCTCATGTATTTAAGTCTAACTTCGTTATGAAGAATGTCTATTACTTCTGCTAAGTATACATCTAGAGGTCCCTTCTTCGGCTTAAGTCTTACAGCAACAAATTCTCCAGGGTGGTATTTCTCTATTGGTTTCTCTGTGTTGGTTGGTGCTTTTTTGTCAACTTTGATCTTCTTTGTCACAATGTTTTGTCTTTCTGTTGACTTCCGTTTCTTATTAGGCTTTTCGCTTGTTGCTGAGTTATGATCTTTCTGGTTACTTTCTTGTTTTCTTTTCGTGTCATTATTTTCTATTGTTGATGGATTCTTGTCTTTAAGTTGTTTTCCTTTCTGACTTAAATTATCTTTATTGAGTACTAACTTTCTCATTTCCCAGGCATTAACATTTTCGCTGAAGTTGCATCTCCCGTCAACCTTCATGCATTGCTCACAATAACAGCTCAGATTTCTTATGCTCAGTTCATAATCATTGCTTCCTGACTTTACAGCATGTAATTTTCTTGTACCTTGCAGTGTTTGCACATCAGTTTCTTCTCTATTTTTCTCAACATCTTTAACAAGAATGAACTCCCTTCTCGAAACTGTTTTAGCTTCATTATCTGTATTTTCCATTTTCAGTTTTTCTGTACAGAAATGATATACATCTTCTGCACAACCTATCACCTTTCTATTGCTGATTACAGCTCTGTAGCAAGCATTCTTGACTGTCGCACCGAGACCATCGCAAACACTCTTTCCATGTGATGTTTCGAAATAATTTCGTGTTACAGATGGCTTTTTCCTCAGACTTATGTCAGCAAAGGCTTTCTTCCCCTTATACTGGGCAGCACAGCCATCTGTCCACTCATGGATCTCCTCTACTTTCACACCTTTCTTCTTCAGAATTTCTATAGCTTTGTTCTCAAAAGTGATAGCTAAGTCTGCATCATGTTTGGTTTCTTCACTGATGCCAATAATGGCATGCTTTATCTTGAATTCTTTTTCTCCCTGTTTTTTCTGTATAGTAACACATGATTGGGTGTATTGTAACTTGGTTCCTGTCGAAGAATCCAGATTGTACTTCATTTCTAGCTTTAATCTTCTGTTCATCTTCTTCTGGCTTATCTTTGCTTCCTAAAAACAAACAACTTCATTCTCATTTTTGTTCCTCTATGTATACGGATGAAATTTAGACTTTACAAAACATACTTGTAATGAGACTATAATTACGCAATATGCTTTCATACATAAGCAAACTGGAATAACCTGTAGATTCTTAAAGAAAAGTATCTGATTGAAAAAGAAATAGCATAAAACCTGATGATTATTCAATGTTCTAGCATTTACAATGATTGCACACTTTCCTTAATAATGTAAACAACAGTCGGGTCAATTCACATGTCTAGTAGTGTCTGTAACCATTTGACAATATCAGCAATGTATCCAATACTAAGTCTGAGCTCATTGAATTCTCATAATATTTCTGTTTGAATTTACTAGTCTAATGATATGGAATGCAAAAATACTCAGTTTCAATTGCATATTATAAGAAATCACTGAAAATGTTGCCTGTTATCAGAAATCTAGATGAAAGAAACTATAAATATACCAAAATATTACAAATTGCAGACAGACAATATGTCAAAATTTAGCCTTACACATCAATACTGTAATAGGAAACATAATTTGGCTTCATTTTTAAAAAAAAACAGGGATAAAGTCATAGAAAGTATAAAAAGGGGATATTGGTTACAGACACTACAATTTAAGAGTGTGGTTTACCAATTCAATACAAACTTACCAGAGTTGTTCCCAGAGGTTTGCTTTTGTCGTCTTCCCATGTCTTAGGGATGTACCATGGTAAAGAACAGAAAAAGTAATTAGGCAGCTTCTTCTAGGATAAGAAATTCAGGTTACATTGTCTTGTAGTAAATTACTCAAACAGACAGTGCTGCAAGAATGATGCAATATTCAATCAAGAGAGTTATTGCATCACTTTTTTGCTCTTGGCTGCAGAGGTAAATAGATGATGCAACATTACATCACATAAGATGGAACTTTCTACTGAGAAAAACAATGTTTTAATGACAAGTAGAACAATACTTTTATCTTTTATTTTTATACCTGTTTGTGTAGTGTCTGTAACTTTTTTATTGAGTTGCTGTTTTTCAATGGTACAATACAGCACCACCAATTTTGGCCAACTTGGAAATCACATGGATACACATGAGCCTTTGTAGGATTTATACTTTTCCATAATGAAACAACTAAATTATTGCCATATAAACTTGTAAAGGTTACAGACACTACAAAATTTAGAACTGGAAAGTTTGACAAAGAACAAGCTCTCATTTGAATATCTTGGCTAGCCATGTGATTTAAATGGTTTTACTACTTATTATAATATATAGTCGAGTTCTAGATGTCAATAAAAGTTATAATGAATGTTATTTTGTGAAAAATGTTGGCATATAACAACAGATTAGTGTTTGAATTTCAGTGTTGAAACAAAACTTCTACTGACGGTATTTTGCTTATAAAATCCATAATATTTTACCGATTTCTTTAATTCAAGAAGCAATATTTGCAGGATAGAATTCCGCATAAAACCAGACCAATAAATGCATAATTTCAGTATGATATTTAGAGAATCTCTTTATATTCAAGCTTTTTTCGAGTGAGACTACATAACGCTCAAAAATGGCCATTTTTAGAGCTTGTTTCCATGCATATCTCAACAATGGGTTACACTAACCTCTTAAAATTTTCAGGAAAGTAAGAGAGGTATATGCCAGGCTTACCAATCTTTAAAATTGGTTCATATCTTGTTTAATTTTTCTATTTCATGCATATAACATGAAAATTCCTTTATCAGCACCAATACCGTGTTTTAGCCGTGTGTCATATAAACAAGCAAATTAAAGAAAGCATGATCTTTCATTTTGAAATATCAATGAAAGGTTTAATTTTCAGTAAATAATAATAATTAGTTCAGGATAGATACACAATGAAACAATGCAACAATCAAACAACCAGCCAGCATTTTTTTTGCACTGTAATAAGCTGTTTCAGCTCCTTAAATACATTTCTAATTGATTTAAAATCCACAATATGTTAGTAAAATGTTCAGGTTTTTTCCAAGAAACTGACAAGGTTATGTATTAAGTATGTTTTTATTCATTTTTTCTTCTTCTTCTAATAATAATAATAATAATAATGATAATTGTACTGTAAAGAGAAAGGAACATTCCTAATGCTGTTATTAATTGACACATAAAATATCTCATTTTTTGTAGGGTCTGATAGCTGTTATATCTACACTAAGGATCTGCTCTCCTTTAGCACATGGTATTTGACTCTCAGCAGACAAGGAAATATTTGCATAAATCTTAATGACACAGATATTGGTACTTATGTAAAAGTGAAATGTAAGTATATTTCTATATTTTACCAGACAATATTACCATAATATTTTTTTTCTTCTCCAGATTCTAGAAAGGGAGATAGAAAAATATTGTGTAATGTTATTGACATTTGTGGACCAAAACCAGTTTTTTTATGGTTATGTATTGCTGTTAAAACTGCAGATTAACTGGAAATGGGATTAATTTTTACCATGACAGAAAATATTCAAAATGTCTATCCAGACATGTAATAATGACAGAATTATATTATGTTATTATTTATTGACAGGTTGTATGCAGCAGTTCTAATCTCTGCTGAATACTTTTTCAAACCATATTATTAAGTTTTTGACCAAATCTCATATATATAGATGTATCATATATTTTTACACCAATATGCAATTTTGTGAGCCAGACAAATTCAGAATTCAAATTCATTCATTGCTGAGTGGTGACTGAGAATCCAATCTCTGAAATTAATTACACCACTGTTCACTAGAGAATCAAGCTGCTGTTCACTTGCTGACTGACTAGGTACAGTTTCCAAAGAGTCAGGTTATAAGTCTTATTGGTGAGACCTATATTGATAGTCACACACACCCTCCAAATATTGTGTGAACATGATCACCTTTGAAGTTTACATTGTTAAGATATTTAATTTTTTATACACATGTACAAAAATAGAAACACCAATCAAAACTAATTTAATACTAGTATTAGAAGATTTAAATATCCTATAATTGATTATCAGTTGCCAACATTATGTGTTTGTCAAAAACTTGATCTGTCATTCACATCAATCTAATATAGTGTATTCAAATTTCTCATCTCAAATGTGACCATACAACACAATTAATTATGAATTCAGATTTGTACAAGGAACATTTTGACAAACATAAAAATATAAAAATTATGCATGTCAGGTTAAAGAAGTCTTTGGTTTTAAATTTGACTTAAAATAAATCATGTTCATTTTAGTTGGACTTTGCAGAATTGTCAATATTCTAGTTTTAACAGTCAATCTCCTGATTTATCACATGAAATATATGCATGAAAGAGATTAAGAGAGGGTGATTTAAGAGAAGTTGGTTTCAGATAGTGTATGTATAAGTTTAGAATTGAAGATGCTATTAAATCTTTTCTTACAGATCCATATATAAATTACAAGTTTGGACTTAGTAGTGATGAAACATGTATAAAGGTAATTAACAAAAGCATATTAAATTCTCTTTTGCTCATATACATTGCAAACTCTCTTGTTTAAAATGGTCCATACATTAAAACAGTTTGAACTAGACAATTTATGATCAGTACATGTATATTATATTGTATACTTGATGTGAACAAGCTGCACACCTCTTTTCATGGGTTGAGCCATTAGCCTGTCTCCAAATTCCATTGAATTATACATTTTTACATTTCATCAATGATATAATTTTTATTTGTAACCTGGTAGCAAAAATGCCAGTAATGAAGAATGATTATTTATAACAGATAATGAAATTTAAGTAATAAAAATATAGATCAAATTTTTATATTTTTAAAAGTGTTTTCCTTTATATTGATGTATTAGTTGGAAACAGAATAATGAATAAGAGTTAATGGTGGACTTGCTGGTGGATACATTTATAATCTGGGAAAGCTTTGTCACAAATGTATATGGACACAAACTGACCATTTTACATCAGTTTATTAATAAATTTTATACAATTAAGATCTGTAATAACAGTTTTCAAGGTGTGCATTTTTGGAAACTAAAATGTGTGGCAAACAAAACTAAATTGCAATTAATCCAATCTGCAAGTAGTTAATTCAATAACTACTTAGTGTGTGATTATCAGTAGGTCATTGATTCCTGAGAATATATAAAGAACATGTGCAGAAAAATATGACTCAGTCAAAATTGTATTAAAAACCAGTATTAACATGCATTTTCCATGTTGCCATAATTTGATTTTGTGCAGCATTTATAATACCCGTGTTATATTTATTTTTCTAATTCAGTGGATAATAAAGGATTGTTAATATGGAATACTTTGTGTATGTGCTTTTTGTGGATTTCATTGTCAGTATGCAAACAAACAAAAAAATTATAAATTGGCTCTTATGTGCCTTTATCTTTTTATAGTGTATTGGGGGTGCTGGATTTACAGTGTAATTGCTTTGGACAGATCATGTCATGAGTACTACGCTGTTTTACAAACAGTTGGACTGCAGCAGTGTCACATATTTCTGTGAAAGTTTGAGCACATTTTTGAAGTTAATATGCTTTTTCATCAGTAAATACAGTGTCTTTACATTTGATTTCTGTAATTATAAAGGAAAGTAATCACAATGAACTCAAGAGTCTTCCAAACGTGATATCTATAAGTATCGCACCCACTGAAAAGTATGGAATACAAAATGGGTTCCATCCACCAATAGCTTAACTCATCTGTACATCAATAAGAGTACCATATTTTGCTAATATTTTTAACTATATAAACATTGATAAATATTTAGGAGGTTGCCATGAAAACAAGTTCCAAATTTTTCAAAATCTATTTGTGGCTTTTATTTCAGTCTGATCTTGTCAACTTATTAAAGTTATTATGCGGTTTGTCACACACACACATGCATTAAAATTGTATTAAAGTTCTAGTACAGAGATGACCCCTGTGTGACAAAATCACGATGAAACTTTCAACAAATTTATCCGACATGCTTTCTTACAAGCTAACATTCTTGTTAGCATTGGAATTCCAACTGAACCAGTTGCCTTGTGGTTAGAGCATCTGCCTTGGATGTGGGAGGTTGCGGTTTTGAACCCTTGCTGAGTTATACCAAAGACTTATAACAATGATACTAACAGCTGCATTGCTATTGTCCAGCATTAAGACATTAGTGTTAGAATTCATTGGCCTGGTGTCAGGATAATGTAAATGGGTGGGACAGCATGCCACATGTCTTTTGTATGATGACCCAATAATAGAAATCACTATAAACTGTCACACACCAGACATCGTAATGATATGACTGAACAATTATTAAAGATATGTAAAGCATTAAAATCACGCAAACACTCTTTGGAATTCCTATTCACTTATTTTTTTAGTTCCCACCAACCCCTCCAACAACCATCCCTGAAGATTAACTGGTTTGTCCCTAACATATATTAAGTTTTGACTAAGATTATCCATATTTAATGAGTGCACTGTACTTTTGTAAGTAACTTAACATTTTACAAAGGGAATTCAGCTCTGTGTGATGTTTGCACTATATAACCTTTCAGCAACATTGACAAAAATAGTAAAAGTCTCTTTCTCAGACTATTTTACATTGCCTTTCTGCATGAAGCATTGGTAGTATTTTTATAGAAGGACTTCTAACTTTAGTCAGATGAGATTTATCATGAATATTCATGCACATTTATAGAAGACTATAATTCATTGATATATTTACTACAGTAAATGCTTCTCTGAAAAGCTTTATAATGTTTTCCATTGGTAGGAATTTTAGTTTCTTTCAAAATACCAAGAAAGGCATTTTAATCAAGTTATGATTGCTTAGCATGTTTTTTATTATCTGCAGTGTGATTATGATTTTCATTATCTCCAATGTGATTATGTTTTTCAGAATGAGCAGAATGTTTTCATGCATGCGGCTCAGTCAAAGTTTCTTGGAACATTTGAGGTTGATATACAGACCCTGCATTGTTCATCAAGCAAAACTGCTGTCAGAAGCATTGATCATAATTATGTCTGCAGGTTGTATATCAATGCAAAAGTTATGGTACAAAATGAAAACTTCAAGGAATTTCCTCCTGCAATTGGAACTGTAGATGTTGGTGATGACTCATTAGAATTGAATTTCAAGTCTGAAGGTATCGTTGATATTGTTGATGGCAACCATACCTTAATTACTCAAAGCAGACTCTGCGAAGAGTTCAAAGACATACAGAGCCTGAGCAAAGTTTTACATAATTATTAATATGTGCATTTGAACTTGAAACAAAAAACCTTATGTCTGTGTTTACTGTTATATTTAAAGCTTCAGTCACTTGTCTTATATGATGTCAGATTTAAAAATAAATGGATTACCAGGATATATACTTGATAATATGCTTTTTATTACTCTATCTGACCTAATTAACATAATCCAATATGTACTTCCTATCCCTTTTTATGAAATATTCAAATAAAAACATAGTACCAATTACAAGCGTTTCATTTATTCATTTACATTCTTATTGCATAGACAATTTGATGGTTGAAGAGATAATATATTTTAGCTGAACTTTATTTTTGTGCTGAAAATGTTTATGGTTCACTGAATGTCAAACCCAATTAAGTTATTCCTTACAAAGATTTATATATACAGGAAACACATTGGCCAAAGCGTACTGAAGTTCCACAAGTAATGTCATGACATCATTTTATGGCAAAACTTGACCAAGCACAGATTGATATAATACATTTCAGAAAGTTCTAAATTTACATTTATAATAAGAATTTCTAAATGCCATGTGATATTATCATTACAAATTTGGGTATTTAAAAGCATTGTGGTACATGTTTTTAAAGACCACCCCTTCTGCCAAAAGAAATGGTCTCTCAAAACAGGTCATAATCCTACATAATCAATAAGTCTGTGTATGGAAATTATGGTCTCTCATAACAGTGGTATCAAGACAGGTATTACTGTATTATTATTTTGATTCTCTATTCATTTCCTTGGGATTACCACTCAGTAAAGGTGTATTTACTAGACTATTCTGATTACACATTTATCAACAGTAGGGTTGGCACACATTAGAATGGAATAGTGGTGGATGGAGGTAAAATAGATAATTTACCTCATGAATTTATATAAAAATACTAACCTTATAAGAATCACTGGGATGGTTTGATAGTCTCCCATTCATTAAATTTGAATGTTACACTCTACGTTCTATGCTCAATTATGTACATTTTCAAATTACATGTAACATTAGTAGCCCAACAGATGACCTTATATGCTGGATCAGTGCAATGTGCAAGGATTTATGTTTTGTTTGTTTTTTATGGTTTAACGCCATTTTTAAGCACAATATAGGCTATACATGGCGGCCAGTATTAATGGTGGAGGAAGAAACCGGAAAAAACCCGGAAAGAACCACCGACCCACGAGAAGCTACTGGCAAACTTTCTCACATAACTATATTAGCCGAATTTTAGACTCGAACCCATGCAGACAGAGGTGAGATGGCAGTGATCTGTAACGGACAGCGCTTTAGACCACTCGGCTACTCAGGGCCCCACAAGGATTTAAGATATAGGCATGAAGCAATATAATGAGAGAGGAAATGTGAGAGGATGGCAGCATATAAAGAGAAAGAGCAGAAATAATAATTGGTCAAGTACATATAAGAAGATGGATATTTAGAAGGATTGATAACATATAAGGAAAACAAAGTACATTGCAAGATTGCAATTAACTGAACCATATACATGTAATTATAGACAGTTGTTGAAATCAGTTATGCAGTTGAGATTGCAAATATTTTGTATTAAGTGTGGCTGATTAGTCCCATGATGGGGAAAAAACATGTTTAGATAATCACTTGCACAGTACACAAGGATCCATGGGAGAAAAACAGTGGTCATTGATCAGGTGGTCAACATCTGCAGGCAAACTTGATAGAAACTAGAGCAAGGAAAGGATGGAGTTTTGAAGTAGGTGGCCACTAAACTAGGTTTTGAGTGCTACTCCATTTGCAATTAAAAGGGTGCCATACAGCATGAGTCTACTGTATAAACACTTGTTCTGAAAGAAGGAAAGATTATTTATCTATTTTCCAAGCTTTTATTTTAATTTTTCCAAATGCTGGCTGATCATCCATTTGCAAAACATATTTCTCCAAAACTTTGGTTTTTGCCTAGAGGCCATAAATGTACATTATGGTATGAGACATTGAGGTGAATAGCCAAATGTTGCTAATTAATTGCTTTTACGCTTTTTGATTCTAACAGCCATACATGCAGCTTGTACTAAATGCTGTTGTTCACACTAGCCAAATTTTGGCTAAGGATACACTTATTCAAAATTTGGTCTTTGCCTAAAAGTCATACAGTACATTATGGAAAGGGACAATATTGCAGTTAGCCAAATTTTGGCTAAGCATTCATTTAGCCAAGATTTGGTTTCATCCTAAAAGTGTGAACAACAGCTTTGTAGAAATTAGCCAAATTGGGCTAAAAGGACATTAGTTGTGTACCAGCCTCACTGAGTATGGCAACAGGAATCCTTAGCCAAATTTTGGCTAATTTAAAACCTGCCTAGCTCCTTCCACAGACAGTAAAGCCATTGAATAGTTATATACTATATATTGATCAAAAGATCTTCAAAGATTCTCATTATGTGCCTTTTCTACTTTGGGTTAAGATATTTTAGCCCATAGCAGAGGCCTGATTTGAGTAAATGGAAAACCTCAAGTGAAATCGGAAGCTGTTTGTGAATATTTCCACCAAAATAAAGGATGCATTGACTCAATTATATACACTTTGCGTCCATTAAGTTGAAATCCACGATAACATTAACAACATCAGAAATTAAAAATGAAAAAATATATATCACTTAGTCTGCATTTTAAGCGCAGTGTGGGCAGAGAAATATCTCTCTCACTTTATATATATATATATATATATATATATATATATATATATATATATATATATATATAAATGAATCTATTATTAATATTATTACTACTGAAATATTACCTATTTTAAAAAGAGTTGAACTATTCTTGCTTTCCTATTTGTGTAGGATAAGTAGGATCCTAAGCAACGTTTGGTCAATTTTGGTTTATATTGGATACCATAGAATGAAATTTCAAGCGTAACTGTAAGGACATGTATGTATATGACTTATAATCATCAACTATCAGACTAAATATATTTTGTAATCAAAGCCAATGCAGGTATAGCACGTTCAGTTGGAGTTTTGTATGATCAACGTAATTGCATGCACTTTACAAAAAAGTGGTGT